>JAYESA010000007.1:140799693-141469329 GCA_036927795.1 Iris macrosiphon | reverse complement strand
CTTTTTCTCTGAAAAAAAAATGCAGCAGCAGCAAGTCCACCTACTCTCTCTTTTTTCTTCTTCTTTTTCTTTTGTTTTTTCCTTTTCTTTTCTTTTTTTCTTTTTTCCTTTTATTTTTGCGTTAACTTTTGTTTCGTCTTTTAGCGGGGATTACTTTATTGCCAATAAATTTGAGTGTCTTATTATAAGGATTTCGTATCCATGTGAAAATAAAATTTACAAAAAAATAGTGAAAAACATTATTTATAGGCTACCCGAATATATTTATTTATGTAAAAATATTGTTCAGTTTAGGAGTGAGCGTTCGGTTTATTCGATTTCAACTGAACCGAACTAGTAAAAACCGAATTATCCAAACTTTTAAAATTTCAAAACCAAACCGAAATTATATATATATATATATATATATATATATACATTTGATGTATTTCAAAGTTTTGTCCAAAGTTGGACTAGTTATTAAATTAAAAAGTTGGACTTCAAAACAAATACATAGAATTGTTGTTTTAAAATATACACATTTTTAATCACAAAATATGAGTATAATTGAGGGTGTTTACATAATTGCATAAGTTTTATTTGGTTTTCGATTTTGTACCAAAACTAAAACCGAATAAAAAAATTTAGCATTTCAAAACCGAAACTGAACCGAATTTTTTTCAAATCGAATAATGCTCACCCATATTTCTATCCGCATCTAGGTCCAAAAAGAAGACTAGAACAAAATAGTAAATTAAAGGGAATTGCAATTGCAATGAGACTTACAATGTCTCTATATTGTCAAAGTGGACTATCAAAACTGTCACTCCCCAGTCCCAAAATGACGAGGGACTGAGCACGTGAGCAATGGCCAGCAGCACGCACCGATGGACAACCCAATTTAATGGATCCATCAGGGCATGCTTAAGCTGTAGTCTAGCAATACTAAGTACAAGTCTCAGGTATTTCTAATCTCATCCACAGAAAGTCACAGATTAAAAGCCAGAAATTATGCAATGGAAATAAATACTGAAATCTCAAATAAGCTATCTCGGGAACAAATCCGAGAATTAGTCTGTTACATTTAAGAAAAGACAGGAATTTAAAATGCTGAAAATGGAAATACTGTATAACTGAAGCCGGTGCTCAAGAGAAGTCTTCGGCCACTATCTCGTCCTCAGTTACGGGTTCTGCTCCAAGGAGTGCTCCTGTACCGTACACCTCGGGGTAGTTCTCTGCGGCTACACCTGGGGACATAGTCCATTCCAGGTCCTCAGGGGACATAACAAGGTACAGAAAATACAAGCCAAAACATATGCAGTGCAGCAATAAAATAAACAGCAGGGTAGATATGTAAACCAGCTAGTGATATGCAAGTGAGAGTTTTAATCATACTCAGGCTGAGACCACTACAGGATCGGTGTTGGAGATACCCATAGCAGTATTTTCTCGAGAGGGCCAGAACTTGTGCCAAAGCTCTGTATCAGAGACTAAGACACCTCCAGATAACAGTATTTACATTATAATCAGCCTTGATATGGTAATACTCTCCCCACCCCATGAAATCTCATGTCACAGTTCCAGAAATATATCAGGTACAAGTCACGCAAGTTTGAACTAATGCAATGAGTCAGGCTAGAATCTAAGCATGTAAACTGTAATGACATGAATATGTAACCTATACGGAATCACCAGGTATATCTCAGGCAATTCCGTCACATGAATAGTGTCAGGTGTCCTGGGTTGAGCAGTTAAACAAGTTACATAAGAAACTACCAGAAAATTAAGTAAAATACTATAATCAGAAATGTCTAAGAATTGGCAGGCTTTACTTGCCCACTGATGTATAACCAAGTCCAGAAAATATGTAGCAAGCTGCAAGTTTTGGCGAGGTACACTTGCCTGTGGTTCCGGTTATGTTCGCGGTTCTGACTTCGGCGGAAATTGCGGGCGGTACTCCGGTTGCTGAAACAAACATCACCATCAGATCCAAAAAATATCAATCAGCTAGAAACGCCTGTCCTTGGGTCCAATTTGGAGACAAGGGCAGAAACGGCAGTTTCGGGCCAAAACGGGGTCCACATGCGGGCCCGCTTTGCACCGAAAAACGCGTCCGGGTCAACGGTCTCCAAATTTACCAAACTCAGTGTCAACAGGTCAGGAACGCTGATATGAACCCAACGGAACTTTCAGATTTGAATTTCGATGAGCCGATCACGAAATCGCCCGTCGAGCGGGGCCTGTGGGGCCCACGACACGCGATTTCGTCAACGTTCTCAGAATCGAACCAAACTTGACCCACAGGACCAGCGTATCGCTACGGGTCCGATGGCGCAAGTTTCGTCTCGATCCGACATGTGTACACAAAGTTAGGTCGAATTGCAGAAAAGGCGGATACGGAGCGATGTCCGCGGATACGCGTTGATTCCGGTGTGCACGCACGCCCAAATCAGCTTCCGCGAAATCCCACACGTCCGTATCGACGAGGCGCACGTATCTGTGAAGACCGTGCGCGACCAAGTCGTCCCGTTTGGCGGGGCGTACTCGGTTCCGGGGTGAAACAGGGTCTGGTTTTTCCTGTTTTTGGATCGCGGTGTGCGATCACCACAGGACGCGATGTCCCGAACAGTTTGTCCGGACACCGAGAGGGTCATACAGGCTTCGCAACGCAATTTACGGAATCGAAATCGGAGCTACGAGCAAAAAGATACACGCACCTGAAGGGGACCCGAAAACCAGGGCCAAATCGTGTCCGACACGTGTCCGATTCGTGTCGGACACGGACTCGAGAATTAGGGTTAGGGTTAGGGCTTGGGGTGTACTGGCCGGCGGCAGGGGCGGCTGAGGGCGGCCGGGCTGCGGCGGAGGGGACTGGGGGCACGCGGCGGCCGGGGCTCGTCGGAGGCGGCGGAGGCGGCAGGCTGGGGCGGTGGAGCTGCTGCCGCTGCTGCTGGCCGGTGGAGACGAAGAGGAGGGGAGGAGGACGGGGGAAAGGAAGCTGCTGGCGGTGGAGGCGACTGCGGCGTGGAGGCGTGGGGCGGTGGCTATGGCGGTGGAGACGACGGCGGCGTGGAGGCGTGGGGCGATGGCTATGGCGGTGGAGAGGGGGAGATCGGTGAGGGTTAAATAGGGAGGAGAGAGGGGAGCTGGAGGCCGAGAAGGGCGGGCGTGGGGGTGGTCGTGGGCGAGGGACGCGGGGGCGAGGGGGTGGCGTGGCCGGGTGGGGACGCGGTGGCCGGCCGGAGCGGGCGGCGGGAAGTGCGGGTCGTGGGGGAGAGGGGGAGACGGGTCGGTCGGGTGGACCCGGATCCGACCCGCAGCGGTCGGACTGGGCTGGGCCGGGTCTGTTGGGCCGGCTGGCCGGCCCAACGGGCTGGGTTTTATTTTATATATTTTTTTAAAATAATTATATTAATTATAATAATAATAATTATCAGTAATTAATTAATAATTAATTAATTAATAGGTAAATACTTTTTAGGCATTTAAAAATAGGTCCGGGGCCCGATAAATTCCAGAAAAATTGCCCTAAGTCCAGTTTTTCATTTTACATCCAAAAATATTATTTTCATAATATTTTAATACTGTTTAATATTAATTAAAAATCATTGAATAATTAAAACCCAGTTTTTAAATTACAGAAAATTTCCAGAAAATTCCAGAAAATTGTGAAAAATCCAGTTTTTAAAATTTTAAAAAATTCAGGGGGTTTACAATCTACCCTCCTTAAGAGGATTGCGTCCTCGCAATCAAAGAATAACCGGTCAACAGAGATGACGCGGTCGCAAGCATCGTTTGAAAATACATCACAAGATACTTCAGGGAAATACCGTTTCCCAAAAAAATTGAAAGTTTACACTTTCCAGGAAAATCTAGTTAAAACTATAAATTTTATGAAAACCAGGCTATTATTAACAAGTTGCAATTTACTAGGTTGGGGCTGAGGTCACGAACCAAGAGGCACGAACTACAACAAGACTAAAAACAGATAACTATAAATCACTTACTCGCATCGGCGTCCTGCACAGTCATCGCATAAACTTGCTCTCGTCCTTGAGGTAGATTCCTCGGTTGCTGCTGAGCTTGCTGGTAGGGTGCTGCTCGAGGTGCTGGTGGAGTTTGCTGGTTCGCCCTTGGTGCTCCTTCTCCACGTTGAGTGCAATCCCTTACTGAATGCTGACGGGATCCGCATGCCAAACACAATCCTAGTCTGCGTCGGCATTCCTTGGCGATATGGCCTGCTTTGCCACAGTAGTGACAAGTAAGGAGGACTACCGTTTGTGGTGTAGATGCTTTCTGCTGTTGGTGCGGTCTCTTTGCAGATTCTTCTTGTGCTGCTTTGGTTGGTGCGGATGGGGACGACCGCTTCAGTCTGGTCTCTCTCTTGGTGACGCGCTCTATGCGTCGAGCCGCAGCAAGGACGTCCGAGTATAATGTTGGTGCGACGGACCCAATTAGTTTCTGCAGCTCAATATTCAGTCCGTCGAAGAATTTCTCGGCCTTCTCTTCCTCAGTCGGGATCAGGGTGGGGGCGAAGCGGCTCAGACGAATGAATTCTGCGTTGTACTCTTCCACCGTCCTGGAGTCCTGAGTGAGGCGATTGAATTGGTCCCGCAGTTCTGATCGAGCGATGGCAGGAATGTACATCTCCTGGAAGAGTCTGGAGAACTCCTCCCAAGTGACTCGGTCTGGTCCGAGTCGCATCTCCTCGGATAGCCACCAGTGATGGGCATTATCCGTCAATTACATTCGGACGGCAGTCATCCAGCGTTCCCGTGGAAGTTCAGCTGCTTCAAGTTGATGCCGAATGTTGGTGAGCCACTCGTGAACTTCTGTGGGCTCCTCTTTTCCAGAAAAAGTGCGGGACTTCAGTTGGCGGAAGTCAGTGATTGAGCCTGTAGTTGGCCGTCGAGCTGGTAGGTTGGCCTGCCCCAGTGCAGTTACGATGCTGTCCCTTAAGAAGTTAGCTTCGCGATGCTGAGCCTCGTGTTGGACTTGTTGCTGTGCTTGCATCATCGCATAGATCATTTGGAATATTTGCTGCCCGTCGATCGGCTGTCCTGGTGGGAACACGGGCATTGGTGGGACGAACTGCGGCGGAGGTGGGATGTCATCACGCCGAAATCGGGAGGTAGGTTGACCTGCCTGCTGACTCTGTTGAGTTGGTGGAACTCCTCCGACTGGTGTCACTTCGTCGTCGTAGGTGACACCTGTAGCTTGTGGCGTTCTGACGGAAGTCTCGTTGCATTCTTGTGGGTCCATTTCCCTGTATCCAAAATACCCAATGAGAGGCGCACAGGAAACAAGGCAAGATGCAAGTTCAAGTTAGTTCGAATACGATACAGATATCAAAAACGATTCAAGCAAGTGGATGAGATCCTAAAAACTTATCCTATCTTATTGCAGGCCTGTTCGGTCCCTAAGTTGAAACCGAACAATTTAGTCGTAGACCTGCATGGGCCACCACAAAAACCATGTCACGCCCCAGTCCCAAAATGATAAGGGACTGAGCACGTGAGCAATGGCCAGCAGCACGCACCGATGGACAACCCAATTTAATGGATCCATCAGGGCATGCTTAAGCTGTAGTCTAGCAATACTAAGTACAAGTCTCAGGTATTTCTAATCTCATCCACAGAAAGTCACAGATTAAAAGCCAGAAATTATGCAATGGAAATAAATACTGAAATCTCAAATAAGCTATCTCGGGAACAAATCCGAGAATTAGTCTGTTACATTTAAGAAAAGACAGGAATTTAAAATGCTGGAAATAGAAATATTGTATAACTGAAGCCGGTGCTCAAGAGAAGTCTTCGGCCACTATCTCGTCCTCAGTTCCGGGTTCTGCTCCAAGGAGTGCTCCTGTACCGTACACCTCGGGGTAGTTCTCTGCGGCTACACCTGGGGACATAGTCCATTCCAGGTCCTCAGGGGACATAACAAGGTACAGAAAATATAAGCCAAAACATATGCAGTGCAGCAATAAAATAAATAGCAGGGTAGATATGTAAACCAGCTAGTGATATGCAAGTGAGAGTTTTAATCATACTCAGGCTGAGACCACTACAGGATCGGTGTTGGAGATACCCATAGCAGTATTTTCTCGAGAGGGCCAGAACTTGTGCCAAAGCTCTGTATCAGAGACTAAGACACCTCCAGATAACAGTATTTACATTATAATCAGCCTTGATATGGTAATACTCTCCCCACCCCATGAAATCTCATGTCACAGTTCCAGAATATATCAGGTACAAGTCACGCAAGTTTGAACTAATGCAATGAGTCAGGCTAGAATCTAAGCATGTAAACTGTAATGACATGAATATGTAACCTATACGGAATCACCAGGTATATCTCAGGCAATTCCGTCACATGAATAGTGTCAGGTGTCCTGGGTTGAGCAGTTAAACAAGTTACATAAGAAACTACCAGAAAATCAAGTAAAATACTATAATCAGAAATGTCTAAGAATTGACAGGCTTTACTTTCCCACTGATGTATAACCAAGTCCAGGAAATATGTAGCAAGCTGTAAGTTTTGGCGAGGTACACTTGCCTGTGGTTCCGGTTATGTTCGCGGTTCTGACTTCGGCGGGAATTGCGGACGGTACTCCGGTTGCTGAAACAAATATCACCATCAGATCCAAAAAATATCAATCAGCTAGAAACGCCTATCCTTGGGTCCAATTTGGAGACAAGGGCAGAAACGGCAGTTTCGGGCCAAAACGGGGTCCACATGCGGGCCCGCTTTGCACCGAAAAACGCATCCGGGTCAACGATCTCCAAATTCACCAAACTCAGTGTCAACAGGTCAGGAACGCTGATACGAACCCAACGGAACTTTCAGATTTGAATTTCGATGAGCCGATCACGAAATCGTCCGTCGAGCGGGGCCTGTGGGGCCCACGACACGCGATTTCGTCAACGTTCTCAGAATCGAACCAAACTTGACCCACAGGACCAGCGTATCGCTATGGGTCCGATGGCGCAAGTTTTGTCTCGATCCGACGTGTGTACACAAAGTTAGGTCGAATTGCAGAAAAGGCGGATACGGGGCGATGTCCGCGGATACGCGTTGATTCCGGTGTGCACGCACGCCCGAATCAGCTTCCGTGACATCCCACACGTCCGTATCGACGAGGCGCACGTATCTGTGAAGAACGTGCGCGACCAAGTCGTCCCGTTTGGCGGGACATACTCGGTTCCGGGGTGAAACAGGGTCTGGTTTTTTCTGTTTTTGGATCGCGGTGTGCGATCACCACAGGACGCGATATCCCGAACAGTTTGTCCGGACACCGAGAGGGTCATACAGGCTTCGCAACGCAATTTACGGAATCGAAATCGGAGCTACAAGCAAAAAGATACACGCACCTGAAGGGGACCCGAAAACCAGGGCCAAATCGTGTCCGACACGTGTCCGATTCGTGTCGGACACGGACTAGAGAATTAGGGTTAAGGTTAGGGCTTGGGGTGTACTGGCCGGCGGCAGGGGCGGCTGAGGGCGGCCGGGCTGCGGCGGAGGGGACTGGGGGCACGCGGCGGCCGGGGCTCGTCGGAGGCGGCGGAGGCGGCCGGCTGGGGCGGTGGAGCTGCTGCCGCTGCTGCTGGCCGGTGGAGACGAAGAGGAGGGAAGGAGGACGGGGGAAAGGAAGCTGCTGGCGGTGGAGGCGACTACGGCGTGGAGGCGTGGGGCGGTGGCTATGGCGGTGGAGACGACGGCGGCGTGGAGGCGTGGGGCGGTGGCTATGGCGGTGGAGAGGGGGAGATCGGTGAGGGTTAAATAGGGAGGAGAGAGGGGAGCTGGAGGCCGAGAAGGGCGGGCGTGGGGGTGGTCGTGGGCGAGGGACGCGGGGCCGAGGGGGTGGCGTGGCCGGGTGGGGATGCGGTGGCCGGCCGGAGCGGGCGGCGGGAAGTGCGGGTCGTGGGGGAGAGGGGGAGACGGGTCGGTCGGGTGAGCGGGTCGGGCGGGTGGACCCGGATCCGACCCGCAGCGGTCGGACTGGGCTGGGCCGGGTCTGTTGGGCCGGGCTGGGCCGGCCCAACGGGCTGGGTTTTATTTTATATTTTTTTTAAAAAATAATTATATTAATTATAATAATAATAATTATCAGTAATTAATTAATAATTAATTAATTAATAGGTAAATACTTTTTAGGCATTTAAAAATAGGTCCGGGGCCCGATAAATTCCAGAAAAATTGCCCTAAGTCCAATTTTTCATTTTACATCCAAAAATATTATTTTCATAATATTTTAATACTGTTTAATATCAATTAAAAATCATTGAATAATTAAAACCCAGTTTTTAAATTACAGAAAATTCCCAGAAAATTCCAGAAAATTGTGAAAAATCCAGTTTTTAAAATTTTAAAAAATTCAGGGGGTTTACAAAAACTATTCTCAATTTATTACAATTTTTAAAAATAAAATTTACAAATGTTATCTCATATCAAGAGATTATAGTGGTAACCCACTTAGACGATCTGAAAATATTGTAAAAGTCTCATTGGCTATTACAATTTCCAAAATAATAAATAAATAAACTATGTTGTAAGATTTTAGGAATTTATAAATTAATATTAGAGATTTGTAAAGGCTTTAAATGTAAAATTTTAGTGGCTTGTAAATGAATATGACAATATTTAATGTGGGTAAAACTCATTAACCTTTTTGTCAATTATTCTCTTAGCTTTACTTATGTACATTGCATCTTGAATTGTTTCTTGAATATAAATATTTTTTTAGAATCACATTTCAAAATGAATGGTTTTGTTTCCTAAATCATTAGGTACTCTCGCCTTCAATCATTTGAGACTAAGACCAACCGGTCCAATTGCATCATTTAATTTCATTTCCAGTAAAACTTATTTTAAAGAGTCTCTAATAAGGGCCTCTAGCATGCCCTGCATCAGTGCGAACATTTGTGCCCCGTCAGTGGGCACTCCTCCGGGAATCGATGTCGGTGGTGGTGGAGGGTTATCTGTCATAGTTGGGGCAATTCTTTGAATAGGTGGAGGAGGAATCATGTTAGCTGCAGATACTCCCACATGAACAGGAGATGTAGGAGGAACTCCAGGTGTCTGTTCGTCGGGTCGAGAGGTGGTAGACCTCTCTGAAATTGATGCTCCCACTCTCATAGATCTAGTATTCGGCGGCATCCTGAATACAGATCAAAAGAATCAATTAAGGTGATAGATACAAAATTATCAAGGAAGGACAGTAAAATTCTAAAGGAAGCAATCAATTAGAATAGCATTGCGAAGATCAGAATTCCCTAGTGTGATTGAGCATACTCTCATCCTAAATCCTATTTCCTATATCCTATTGCAGGCTTGCAGCAGTACAACTAAGTTGTCGCACTACCATGATATCGCACAATTTACGAAACTCGACCTGCGTGGGCCACCACTAAAAATGTGTCACGACCCGCAACCGGTATAGGGGCACGAGAGCGTGGGTATGTCCAGCCTATGCCGCAGCATCGGCGGTAGAACGCTGTCTGGGTCACAATAATACTATATAACTAAAAACCTGTCAATGATGTCACTCTCCATAAGGAGGACAATATACATCTCACAACATCTCATAGTGTAAACTCAATCACAACATCTATACGAGTATAAAGGCACGATAAAAGATAAGAAGAATGACATAGTTAAACACCATGTCTCAAATGTAGATAAATCAGTCTAGCTGTCCAACATAAAGTCTCCACAAGTCTCAAATTAAACTTAACATAAGTCTAAACATAAACTGAAATAAACCTCAAATAAGTCTCTGATGCATAAGATAAATACTATCTAGATAGCTGTAGGTAATGTCTCCTCTAAAGGAATAGTCTCCTCTAAGATCTCTGGTGTGTAGTCTGCATCTATACCTGGTCCATAGTGTGTGGTACAGAACTCCTCAAGATCCTCTGGAAAAAATATCCAGTCAGGATTGGAACGAAGTGCAAGCACTAACAGCAGTTCCGCATATATTGACAAAATCTATAGCACAGTGTAAAGAAATACAAGACTGATATGAAACTGAAAATAAGAAATACTGGACATTATGAATTACTAGAATAAAGAAATATTGGAATAAAGGAATACTGGAATAATGAAGTACTGGAGCATATGTCATCATCAATATACATCTAGCAATGAAATAAAAATATAAGTACACGCTAGAACAATGAACTGGTATATATGTGAATGCTAGAATCATGACTAGAACATAATGAATGCTATATCAATATACTAGAGATACATGTCAAGAACATCTAACTAAGTGTGTGAAACATCAGCATATCATGTGATCGGCTTGGGACTGATCAGGCTTGTTATGTATGACTAGCTATGATTCATGTAAGGTCAGGCTAACCATCCGGATAGCTATGATGCAAGCAATAGTCAGGCTAGTCACACATAACCGGCTATGATGCATGTAATGGTCAGGCTGCACCGACGTGAGGTGTGGGTGAGCTATAATGCATGTAAAGTTGGGTATGATCACATAAGCTACTAATATTTTCTTGTTTTCCCCAGCTAGCACGATGGATTCCAAATCACGATTCCTCGTGACAGGTCTCGATAAAGCCAACTCGTGTAAATAATAGTGTCAGAGTCATGTACGCTATACAATAAGAGTTATAGAGATAATCAACATAATAAAAACTGTCAGAAAATGTACTCGCCTGTGGTCCTTAGCTGGCAATACCAATGTCCTGGTTCCAAAGTATCGTCTGAATGATCCAACAGTCCTATAGACATATCATATAACACAATACTGCATCAGACATTACTCTAACACAATCAACACAATGATCTCAGAGACTACGCTAGGGGGTCACGTCTGTAGTTGCTGTGCATAACAGACAGTCGATGATATGGGTCTTGCCAGTACGTCGGTATACATATGGCAGTCTGCTAACATACTACATGGTCACAGGGCAATGTAACTACGGGGTATCCGTGGTTACATTCAAGTCATCTAGTATATATAATACATAGTACATAATATGAACTAACTTATTCATAATATCCATTGGTTACAATTTTAATAGACTATATATATATATATATATATATATATATATATATATATATATATATATATATATACTTTAAATAGAATTAATACTTTATATATATACTAAACATATACTAGGGAGATGTATACAATATATATATATATATATATATATATATATATATATATATATATATATATATATATATATATATATATATATATATATATATATATATATATATATTTATACTAATTGAGATATATTATATATATATGCCAAATTACATGTAAATATATACTAGTACATATACCATACATATACCAATTAGGTTTATATACATACAGATATATAATATGTACATACAAATACACCAATCTACCATCATACGATACGTGTATAGTATCATAGTTAATTATACGCATACATACAATAAAGAATACGCGTGTGCGCGTACGCGTACACTTACGCGCGAGGGGACTCGAGCCTGGGTACATGGATGAGTCGTGCGTCGAGGTCGTCGTGGGGTATTCGGTTGAGGGCAGTCAAAGTCGGGTCTTCACAGCAGGTGGTCGGTTGGCAGCAGATCAGTAGCTCCGGGCTTTGAGTCGAGGTGAGTACAGCGGGTTCACGGCGGCGAGATAACGATGAGTGCAGCGGGCGAGGTCATCGTGTGGAGGCGGGTCGTTCATGTCAGCGTCCCGGCGTGGTTGAGGGTGGCTCCGGCGTTCAGTTGTGTGCTCCGGCGTTCAGTTTTGTGCTTCGGCGCTCCAGCGTTCCGGCGTCCAGTCGTGTGCTCCGGGAATTGGCAGCGGCTCCAGGCGAGCGCGGGCCGCGTGCAGCGGTTGACGAGGCTGCTCCAGCGAAGGGGTGCTGGTCTTGGGTCAGCGGGGTGAGGGAAGGAGATGATGGGAAGGAGGTGATCGAACCAGAAGGGGAGGAGGGATTATGACTGATGCTATTAGCTAGGTTTGAGAAAAAGAAAAACACAAGAAAAAGGAATATTTATATGCAATGGGTTTGGGTTGACCTAGAAGTTGACTTTGGTCAAAGCCCTCTAGGGAGTGGGCCTTCTCATGGGTATGTCAAGGGCTATGATTTAAATGGATTTAAAAATGGAAGGTTAAGATGCATTGGTTCAAGGTTTTGGGGCCATGGTTTAAGGAGGTTGATGTTAAATTACACACTCCTGAAAATTATAGAAAAATATACATGAGGAGAAAATGGGTTATTTACGTGCCGTGTCCCAGGGACGGACACCTTAATACATTTTTGCACAAAAGTGCCCAATAATTGGAAAATTGCACAACGTGAGAATTATGAATTTAATTTATTTAAAACAAATGCAAGTGGTGTTCTAAAATAAATTATAAGTACAAGGGGCTGAATTTAAGTGGGACACAAGTGTCATGAATAAAGTAGACTCAGAATAGAATATTATCCTAATTTGGGTTACTCAAAATGGGTCGAGATTGTGTCTTCAATTTTGATTGGAACACACAAGGATACAAGTTTTGATTTATATAGAATTAAGTGTAGTCGGTTGCGACGAATGTTGTGCGACTAAGATGAAGAACAACAAGACATGGTTATGAGTCACACGAGGATCAAAATAACAGTCTGGCACGTCTAGGACAAGGGTGTGAAATCAGTTGGAAGACAAGGGCTAGTGTAGTGCTCTAATTATCGAAACAACGGTAATGTGCAACCATAAAATTATTGCAATTTAAATATAATTAATTATTATGCAATCATTTATACATTAATTATGAAAAGACAAAAATACCCTTAATCTGAAATGTGGGGGTGACATAAACTCTCAAGCCAACACTCAAAGCTCTCTAATACTCAAGATGGTAATCACTCACATACTTAACTGATATCAAGTGTCAGTCTTCCCTCCAAGTGGAACATCTTAATACTAACTGACACCAAGTGTGATTACCTAATACTAAGGCAATGACCGATATTGGGGACACTCACTGATACACCCTGGGATGTGTGAGATACTTCCTAATTCAGACATCTGTGCAAGCACTGAACACCCCTAAATTTGATAGTCCGAACCCACTTCTTATCTATTACCTGAACACAGTCCTACTCCATTGCCTTCCTTGTAGTACCGAGCACTGCAATTAACCACACATCTGTGCACTAACCTTGCTCCATGTATGTGCACATCATGCACGAAGGTGTATCTTTGCACAAATATTCTACTTACCTGTAGGCCATAATTAAGAGCATCAAGCCCTCCTAATCTAGTATTCAACCCTCACAGTAACAGCATCACATTGCTGCCCGATCCCTCTACTTGCCTAGTGATACTCTCATGAGTATCACACACACACAGTTCACAGTGAACACAGTTCACTCACTGCTCTCACAGTTTACTCACTTCTCTCACTAACCTACACATCACCTCCTCTCCTCTTCACTCTTATCAAATCCATATCACCACCACCACACTCAACAAAAAGTAACATACATATAAAAGTATAGATATATGCTAACATATATATTTGTATACACAAATTATATATAATACTAATACCTAATGAATAATATAACAAATACTAAGTGCACTATAGGAATTTTATGATACACATTCAAATGAGATACCAAAACTTCCAATTCTCCACAACTACTATTCATACATATCATAATCATCATAATACAACTAAAGTAACTTGCTAGAAAGAAATTTGAAGAATAATTACACACATCACCCAAAATGAACCCCGTATCATAAAATACTATGATTCGCTCTACTCATATCCAATTATGGACACGTATCTAGTCCCATAACATCAATCTAAGTCTAATTAGATCTAATTGGTCTCATGACACATACTTGATGGAGCAATCTCAGAATTCTCCAAAAATGGGCAAAAATTACCATGTAGAATTCACAATAGGGGTCCTATGAACTTAGTTCTTGTTTCTATGGGTATCCCTAAGCCAAGGAAGGTTTTCTAATGGTTAAATGCATGAATTAGAGTCTAGATTATAGAGAAATTCAGAATTTATCTATTGGGAGGTAAATTTCCAATAAAATGCTTAAGGGACACAATTAGGACACAATCTCCTTATCGATTCCTCTTCCTTCAAGTATTCCTTGAAATCCAAGATCCAATGCTTGTTAGATGATAAAATTGAGAGGAAATGAGAGTGAATTTGGTGAATTTGGTGGAGGAATGAGTCAATTTGGGAAAGAACACAATTGGGGATCTAAAATAAATAAACTAAATAGAGGAGATAGAGGGAGACTCCCCTCTAATGGTCTGCCCCCTCTTTCCCCCTTCCTAAGCAATATACAATATCCATGATACCCCCAACTATTTAGTCATAAGGTTTAATTAGGGAGGGCTATATTAGGAAGCTTCTAATAATACATGAAACTAATCTAATCTCCCTTAATTAGTTAAGAGAATTGGTCTAATGGACCTAGTCCAATGTTGGCTCAATGTGTCATGACAAACTTATTGGTTCACTAATAAGAAGTCCAAATAAAATAGGCTAGCCCAATAACAAATAATTAAATAGCACAACACAATATAATTAATTAGTAGTATATATAGAAATATTTAATCACTAAATAATAAATATATTAAATGACAAGAATACCCTCATCTAGAAATATGGTAGTGACAAGACTACCCTCCTTAGAAAAAAATTGTCCTCAAAATTTAAGGAAAGAACTAGCACTACAACAAGCAATCACAGCACGCAAGAATGAATGATACCTCACGGCTCAAAGAGATAAGGGTATCACTCATGCATCTCGACTTTCCTCTCCTAGGTAGACTTTCCCGGAGAGTGATGCCTCTACGCGACGCGTACCAAGAGAATCGTCTAGTTTTGCAGCACCTTCTTCCTATGATCCAGAATCTCTACTAGCTGCTCAGGGTAGCTGAGAGTCAGACCCACCTCGATCTCTGAGTGATCCAATACATGACTAGGGTCTGCCATGTACCATCTCAACTGCGACACATGGAACACATCATGCACTCCCTCCAGTACAGGCGGCAAGTCTAGTCTGTAGGCCACTACACCGACCCTCACAAGAATATTGAAGGGTCCGATGTACCATAGACTAAGCTTTCCGCCTCCACCAAAGCGAATCGTGCCCCGTGTCATAGAAATATACAAGAACACTAAATCATCAACCTAGAACAAAATACATCCTTAACACTCAACCTAAAACAAAGCAATCACAAGCAATACAAACAAAATCTATACCTCAAACTCCAAAGGTCTCCGGTGGCTATCGGCCAAATGTCGCTGCCTGTCATGCGCTACCCGTAGTCTATCTCTAATGAGCTTCACCTTCTCAGCTGCATCCACAATCATCTTTGGTCCCAACAAGACTCACTTACCAAAATCATCCCAAGATAGAGGAGTATGACTTCTCCGTCCATATAAAGCCTCAAATGGTGACATCTCGATACTAGCCTAGTAACTGTTGTTGTAATCAAACTTTACCAAGTGAATATAATGTAAAGCCCCTGATTTTTTAAAATTTTCAAAACTGGATTTTTCACAATTTTCTGGAATTTTCTGGGAATTTTCTGTAAATTAAAAACAGGGTTTTTATTATTAAATGATTTTTAATTGATAATAAAAAATATTAAAATATTATGGAAATAATATTTTTGGGTGTAAAATGAAAAACTGGACTTAGGGCAATTTTTTTGGAATTTATTGGGCCCCGGACCTATTTTAAAATACCTAAAAACTATTTATTTATTTATTATTTGGTTATTATTATTATTATTATTATTATTATAATTCCAGAGCCCGGCCCATTGGGCCCAAACCCGGCCCAGCCCCCAGCCTAGCGGGTCGGGCGGGTCGGTCAGACCCGCACCCGACCCGACCCGGCTTCCCCTCACCCGTCTTCCCCAGTCTCCCAGTGCCCGCGTCTTCCGGCGGAGCCGCCGCCTCCGGCCCGCTCCGCCCGGCCACCTCGCCACGCCTTCGCCTTCTCCGCCACCCCTCCGCCCCGCTTGGGCCTCCCCTTCCCCTTATAAACCCTAGCTCCCCCGGCCATCTCTCCTCTCCACCGCCTTAGCCGAGCTCCGCCACCAGCCCATCTTCTCCAGCGGCCCTCCGGAGACGCCGCCGCCCGCAGCGTCGCTGCCACCCTGCCCAGCCCAGCCCCTCTCTCCTCTCCTCCACCGCAGGCCCTCCCAGCCGCCGTCCCCGAGCGTCCCCGAGCATCCCCGCGTCCCCCAAGCCACCGCAGCTCCGGCGTGGCCGCCCTCCGTCGCAGCTCCGCCTCCCCGAGAGCCGCCCAGCCCCGGCCGAGCTTTCCCCCGCTGCCCCCAGCCCTCTCCGGCGGTCCTTCGGCCGCCGGAAACCCAAACCCTAGCTCGTGTCAGCCGGACACGACTTAGACACAGGACACGTGTCCTGTGTCGTGTCGGACACGGTTTTATCCTCGGTTTTTCAGCCCAGTTCAGGTACTCATATCTTCTTGCTCGTAGCTCTGTTTTTGATTCCGTAAATTGTGTTGCGAAGCCTGTATGACCCTCTCGGTGCCCGGATAAACCGCTCGGGGCATCGCGTCCTGTGGTGATCGCACACCGCGATCCAAAAACAGAAAAAACAACGCCCCGATTCACCCCGGAACTGGGTACGTCCCGCCAAACGGGATGACTTGGTCATGCGCGGTCTTCACAGATACGTGCGCACCGTCGATACGAACGTGTGAGATTTCGCAGAAGCTGATTCGGATGTGCGTGCACACCGGAATCAGCGCGTATCCGCGGACAACGCCCCGTATCCGACTTTTCTGCATTTTGCCCTAACTTTGTGTACACACGTCGGATTGAAACGAAACTTATGCCATCGGACTCGTAGCGATACGCTGGTCCTGTGACCCAAGTTTGGTTCGATTCTGAGAATGTTGACGAAATCGCGTGTCGTGGGCCCCACAGGTCCCGCTCGACGGTCGATTTTGTGATCGGCTCATCGGAATCTAATTTTGGAAGTTCCGTTGGGTTCGTATCATCGTTCCTGACCTGTTGACACTAAGTTTGGTGAATTTGGAGACCTTTGACCCTGACACGTTTTTTGGTGCAAAGCGGGCCCACACGTGGACCCCGTTTTGACCCGAAATTGCCATTTTTGTTCTTGTCTCCAAATTGGACTCAAGGAAAGGCGTTTCTAGCTGATTGATAATTTCTGGATCTGATGGTGATATTTGTTTCAGCAACCGGAGTACCGCTTGCAATTCCAACTGAAGTCAGAGCCGCAATTGGAACCGGAACCACAGGCAAGTGTACCTTGCCAAATCCTGCAGTTTGCTACTTATTTTCTTGACTTAGTTATACATCCGTGGGCAAGTATACCTTGCCAACTTTACAGTTCTTGTTGCATATTTTCTTGCTTTATTTATATTGCTGTGCATGCTTAACCAGGACCGAGTGGCTTTACTTAGCGTCCGATTACCAGTCGGGTGCCAACCCCGTGCGCGGAGTTGTATAACGTCACATAGACATGGATACCGAGACCCGATATTTCTCGTACTTGTCTTATCAAGTACATCATAACCCAGGACACCTGACACTATTCATGAGACAGAGTCTTCCTGAGATATTCATAGTGATTCTGTATAGGATACAGGACTTGACAGAGATATTTTATAGACAGTATGACTTGTTGCATTAGCTATGATCCCGCTGACATAGACATAAGACGTTATGGTCATGATATGCGTGATTACATTGGGTGGGGAGAGTCACACAGGCTACATGTTGATTTTATATTATGCCGGCGTCTTAGTCTCCCATCGTGAGCTAGACAACTACATGATATCACTGCTACCGGCTCCCCGACACAGAGCTTGTAGTAGTTTCAGCCTGAGTTCTTGTACTGCTCTCATACTGCATATCACTTAGCTGGTTACATAGTTTACCCTATTGCTTATTTATTGCTGCACTGCTTATTTATTTGGCTTGAGTTATCTTGTACCTTGCTATGTCCCCTGAGGACCTGGAATGGATGATGTCCCCAGGTATAGCCGAGGAGATCCATCCAGAGATACACCGTACAGGAGCACTTCCAGGAGCTGTACCAGGACCTGAGGACGAGTTCGCACCAGAGAACTTCTCCTGAGCAGTGGCCGTATGTAGTCAGTTATTTCTATTTCCAGTTGATTATTTCCTGTCTATTTGCATTTATTGTACCAGACATATTCTCGGATTGTTTCCCGAGATACTTATTAAGATTTGCTTATTTATTCTATTGTATTATTTCTGGCATTTATTATGTGATTATCTGTTGTGGATGAGATTAGAATAACCTGTGACTTGTAACCATTGTTCTAATTCCTGTTAGAATACAGCTTAAGCATGCTCTGATGGATCCATTAAATTAGGTTGTCCATCGGTGCGTGCTGTTGGCCATTGCCGCGCATCCAGTCCCTCGATATTTTGGGACTGGGGTGTGACATGGTTTTTGTGGTGGCCCATGCAGGTCAACGACTAAATTGTTCGATTTCAACTCAGGGACCGAACAGGCCTGCAGTAAAGATAGGATAAGTTTAGGATCTCATCCACTTGCTTAAAATATTCTTGATATCCATATCGACTTCGAATTAATTTCTTGACTTGCATCCTGCCTTGATTCCTGTGCGCCTCTTATTGTTTATTTTGGTTGCAGGGTTATGGATTCACGAGCAAACGACGAGACTCCCATAACGTCACCACGAGATGCTGAGGTAACCAACGAAGATGAAGTAACCCCAGTGGATGGAGGACAGTCAGCTCAACAACATGCCTCGAGAATCCAGTAGGAAGACAATCCACCAACGACGCCATTTACTCCACCAATGCCCGTAATTCCACCAGGGCAGGCCATGGACGGACATCAGATGTTTCAAATGATCTATGCAATAATGCAAACTCAACAAGAGGCTTTGAGTTGCAGCCTAGTAACTGCACTGGAGCAGGCCAACCTACCAGCTCGACGGCCAACGATGGGCTCTATCACCGATTTTTGGCAGCTGAAGCCCCGTACATTCTCAGGCAAGGAAGAGCCCAGTGAAGTTCATGAGTGGCTCACCAACACTCAACATCAACTAGAAGCAGCTGAACTCCCAAAGGAACGTTGGATGAATGCCGTCAGAATGCAGCTGACGGACAATGCACATCATTGGTGGCTATCCGAGGAGACCCGGCTCGGACCAAACCGAGCTACTTGGGTAGAGTTCTCTAGACTCTTTCAGGAGATATACATTCCATCTATCGCTCGATCAGAACTTCGAAACAAGTTCAATCGCCTCACTCAGGACTCTATGATGGTGGAAGAGTACAACGCTGAGTTCATTCGTCTAAGTCGCTTCGCTCCAACATTGATCCCGACAGAAGAAGAGAAGGCTGAGAAATTCTTCGACGGACTAAACATTGAGCTACAAAAACTAATTGGATCAGTTGCACCTACTTCGTACTCGGACGTCCTTGATGCAGCACGACGCATGGAGCGCGTCATCAGGAGAGAGACCAGTCTGAAGCGGCCATCCACGTCAGCACCAGCCGGAGAACCACAAGGAGAAGCTACAAAAAGACCACACGTACACCAGCCACTAGAAGCATCTCCACAGGCAATACCTGTTTGTCCATATTGTCACCGGCGAGATCATATAGAGAACGAGTGCAGACGAAAGAAGAGATTATGCATAGTTTGCGGATCTGGTCAGCATTTATTAAAGGAATGCCCTGAGCGTCGAGACAGAGCACCAAGGGTAAACCAACAAGCGCTACCAATACCGAGGCCAGCCTATCCAGCATTGGGAGCACCGCAAACGGAAGTTCAAGAAGTCCTACCACCAGCTCCAGGAGGGTATCAGCCGAGGCTACCCTTGATACCCCAGGAACTACTCTTCCAGCAGGCTCAGCAGCAGAAGAATCGACTGCAAGGACGCGAGCAAGCCCTGACAATGACAGTAGAGAACGCGCAGACTCGTGGAATAGCCAATGCGCGTAAGTGATTCGTAGTTATCCGTTTCTAGTCTTGTTTTAGCTCGTGCCTATTGGTTCGTGACCTCAGCCCCAACCTAGTAAATTGCAACTTGTTAATAATAACCTGGTTTTCATAAAAGTTGTAGTTCTTTTACTTTAACTAGATTTTCTGGAAAGTGTATAACTTTCATTTTTAGGGAAACGGTATTTCCCTAAGTATCTTGTGATGTGTTTCGAACGATACTTACAACCGTGTCATCTCTGTTGACCGGTTATTCTTTGATTGCGAGGACGCAATCCTCTTAAGAGGGGTAGATTGTAAACCCCCTGATTTTTTCAAAATTTTCAAAACTGGATTTTTCACAATTTTCTGGAATTTTTTGGAATTTTTTGTAAATTAAAAACAGGGTTTTTATTATTAAATGATTTTTAATTGATAATAAACAATATTAAAATATTATAAAAATAATATTTTTGGGTGTAAAATAAAAAACTGGACTTAGGGCAATTTTTCTGGAATTTATTGGGCCCCGGACCTATTTTAAAACACCTAAAAACTTTTTATTTATTTATTTATTTATTTATTTATTTATTTATTTATTTATTTATTATTTGGTTATTATTATTATTATTATTATTATTATAATTCCAGAGCCCGGCCCATTGGGCCCAAACCCGGCCCAGCCCCCGGCCTAGCGGGTCGGACGGGTCGGCCAGACCCGCACCCGACCCGACCCGGCTTCCCCTCACCCGTCTTCCCCAGTCTCCCCGTGCCCGCGTCTTCCGGCAGAGCCGCCGCCTCCGGCCCGCTCCGCCCGGCTACCTCGCCACGCCTCCGCCTTCTCCGCCACCCCTCCGCCCCGCTCGGGCCTCCCCTTCCCCTTATAAACCCTAGCTCCCCCGACCATCTCTCCTCTCCACCGCCTTAGCCGAGCTCCGCCACCAGCCCATCTTCTCCGGCGGCCCTCAGAAGATGCCACCGCCTGCAGCACCGCTGCCACCCTGCCCAGCCCAGCCCCTCTCTCCTCTCCTCCACTGCAGGCCCTCCCAGCCGCCGTCCCCGAGCGTCCCAGAGCATCCCCGCGTCCCCCAAGCCACCGCAGCTCCGCCTCCCCGAGAGCCGCCCAGCCCCGGCCGAGCTTTCCCCCGCTGCCCCCAGCCCTCTCCGGCGGTCCTTCGGCCGCCGGAAACCCAAACCCTAGCTCGTGTCAGCCGGACACGGCTTGGACACAGGACACGTGTCCTGTGTCGTGTCGGACACGGTTTTATCCTCGATTTTTCAGTCCAGTTCAGGTACTCATATCTTCTTGCTCGTAGATCTGTTTTTGATTTCGTAAATTACGTTGTGAAGCCTATATGACCCTCTCGGTGCCCGGATAAACCGCTCGGGGCATCGTATCCTGTGGTGATCGCACACCGCGATCCAAAAACAGGAAAAACAATGCCCCAATTCACCCCGGAACTGGGTACGCCCCGCCAAACGGGATGACTTGGTCCCGTGCGGTCTTCACAGATACGTGCGCGCCATCGATACGGACGTGCGAGATTTCACAGAAGCTGATTCGGATGTGCGTGCACACCGGAATCAGCGCGTATCCGCGGACAACGCCCCGTATCCGACTTTTCTGTATTTTGCCCTAACTTTGTGTACACACGTCGGATTGAAACAAAACTTGCGCCATCAGACTCGTAGCGATACGCTGGTCCTGTGACCCAAGTTTGGTTCGATTCTGAGAACGTTGACAAAATCGCGTGTCGTGGGCCCCACAGGCCCCGCTCGACGGTCGATTTTGTGATCGGCTCATCGGAATCCAATTCTGGAAGTTCTGTTGGGTTCGTATCATCATTCTTGACCTGTTGACACTAAGTTTGGTAAATTTGGAGACCTTTGACCCTGACACATTTTTTGGTGCAAAGCGGGGCCGTGGACCCCGTTTTGACCCGAAATTACCATTTTTGCCCTTTTTGCCAAATTGGACTCAAGGACAGGCGTTTTTAGCTGATTGATAATTTCTGGATCTGATGGTGATATTTGTTTCAGCAACCGGAGTACCGCCTGTAATTCTAACTGAAGTCAGAGCCACAATTGGAATCGGAACCACAGGCAAGTGTACCTTGCCAAATCTTGCAGTTTGCTACTTATTTCCTTGACTTAGTTATATATCAGTGGGCAAGTATACCTTGCCAACTTTACGGTTCTTGTTGCATATTTTCTTGCTTTATTTATATTGCTGTGCATGCTTAACCCAGGACCGAGTGGCTTTACTTAGCGTCCGATTACCAGTCGGGTGCCAACCCCATGCGCGGAGTTGTGTAACGTCACATAGACATGGATATCGAGACCCAATATTTCTCGTACTTGTCTTATCAAGTACATCATAACCCAGGACACCTGACACTATTCATGAGACAGAGTCTTCCTGAGATATTCATGGTGATTCTGTATAGGATACAGGACTTGACAGAGATATTTTATAGACAGTATGACTTGTTGCATTAGCTATGATCCCGCTGACATGGACATGAGACGTTATGGTCATGATATGCGTGATTACATTGGGTGGGGAGAGTCACACAGGCTACAGGTTGATTTTATATTATGCCGGCGTCTTAGTCTCCCATCGTGAGCTAGACAACTATATGATATCACTGCTACCGGCTTCCCGACACAGAGCTTGTAGTAGTTTCAGCCTGAGTTCTTGTACTGCTCTCATACTGCATATCACTTAGCTGGTTACATAGTTTACCCTATTGCTTATTTATTGCTGCACTGCTTATTTATTTGGCTTGAGTTATCTTGTACCTTGCTATGTCCCCTGAGGACCTGGAATGGATGATGTCCCCAGGTATAGCCGAGGAGATCCATCCAGAGATACACCGTACAGGAGCACTTCCAGGAGCTATACCAGGACCTGAGGACGAGTTCGCACCAGAGAACTTCTCCTGAGCAGTGGCCGTATGTAGTCAGTTATTTCTATTTCCAGTTGATTATTTCATGTCTATTTGCATTTGTTGTACCAGACATATTCTCAGATTATTTTTCGAGATACTTATTAAGATTTGCTTATTTATTCTATTGTATTATTTCTGGCATTTATTCTGTGATTATCTGTTGTGGATGAGATTAGAATAACCTGTGACTTGTAACCATTGTTCTAATTCCTGTTAGAATACAGCTTAAGCATGCCCTGATGGATCCATTAAATTGGGTTGTCCATCGGTGCGTGCTGCTGGCCATTGCCGCGCATCCAGTCCCTCGGTATTTTGGGACTGGGGCGTGACATATGATCCTCCCAAGAGCCTCTAAAATCTAAAACACAAGTGCCAAGCAAATCCTCAAGAGTCTAAATAGTCCTCTCCGACTGCCCGTCTGTTTGGGGATGATATGTGGTAATGAACTTGAGCTGGGTGCCCAAGCTATCCTGTAAACTCCTCTAGAAGTGGTATGTGAAGCGACTATCCCGATTTGAGATGATGCTTACAGGAACTCCATGCAATCTAATAATTTGTCGCACATACATCTCCACTAGCTTCTCTATAGATGTATCCATTTTAATGGCAAAAAGTAGGCTAATTTGGTCAACCTGTCTATGATGAACCAAATCGTGTCTTTACCTCCTGGAGAATGTGGAAGCCCCAAAGCAAAATCCAAAGGCTGAAGTAAACCACCTGGCCTCTGTCTCTCTACCTTTACCTGCTGGCACACTAAATATCTGGATACGAAGTACGCCATGTAGCGTCCCGCTTCGCGTCGACGCTATATACAAGTGAGATGGCCTTGCTTGCTCCAACAGAAGTCTTCTCGGAGAGTTCCCGACCGATTAATCAAGGTGAGTGGGCAAAACTGCATTCTCTGATTCTTGCACGACTTAATAATGAATCTGAGTTTTAAATGCTTATTGGCTTAAGAAGAAATATTTTCATAAGAAAATGATAGAACCGACTCAGCATGCTAACAAGAGAACTCACATAGCTTGTCACTGAAACGAATATGCTGCCTAGCTAAGAGAATATGTATGCTTGTCCGAAATGAAATAGAACCCTTGCTATGCTAAGAAGATAGAACTGCATGTTTTACTTGATGTGATAATAGACCCGTGCCATGCTAGTCTCAACTAAAAGATCGTTTATATGTTTGCTTGTCATCGTGTTTATATGGCTTGTCTTGAATGCTTGTTTCGATGTGAGAGTAAATGCTTGTCATGTGTGTGCTAGACTAGTAGCCCACCTGAGGTCCGGTCCTACGGGATCTTGGGGGTGCGGCTATTAGGAATGTGATACGATGGTTTAAATGTGCTTGTCATGTTGTGTGCTATTGTGATAGAGACAAGAGACATGTGGGTGCTTGCGGTGGATGGGGGACAAACGATATGTGGGAGACCGATAACGCGCCCTGAGCTCGGGGCGTGGATATTGGAAGGGAGGATGGTGATGCGATGGGGTGAGACTAATAGTACGCCCTGAGGATCGATCCTTCGGGATCTTGGGGGGCGTGGCTATTAGAGGGAGGCGGTGCTTCTGTTGAGAAGAGTCGAGTCTGCATTAGAGAAGTGTATGGAGATAAGCTGCATTCAGGTCGTTAGGGAGCATGCTAGGCTAGCCTTCTTGCATACCTAACTATTTGATGCAGAGACGGACAGGGAACTAAAGAACGGTAAAATATATATGTTTATGCAATTGTTGCTAACTTGTATGTCTGCTGCAGGGATAACCGTTCGGCCATGGGTAAGAAATATCAGTTTATACATAAGCCTGCTTATTCATTTTGTCGGCATCGTAGAGACCACCTGTTAGCGTTTCATGCATTGCATTCGGTCGGACAATGGCTATTAGTGCAGAGCTGAACCTTGGCTACGGCTGCTTCGGCAGTAA
The DNA here is from genome assembly GCA_036927795.1 of Iris macrosiphon. Taxonomy (NCBI): domain Eukaryota; kingdom Viridiplantae; phylum Streptophyta; class Magnoliopsida; order Asparagales; family Iridaceae; genus Iris; species Iris macrosiphon. The sequence goes on along the minus strand of JAYESA010000007.1, from coordinate 141,444,503 downwards.
TGTGCAACCATGAGTCACAACTGCTAATAGCATCAAATAAAGGAGTCATTGGTTAGCTGGATTACAGCTACCGATCCTGAGTTACTCGGGGACCGACCTCTGATTGATAGTTAACTTGTGTGCTTGAATGATAGTCCCTAAACGCTGCCTGTCCCTAGAATCCGTGTATATAGTTCACCGAACACGCTGTGCACACCCGAACAGGATTCCTCGTGCTTGAATTGGTTGCCTCGATTGATTGGTTGTTTGATTATGTTTTCAAAGAATGTTTCCAAACAATGTAATATGACTCTGCTAGGACTGCATGTAAAGAACCTAAGTAAAACTAGCAAGATTACTAGTAATGCAATATTTTGCCACATGATTACTTAGTGTGGGTTTCAGGGGGTGTAGCTTCTGTTTAGTTGTTTTATCTCACCAGTACTTGTATAAAGTGCTGACCCCCCAACAGTTTGCTTGTTCTCAGGTGCTCGTTCGTCTGAGGAATAATAGCCGTGCCTCATCCCAAGGACCGGAAATCTGGAGTCGATGCCTGGAGCTGCATCGAGTTATGCCTGCTTTGAGCTACTTTTGTATAAAGGGACATAATGTATGGAACGGTGTTATTGTAATCGTGAGAAGAGTGCTTGAGCGATTTGTAATCTCGGCCACGTGCCGCTTGTAACACTTTCGATTATCAATAAAAGAGACTATTTTTCATATGCCATTGAGTTCTTCACTTTTCTGCAATGTTATGTGCCGCTGCTTCAGTATAGAATAGCTTACTTGCCCTTGTATCAAAGCTTTGGCCTTGTGCAAGCGCACTTTAGGCTTGCACGGCATCACGTCCCGATGAGAACGATTGTCCTGCGGGAGAGCTGTAACGTGGTGATTCACGTTCAGCGGGGACGATCGAGCTCGCGGGAGATTGGGGCGTGACATAATGGTATCAGAGCGACTCGATTCTTTGCCCATTCTGTTGCTTCCAACTCTGAGATGTGCCTGATGTGAGATGCAATGAACGTTCCATACAATGAGTCCATAAATATTCTCAAAGTTGCCGGCAAAAGTTTTTTGGATTTGTTTTTATTGCTTGAGATGTGATTTGTAGATTTCAGGATTGCTAGAGTTTTGATTTGTGATGGTGAGGGATGAGGACTATCGCTGCTTTGTGATTTCGTGAGTTTCTCCTTGAGTTTCGAGGACGAAACTCTTTATTGGTGGGTAAGTATGTAGCGTCCCGCTTTGCGTCGACGCTATGTACAAGTAAGATGGCCTTGCTTGCTCCAACGAAAGTCTTCTCGGAGAGTTCCCGACCGATTAATCAAGGTGAGTGGGCAGAACTGCATTCTCTGATTCTTTCACGACTTAATAATGAATCTGAGTTTTAAATGCTTATTGGCTTAAGAAGAAATGTTTTCATAAGAAAATGATAGAACCGACTCAGCATGCTAACAAGAGAACTCACATAGCTTGTCACTGAAACGAATATGCTGCCTAGCTAAGAGAATATGTATGTTTGTCAGAAATAAAATAGAACCCTTGCTATGCTAAGAAGATAGAACTGCATGTTTTACTTGATGTGATAATAGACCCGTGCCATGCTAGTCTCAACTAAAAGATCGTTTATATGTTTGCTTGTCATCGTGTTTATATGGCTTGTCTTGAATGCTTGTTTCGATGTGAGAGTAAATGCTTGTCATGTGTGTGCTAGACTAGTAGCCCACCTGAGGTCCGGTCCTACGGGATCTTGGGGGTGCGGCTATTAGGAATGTGATACGATGGTTTAAATGTGCTTGTCATGTTGTGTGCTATTATGATAGAGACAAGAGACATGTGGGTGCTTGCGGTGGATGGGGGACAAACGATATGTGGGAGACCGATAACGCGCCCTGAGCTCGGGGCGTGGATATTGGAAGGGAGGATGGTGATGCGATGGGGTGAGACTAATAGTGCGCCCTGAGGATTGGTCCTTCGGGATCTTGGGGGGCGTGGCTATTAGAGGGAGGCGGTGCTTCTGTTGAGAAGAGTCGAGTCTGCATTAGAGAAGTGTATGGAGATAAGCTGCATTCAGGTCGTTAGGGAGCATGCTAGGCTAGCCTTCTTGCATACCTAACTGTTTGATGCAGAGACGGACAGGGAACTAAAGAACGGTAAAACATATATGTTTATGCAATTGTTGCTAACTTGTATGTCTGCTGCAGGGATAACCGTTCGGCCATGGGTAAGAAATATCAGTTTATACATAAGCGTGCTTATTCATTTTGTCGGCATCGTAGAGACCACCTGTTAGCGTTTCATGCATTGCATTCGGTCGGACAATGGCTATTAGTGCAGAGCTGAACCTTGGCTACGGCTGCTTCGGCAGTAATGTGCAACCATGAGTCACAACTGCTAATAGCATCAGATAAAGGAGTCATTGGTTAGCTGGATTACCGCTACCGATCCTGAGTTACTCGGGGACCGACCTCTGATTGATAGTTAACTTGTGTGCTTGAATGATAGTCCCTAAATGCTGCCTGTCCCTAGAATCCGTGTATATAGTTCACCGAACACGCTGCGCACACCCGAACAGGATTCCTCGTGCTTGAATTGGTTGCCTCGATTGATTGGTTGTTTGATTATGTTTTCAAAGAATGTTTCCAAATAATGTAATATGACTCTGCTAGGACTGCATGTAAAGAACCTAAGTAAAACTAGCAAGATTACTAGTAATGCAATGTTTTGCCACATGATTACTTAGTGTGGGTTTCAGGGGGTGTAGCTTCTGTTCAGTTGTTTTATCTCACCAGTACTTGTATAAAGTGCTGACCCCCCAACAGTTTGCTTGTTCTCAGGTGCTCGTTCGTCTGAGGAATAATAGCCGTGCCTCATCCCAAGGACCGGAAATCTGGAGTCGATACTTGGAGCCGCATCGAGTTGTGCCTGCTTTGAGCTGCTTTTGTATAAAGGGACATAATGTATGGAACGGTGTTATTGTAATCGTGAGAAGAGTGCTTGAGCGATTTGTAATCTCGGCCACGTGCCGCTTGTAACACTTTTGATTATCAATAAAAGAGACTATTTTTCATATGCCATTGAGTTCTTCACTTTTCTGCAATGTTATGTGCCGCTGCTTCAGTATAGAATAGCTTACTTGCCCTTGTATCAAAGCTTTGGCCTTGTGCAAGCGCACTTTAGGCTTGCACGGCATCACGTCCCGATGAGAACGATTGTCCTGCGGGAGAGCTGTAACGTGGTGATTCACGTTCAGCGGGGACGATCGAGCTCGCGGGAGATTGGGGCGTGACACGCCACCTCCCGCTTTATACTATACCATCATACATGCTCCCTCAGATCTATATATATCTGTCATGCCCCAGTCCCAAAATACGTAAGACTAGGATACGTAAGCATGCCAGCCGCCTGTATATATGGCAACTCCAATATATGGAAACCATATATACGAGCGTACGCTGTATAATAAACAATAATTCATAAGTGGTAAACTAATTACAAGCCACAGGGTAATATCTAAATCTCATCCACAGAAATCAAATATGAATAACCAAATAACCATGTAACTAGATATCAATAATAAGTATCTAAAGAATAACAGTCGGATGGAAACAAATCCACTGCCGAAATAGAATATAAAAGGAACCAGATACACACCATATAAGAACAGCATCTGACAATCACGAGGCTCGAAGAGAAGACCTCCTCGGAATATAAGTAACATGTTCGGATCTGCGCTCCTGCGAATACTCATGAACATCTACGCCTGGAAAGGGACCAGGTCCTCAGAGGGACATAACAAGATACAGAAAAATAATATGCCATGTATATAAATACTGAATAAATAAATGGGGCGTGCTAACCATCTAAGTGAATGCAATTTAAAGACCTGGTAGTACGCATGGGAAAGTGTAGGCTAGACATATGCTGACGTAATTCACCAAACGTCATGACTGGCTAGTATAGGTGTCATATGCCCCAAACGCATGGGCACTCTGCAATCGTCCATCTCCGAGGAGCATGGAACGAAGGATAAAAACTCAAGGAGGGGGGTGTCCCATATGCCTACTAGATATCTTTCCCGCCCAATATAGATGTACAAGTCGTGAAAATGACTTGGACACCTCCTACTATGATGCAAGTCTCAGTAAAATAATCAACTAAGCTAAATACCGTTACACGTGTTGCTCACACTGATGACCAGTCGCGCATGAGGCATGCATCCCTACATGAACTCACTCTGTGACGTGTAATGATATGTGTCAAGGCCTGGGAAGTTATATCAATAACTTCACAACTTTTAGGTGGGTCTACTAGACACTAGGTCAGACACAAGTCCTAACGTCAACGCCTTCGTTGACTACACCCGAGTTTTCTCGGACGTGCATATTTATATTTTATTAAAATAAATAAACATGTAACTAACAATAACTGAATTTAAATAGTACAACAAGGCAGGGTATACTTGCTTGGCAAAAGAGCTGCAAAATATAACGTCCAGATGTCAAATGCCAAAAGCCAGAAACTATGGCCTCAGAAAGAAAGTCTCCGGATGCTGAAATAAACATCACCAACAGTCTCAGAAAATATTAAATAGCTAGAAACGCCTGTCCTTAAATCCAATTTAGACACAGGGGCAAAAATGACAGTTTCTGGTCAAAGCGAGGTCCACATATGGGACGCTTTACACCGAAAAATGTGTCAGGATCAAAGGTCTCCAAATTCGCCAAACTTAGTGTCAACAAGTCCAGAACGTTGATACAAACCCAACGGAATATCCAGAACTGGATTCTGGTGTGTCGATCACAAAATCGCACGTCAAGTGGAGCCTGTGGGGCCCATGATACGGGATTTTGTCAACGTTCTCAGAATCGAACCAAACTTGGATCACAGGACCATCGTATTGCTACGAGTCCGATAGCGCAAGTTTTGTTTCGATCCGACGTGTGTACACAAAGTTACAACGTGTTTCAGGACAGGCGGATACGGGACGTTGTCGGCGGATACGCGTTGATTTCGGTGTGCACGCACATCCAGATCAACTTTTGCGAAATTCTGCACGTCCGTATCAACGGTACGCACGTTTCGGTGAAGACCGTGTGCGACCAAGTCGTCCCGTTTGGCGGGGCGTACTCAGTTTCGGGGTAAATCAGGTCATTGTTTTTCCTGTATTTGGATCGCGGTTTGTAATCGCCACAGGACGCGATGCACCGAGCGGGTTGCACGGGCACCGAGAGGGTTACATAGCCTACGTGTCACAACTGACGGAATTAAAAACGGAATTACGAGAAGATAGGACGGGTTACCTGAACAGGGCTCCATGGAATGAATTTTCCTGTGTCCGCGAGTCGATTCGACACAAGATTTGTGTCCTGGACGTGTCCGGGCTGTGTCCGGCTGCTTTGTCCGATGGAGATTTGTCGGGGCTTCACCGTGGCGGCTCCGGGCAGAGCTCGTCGGTCAGCGGGGCGGTCGGGCAGGGCACGTCGAGGCGGTTGGGTGTCGATGAGGGTGGTGGTGGTGCTGACGAAGTCGGACGGGGAGTTCATAGCGGGCCGGACTGTTCAGGGGCTGTTGTTGGCAGTCGGCCGGACGAGGGATGGCTGCTCTGGCCGGTCAGGAGTAGTGCACCGGAGCTGCACGGGGGGGGGGGGGGGATGACGACGTCACGGCTGTCGGAGTCTGTACAGGGTCGGGCTGGAGATCGTCGGGTCGTGAGGTGCAGAGGCGGGGAGAAAGAGGACGGGGTCGGGTGGTCGGGGCTCCGACCGGAGAAGAGGGGAAAGGGGGCTCGGGGAGGAGAGGAGGAGGTGCTGGGGAGTCTCTGGCCATGGGGGGGTGGTTCATGGCGGAGGAGGTGGAGGGGTGATTGAGGTGGTGATGATGATGGTGGTGGTGGCGAGTGATAGAATGGCGGTGGAGATGGGGGCCGGAGGAGAAGAGTTGGGGATGGCGACGAGTGGCGGAGGAGGAAGGGCTCGGGGGAGGAGAAGAGGAGGAGGAGCTCACCGGCGGGGGTCGGGCCGCCGCTGTGCCGGCTAGGTCGGGGAAGGGGAAGGGGGAAAGTGGAGGTGAAAGAGGGAGGAGCTGCTGTCGTGGCCGGCGGGGGCCGACGCTGGCGGAGGGGGTTGGCTTCGCCGCAGGGGGGGAGAGACGGAGTGGCTCCGACGAGGAGGCTCGCTGCTCTGGCGGGGGGGGGGGGGGTCGGCTGCGGGCTGGGTAGGGTTTAGGATTTTTCTTTTTATTTTTCTTTTCTTTTATATTAATAAATATAGATATTTTAAGTAAAATATCTATAGATATTTACAGGATATTTTCGGGATATTTTCGGGTGGGTCCCGCCTCCAAATGGACGGTGCAGGTTCACCAGCCAATGAGGGGGTGACACCTCGCAGGGAAATTACAGAAAAGTCCCTACAATTTTATAAATTGCGTAAAGGTCCTATTTTGGGAAATTGTGCAATTACAAAATTATCTGGGAAAAACACCCGATTCCTGAAATTACTAAAATTTACAGAATTGAAGGGAAAATCTGTGTGAGGGTCCTGAGGGGGTAGGGGTGAGTCTGGGCAGGGACTGGGCCTAGTTTTCTTTTGGGTGATACGGGCCATCGTATTTATTAATTAATAAATACTGCGCACGGTGTTCACTAATTATTTAGAGGCAGGTAGGGTCATAATTTTAGTGCGGTGTCAATATACTAAATGTAGTATACTCAGTGTAGAATATTAACGTATTTTTGTTTGGGCAAAACAGGTGTATGTTGGGCCTCTAATGTCTGTTGGAACAGGGATGGGTACAGGTCTGGGGATTTAAATATGTACGTTGGTAACGATATTTGTGCGTCTCAAACGAGGCTCAAAGTAAAGTATCTGGGAGTTGCACAAAGTACAGAAAAATAGACTAACATGTCTAGGACAGGTATGTAAACTTTGTTCAGGAATAACGGTCAAGGTAAAGCTCCAAATAATTCGGTGATGGACAGGTGCACAAGTCAATAGGATATGTAAGCAAAATAAATTAAAATATTGCCATAAATCCTAAATTGCTAAAAATAATCCTAAAATGCTGGAATCTGGTCGAGGGGATTTACAACATCTTATGAGAACCTGGATGTATAAAGTACTGTGATCGATGCGCCTCCTAAAGAATCTCCTTGCACAATGTCCTATTTGGTACACACAACCTGGAACTGTACCGCAATGATCCATCCTCAACGATAGTGAAGTTCTCTGATAATCCCATCTGAACTGTGCTCTGATGCTTCTCATAGACTCATCATCATACTGCGTAGCTTGAATCATGTCCCATCATCTCTAACTGTATTTGTAATTTCTATATCTGCATCTCGATACCATGTACCAGCACCTAATATCCAAGCTCTTAAGATTGGCTAATAAATGTCTGTACATAGTTTAGTGCATAGCCACTGGATACTTGCTCAAGGCATCAATGACTACGTTGGCCTTTCCTGGATGGTACTATAATGATATATTGAAGTCCTTCATCAACTCTAACCACCAATGTTGTCGCATGTTTAGCTCTTTTTATGTAAACATAAACTTTAAGCTCTTGTGGTCTTTAAAGATCTCTACACGCTCTCCGTACAGATAGTGTTTCCATAGATTTAGAGCAAAGATGACCGCTGCCAACTCCAAATCATGGGTAGGATAATTCTTCTAATGAGGGCATAATTGCATGGAAGCATAGTCAATCACCTTCCCGTTCTGCTGTAAGACACAACCCAAACCATTTTCTGAAGCATCACTATAGATAGTGAATCCACCTAATCCCGATGGCAATGTCAATATTGGAGTTGTCATCAACCTCTTCTTCATCTCCTCAAAAGTGGCCTGGCTCTTCTCCAAACTCTATATCCTTCTTGGTCAGCCTAGTCATCGGCTCTTCAATTCTGGATAATTTCTGTACAAATATTCGATAAAAATCTGCTAGCCCCAGAAAACTCCTAATCTCTACCACTGAACTTGGAGTAGCCCACGACTCCACTACTAAAATCTTCTTCGGGTCCGCTGAGATCCCGTCACCTGTAATCATATGACAAAGGAATTCAACCTTGTCAAGTAAGAACTCACACTTTGAAAGTTTGCCATAAAGTTTCTCCTTCCTGAGAGTCTATAGAACTATCCTCAGGTGCTCCTCATGCTCCTACAGGATCTTCGAATACACCAAAATATTATCAATAAACACCACCAAACTTATCAAGATATTGGTGGAACACATTATTTGTCAGATTCATGAATACCGTCGGGGCATTGATCAACCCAAATAGCATCACCAAGAACCTAAACTAGCCATACTGAGTCCGAAAAGCTATCTTCGAAATATCCTCCTTTGTCACTTTTACCTGGTGGTAACCTGACCTCAAGTCTATCTTCGAAAATATCTTTGCTCCACTCAACTGATCGAAAAGATCATCAATCCTCGGCAGCGGATATTTGTTCTTGATAGTGAGGTTGTTTAGAGCCCTGTAATTGATACATATGTTTACCGACCCATCATTCTTTGTTACAAACAATACCAGAGTACCCCATGGTGATGAACTGGATAAAATGAAGGCTTGTCCTGTAAATCATCTACCTGCTTCTTCAACTCTACCAGTTCATTGTTGTTAACTCTATAGACGTGCTGAGATATCGGCTCTGCACCTAGTACCAAGTCTATAGAGAACTCAATATCTCGGTCGGGTGGCAAACCTGACAAATCCTCCAAAAAATATCCATAAACTCTACTATCAACGGATGTGGCAACTCCTTCTCTTCCACCATGGCTCCATAAATGGCATGTTCGCTCTGTTCTGCTGCTCCTCTGGCAATCTCAAACTCTGGCTCTCCTGGGGGTCAAAACAAAACTCTTCCTCTACGATAATCTATACTTTCATGGTGCTTACTCAACCAATCCATCCCGAGTAAAATATCGTAGCTTGGAAGTGGCATTACGACTAAGCATGCACTTAACTTCCGGCCTCCTAGTACAACTCTTCGATCCTTGTAAACATCATTAACCAGGATAATATCTCCTCCAGTCGTGATCTTTCAAGTCCTAGCCAAAGGTTCAGACTCTAAACAATGATTAAGAGCAAAAGATACAAATACAAAATAATGGAAAGCACCAGAATCAAATAAAGCATAAGCTGAAAAAGAATCAAGAAGAACTGAACCTGATATCACATCTTCGACTGGCTCCTCCTCCTAAACTGTCATGGCAAAAGCTTGCCCTCATGGTGCACCTTTCTGCTGATGTTGGTACTGGACAAAATGTTGTTGCTGAGTCAGTAAAGGAGGTCCTCTATGTTGTACCGTAGGTAGCCTTACTGGTGCTCTCTATGCCGGTACTGATCCATGGACTGCTCGAACTGGAGGCAATAGACACTCCCTCAACTGGTAGCCTGGATCTCCAGAGTATAGGCATACTCTAAGCCTCTTCCTGCAGATCTTCCATGTATGCCCAATCTTTCCACAGTGAGTACACTACGGGGCCTGCTGTGCATGCTGCACTAGTGCTCAGAATAGTGCATGGAACTGCTATCTTTGTGGCTGAAAGGTCCTCTGCTACTGGAAGTGGGGTCGTTTGGCTGGACCCGCACTACTGCAAGCTCCACCTGATGTGTCTCTCATCCTCTTAGATTTTAGCTCCAAGTTATCCTCAGCCCTCTATGCATCTGTAAACTCCCTCGACCAGATTTCAGTAATTTAGGATTAGTTTTGACTAATTAGAATTATTACAACTTTTTAAAAATTTATTTATTATATATTCTGTTGATTGTGCACCTGTCTGATACACAATTAATTAGGGTATCCCACTAGCTGTTAAATCCTAAACAAATTCCACATACCTGCCCTAGACTTGTTAGACTACTTTTTTTATATTTTGTGCAACTTCCAGAAACCTTGTTTGATGCTTCGTTTTAGTCGCACAAAAGTCGTTACAAACGTACGTATTTATTTCCTATTTAAATTTCTGCTCTTTACCCATCCCTGTACCCTAGGGATTTGAGGACCAGTAGGCACCTGTTTTTCCCAAGCAAAAATACGATAATATTCTACTCTAATGGTATTACAATTATCGTATTGACACCGTAGAAAAATTATGAACCTAATAGCCTCTAAATAAATAGTGAACACAGTGCGCAGTATTTATTAAATAATAAATACGGTGACCGTATCACCTAAGAAATCAGACCCTGCCTCTACCCAGACTCACCCACACTGTCCAAAACATTTTCCCCAGCTATTTACCCCATTTTTGTACAATTCAGTATTTCGGGGAAACTGTCACGACCCACACCCGGTGTAGGGATGCAAGTCGGGAACAACGCCCAGCCTACGCCGCAGTATCGGCGGTAGAACGCTGTCTTGGTCAACTATACTATCTAATTATCTCACAAAATGTATAATCCTCCAATAATATCTCAACTCCAAGAAGAGTAATCAACTTAATTCAACACAATACTCAATCATATTTCTATGGCACGAGAGGATATCACAGAAGTCTAACATAACTAAGCAGTTAAAAATATAACAACAACAAATAGAAATAATATCAAACACAAATATATGCCGGAAACAAATCCGGTACCAAAATGCTAAAGAGAACTAACTATGCTAACTAGTGAATCCGGCTAAATCTCTCAACAGTCACTCCAGAACTAGTGGGTCCAAGTCTGCACCATCAATTGGCTGAGGTCCGTAGTATGTCGGACACCAATCTCCCGGATCCTCTGAAAAATATTTTCCAGTCAGGAATGGAGCGAAGTACAACCCAATAGCAGTTTCAATTAATTGACAAAAACTATAAAGCAGTAGAATAGAAGATGCTATCTACGATGAGGATATAACTGATAATCAAGAACAACGAGAGAATAGGCAATACTAACAACAGAATATAATCAATGCGTACAAGAATAAAGGAATGAACTATAATGTCAGAATAGAACAAGGTAATCAATGAACTGAATAATGGAATCTACAATAACTATGTGATTTGAGATACTAACTAAATATGTGATCGGCCTGGGAGATTCAATGATTACACTAAGGAGCTAACTCAACCATACGTGAATTGCATGGTTAGTTAGTAGCCAATGATTACACTACTAGCCGATAGTTTCTTGATCACATATTTAATTGGTATTTCCCCCGCCCCGACTGATATGATAGATCGAATCATGACACGTCACTAGCCAATGTATCCAATGTTTAATCTACAATATTCAATGTTATCCAATACCAACAAGGACAGTATCCGATACCATCTCCATAATCAAGGTAACATCCCATAACTAACGATCCAATAACAATACCAATCCGTGTACCATCGTGTCAAGAATCATAAGTAACATTTCTAAATACTTGAATTATAGTGGTAATCAAATAATAAAAACTATCAGAGAATGTACTCGCCTGTGATCCAGAGCAAATGATGAAAAAATGATGTCCGAACTGGTGTCACAGACCTATATATGAAATATTGCATTAATACAAGTTTTTGGGAAGAGAAATAAATTAAACTAGTCAACTTTCTAGGTCATAAATTTATTTCTAAGTCAAAAGTCAAACTAGGTCAACTCTAAGTCAACTATGGTCAACTATAGTCAAATTATGGTCAACTACCTATTTCTAGGTTGCATGAGTCTAACTCAAAGATATTAGGCTCACACACTATGAACCTAGGCCACACAAGCTACATCTTAGGATACTAAGATACCGTATCTCAGGATACGCAAACAAGGGATAAATATAACACATATGTACATATCAAACAATATTATATATATAAAATCCTAATTACAAATGCTAAATGGATACGTTGGTTTCGAACCAACTTGGTATCGCAATACTAAACCTCTATCTTGATATCAAAACCCAATACCTTGATTATCCTCCAATACCTTGATACTTACCTTGGCATCTCAAGGTAAATTCAAAACCTTATTTATACTAACTACCCAACAATAATTATAAACTACTATGTATTTAATATTTATATAATACTATATATCTTATTTTAGTCACCTTAATACCAACCCATAATTAGTTTACAAGTATCCTATTACTTATGCCAATACCTACTACTCATACCTTGGTATATCTTGATACTTACCTTGATATCTCAAGGTAATTGTCAAAATCTCATATATATACTAACTACCCATCAATAATTACATATATCAATCTAATATAACTCTAGTATGTACTAATAGAATAATACTAACTACCAACTACACACTAACTATTAATACATATATACGTACATACATACCTACAAATATATAATATATAAAAGATACTCATAACAATTGATAGCTAAAATATACTAACTATTCTAATAAATTTATATGCTACAACTAAATATATACATATATAGTATACTATAATACAAATAGCAATTAGGAACATATTTATATATATATTAATTACCATATATATACATATATATCTATATATATATTAATATCTAATATATTAAAAACTGCCAAACTGTCGCTAAATACCCTGTCCACTGTCACAGAAAGCTGTTGTGTATATAGATACACTGCAGTTTTTGTGACAGTTTCCTGCACTGTCACTAAAAACTGTCACTGAAGCTTCTGATACTCTGCTGATACACTGTTGTTTCAGCGACAGTTTTCTGCAACTGTCGCTGACTGCTGTCGCTGAAAAGCTGCTATTATTTGCATTTGTTGCTGCTGTTGCGACACTTCTGGCTCGCTGTTGTCGCTGAAAATATATGTATATATATATACAATATATATATATAAATACATATATATAACCCACCATATATATTTATATAATATATATATAAAACTATATATAACTATACATACTCTTATATATAGTAAATTGTATAAAATAACACATAGTAACATACACACACACACATATAGTAATATGTATATATAACTATACATATATATAATCATACAATAATATAAATACATAACAATATATAATATAACTATATATATAGCCACATATAAATATATCTACTATATTATATATACATATGCTACCACTTATAAATATATATCTACATACATATATATATATATATATAAATAATCATATATAAATAATCTAATTACTTAATTAAACATACACATATATTATATAAAATATATACATATATTTACATCCCTAACATATATTATAACATATATATTAATGCATGTAGAAGAAAGCTACATAATATATATTCTATTAATACATATATAATACATAGATCTTTGATACAATAAACACTATAATAAATATACATAATACATATATAATATATATAGATACATACACAATTATAATTCAAGAATTAAAGCACAATTAATTAGATCTACACATAAACACATAATAATTGGAGCGTATCACACCGTATCCCACTAGATCTAGGATACGCATGCGACACGAGTCCACCACACATCCAATTTCACCCCGAAGGACACAAAAAAATCACATATAATATTTATGAACAAAACAAAGTGTCAAATATAGATCTATGTGTCCGTGTCAAAATACGACATGTACAAAGTCCCGTGTCGGAGGAAAACCCCCCAAAATAACACGTATCACCAAATTGTTGGGATACGACCTACACGTACTCAATTGTGGATACGACACTAGCCCCAAACACATAAACATATGCCAAATTGATCTATAGGATCAATTGACACACACAACAAAAGTCATTTTCGGAATTCCCCCAAAATTGACACAAAAAGCACCATAACTTTCTCCATAGGTCTCCTATGAACACAAAACCAAATCCTATGGGTAGTACATACATATGGGTTGATTATTCATGATTAAATCTCAGATTTAGAAGCTATTTTAAGAGAAAAAACTGAATTATACCTATTGGGAGATGGATTCCCAATAAAACCTCCAAAATTGGTAAAATTGGCCTCCAACTTGTAGATCCTTGCTCCTCTTTGTAGATCCTTGCTTTCTCCTTCTAGATCCTTGCTCTTCTAGTCTCCAATAGTGATTTGGGAAGTAATTGGGTAGAAATTTGGTAGAGATTTGGTGGAATTTGGTTGAGGGAAATTCTAGATCTAGATTTGGAATGAAAAATGAAGAGAGAGAAAGTTTTCATCCCCTTTATATAGGCCTCACTTGCCCACTCCCTCAAGCTACTATGTAAAGTCTAAAATACCCTTTGGGGCCTCTCATGAAGAAATTAATTAAGGAGTGAAGCTTCTAGTCTAATGGTTTAATTAATTTAATCATCCTCCTAATTAATAGGCTTTCTAGTTGGACTCAATTCTAACAATTAAAACATGTTGGTCCATGAGTCTAAACTAAACTAGTTAGGTCCACTAACACAAGTCCAAAAAAAATAAATCTAACATGCTAATAATAAATAAATAATACAATAAATAAATATTTAACATGCACAATATTCAATTAATTATAAAATGACCAAAATACCCTTTTCTAGAAAATACGGTAGTGACAGAAACAGTATTTAAAATCAGGTAAATTACAAAATTACGCAAAATACAAATTTTAGGCTTTTATGCAATTTATGAAAAGATAGGGGTTTTATGCAAAATTGCATGCAAGGTGGCAAAATCTTATTGATTAGTGAATAGGTGTGTGGGACCCACCCAAAACATCCAGAAAATTCAGTCAAAAATATCCAAAAACCAAATTTACCAAAATAACCCTAGACTTCCACTTATTTACGAAACTGCCACTGGCCCTAAACCTATATAAACCGAGTACCCCTTCCCTTGCAACTCACACCACTCCTTCCACGGCCACCCTCCGCCCGCCGGACCACCACAGACCCCTTCGCCCTGACCCCCTCTCCCCTCCGGCCAACCCCCACCGTCGCCGGCACCCTGCTCCGCCGGCCAGAGCCTCCGCAACCCCATCTCCCTAATACCACCACCCACAGCCACCACCACCCGAACCACCCCCTGCTCCACCCTCCGCCACCGTGCACCGCCACCAACCCCACCACCCGACTCGTCGTCCTCCCCTCCACCGGACCACCACCCCTCACCGCCCCACGACGCCGCCTCCGCCGGCCAGAGCCCCCGCAGCACCTCCCCACTCCCCTAACCCTAACCGCCACCCTCTACTCCGACGGCATCCAGCCACCGCCACCGCCGTCGTGGACCTCCGCCACCACCACCAACCTGACCGCCACCCTCCCCTCTGTCGAACCCGCCGCATGCCCGGCCACCTCCGCCTCTCCTCCGCCGCCGGCAGCCCCCGCACTCAACTGCTGCTGCTGCTGCCAGTAGCTACTGCTACTGTTCCTGCTCCTCCGGCCGCCTCCGGCCGACTCCGCCGCCGTCCACCCGCCGTCGACAACCCCTAGGGCCCACCTGTCAGAGGGTATAATACCTAACCCTAATATATATGTAATTATATATATATTTCTATATGTATATGTATATGTATATATATGTATATATATATGTATTAATATATATATATGTATATATATATATATATATATATATATATATATATATATATATATATATATATATATATATATATATATATATATATATATATATATGTTATATATTATTATTTACAGTATATTATACTGTATATACTATTATGATATATTTACTAAATATATATATATATATCTATTATCTTATACATATATATTTATATATGTAAATATGTAAATATGTATATGTATATGTATATTTATATATACTATATAATATTATGTAATAATTACTAATATGTATATATGTATTTAATTCTGTTTTATTTATATATATATGTAATATATAAATATATGTATACATATATTTATATAATATGTATATTTATATATAACATGTTATGTATAATTACTATGTATACTATGCATTTTTATTTCATTTATTTTTCTGCACTTATTATATTTCTGGCACTTATTATATATGTATATATATATATATATATATATATATATATATATATATATATATATATATATATATATATATATATATATATATATATATATATATATAGATGTATATATATACTATCTATATGTAATATATTATATTCAGCTGGATAATACAGCTTATACATATATATATATATTTTCAATTCTTGCAATGTCATTCAATTTATTACATAATATTATAAATTATTGTGCTGGATATTACTGCCTATATATATTATGTACATTTATATTTCAAGCACTGTCAATTCATTTTATCTATATATCAGTGGATATACCCTGAATATTATTTATTATATATGTATATATATCAGTGGATACACCCTGATAATACTATAGTATTATATATCTATAGCAGTGGATATACCCTGCTACTATTATAATATACATGTATTTGTCTGTTTTTTTTAAATACTATATATACTGATATATATATTATATCTATATATATATACATACTATATATGTGTATATAAGTATATATATATACTTATTATTATTACAACCATGATATTCACGAACCCTGTCTGTTTTAACAGAAACCACCTTCAGCACAGCCAGTGAACCCCTGTCACCAGCAACCTCAAACCTGACTGTGAGATCAGGTTATCAACACTATCAGGGAGTAGGCAAGTATAACTTGCCAAATTATTGTTTAACTTCAATTATTGGAATCTGTTTGTTTCTAAATTTCATATACCATGATTACCTGAGACTGCCTTGGGTACATTTAGCTAATATGTTGACATTTAACATAATATTATAGACTCACCAACAACTGTGAGAGTATTTTAATATTCTCCTAGACCCCATCACTGGAACACGCAACAGGGTTGCAATGCATATTGGGATGTGAGCTGCGTATTTGATTAGCTACCAGTACGTGTGACCCGCATCACGGATTAGAATAACTCAGGAAAAGTACGACTTGACATTTAGTTTTATTGGGATGGGAAAGATAACTAGTAGACGTATGGGACACCCCCTCCATATATGATTTATACCTTCGTACCATTCTCCTCGGAGATGGTCGATTGCAGAGCTACCCGTGAGTCCGGGGGCATACGACTCATATACTAGCCAGTCACCACGATTGGTGAATTACGCCAGCGTATGTCTAGCCACACATTCCCATGCGTACTACAAGTTCTTTACTTGCATTTCACTTAGATGGTTAGCACCCTGTATTTATTTTCTTTATTCAGTATTTTCATACATGGCATGTCATTTTCTGTATCTTGTTATGTCCCACTGAGGACCTGGTTCCCTGCCAGATCTAGACGAGGCTTTCTACCCCACTGTGTACGGCCCTGATCAGGAGACTAGATGTGCTACCGAGGAGGAGCTCGAGGAGACACCCTCAGAGTATGCTTGACCCTAGAGGCCTGTCACCTAAAGATGGAGATATTTTCATCAGATAGACACTGCTTAGTCTATCTGATTTTTCTGCGCTATTATCAGTTTTTGTAGTAGGCTTGTATTCTCACCAGTTGTGTACTGTATCAGACTCAGTTTTATATATACTCAGCACTTGCTTTTCTGACATTTTATTGTGGATGAGATAGATTTGCCTGTGTTGTACTTGTAGTATTTTAGGACAGCGTAGCACGTCCCTATGGGTCCATTCAAAATGGATTAAGCCCTTAGTGACGTGTCAGCTGGCCAGTGACACGTGGCCTAGTTCCTGATATTTTGGGACTGGGGCGTGACACGGTTTTAGTGGTGGCCCATGCAGGTCAAGTTTTCATTGCTAGCGGTATGATGACATGCCCAGCAAGCCTGCAATAGGATAGAAACATTAGGTCTCATCCACACTGACACCATCTTTGAATAATTCTTTATTGCATCCTGCTTGATTATCATTTATTATCTCCTTTGTGTTTTTTAATTATTCTATTTTCTTCAGAAATATGGACATACCCGAGAAACCTGCGAATAATGGGGCTGACCAAGCAACAGACCCTTCGCCAAGTGTTCAAGGAATCCCGTCCAATCACCAAAATTCTGACCAGGAGACAACACCAACACCACAGGCGGAGACACTTTGCCTCCACTTCCAACCTTTCATGCTCTGATGCCACAACCTGAGGGACAGTCTCAAATGTTCCAGTTCCTCCAAACTATGTTGCAGACCCAGTGACAACAGACTGAAGCCCTGAGACAGTCTCAGTGGCAACAGACTGAAGTTCTACAACAGACTTTGATGACGGCCTTGGAGAGAACCACTGCCCCGGCACCAGCACCTGTCCAACCAGTGGGCACAATCAAAGGGTTCCACCATATGAACCCGAGGACCTTTAAAGGCAGCGAAACTCCTGAGGAGATCTCCGACTGGATCTCCAACACTGAAATGTTGCTGGAAGGATCACAACTCCCTCCTGACCTATGGATGACCGCTGTGAGGGCCCAACTTCTCGGCAACGCCCATCACTGGTGGGAATCTATAGAGCGTAGCGTCGGCAAAGACCAGACTTGGGAACAATTCTTGGAGCACTTCAATGCCAAGTACTTCTCCGCTACCCAAGTACTGAAAAATACTTACTGGAGGAGGTATTGTTCCAGTTACCAACATTATTGAAACCTGCCCTGTAGTTATTTGTAGTAAAGGACTAAGGACGCAATTTTTGGTACTTCCAATGCCAAATTTCGATGTTGTCTTAGGCATGGACTGGCTAAGCCAGAATAATGCTGTCCTAGACTGCCGAAAGGGTAGTGTTATCTTTAAATCCCCAGATCACCCAGAGTTCGAATATGTCCGAGGAACCATCGAGCAAGGAGTAGGCCAGACTCCTAGAGCTTACATGGCGATGGAGACAGCACTTCCATCAGTTGTAGCAGAGTTCGCAGACGTATTTCCAGAAGAATTGCCAGGCCTACCGCCTGACAGAGAAGTGGAGTTCATTATTGAGCTAATTTCCGGAGCTGCACCAGTATCCTCCAATGTATACCGACTGGCGAAGAAGGAGCTTGACGAGCTGAAGCTTCAACTGGAGGAATTACAGATCAAGGGATTTGTTCGTCCTACTGCATCACCCTGGGGAGCACCAGTGCTGTTTGTACCAAAGAAGGACGGAACATATCGCATGTGTATTGATTACAGAGCCCTCAACGCTCTGACAATCAAAAATAAGTATCCCTTGCCGAGAATTGACGACCTGTTCGATCAACTAACATGAGCCGTGGTATTCTCAAAGATAGACTTGAGATCAGGATATCATCAGGTTAAGGTACGGAGAGAAAATATTCCAAAGACAGCATTCAGGACTCGATATGGTCACTACGAGTTCCTGGTGATACCGTTTGGACTAACTAATGCACCTGCCGTATTCATGAACTTGATGAACCGAGTCTTCCACCAATATCTGGACCAGTTCGTGGTAGTCTTCATCGACGACATTCTGGTGTATTCGAAGAGCCACGAGGAGCATGAAGAACACTTAAGACTGGTGCTAGAGACGCTGAGACGGGAGAGCCTTTATGCTAAGATGAGCAAGTGTGAATTCTTTCTTGATCGTGTCACTTTTCTGGGACACGTTATCACAGGATAAGGCATCTCGGTAGACCCAGCAAAGATTTCATCTGTGGAGACATGGCCAACTCCGACCAATGTCTCAGAGGTGAGAAGCTTTCTAGGACTTGCCGGATATTACCGAAGGTTCATAGAAAACTTTGCAAGAATCGCGGAGCCGATTACCCGTCTTACCCGCAAGGAACAGGAGTTCTTATGGACTAAAGAATGCCAGACAACTTTTGATGAGTTGAAGAAGCGTCTGACTACAGCCCCCATTCTGACAATACCATCTGGATCCGGAGGTTTCGTAATCTATAGCGATGCATCCGGAAAAGGATTTGGTTGTGTCTTAATGCAACATGGGAAGGTTGTAGCTTATGCCTCAAGACAACTGAGGACTCATGAGAAGAATTATCCCACTCACGACCTGGAGCTTGCCGCAGTCATCTTTGCCCTGAAGCTATGGAGACACTATCTATATGGCGAACGAGTGGAGATTTTTACCGATCACAAGAGCTTAAAATATGTCTACACTCAGAAAGACTTAAATCTGAGGCAAAGACGATGGCTTGAAGTGATGACAGATTTCGAGATTGATTTGCAATACCATCCGGGGAAAGCAAATGTGGTAGCTGATGCTCTAAGCAGAAGACCCTCGGCATTCTTTATGATCACCCAACCAGGTCTTCTGAGAGATCTAGAAAAGTTGGGAATAGAGGTAATTATGCCAGGACTTGACGGCCAATTATCAAACTATCAGCTCCAATCAACCTTGGTAGAAAGAATCAAAGCTGCTCTACCAACAGATGCAAGATTTCAGAGACTTCGTCAAAGAACAGAGGCTGGAATCCAGACAGGATGTCGCATACACGAAGATGGGACTCTAAGATGTGGTGATCGTCTTTATGTTCCAAATGGAGAACTTCGTAATAAGCTAATGTCAGAAGCCCATAGCTCAACATACTCTATACATCCGGGAGGCACAAAGATGTACAGAGATCTGCGACAATATTATTGGTGGCATGGAATAAAACGGGAGATAGCACGCTTTGTGGCTAAATGCCTGGTGTGTCAGTAAGTCAAGGCTGAGCATCAGAGATCTGCCGGTCTACTTCAACTCCTCCCAATACCCGAGTGGAAATGGGAACACATTACGATGGATTTTGTTACGGGCTTCCCAAGAAGTCCCAGTGGTCGTAATGCTGTATGGGTGATTATAGACAGACTGACCAAGGCTGCTCATTTCCTACCTTTCAGAGTCGGCCAATCCACAGAAGTCTTAGTAGATATGTACATGAAGGAGATAGTGCGTCTGCACGGAGTACCAATCAGCATAATATCTGACAGGGATACGAGGTTTACATCCTACTTTTGGCGAAGTATGCAAAAAAGTCTTGGTACCCGCCTCAAGTTCAGCACCTCGTATCATCCACAGACAGATGGCCAGTCAGAGCGCATCATCCAGACCTTAGAAGATATGCTGAGAGCCTGCATGCTTGATTTCAGCGGATCATGGAAAGATCATCTACACCTGGTGGAATTTTCCTACAACAACAGCTATCAAGCGAGCATTCAAATGGCTCCCTTTGAAGCTTTGTATGGAAGGAAATGCCGTTCCCCAGTATGCTGGAGCGATGTTTGCGAGAGACAGATCTTGGGGCCAGAATTGATTATTCGTACGGTGGAGAAAGTAAAGAAGATCCAGGGACACCTACGAGCTGCACAAGACAGACAGAAGCACTGGGCCAACATTCATCGCCGACCTCTAGAGTTCCAAGTAGGAGAGCATGTGTTCTTGAAGATCTTACCTACCAGAGGAACTATCAGATTTGGAGGAAGAGGAAAGCTAAGTCCAAGGTACATTGGACCCTTCGACGTACTAGATCGCGTCGGAGAAGTTGCTTACAGGCTAGCTCTACCTCAGACCTTGGAGGGAGTACATGACGTCTTCCACGTATCTCAGCTGAGGAGGTACATTCCAGACCCGAGTCATGTGCTGGACTATTCAGAGATCACCGTCGGCCCAAGCCTATCATACCAGGAAGAACCTGTAGAGATCTTGGACCGTAGCGAGAAAGTGTTGTGAGGTCAGACTATTCCTCTCGTTCGTGTTGCATGGAGACATCACGCACCAGGTGAATCCACCTGGGAACGAGAAGAGGATATTCGACAGCGTTATCCCCACCTATTTCCAAACCAGGGTATGTCCAATATTTCAAACTCAATCTTTCTTAATCATTATATGTCCTAAATTAATCTTTCATTCTCATTATACGTTTATTTTTATTTCGAGGACGAAATATTCTAAGGAGGGTAGATTGTAAACTCCCTCGACCAGATTTCAGTAATTTAGGATTAGTTTTGACTAATTAGAATTATTACAACTTTTTAAAAATTTATTTATTATATATTCTGTTGATTGTGCACCTGTCTGATACACATTAATTAGGGCATCCCACTAGCTGTTAAATCCTAAACAAATTCCACATACCTGCCCTAGACTTGTTAGACTACTTTTTCTGTATCTTGTGCAACTTCCAGAAATCTTGTTTGATGCTTCGTTTTAGTCGCACAAAAGTCGTTACAAACGTACGTATTTATTTCCTATTTAAATTTCTGCTCTTTACCCATCCCTGTACCCTAGGGATTTGAGGACCAGTAGGCACCTGTTTTGCCCAAGCAAAAATACGATAATATTCTACTCTAATGGTATTACAATTATCGTATTGACACCGTAGAAAAATTATGAACCTAATAGCCTCTAAATAAATAGTGAACACCGTGCGCAGTATTTATTAAATAATAAATACGGTGACCGTATCACCTAAGAAATCAGACCCTGCCTCTACCCAGACTCACCCCACACTGTCCAAAATATTTTCTCCAGCTATTTCTCCTATTTCTGTACAATTCAGTATTTCGGGGAAACAGTATTTAAAATCAGGTAAATTGCGAAATTATGCAAAATATAAATTTTAGGCTTTTATGCAATTTATTAAAAGTTAGGGGTTTTTATGCAAAATTGCATGCAAGGTGGCAAAATCTTATTGATTAGTGAATAGGTGTGTGGGACCCACCCAAAACATCCAGAAAATCCAGTCAAAAATATCCAAAAACCAAATTTACCAAAATAACCCTAGACTTCCACTTATTTACGAAACTGCCACTGGCCCTAAACCTATATAAACCGAGTACCCCTCCCCTTGCAACTCACACCACTCCTTCCACGGCCTACCTCCGCCCGCCGGACCACCACAGACCCCTTCGTCCTGACCCCCTCTCCCCTCCGGCCAACCCCCACCGTCGCCGGCACCCTGCTCCGCCGGCCAGAGCCCCCGCAACCCCATCTCCCTAACACCACCACCCACAGCCACCACCACCCGAACCACCCCCTGCGCCACCCTCCGCCACCGTGCACCGCCACCAACCCCACCACCCGACTCGCCGTCCTTCCCTCCACCGGACCACCACCCCTCACCGCCCCACGACGCCGCCTCCGCATGTCACGACCCGCACCCGGAAATTCGGGCACGAGTGCGTGGGTACGTCCAGCCTACGCCGCAGAGTCGGCGGTAGTACGCTGTCTAGATCAAATCCATATTTACTAAACTAGCTCATTCACAATTAACATAGGCAAGATAATAATGAGAACAGAAACTTAAGATTGCAACTGAAATAAATACGACAACAGATTCAAATGTTTTAGTACAGAAATTCAGAATGAAATCGGGGACAAACCCGATT
This sequence comes from Iris macrosiphon, assembly GCA_036927795.1. NCBI lineage: Eukaryota > Viridiplantae > Streptophyta > Magnoliopsida > Asparagales > Iridaceae > Iris > Iris macrosiphon. The sequence continues at coordinate 141,421,333 of JAYESA010000007.1, read as the reverse complement.
ACTAAGATAAGAAACAGAAATAAAAGGTAGCTACTGCTAGCTACTCTGCAGCAGGGGTCTCCTGGGTGAGATCTGGCTCCTCATAAGTATCATCTGTACCCTCATAGGGACCATAATAAGTAGGGGCAAGGTCCTCATCATCGCCTAAATCAACAGATCCAGTCAGGAAAGGAGCAAAGTACACAGTGCACAACAAGATTAAACTAAATATTTATGACAATTAAAATGAATATCATGTGAGAAACTGCATAAAAGAATATCAATATCTCAGAGTTAATGCTGTAAACAGGAATATGAGAAAACAGAAATAAATGAAACAGGAAATGAAACTACAACAGTCAGCAAAAAATATAGCATGACCAGAAACTATCTGTGTGAACTTGTGTTTGTTTTTAGAATACATAGTTGGCATGTAGGGGTTTATAAGGCTAATTCGGCCGTCATAAACGGCTATCAAACAGGGGAAATCGAGATCCGGCTGAGGTACAGTCGTGTACCAACAGCTATTAAACATGGCAGGGGAAAGGGTAAACTACATGCCTTCTAGTATTCTCCCACCCGACATAAAAAATAAGACATGAACTCCAATATTCAAGACATGAAATCCAGTATTCCTAATACTAGGTGTAATCATCAAGGGTACTAGTAAAGCAGGGAATTAATTATCACAATATAAAGGTTTAACTTGAAGTGCAGGTACTTGCCTGTTGTTTGGATCTGATTAATTGGTTCTTGGGGAAATTTCCAGAGATGAGTCCAAAAGCTGAAATAGACATTACCATCACGCTCAGAAGATGTCAAATAGCTAGTGTCCTTGGGTCCAATTTGGAGACAAGGGCAAAAACGGTAGTTTCGGGTCAAAACGGGGTCCGCCGGTGGGCCCACTTTGCACCGAAAAACGTGTCCGGGTCAATGGTCTCCAAATTCACCAAACTTAGTGTCAACAGGTCAGGAACGCTGATACGAACCCAACGGAACTTTCAGATTTGGATTCCGATGAGCCGAACACAAAATCGTCCGTCGAGCGGGGCCTGTGGGTCCCACGACACGCGATTTTGTCAACGTTCTCTGAATCGAACCAAACTTGACCCACAGGACCAGCGTATCACTACGAGTCCGATGGTGCAAGTTTCGTCTCGATCCGACGAGTGTACAAAAAGTTAGGGCAAATTGCAGAAAAGTCGGATACGGGGCGATGTCCGCGGATACGCGTTGATTCCGGTGTGCACGCACACCCGAATCAGCTTCCGCGAAATCTCACACGTCCGTATCGACGACGCGTACGTATCTGTGAAGACCGCACGCGACCAAGTCGTCCCGTTTGGCGGGGCGCACTCAGTTCCAGGGTGAAACAGGGTCTAGTTTTTTCCTGTTTTTGGATCGCGGTGTGCGATCACCACAGGACGCGATGCCCCGAGCGGTTTATCCGGATACCGAGAGGGTCATACAGGCTTCGCAACACAATTTATGGAATTAAAAACGGAGATACAGGGTGCAAGATACGAGTACCTGAGCGAGGCTCGAGAAACGGAGACTTTTTGTGTCCGTGTCGTGTCTGACACGACACAAAGGAATTGGGGATTAGGGCTAGGGTTCAGGCGATGGCCGTAGATGGCGGGGGCCGGCCGGAGGGGCACCGGAGAGGTCGACGGTTCGCCGGGCTGCTGGGGATGCGGCTGGTGGTCGGCGGCGCGCCGGGGACGGCTCAGGCGGAGCCGACGGCGAGGGCTGGCTCGAGGGTGTTCTGGGGAGGAGGAGGAGAGCTGGCCGAGGGGCGGTTGGCTACGGTGAGGGGAGAGGGAGGAGGGCGGAGCCGGGGACGAGGTCGACGACGCCGGAGGCTGGCTCAGGCGAGGTGGCGCGGTGAGCTCGGCTAGGGTTCCGGTGGGAGTCGACTGGGGGAGAAGAGGGAAGGGGAGCACCTCCCCACTCCCCTAACCCTAACCGCCACCCTCTACTCCGACGGCATCCAGCCACCGCCACCGCCATCGTGGTCCTCCGCCACCACCACCAACCTGACCGCCACCCTCCCCTCTGTCGAACCCGCCGCCTGCCCGGCCACCTCCGCCTCTCCTCCGCCGCCGGCAGCCCCCGCACTCAGCTGCTGCTGCTGCCAGTAGCTACTGCTATTGTTCCTGCTCCTCCGGCCGCCTCCGGCCGACTCCGCCGCCGTCCACCCGCCGTCGACAACCCCTAGGGCCCACCTGTCAGAGGGTATAATACCTAACCCTAATATATATGTAATTATATATATATTTCTATATGTATATGTATATGTATATATATGTATATAAATATGTATTAATATATATATATATATATATATATATATATATATATATATATATATATATATATATATATATATATATATATATATATATATATATATATATATATATGTTATATATTATTATTTACAGTATATTATACTGTATATACTATTATGATATATTTACTAAATATATTTATATATATCTATTATCTTATACATATATATTTATATATTTATATATGTAAATATGTATATATGTATATGTATATTTATATATACTATATAATATTATGTAATAATTACTAAAATGTATATATGTATTTAATTCTGTTTTATTTATATATATATGTAATATATAAATATATGTATACATATATTTATATAATATGTATATTTATATATAACATGTTATGTATAATTACTATGTATACTATGCATTTTTATTTCATTTATTTTTCTGCACTTATTATATATGTATATATATATATATATTTATAGATGTATATATACACTATCTATATGTAATATATTATATTCAGCTGGATAATACAGCTTATACATATATATATATATTTTCAATTCTTGCAATGTCATTCAATTTATTACATAATATTATAAATTATTGTGCTGGATATTACAGCCTATATATATTATGTACATTTACATTTCAAGCACTGTCAATTCATTTTATCTATATATCAGTGGATATACCCTGAATATTATTTATTATATATGTATATATATCAGTGGATACACCCTGATAATACTATAGTATTATATATCTATAGCAGTGGATATACCCTACTACTATTATAATATACCTGTATTTGTCTGTTTTTTTTAAATACTATATATACTGATATATATATTATATCTATATATATATACATACTATATATGTGTATATAAGTATATATATATACTTATTATTATTACAACCATGATATTCACGAACCCTGTCTGTTTTAACAGAAACTACCTTCAGCACAGCCAGTGACCCCCTGTCACCAGCAACCTCAAACCTGATTGTGAGATCAGGTTATCAACAGTATCAGGGAGTAGGCAAGTATACCTTGCCAAATTATTGTTTAACTTCAATTATTGGAATCTGTTTGTTTCTAAATTTCATATACCATGATTACCTGAGGCTGCCTTGGGTACATTTAGCTAATATGTTGACATTTAACATAATATTACAGACTCACCAACAACTGTGAGAGTATTTTAATATTCTCCTAGACCCCATCAATGGAACACGCAACAGGGTTGCAATGCATATTGGAATGCGAGCTGCGTATTTGATTAGCTACCAGTACGTGTGACCCGCATCACGGATTAGAATAACTCAGGAAAAGTACGACTTGACATTTAGTTTCATTGGGATAGGAAAGATAACTAGTAGACGTATGGGACACCCCCTCCATATATGATTTATACCTTCGTACCATTCTCCTCGGAGATGGTCGATTACAGAGCTACCCGTGAGTCCGGGGGCATACGACTCATATACTAGCCAGTCACCACGATTGGTGAATTACGTCAGCGTATATCTAGCCACACATTCCCATGCGTACTACAAGTTCTTTACTTGTATTTCACTTAGATGGTTAGCACCCTGTATTTATTTTCTTTATTCAGTATTTTCATACATGGCATGTCATTTTTTGTATCTTGTTATGTCCCACTGAGGACCTGGTTCCCTGCCAGATCTAGACGAGGCTTTCTACTCCACTGTGTACGGCCCTGATCAGGAGGCTAGATGTGCTACCGAGGAGGAGCTCGAGGAGACACCCTCAGAGTATGCTTGACCCTAGAGGCCTGTCACCTGGAGATGGAGATGTTTTTATAAGATAGACACTGCTTAGTCTATCTGATTTTTCTGCGCTATTATCAGTTTTTGTAGTAGGCTTGTATTCTCACCAGTTGTGTACTTTATCAGACTCAGTTTTATATATACTCAGCACTTGCTTTTCTGAAATTTTATTGTGGATGAGATAGATTTGCCTGTGTTGTACTTGTAGTATTTTAGGACAGCGTAGCACGTCCCTATGGGTCCATTCAAAATGGATTAAGCCCTTAGTGACGTGTCAGCTGGCCAGTGACACGTGGCCTAGTTCCTGATATTTTGGGACTGGGGCGTGACAGCATCCATCAGGATCTCCTCGAATGTAGCTGTACGGTTTCCCCTAGTGAGAGATTTGACCTCCCTGATCAAATTCTTTCAAAACTTTCTTGCCTTTCCTAGGGGATTCTGCCCTTCTATAAATCTGCCCAATCTGCATAACTTCGCGGCGTACTCGTCTACCGTCATGCTTCCCTGGATGAGGTATAGGAACTGGCTCTCTAGAGCACTAAGAGCTATGTCCGAAAATGACTTCTCCTTGAAAATCTCTTTAAAATCTCTTTAAAAGCAACCCAAGTCAGTCATGGCGCCGTGATCCTCGGGTCGGTACAAAACTATGTCAGAGCAATGTCAAACATCTGGCTGTCCGCTGCCTCCACTTGTAGACCCTTTGGAATATGTGCCAACCGTAGGGTTTTCTCTACGTCCTCGATCCAATCATCGGCGTACAAGATTTTTTCTATGCCCTTGAAGTCCTTGGGCCCCATTCTCTTAAAATCAATGATGGTACCCTGTCGCGGCTGGTGCAGGGTGGGATGAGGTGGTACAATCTGTGGCTAGACAAGCACTACCTTCTCCATAATTGCTAGTGCTAAACATCTGTGTCATCATCTTCTGGAACACTCTCGATGCCCTAACGTAGAACATCTATATGCCTCTGCTGCGCTACCTTCATCTTCCGAAACATGGTAAACATCTGTGTCGCATCTGCTGGCATAGGTGGTGGGGGTGGAAGATCCTTTGTGACTGGTAGAAAAGTCCTCGGAACTGGTGGTGGAGCACCCCCAAAAGCTACGACTGAAATCCTTACCTGGACTGGTGAGGCGACCCTCTGAGAAAAAGAAGAAAGAACAGTAGTTGTTGTCTTTCTCTGAGGTAATGAAGTAACTGACCCAAAAATACTCTAGTGTGCTGCGATCAGGTCTTCGGCGGTATCTTGAGATAGAATCAAAACAAAAAAATCAATATCATCAAGGAAGGATAAAGATAATAATCCAATATATTAGAAATTTTCCTAGTTGTAATTGAGTATCCTCTCATCCTAGTCCTATATCCTATGGCTGGCTTTTAGTAATACTCCAGGTCTAAGTACTACTACCATGACCCGCATGGGCCACCACAAAAATGTGTCATAATCCGCACATGGTATAGGAGCACGATTACGTGGGTACGTCCAGTCTACACCGCAGCATCGGTGGTAGAACGATGTCTAGGTCAACAATACTATCTAAATATCACACATAATATATATTGTACTTGTCAAGATATCTCAACTCCCAAATGGAGGATAATATGATAATGATAAACAATACTCAGTCACAATAATAAACTAGAGGAAGATATGGCATAATACGGAATAGAAGGAAAGAAATATGAGTCAAATACATCATAAGTCTAATAGTCTAATCACAACTCAATGATCTCAAATATAATACATGCCAAAAGTATGTAACTGACATATACAATATCATAAATGAATTAGCTAAGTCTCATCGATTGCTGATACTATCTCAATATGCTCTACGGGTGCTATCTCAACTGGCTCACCATTCTGTGGCCCGTAGTACGTAGGACACTGGTCCTCTAATAAATCATCTAAAAAATATATCCAGTCAGGATTGGAGCGAAGTATAACACAATAGCAATTCTAATAATTGACAGAAACTATGAATCAACAATAGCAATAAAAATAAATGATGGAAACAAATGAGCTAGTAAATATCACAAGATAAAGCATCATGGTGAATAATAGAAATAAGCTGAGAACAATATGGTGAGGAACATCAATGTCATAAGCTGGAATAAAGAAAATAATATAATAAATGTGCCTTGAAATATTAGTAAAATAATATGATCGGCTTGGGCCTAGCACGGGCTATATATAAAAGGTGAGCTAGCGAGATCACACTTGAGTTGCATGATCTGCTAGCTATCATGGGCTACACTAAATCATGGGTTAAAAGGTATGATCAAAAATCCACTAATACTTTTCTAACCCCCGACTAGTACACGGATCCAAATTACTACATGTTATAACACGTATATCACACTTCACAGTCTATAATATCATGCACTATGATCACGGTCTATATAATCACTAAGATATCACCGTAATCACGAAGCACGACACGGTGATCACTGAGTCATCACAATAATAATATATTATAACCAAGATTCACGTATACCAATCCGTGTAACCATCGTGTCAGGAATCAAATATCTCAATACTAAATACATGAAACAAAGAGGCTATCAAATAATTAAAATATCAGATAATATACTCTCATGTGGTCCAGAGCAACAAGTATGACTCGATATCCGAGCTGGTCTCACACACACCTAGATAGGAAATATCATGTCACTTTGGTGTAATTAATGAGAAATGAGTTAAAATGCACTAATATGATTTTCTAGGCCATTTCTTGGTCATACTAGTCAAATAGGTCAAACTAGGTCATTATCTTGGTTTTAGGTCCATATCTAGGTTCTAGGTTGATTACTAGTCCATACTAGTAAATACTAGGCGATGCGAGGTCATATCTAGTTGGTATCAATGAAAGTTGTTATATTGCTAAGGAATCTCTAGGTACTAGTTATTAACTATATTAGTAATCTTAGTATCAAATTAATACCTTGGTATATGAATACATTAGTATTACCTTAATACCCTCAATCTCAAGATATCATACTAATACCTATACACTATTACCCTGGTGCTCAAAGTATCTATGATATCAATCTCATACTAACATACTACCTCAATATCCTTACCATAACCTGGATAATACTAATACATCTAAACCCCAACTCATAATTACCTATATAAACTTTCACACTCTCTCACACTCCACCTAAACACTCAAAGACTCAACGACCCAGACCTGAGCTTATGTTGTTCACCCTCTGATCTGATATAAACTGAACAAATATTCAAACACACACAAAAAACTAAACTAAGGTCCCTTAGCTCATTTCTGTAACATACTTGCACTCAAAGCCCGCTTAGTTGTCGTTTAGTAACCCTCCTCAAATGCTTGATGCTGCAGTAATTTATTTACTGTTGAACGTACAGTAGTGTTCATCTATAGATCAGTATACTGAACCCCTACGATAGGCACTTGAACTCTCAAGCTAACACTCAAAGCTCTCTAATACTCAAGATGGTAATCACTCACACACTTAACTGATATCAAGGGTCAATCTTCCCTCTAAGTGGAACATCCTAATACTAACTGACACCAAGTCTGATTACCTAATACTAAGGCAATGGCTGATATTGGGGACACTCACCGATACACCCAAGGATGTGGATACTCCCTAATTCAGACATCAGTGCAAGCACTAAATACCCCTAAATCTGATAGTCCGACGCCACTTCTTCTCAATTATCTGAACACAGTCCTACTCCATTGCCTTCCTTGAGTACCAAGCACTACAGTTAACCACACATCTGTGCACTAACCTTGCTCCATGTCTGTGCAAATCATGCATGAGGTTGCATTTTGCACAGATACTGTACTTACCTGTAGGTCATAATTGAGAGAATCGACAAGCCCCCCTAATCTTATGTTCAACTCTCACAGTAGTAGTATCACAGTGTTGCCTGATCCCCCTACTTCCCCACTGATACTCTCATGAGCATCACACACACACACACACACACACACACACAGTTCATAGTGAACATAGTGCACAATGAGCACAGTGAACACAGTTCACTCACTGCTCGCACTAACCTACACATCACCTCCTCCCCTCTTCACTCTTATCAAATCCACATTACCACCACCACACTCAACAACAAGTAACATACATATATAAGTATAAATATATGCTAATATATATATATATATATATATATATATATATATATATATATATATATATATATATAAGATACCAAAACTCTCAATTCTCCATAATTACTATTCATACATTTCATAATCATCATAATACAATAAAGTAACTTGCTAAAAAGAAATTTGAAGAGTAATTACACACATCACCCAAAATAAACCCATATCATATCGTATCACAAAATACTATAATATGCTATACTCGTATCCAATTGTGGACATGTATCTTGTCCCATAGCATCAATCTAAGTCAAGTTAGATTTAATTGGTCTCTTGACACATATTTGATGTATCAATCTAGGAATTCTCCCAAAATGGACATAAATCACCATATAGAATTTATAATAGGGGTCCTATGAACTTAGTTCTTATTCCTATAGGTAGTCCTAAGCCAAGAAAGATTTTCTAATGGTTAAACACATGAATTATAGTCTAGTTATAGGTAAATTCAAAATTTACCTATTAAGAAATGGATATCCAATAAAATGACTCATTTCTGTAACATACTTGCACTCAAAGTCCTCTTAGTTGTCGTTTAGTATCCCTCCTCAAATGCTTGATACTGCAGTAATTTATTTACTGTTGAACGTACAGTAGTCTTCATCTACAAATCAGTATACTGAACCCCTACGATAGGCACTTGAACTCTCAAGCTAACACACAAAGCTCTATAATACTCAAGATGGTAATCACTCACACACTTAACTGATATCAAGGGTCAATCTTTCCTCTAACTGGAACATCCTAATACTAACTGACACCAAGTCTGATTACCTAATACTAAGGCAATGGCTGATATTGGGAACACTCACTGATACACCCAAGGATGTGTGATACTCCCTAATTCAGACATCAGTGCAAGCACTGAATAACCCTAAATCTGATAGTTCGACCCTACTTCTTCTCAATTACCTGAAAACAGTCCTACTCAATTGCCTTCCTTGAGTACTGAGCACTACAATTAACCACACATCTGTGCACTAACCTTGCTCCATGTCTATGCAAATCATGCACGAGGTTGCATTTTTGCACAGATACTGCACTTACCTGTAGGCCATAATTAAGAGCATCAAACCCCCCTAATCTGATGTTCAACTCTCACAGTAGTAGTATCACAGTGTTTCTCGATCCCTCTACGTCCTTACTAATACTCTCATGAGTATCACACACACACACACACACACATAGTTCACAGTGAACACGGTGCACAGTGAGCACAGTGCACAGTGAACACAGTTCACTCACTGCTCGCACTAACCTACACATCACCTCCTCTCCTCTTCACTCTTATCAAATCCCCATCACCACCACCACACTCAACAACAAGTAACATACATATATAAGTATAGATATATGCTAACACACACACACACACACACACACACACACACACACACACACACACACACATATATATATATATATATATATATATATATATATATATATATATATATATATATATATAATAATACCAATACCTAATGAACAATATAACAAACACCTAGTGTATTATAGGAATTCTATGATACACATTCAAATAAGATGCCAAAACTCTCAATTCTCCATAACTACTATTCATACATTTCATAATCATCAGAATACAATAAAGTAACTTTCTAAAAAGAAATTTGAAGAGTAATTACACACATCACCCAAAATGAACCCATATCATACCGTATCACAAAATACTATAATATGTTCTACTCGTATCCAAATAAGGACATGCATCTTGTCCCATAGCATCAATCTAAGTCAAATTAGATTTAATTGGTCTCACGACACATATTTGATGTATCAATCTAGGAATTCTCCCAAAATGGGCATAAATTACCATGTAGAATTTATAATAGGGGTCCTATGAACTTAGTTCTTGTTCCTATGGGTAGTCCTAAGCCAAGAAAGATTTTCTAATGGTTAAATATATAAATTATAGTCTAGTTATAAGGAAATTCAAAAATTTTCTATTGAGAGATGGATTCCCAATAAAATGACTCATTTCTATAACATACTTGCACTCAAAGTCCTCTTAGTGGTCGTTTAGTATCCCTCCTCAAATGCTTGATACTGCAATAATTTATTTACTATTGAACATACAGTAGTGTTCATCTACAGATCAGTATACTGAACCCCTACGATAGGCACTTGAACTCTCAAGCTAACACTCAAAGCTCTATATACTCAAGATGGTAATCACTCACACACTTAACTGATATCAAGGGTCAATCTTTCCTCTAACTGGAATATCGTAATACTAACTGATACCAAGTCTGATTACCTAATACTAAGGCAATGACTGATATTGGGAACACTCACTGATACACCCAAGGATGTGTGATACTCCCTAATTCAGACATCAGTTCAAGCACTGAATAACCCTAAATCTGATAGTTCGACCCCACTTCTTCTCAATTACCTGAACACAGTCCTACTCAATTGCCTTCCTTGAGTATTGAGCACTACAGTTAACCACACATCTGTGCACTAACCCTGCTCCATGTCTGTGCAAATCATGCACGAGGTTGCATTTTTGCACAGATACTGCACTTACCTGTAGGCCATAATTGAGAGCATCAAGCCCCCTAATATGATGTTCAACTCTCACAGTAGTAGTATCACAGTGTTGGACGATCCCTCTACTTCCTTACTGATACTCTCATGAGCATCACACACACACACACACACACACACACACACACACACACACACACACACACAGTTCACAGTGAACACGGTACACAGTGAGCACAGTGCACAGTGAACACAGTTCACTCACTTCTCGCACTAACCTATACATCACCTCCTCTCCTCTTCACTCTTATCAAATCCACATCACCACCACCACACTTAACAACAAGTAACATACATATATATGTATAGATATATGCTAACACACACACACACACACACACACACACACACACACACACACACACACATATATATATATATATAAATTATATATAATACTAATACCTAATGAACAAAATAACAAACACCTAGTGTACTATAGGAATTCTATGATATACATTCAAATAAGATACCAAAACTCTCAATTCTCCATAATTACTATTCATACATTTTATAATCATCATAATACAATAAAGTAACTTGCTAAAAAGAAATTTGAAGAGTAATTACACACATCACCCAAAATGATCCCATATCATACCGTATCACAAAATACTATAATACGCTCTACTCGTATCCAATTGCGGACATGTATCTTGTCCCATAACATCAATCTAAGTCAAATTAGATTTAATTGGTCTCACGACACATACTTGATGTATCAATCTAGGAATTCTTGCAAAATAGGCATAAATTACCATGTATAATTCATAATAGGGGTCCTATGATCTTAGTTCTTGTTCCTATGGGTAGTCCTAAGTCAAGAAAGATTTTCTAATGGTTAAATACATGAATTATAGTCTAGTTATAGGGAAATTCAAATTTTACCTACTGGGAGATGGATTTCCAATAAAATGACTCATTTCTGTAACATACTTGCACTAAAAGTCCTTTTAGTTGTCGTTTAGTATCCCTCATCAAATGCTTGATACTACAAGAATTTATTTACTGCTGAACGTACAGTAGTGTTCATCTACAGATCAGTATACTCAACCCCTACGATAGGCACTTGAACTCTCAAGCTAACACTCAAAGCTCTATAATACTCAAGATGGTAATCACTCACACACTTAACTGATATCAAGGGTCAATCTTCCCTCTAACTGGAACATCCTAATACTAACTGACACCAAGTCTGATTACCTAATACTAAGGCAATGGCTGATATTGGGGACACTCACTGATACACCAAAGGATGTATGATACTCCCTAATTCAGACATCAGTGCAAGTTTATTGATATATGTCCTAACAACAAATTTAGAAGATCTTTCAAATTTTATCAACAATAATTTGTACATGCTAAGTATTGACAATATTTACTTAAGCTATTAAAGTATTTGACATATCTGAACCATTAACGATAATAAAGATATGCCAAACTCCTTGGAGAAAAGTCTATGAGTCCTCGAAGTTGTGATTGGATCATAAATATGATACTCATATTCTTTGTACTTTGTTCCTAAATGTTCCTAGTCGTAGATCTACTAATAAGGAAACTGGTTTGACTAATAAGGAAACTGGTTTGATACAAAAAGATTAGCACATTCTAATATAACTTATGATAGATAAGTATGAATGTTCTCATAAGTTGTGAATATAAAGGACATATATGTTAGAGATATGGGTTTCGTTACAAGAATTAAGTCTACTAAACTAACTTGAAGTAGGAATTCCCTAATGGAGTATTTATGTAACACAAAAAGTTCTGGTGTCAATGGTATAAGTGGCACTACCAAAACAAGTCAAATTAGCAATGCAGATAAACGTCGTTGATATATAAAAATGTATCGCCAAAAAGTATTAGCGACGTATTTAGCGAAGCCAAAGCATGGTCACGTATTCCATAGTCAGATGGGGGCCGACGGGGAGCCGGAGCGTGGAGGGGAACGTTGGAGGAGAGTGCTAGAGGGGAGGAGGAGCGCCGGAGGGAAAGGGTAGCAGCGGTGGAGGGGATTTCGATTTGGGAGGAAAATTTTGATTTGGGTAGAGAGAAATGAATAGGGAGAAAGTGAATTCTGATTGGCTATATTAAAAAATTTAACAACGATATCATTAAACGTCGCTTAATGTTGCAACTATTAAAAATTAGCGATGTTACAAAAATAATGTCGCTAAACGTAGCAAAAATTTAAAACTTAGGGATGTTCAACGACTCAAAGCGACGATGTTTTCACAGTACCTAATAATAGTCGGTACTTATCGTAATATTTGTCGCAGACATCGACGTTTTACAATATTTTTATGTAGTTGCTAAATTCTATAACGTTAGCGACGTCGTATTCTGGAGTCGCTAAATACGTCACTAATTTGACTTATTTTAGTAGTGTGGCCCCTAGACTTGAGATTATCATAACAAACTTGTAAGCATGCAATTATACTTTGATTATATTCTAATATAGTACCATCGGTCATAGACAAGTACTCTTGGGTGCAACCATATGGCTTATGAAGTTGGTGAGTAATCAACATTGAGTTCTTTCACTCAAAACATAGGAGTATGAGTGATACGTCCTATATAAGTTATCTAATAGTATCTTATGTTGATAAATCCTTGCACAAGGTAATATGACAAATAAAGTCATGAACGAACAATGAATATGCTATGAAAATACATAGAGCGATATTTATCTGTAATCATCATCTTAGCTGGGATGTAGTATGGTGAGGTCGACTGACTTGAACGGTAACTAAACACATGGAATGGTTCTGAACATGTTTTACGACCCAGTTCCAAAATATAGAGGATCGAGTCACCTGATAATGGCCAACTCCATATCAAGTGGACTCCAGCCTAGCTCGATACACATATGATGTCCACGGTTGGATATTCTAGATATCATTTCTATGATTAATCTAACAATACTATATCTCAATCCACATAATTAACAAATATCAAGAATGAACAATATACATTAAGGTCGTCCATCCAATAATACACTTGTTTAAATAGGCCAAAAAATATGATATTTAACAAGATCCAAGTACCTGCTAAATGATAACTAAATTTAGGAAGAGAACCATTAACATTTCTCAGGATAAGCTCTGCATAATCTTGCTCACCTAACCTGGAAGAAAACAAGCTTTCAGAGGGATGTAACAAGATACATAGAATCATGTTATATGTAAAACATAATATCATACTCAACACAAGAATTGGGGTACAACTACGACTAAATTGACTATGTAAAATAAATTTGTGGACAATATTCGCACACATAGGTTGTCTGTCACATCATGATTCTGTCGAATCGCTAAGTCGTTATAAGCCTACTGTCATGTATGTCATTCTTTTGTGATTCTAAGTAATAAGTTAAAAAATTAACTAGTTCAAATCATATTAGAGAAAGAGCTATTACTTATGACAAAATAATGATATTTTATTCAAATTTTATTGTAGTGAATCCTTTTATGGATATTAATTCATCATAATTAAATTTATATAGAAATGTGGATTGATATACATATTATGATTTGAATTAGATATGGTAAGATCGATAAAATTATGATTCCTATTGATTATGCTTTATATTGATTAAAATGATTTCTTATCATGGATAGGATTATTATTATAAATTATCTCATATGAAAGGCTATTTAAATGGAAACACAAATCACTTTAATTTAGGATAGTTTAAATACATATATTTAAACTCAAAATAAAATATGGTGAAATTTGGACTACACAGTACATATAACAATAGTAAAACGATCATATCTTCTATGATATAACTCCGAATTAAACATAAGACCACATTTTAGAAAACAAACAAGTAGACAACAACTTTCATATAGATTTTTTTTTTGAAATTATGTCATTATAACCTTCAAAATCGTAGATAAAGAGAGAAAACAAAGATTGTTTTAGATTTCATTGGATATTTTATAATCCTAATCGTATTAGGGTCAGTGGGAGATTATAAATATATGACCTCTTCAAATTTTAACTATTATTTATCTTCCAAACTCAACAAACTTGTAATCCCCTGATTTTCAAAAATTTATAATTTATAATTTTTCCCAATTTACTGTAATTTTTTGAGATTTTTCTGGAATTAAAATCAAGGTATTTTATAATTAAAGAATTTTTAGATATTATTAATTAATATTAAAATGTGATGAAAATTATATTTTCTAGTGTAAAATTTAAAACCAGACATAGGATAATTTTTCGGAAATTTATTGGACCCCAGAATTATTTTTAAAGCCCTAAAAACTATTGATTAAATAAACCGAATTAATCTGAACCCGGTTCAACTAAACCAATAATTAGACCGAACCGGCCCAACCCCTTAACGGGTCAGATCCGGGTCAGGACCCGACCCGCTAAGAGCCCGACCCGGCCCGCCAGCGAATCCCTTCTCCTCTCCCTAACCGACGAAACCCTTCGCCTCCGCCGCTGCCGTTAGCCGCCGTCCGCCATGTAACGCCCGGCCAGCGACTCTGGCCCTTCCCCTCCCCTCACCGGTCGTCGCACCACCTCCTTCTTCCCCTCTATATAAACCCGACCGTCGGAAGCCCTAACCCCTCTCTCCTCCGGCTGCCTGAATCCTCCCTGCTCCTCCGATCCCGGCGTCCCTCGTCCAGCCCTGCCGACGAGCCGCCCTGAGCTCGTCCTCGTCCACCGTCCTCCAGAACCTTCCGACCCGCTTGGCTCCTCCTCCAGCATCCCTAACCCCTTTTCTTCTCCGACGAGTCAGCTCCTCCGCCTCCTTCATACTTCCCTCCTCCGGCCAACTGTGAAATCCCCGACCCCCGCGGCTCCTACTCCGGTTCAGACCACCCGACTCCACCGTGCACCTCCCCCTCTTCTCGGCCCCGCTCCCCTCAACCTCAGCCGTCATCGACTCGAGCCTCCCGCAGCAGCCAGGACACAGCCGCCCTGGCCGGCCCCAGCGTCGTCCACCGGAGCCAACGCCTCCCCGAGCGCCGCCCGGCGACAGCGAGCCGCTCCGCCTCCCCCAGCCGTGCCCAGTACCTCTCCGACGAACCAGAACCCTAGCCCTAGGCCAAGACACGGCCTTGACACGACACAGAGTAGTGTCAAATTGGACACGGATACAAAATTCTCAGATTTTTGAGCCATGTTCAGGTACCCATATCTCTCTCCTCGTAGCTCTATTTTCAATTTCGTTTATTGCATCGCGTACCCTGCGTGACCTTCTCGGTGCCCGTGCAAACCGCTCGGTGCATCGCGTCCTGTGGTGATCGCGAACCGCGATCCAAAAACAGAAAAAACAACGCCCTGATTCACCCCGGAACTGAGTACGCCCCGCCAAACGGGACGACTTGGTCGCGTGCGGTCTTCACCGATACGTGCGCGCCGTCGATACGGTTGTGCAGGATTTCGCAGAAGTTGATTCGGATGTGCGTGCACACCGGAATCAACGCGTATCTGCCGACAACGCCCCGTATCTGACCTTTCTGGTTCTCGCTGTAACTTAGTGTACACACGTCGGATCGAGACGAAACTTGCGCCATCGGACTCGTAGCAATACGCTGGTCCTGTGAGCCAAGTTTGGTTCGATTCTGAGAACGTTGACAAAATTGCGTGTCGTGGGCCCCACAGGCTCCACTTGACGGGCGATTTTGAGAACGGCTCATCAGAATCCAATTCTGGAAGTTCCGTTGGGTTCGTATCATCGTTCATAATCTGTTGACACTAAGTTGGACATATTTGGAGACCTTTGATCCTGACGCATTTTTCGGTGCAAAGTGGCCCACATGTGGACCCCGTCTTGACCCCGAAATATCATTTTTGCCCCTGTGTCCAAATTGGACTCAAGGACAGGCGTTTCTAGCTGATTAATATTTTCTGGATATGATGGTGATATTTATTTCAGCAACCAGAGTACTTCCTGCAATCTTCGCTGAAGCTAGAGCTACAATTGGAGCCAAAAACCCAAGCAAGTGTACATTGCCAACTTGCAGTCTTTGATACATATTACTTGGACTTAATTATAACTGTTGTACATGCTTAAACCTAGGACCGTGTGACCTACTTAGCGTCCGATTAATAGTCGGGTGCCAACCCCGTACGCGGAGTTGTGTACGTCATCTAGAGATGGACATTCGTGACCCTTTATATTCTCGTACTTGCCATATCAAGTACATTATACCCAGGACACCTGACACAAATCATGATACAGAATCTTCCTAGGATATTCAAGGTGATTCTGTGTAGGTTGCAGGATTGACATAGACATTATATTCTTAGTTCATTATATGACTTGCTGCATTAGTTTTGATCTTGCGTGTCATGGACATGAGACGTGTGATTACATTGGGTGGAGAGAGACACACAGACTCCAGGCTGATTTCATATATATATATAAAATCCATAGTAAACACATAGTAAAATACATAGTATAACTGCTACCGGCTCCCCAACACAGAGCTTGTAGTGGTATCAGCCTAAGTTCTAGTGTTGCTCTCAACTTGCATTTCACATAGATGGTTGTATAGTTTACCCTATTGTTTTATTTATTGCTGCACTGTATTTATTTTGGCATGAGCTTTCTTATACCTTGCTATGTCTCCTGAGGACCTGGATCCGGATTATGTCCCTAGGATTAGCAGACGAGGTTTATCCAGAGGTATACGGAATATATGCACTTCTCGGAACAGTACCAGTACTTGAGGACGAGGTGATCGCTAAGGACTTCTCCTGAACATCTGCTTCTTCCATGCTCAGTTTTTATGGCAAATAGACTCTCTTTTCTGTTTAATTAAACAATTGTAACAGACTTTATATCGGGTTGTTCCCCGAATTACTTTACTGAGACTGGATGTTTGATTTACTTTCCTTATTGTTGTTGATTTTATTATCTTTTGTGTGGATGAGATTAGTTCTGACTTGTTGTTGTAGACCTTATATTACAGCTTAAATATGCCCCGATGGATCCATTAAATTGGGTTTGTCCATCGGTGCGTGCTGCTGGCCATTGCCACGTGTCTAGTCTCTTGGTATTTTGGGACTGGGGCGTGACAAAACTATTATCCCCAACCTATATATAAATGTTAGGATTAAAAAAATCCAAGTTTTATCTCCTTTCTTTTGCAATTTTAGCAGGCTGTAGGCTTCTTCCAAGAGCGTTTTCACCCCCTTCCCTAAGTCATCTCCCAGTAAACATTTGTAGGAATTATTAGGATTCTAGTATTTGATTTAGTTTTTTAATTGAATTTATGTTAGTTTTATGTATTTTATATACCCCTCCTAATTTGCTACGACTCAAATCTACATGCAATTTATTCCAAAAATCGTAACTTCCAAAATATAAATCTAATTGTAGATTTGTAAACTTTTCCCAAACCTTGACACACACTAGCTTTTTTTATAAAAGTTAGAAAAATTAACTCGAACTTTTGATAAATCAGAACTCCAAAAAATCTAGATTTTTTCCAGCTAGACGTAAGCATCTCAAATTTTGTTAAAACATTCGTATATTTCTCATAAAAAAATTAAAGAATGATTCTGAGCTAGCATACCGTCCCAACCGCATCGATAAGACCTTAAATCTATGTTAATAACTTTTGTTTTAAAAACAAACAATTTTGACGTATATTTTAGCCTCAGTTTGCGTGCTAATGACTGCATGCCTTAACCACCAGAAACTCTAGGTTTTTCTTGTTGTTTTAAGATTCTAGCTCTAGTTTTATGGATTACAATAATCATAAAGTAACCTTAGAAATATATGCAACTTGTGGCCTAAGTCATTTAGAGGTATATTGATAATTTATTGTAACAAACATATTTTTATAATTTTGTATGTGTCGGATCATGGATCGTGTTGTTTATTGATTCTTAGGATCTAGAAGCTTATTTTTGTTGAAATAGCCAGACATATTCAACTCACAATCCATTTGAAGGTGAAGACAAGTACAACATTACTTTATTGTTGCCATTATTTTGTATGTTATTGTCACTATCCTTCTTGTTTAGATTATGATTCATGTTTATTAGTGAGTTATGGGCAGGGAAATACCATGAATTCCATATTTATTTGCTATCGTGCATAAGAGAGAGAGAGAGAGAGAGAGAGAGAGAGAGAGAGAGAGAGAGAGAGAGAGAGAGTTGCCTTGATATTGTTTCCTTCCAATGTTGTAAAACCCCCTTCCTAGAAAATCGTATATAGCCTTTTTATTTATTAATTATTAATTAAATTGTAGTAATTAGGGGCTAAATAGGAGAAATAGATTTTTTATAATTTTTATTTTAGGTGTTCGGGCACTTAGATGACTTATGGGACCATCAGGAATTTTTCGGAATTTATTCCATGTAGGAGACCCTTGAGCAGTTGCTAGCCTAACGATGTGCATTACCCTAATCTATAAATTTTCTTATGAGAATATATATATAATATATATGTATACACAAATATATATATGTATATATATATTAAGAAAAGAAAAGGTTAAGAAAAGAATTATTTAATGAGAAGTAACTAATAATAATAATATAATAATAACACTACTAAATAATTTGCTTAAGATTTCCATCCAGCAACTAACTTGCTATTACAGCCCTTCAATCCTTCAGCCAGATATCCCAGTGACCCGCCCCCTTCAGCCCATTTACTTTTAGCACTAGCACCCTTTGCCCGCAAAGCCTTTTCCCTTTCCTTTTTTTTTTCGCGGACAAACCCGTCCGCTCCATCCCTCTCTCTTCCTATATTATATATATATATATATATATATATATATATATATATATATATATATATATATATATATTTCTCTCTCAAACCCTAACCTAAATCTTCAGACCTCCTCTTCCCATCTAGAGCCGTCACCGCAGCAGAGAGCCCCACCAAGCCATCCAAACCATCCCGACGACTCCGACCTCGCACCTTGCAGAATCCCACTCGAAGCACCTTCGCTCCGGAGTGATTTCCCGTCGACTCGCTCAACCAAACGCTGTTCCGTCTTCACCGGTATGATCACCCCTTAACCCTCTTCCATATTTGTTTTATAGCCAACCTCGAAAAACGTGTACCCCTAGGTGAAAAACAGCGTCCAAAGTGGGCGGAGCAGACCCAATTCTGAAATCGCAGAAAACTGCGGTGACCACCTATATTGCCGAGTTCGTATCTCCCACCACAGAGATCCGAATTTGGTGATTCTTTTTGATACCTGTAGAACACTTGACCTATTTATTTTCTGTTAAATAACCCTATGCTATTAGTTGCTGTGGACATAGTTTAATTCGTCACAAAACTGCGCGCACCCACTTTTTCCAGATTTCCAAAAGTGGAAAAATGGAGCGCGCCCCGCCAAACGGGACCGCTCCGCCGCTTGCCAAGTGTACCGAATGGTGCACGCAGCATAACCGGACACGTGAAAATTCGTGGAGAATGATTCAGACGCGTGTGCGCACCGAAATCAGGCCGTATCCGCGGACACGTTCCGTGTCGCAACTTTGGTGGAACTCGTGCGTATTTTGTGCATGCTTGTCAGATTGCGACGAAACTTGTGCCACTGGACTCGTGCTAACGCGCTGGTCCTGTGACCCAATTTTCACGCAATTCTGAGACGGTTGACCAAATCCTCAATTGGCGGGCCCCACAGTTGACTTTTTGGACAAAATTTTGTTCGGCTCATCAGAATCCATATTTGGATATACCGTTGGGTTCGTATTGACATTTAGAGTTGTTTAACCTATAGTTTGTCCCATTTAGAGACTGTTACCCTCGTCACGCTTTTCGGTGCAAAGTGGGCCACACGTGGACCCCATTTTTGGTCAAAATTACCGTTTTGCCCCTGTGTCCAAATTGGACGAAAGGGATGTGCCTTTTAGCTATCTTGCTCATTCCGAAAACGTTGGTGATGTTTATTTCAGCATCCGGAGACGTTTGTTCGGAGTCCTTAGTTCCAGGTTCAGTGTCCTTGACATTTGGGCGCGTACACTTTACAGATTTCTTGCCAGGCAAGTATACCTTGCCATTGTACTATTTTTACATTCCATATGAGGCATGCATGTTTACTTTCTGTTTATTTAGTTCATTTATTTTAACTGTTATATAAACTACGCGTCCAAGGAAACTTGGGTGCAACGACGGTGTCGTCGTACTATATTTTTATTTATGTATATGCATTGGACCTACTTTATGAGACTACCCCATTTTCATGAGGCATTTATGTTTCATTGGCCATGACACTATTCTTACACGAGTGTGAGTCGCATGTAGGACACGGACTTGCGTACTCGGCTGGCCACCGGTACGTATAGGTCGTGCGACGGATAGGGATAACTGCCAATAGAAACTTTGCATGCTAGTAGACCTGGCGGTTATTAGAGGTATTATCGTGTCATGGACATGACATGCTTAGAGCATTGGGTGGAAAGAACAACAAGTAAGGCATTTGGGCTCCTTTGCACTTTTCTTGTGTAATCCGTACGCTCCGCCGGAGATGCGCGGTCATGATGACACTTATACTACTTGGCGGGCCTCCGCCGTTCAAAAGACGATGTGCCTTTCTAGGCCCCTGGATCTCCAAGAGAACCATGCCAATCCTATTTATGGCCAGATAGCCCACTTGTTAGAAAGTTGTTCTCAAACTGCATTCACATAGATGGTTAGGCGACCCCAATGGATGTTTATTTTCAGTACTTTATTGGCATGTGTTTTTTGTATCTTGTTACATCCCTCTGAGGACCTGGTCCCTTCCAGATATAGGTGAGCAGGAGTACCCGCAGGAGTATGGACCTGGACCTGACGCTACCTATCAGTTTGAGGAGATCTTACCTTCTGATTATATGTGATTCATTGCAGCTGTTTAGAGATTCTAGTTGCTATTCTTTTCTAGACATTTATTCTTATATTAGAGTTATTCTCTTCTCTCTTTAGTAGTTTTTTTATAGTCGATTTGCAGTGGATTTGTTTCCACCCGACTATCACACTTTGAGATTACTATTTGAGACTGCTTCTTTGATATTCAGTTATTGATTTCTATTATTCTATTATTTGTGCTGTGGATGAGATATAGAACTGCGTGTGACTTGTTGTGACATATATTACCACTGTGGATTGGATATTCATGTACAGCGTACGTGTGTATATGGTTTCCATATATTGGAGTTCGTATACATACGGCTGGCGTGTTACGTATTCCTAGTCCTACGTATTTTGGGACTGGGACGTGACAAATGTTCACTACTTATCACTATTGCTCATACTGTTTATACAATGTTTCTTATTCAAATAAAGTTTAATTTTTAATGCTGGCATGATTGTGTTTAATAGTGATTTATGGGTGGAAGAATACTATGAGTATGCATGTGGTCTTTCCAATATTGCATCCCTCTAATGAATCACCAATGAATGCTATTGGTCGTGCACCGCATGTACGACTAACTTATATGTGTCTCATCTATATGCAAAAAACTGGTATTAAAAGATAATATACACAAACTATTATTTCTTGCTAGAGTTGCATGCTAGATCCTCATAGTCATTGATATGCATATTATTATAGATCTTCCTCATATCTTGCTTTCTCTTATAGTTATGACCATGGTATTATTCCTAGATGTCATCTATATTTTCCTTTTATGTGAGTGTTGATAGCAATATCTTGATGTGTAGTTGTATTGTATTACTTAAACCTTATTCCAAACCTGACTGGATACGTTAACAATTTTAGGCAACTGACTACCTATACTATGGATCCCACGATGGAGATATGGATGCTTTTGGAGACCAACCATTGATTCATGAGTTAGATGTTAGCTAACTAATTTTGTATAACTTTATTAAATATTTAGCTAGCATATTTGTTCTCGAATTTTAATTTAAATAAAATTTTGGATTTTGCAAATTGTATAGTTGTTGTGAATAAACAAAGATGTTATTTGTGATCAAATATTGTGTATTTGGATGGATGATTGTCATTGAGGTCTAGACAACGTACTACAGCCGA
This sequence comes from Iris macrosiphon, assembly GCA_036927795.1. Classification (NCBI taxonomy): domain Eukaryota; kingdom Viridiplantae; phylum Streptophyta; class Magnoliopsida; order Asparagales; family Iridaceae; genus Iris; species Iris macrosiphon. Next base: position 141,398,530 of record JAYESA010000007.1, on the reverse strand, counting down.
TGTTGCGGTATAGGCTGTTGGCTACATACTCATATCTCAAAAAACAGGAGTGGGTTGTGACAGTCGCCACCAGACATGATGTCGTATAAGTCTAAATTGTAATTGTACAAGGTAAAAAAGTGATAATTCTTTTGAATCTCAAGTTAAAATTATATAACAGCAAAAACTTAAAATCACAATATTATTGGAAGAAAATAACTTTTTATTGATAATTTGAAACGGAGTACAAGATTTCAATACATTTGAAATGTCGTCTAGACCTACATTTATAAAATAACAAAATGACTGACAAGATGTCATAAAATAATACTTCTTGTTCCATATATCACTCCCCTTTATACATCAAAATCAAAATGCCTTCAAAAGAAATAATTTCAAAATACTTGTTAATTATGTATATGTTCTGAGCCACTGGTGCCACTCCTGACACTAAATCAATAGAGAACTCAACCTCCCGGTCTTCGGGTAGTCCTAGAAGATCCTTAGGAAAGACATTAAGAAACTTAGAAATTATAGGAGGGGACAGCTCCTCCTCTGCAACTAAGGCACTACTATGGCATTGCTACCAAGATCTTGAGCTGCTTTGACAAACTCATATTTTGACTTTCCGTGCAGTCTAAAAATCACACATCTTCTATGACAATATATGGTTCTGTTATGCAGACTCAACCAATCTATACCTAAGATGATATGAAAGCTGGGATCGGCATTATGTGTAACCTGGTATGCAACTCTCTACCACACAAGAATATAGGACCATTTTTACAAGCATCACTCATCAGAATAATGCCTCCACTGGTAATGATCCTGTATACGACACGGAAGTTGGCTATGTTCAGGTTTGAATCAAAAGAATGGTACTACAATATTAAGCATTTTACGATTAGAAAAATAGCAACAACTATACATAATGGTGTATTTATTTGAGTATCATTTGATTTTGCTAGTTAATTAGAGGGAATGAAATTTTTAGCAGCTCTGCTACTACTTTATATGAGTTGAGGAAGATGCTTTTTGGCTATTGGTTGCATCATTGAAGGGAGCTGTTCATACACCTATGGAGGGGCTGTATCTGATTGGTGTATACTTAACCAAATATTTAAATTTCTTTCCGAGCTTTTTCATGGACACTTTATTTTCTTCCCCATTTTTAGGATCCAACTCCACAACAAGATATCCACATATTAAGGATGAGTTACTATCTATATGGTAGTTAATAATCATGCACGACATGGTGCATAAAATCATCCCTTATTTTAGATTTAAAGCCAGTTTAATCTGAGAACATATTAATGTTATATAAAAACAAGAGGTGTCTTCCAGTCATATGGAAGTTTGGTAGTTAATATAGGAGTTATCCATCAATTTGTGAACTGCAGAGTAACAAATTTTAAGTATCCAAGTGGCCATTCGAAACCAGAAGCTTTGAGAACTTGACATGTGGATAAAGCTATATTATGTATGCATGTCTAAAGGTTCATAAGCTAGTGCAGCATTGTACACTTCTTTTATTTTGATGTTTATAGTGGATGCATAGAAAATAAATTGGAACAGCTGAGCAGTCCTTCATTGAAAAAGACTGAAAAGGAAAAAATAGTTGTCCATTAATAGAGTGCAAGGACTATGTGAAGGTAATCATCTTTTATTAGTGATTCTCTGCCTATATCCACTACTAATTAGCTGGAGTATTATCTTATTTCCATGCTAAGTTTGGTTAGATATTGTTTTAAAGCATGGTGGTGTTGTCATTTTGCTTACTGCTATTTAGTTACAGCTAATGTGAACTAATCGAGAGCAGAAAATATATATAATAAGCAAACTAATTGAGAGAAGGAAAGAATAATAGAGGAACTTACATTGCATTTTGGTGTGATTTTTTTTTTTTTTTTTACTTCCAACTTCTTTTTCGCAAGAAAATCATGTTACTATAATAGTATATATCGATGCAACCTGCGGTTGAGCCAGTTTCCTTTACTCTGTTGTCCTCTCAGTTTTTGAGACTCCTCTTCTTCTTCTTCTTCTTCTTCTTTTTTGGGTCTTAAAGCCGAGTTTAAGCTCTTTTGGTACTGGTCTTTATCAATGTCTATAATTACATGTCAAAGACCTAGGAATCAGATAGGTATCTGTAGAAGCAGTGGAACATGATTTTGTCAAGATGTGTATGAGTGTAACGGGCCGGCCGGCCCAGTCTTGACCGATTTTGATCCGATTTGGACCTGGTCGGCCTTAGTCCGGAGGGGAGTCGTACCGGACCGGACCGGCTTGGACCGGAAGTGCGAGAGAAGAAACCCAGTCCGGCTCCGAGTTCTGTCGGAGGTGGACTGGGCCGAACCGGGTTGGATACGGACCGGTTCAAAAAAAAAAAAAAAAGGAAATTTAAGAAAGAAAGAATGATCAATTTTTTAACACTCATATTAATAGTACTAATACATAAGAATATCAAAAATAAGATTACTAGATATTCATACACTTTTTCATATGTCTACGTAGAATTCTTATACCTAGAGGTGTGTATTCGGCCGGTCCAGACCGGCCCGCGTTCCAGGTCAAAAGGGTTTGACCGGGTCAGGATCTGGCCGGGCTCAACCTGAAGAGAGCGGCGGGCCGGGTGGCCCGGTCAACAAATAATCCGACCCAGCCCGGGCCCATGATCCGGTCAGGGTTGGACCGGGCCGAACCGGTCTGGGTCCGGGTCGGACCAAGGTCGGGCCAGACCGGCCCAATTTTTTTTATAAAAAAAGTATATATATATTACAATTTTTATTTTCTAAAAAAAACCCGACCCGGACCTGAACCGGGCCGGTTGTCGTCCGAATTGGAATCGGCTCGACCAGAGGATGGACCGAGCCGTATCGGGCTTGCGGGTTAGATCCTCCCACCCAGCCCGGACTATAAACCCCCTCGACCAAATTTAGGTTTATTTACCTTAGATAGAGAGACTAGGATTAAATTGATGGCAATTAGAGTTGAATGCAGTAAATTAGAAATTAATGTGCAATAATTATATTAATTAATACCCCTTACCGTTGCTTCGATATTTGGAGTTCCACCCTAGTAGTTACCTTCAAACAAATTTTATACTCACTTCCTAGACATGCCAGACTACCATTCCGACCCTCGTGTAACTCTTAAATACTCGATATTGTGCTTCATTTTAGCTGCACAATATTCGTTACAAACGTCCATGTATAAATCCCAATAAATCCAACTTGTCATAATTGTCCATTCCTATTTGAAATTGGAGACACAACCTCACAACATGTTTCATACAACCCAAGTTATGGTATTAATCTATTCTGAGCCTGCTACGCCCATGATACTTGTGTCCCACCCAATTTTAACCCCATGTATTTTCAATTGATAAGAGAACGCCTTGTGCATTAGTTTTAATTAAATTAATGTGAAGACCAACCTCACCCAAAGCTAGACCCAACCTAGCCCATGTACACCCTATACCCTTTCATGTGGACATGTTCTCCACCCTAAAGAGCCATGGCTGGCCCAAATCCCGAGGTCAACCCCCTATTCCTCTCTCTTATATAAATACATTTCTCTCTCTTTAAATCCTAGAAAACCAAAACCCTAACCTAATAAACCCTAGCCGAACCCTATTTTCATCCCTCCACCTCCGCCTCCTCTTTACCCGACACCATCACCACCTCAGCCACCTGACCGCCTGCCCCTCCCCGTTGACGCCGGACCACCGCCTCCCAACCGTCGGTCCACTTTCATCCACCATCGTCACCATCCCCTCCTTCATCACCCGCCTCCTCCATCTCCGCCATAGCCAACCCGACACCACCATCAACTCCACCATCAACACCATCAACACCACCATCTACCTCCTGACCACCTCGCCGACCAACCCCACCACAAGCACCCGCCAGCCGTCGCTGCAGCTACTGCCGAGGCTGTTGCTGTCGTTGCTTCCCCGTGCAACGCCGGAGCTCCTCCCCCCACGCCGGAGAATAGCCCGTCGACGAGCACAGACCCCCCCGCTCAACCACAACTAGGTACACATTTACTTCACCCTTTTTTCTTCATGTGTCGTGGTATCGATGTGTCATTTAACAGACACGGGAACATGAATCTATAAGAGTAATACATGTGTATGTGTGTTATTATAAACTAGTAATTAATGATAAGTAATTTCTCAAATAATAAATGACTTGTAATTATGAACACTGTATTGACTTAAGACTTGGACAACTAGCCTTGTGCACGTATCCTTATAACATGCTAGTTTGGACTTATGATGTAGTATTATACGTCTTAGTTGCGTAGCATATCCGGATGTTTCGTTGTCTTGGCGTACACTCCACTCGTGGACAGGACACACGTACGTCTTAGCTGCATGCACACGCGACTCTGTTAGTTGACCAACTGTGACCCCTTGTGTCAGTACCTAAGAGAAGCGGAGAGTTTCTGTGCATATCAATTTAGTAACTGATGATCGAAATGCTATATTATATTATATTATATGTATAGGGTCATTGGACCATTCAGGAGGGACTTTAGGAGAAGGTTAATGGCATTCGCAGCTTGAGGACCCAGGCAAGATACCTTGCCATATTGACTGTTTAATTTAAATTATGCAGATATTGTATGATATCTTGTTGCATTATTTTATAGAACTGTGCGCGTCCGAGATTGACTCGGGTGCAGTCGACGAATGCGTCGATAAGTAGTGTACTTGACCTAGTCACTAGCAGGCTCACCCACCCTTGTAAGGATATTCTGATATCTTCCGAGACCTGACACTCTTACACGCATCACGGCGACAAATTCATGTTGGGATGCGGGTTCGCGTACCCGACTAGCTATCGGTGCGTGTGACATGCATCATAGTTTAGTACGTAATCGGGGTTATATAATTAGTAGAGACTTGACATATAGATACGTGGTATGCACGTCATGTATTCGACTCATATATCTACATTGGGCGGGAATGACAACTAGTAGGCGTATGGGATAAACACATTGGATTTCGTAGTATCCGGAGGAGCCACGGATCCAATGACTTCCTTTATACAGATACTGCATTCTTCGGAGCGATATAGACGTATATATTTGCCGATACCTCATTCTTCGGAATGATGGACGTTACATGTACAGATACTACGCTCTTCAGAGTGTTGGACGTTATGCCTATACCTACTCATACGTACCAAGGTTGTCCTTATATTGCATTCACTTAGATGGTTAGCACACCCTTTATTTTATTCAGTATCTTTATTTTATTCAGTATTTAAATATGGCATGTATTTTTGTATCTTGTTACGTCCCTCTGAGGACCTGGTTCCCTTCCAGATTTGGATGAGGCATATTATCCTACAGTGTACGGACCCGGATAGGAGACGAGATACACATCCGAGGAGAAGCTAGAAGTGTTACCATCAGAGTTTTCGTGATCATTCGGTAGGCCTTCCGCGATGGGAGCATCATTATCTAGTCAGCCGATGCCCTAGTCATTACTCTTTTTCCTGTCTTTCAGTACTTTTATTTCGTCATAGTAGTGGGTTTGTTCCCACCAGACATTTTGGATTGTACTATGATATTCCAGACTGGCGTTTATTTTCCAGTATTTATTTTTAGTACTTCTTGCTGATATTGTGGATGAGATTAAATTACCGATTTTGATGTTAGTATTGGACTTGTTAGTATTTTAGGACAGCGGAGTACGCTTCGTAGGATCCATTAAATTGGGTAATCCCTCGGAGACGTATTAGCTGGCTATTGCCACGTGGTCTGGTTCCGTTTATTTTGGGACTGGGACGTGACATGGTTTTAGTGGTGGCCCATACAGGTCATGTTTATCGCTTGTGGTATAGTGACATGTCCAGCGAGCATGCGATAAGATAGGAATTACTAGGTCTCATCCACTTTGATTACGTCTTTGAACTTCCTTCGTATTATTTCTAAATATCTGCATCTTGTTTGCTTGATTCCGTACGCTTTTAATGAAGCTCTATCTCTTGCAGCGTGATGAACATGCACAGTAGACGAGGAGCACACGGTGCTGTGGTGCCAGCCGATACCACCCAGAGAGAGGAGATATCCCAGGGACCACCTGGAGAACAACCACCACCACAGGCCCTGGTGATTCTACAGGCCCCGCTGATACATTGGCGCATGACTTCTCAGGGTGATCCTACACAACAGAACGAGGGACAGACTTCACAGACGATCCCCATGCAGCATTTCAAGGGACAAACTTCGGGGGCTACACCGATGCCGCAAACCGAGAGACCAACATATGAAGAGACACCTACAGCACAACCGGAGGTCCCATTGCCACCACCTCTACCCTATCCACCTCAGATGCCACAATCAGATGGACATCAACAGATGCTTCAGTTCTTCTAGGCTTTGATACATGCACAGTGGCATCAGACCGAGACATTGAGATAGAGTTTAATGGCAGTTCTAGAGAGGACACCTGCACCAATACCCGTACCAGAACCTCCACCAGTTCAGACAGTTGGTACTGTACGAGGGTTCTGCCAGATGGGCCCAGATATTTTTTCGGGCAACGAGACTGTAGAGGAGATCTCTGATTGGGTCGCCAACACGGAGATGCTACTAAAAGATTCTCAGCTACATCCAGACCTTTGGATGACCGCAGTGAGGGCCCAACTGAAAGGCAATGCCCATCACTGGTGGGATTCCATAGAATGCAACGTAGGCAAGACACAAACGTGGAAGTAGTTCTTAGAGTACTTCAATACGAAGTATTTTTCGGGTACAGTCAGAAATGCCATGTACTCCCAGTTCCTGCATCTAGAATAAGGAAATATGACCGTAGACGCATACGACGTAGAGTTTAGCCGACTTAGCAGATTTGCTGCCGCCTTGATACCCAACGATCTAGAGAAGGCCCAAAGATTCCACCGCGGCCTTACTTTCGAGCTGCAGAGGTACACCACCACCCAAGCGAGGATTTCTTATGAGGAGGTTCTTTCAGAGGCACAAATCCAGGAGGCCATAGGCAGAGGAGCAAGACGTTCCAGCATGACCGTACCAGCCAGAGCCCAGCCTGGAGCAGGAGGACCGATCCGTCATCCAGGAGCACAGACGCAGCAGAGGACAGCGCCATACCAGCACAAGGTGCTTCCGACTTGTCACCATTGTGGCAAGAAGGGATACGTCATCAGAGATTATCGGAAGAAGCTTGGATTGTGCATGATATGTGGAGCAAGTCAGCACCTTGCCAGAGATTGCCCATAGCGCAGAGATGCAGCACCGTAGACAGGACAGAGGCCAGCAGCACCAGTCTCGAGAATACTACCCCCGCCAGGAGGTCAACGTCCACCAGCACCCGAAGGATTTCAGAGGGGACCACACTTGGGCCCATAGGAGGCACAGTTTGATCGAGCCAGATAGCAGGCCGGAGGGCAGAGGCACGGACATGCCTTTGCATTAGCAGCAGCGGAGAAAGAAACAGAAGGAGAAACTATCATAGGTACCATTTTAGTTGCCTCATTACCTGCGACTGCATTATTTGATTCTGGTGCTACAGTATCTTTCATATCCAGTAGTTTTGTAGCTATGTATAGAGTAGCTACTTCCCCCTTACCTAAGAGTTGGAAGATTCTTACCGGAGGAGGCATCGTGCCGGTTACCAGCACTATTAGAACGTGCTCGATAGTCGTGTGTGGTCGAGAGATGAGAGCGCGATTTTTGGTATTCCCGATGCCAAACTTTGACGTTGTGTTAGGCATGGACTGGTTGAGCCAGTATAATATCATACTAGATTGCCGGAAGGGTAGCATCACTTTTAGACCGCCAGATCAACCGGAGTTTGAGTACATACGAGGGACCGTCGAGCAAGGAGTAGGACAGACAACTGGAGCTTACATGGCTATGGAGACGGCACCCCCACCGATAATTATAGAATTCGAGGATGTTTTCCTGGAGGAGTTACCAGGCTTACCGCCAGATAGAGACGTGGAGTTCACTATTGAGCTAGTACCCAGAGCAGTACCGATATCTTCCAATGTGTACCGATTGGCGAAGAAGAAACTAGATGAGCTGAAGCTACAGTTAGAGGAATTGCAGATCAAGGGATTGTTCGTCCTAGTGCATCACCCTGGGGAGCACTAGTGTTGTTTGTACCAAAGAAAGATGGGATAGTACGTATGTGCATTGATTACAGAGCCCTTAATGCTTTGACTATCAAGAACAAGTATCCCCTACCGCGGATTGATGATTTGTTCGACCAGCTGACAGGAGCAGTAGTGTTCACGAAGATCGACTTGAGATCGGATTATCATCAGGTAAAGGTGCGGAGAGAAGACATACCAAAGACAGCATTCAGGACTCGTTATGGTCAATATGAGTTCTTGGTGATGCCTTTTATGAACTTGATGAACAGAGTCTTCCACCAATACCTTGACCAGTTCGTAGTAGTCTTCATCGATGGCATATTGGTGTATTCAAAGAACCACAAGGAGCACGAAGAGCACTTGAGGCTACTGTTAGAGACGCAGAGGCGAGAGTAGCTTTATGCAAAGCTGAGCAAGTGTGAGTTTCTCCTCGATCGTGTTGCTTTCCTTGGACACGTTATCTCAGGAGATGGTATTTCAGTAGATCCAGCAAGATTTTGTCAGTAGAGACGTGGTCGACCCCTACCAACGTCTCAGAGGTGAGGAGTTTCCTAGGACTTGCCGGATATTACCGGAGGTTCGTAGAGAACTTCGTAAGGATCGCAGAGCCCATGACTCGCTTGACCCGTAAGGAGCAGGAGTTCACCTGGACAGAGGAGTGTCAGACCACTACCAAAAAAAGTCAAATTAACGACGTTTAAAATTGTCGCTAAATGACCAAAAAATGTCGCTAATCACATTTAGCGACGTAATTAGCGACGTTTTAAAGAAGTCGGAACAAGGCAAGTCGCTAAAAGAAAAAATGTCGCTAAATGTCGCTATGCCGACATTTTTTAGCGACTTAAATGTGTCGCTAATATTAGCGACATTTAGCGATGCAGCGTCACTAAATAGCGACGTTAATTAACGTCGCTAAATGTCGCTAATTAGCGACTAATATAGTGATATTACAGTGACGTCTTTAATGACCTGGCAATACTGCCGTGTCAGTAATTTGTGACGTACAGCGACATGTTTAGCGACATCATTTGTGACGTTTATTAACGTCGCTAATTAGCGATGACATTGCTAAAAATGTCGCTAATTTTACAGAAAAAATAAAAAAAGAATACTGAATTATTTTCAAACTATTATTCCCGCAGTTTATTAAATCACAATCTGTACAAATAGACCAGGAGCAACCCTCCGTTGAATTTCTGGGTTTGACAACCCCCTTGGGTTGAACACTCAACACCGGTAAAATAACATATTTAATATGAATAATATAATAAAATTTGAAGAAAAGAAAGCATCCAGCAAATCTCATCGTAAAGAATACGGCAAATATATATCCATACAATCTCATCCAAAATAATACAAAAATTACAAATATCCAGCAACTAGCTATACTACTGTGGATCTGCAGGAGGCTGACCACCGGGGCATATGAAGGATAAGAACAGCTCATGTTGCTCCCGTGGAATCAACACCAATGTCGATGGAGAAGGCAGTGACGTCGGTGAAGTCTGTTTCGATGTAGGCGCACCAGGAGGCTGTACCCACTCCAAGTCTGCGAGTCGCTGGTTGTAAGAATCCATGGTAGATAACAGCCTCGTACTGCTATTAACCATTGAATCCTGCATCATCGTCAGCCTCTCGCCCATCGATAGCTGTGATGCCTGCAGCTCCATGATGTTGCCGTCTGTCGAGGCTCGAATATCATTTGTCAAATCCCGGAGCTCCGTGATGCTGCGGTCGAGCATATCGAATCGTGCGATGATCGTCAGATCGTCCGCATGTGGCTGGGACCGGGGCTGCTCCTCCATTCTTCGTAGCAACTCGTCACGGAGAGACGCAATCTGACGGTCAACGGCCTCCTGGACTTTGGCCAACGACTGCAAGGGCTGTGTAGAATGCGCAGCTGTCGGAGAGGCCCTAGATGACTGCATCGCAACCAGGGCGCCATAGGATCCCGTACCGTAGTACGTACCCCTCTGGAGACCACTAGCTGCGGTCATCCACAGGTCGTCCGCCGACGGAGCTGGAGCGGGCTGCAAGAAAGTACTAGCCTCTCTAGGTGTAGGTGCACTAGCAGTCGCCCGCTCACGCAGCCTAAGATACTCGGCCTAGAAAGGTTTGGAAACTCGATAATTGCCTAAGTTATATTAAAATTAACACAAAGTAAAGTAATACTTACATAGGTCTGCGAGGCCCTCTCATCAATGAGATTTCCGTCCTTGTGATGGGTAGCCAAGAAGACGGTCACCATGTTTGCATCCTCACCCCTCTGTACCTGTTAAAAATATATTATTTAGTACTAAACTTAAACATTTTTTCCTACTACCATTTTATGGTACTTATATTAAAATAATATATTTTAAAAGAAAAAATATACCAAACGACAAAAATGTTCCGTCATCGGAATCGAGCCACCACACCACTTGGCAGCATTCCACCTAGCCGCTTTGGCCTTCTCAGACCTTTCCTTGTAGCTCGGATCGTCGAATTTAGCCCTCATTACAGTCCACTGCTCAGGCATGATCCAATCTTGGATCGATTTTCCAGCATGATCACGAGCCTTCTGGTCATCTAGAGCATCTCGGATAAGCTTGGCGGTAACGGTAGGAAAGACCCGCTCGATCAACTCGGCCCGGTGCGGAGGATAGAAATACGTTTGCTACAATAAATAATTTAGTAAGTGAGCATCACGGATAAGTTATATAATATGCATAAATTAGAGGATTTATTTAATATACTTTTACCTGGAAGTGCCCAAACATAATGCCTTCCTCTCCTCCGGAGCCTCAGAGTAGTTGATCCAAGGGCCACCGTAGTTGTTCCTCAGAAATTGGCCCAAGCGTCTTTGAATAGACGATGGACGATATCTATACAGAGATAATTATTTTGATCAAAAAAGTCAATATACGATGAATAAAAAAATACACGATATATATTATGCTAAACCATCTAATTGACTTACTTTGTACCGTCGGCCCATATCTCTGTCCTCGTCTCCTCCAGAGGTGCGCATGGAGGATCTTGCTGATGCTGGAACAACGTGGGCACGACCTCCTCGACATGCTCATCTGTCCCCATGGTTCCGTCAACAGGAGGAACGCTGGACGAGGGAGTACTATCACGCCTGGAACTACTGATCCCAAAAGTCGGAGATGTGAGTGATCGATATACTGGAGTAGTGGACGATGATCTGGAACCAACAGTAGGCAGTACCGGAGGAGCACTCTGTCTACCTCGGGACCTGCCGAATCCTCCACGTCGTTCTGTCTATAGAAGCATGAAAAATAATGGAGAATTATACGCGTATTATACAGTCAAACTCCCCAACATACATGAAGTAAGCATAAAGCAGAGCCTCAGAGCAATGTGGCATAAAATATGGCTTCAGAGCTAAACGCGTAAAACAGAGCTTCAGAACCGTATGGCGTAAAATGTGACTTCAGAGCTGTCCGCGTAAAGCAGTGATTCAAGGTTGTTTTGGCGTAAAAGGTTGCTACACCTCCCCCCGGCGTAAAATACGTTTGTTTTTAATGCAACGTAAAGTCATACGAGGAACTCTTCGTATTCCTCGGATGAATCAGTCAGACAAAATAGTGAACCTGACTCCTGACAAAAGTACTATACGATGATCGAGAGGACGGTTGTGATAATGATTTTGCACAGAGATCCAGGCTGTCGTTTAGTGACATATTCTTGATACAAGTCATTTTTACGCTCAAGACTGGAGTCTTCCGAATACGCTGCCTATTCTACAGTGACAGAAATGAGTTTTTACGCTCAAAGAAGAGACAAATTAGACGCCACGTCAAAAGCTGCTTCCTACACAGAGCTCAAGGTATATCTCTGCATTTAATGCACGAGATGGAGGCATATCTCTGCATTTAATGCACGAGATCTTGTTCTACTTTTAAAAATTTGTCAGGACTGGGGAAAGCTAAAACTGTGGCTAATACGCTCACATCACCATCCTTGCATTTTATGCCAACCAGGCTATTTTCAACTATAGGAGTACGCCGTATGCTATCTCCTCGAAATACGCCAACTCAGGCTATATTTGCAAAGGTACGTGATAAGGCTATTTAGCCCAGAATACGCTCAAGACCTCAGTCGTGATGGATAAGTGTCTAATACGCTCACGTCACCATCCTTGCATTTTTATGCCAACCTGGCTATTTTTAACTATAGGAGTACGCTGTATGCTATCTCCTCGAAATACGCCAACTAGGCTATAATTGCAATGGTACGTGATAAGGCTATTTAGCCCATTTTATGCTCAAGATCTCAGTCGTGATGGATAATTGGTTATTTTACGCTGGTTATCTATTATTCACGAATCATCAAGTTTTACGCAGAGTTTGGCTTTTACGCCAACACGACAGCTATTTAGCTTTTAAACCAACGGGACAGTTATTTGGTTTTTACGCCAACCATCTCAACGCGAGGGACAGTTACCTACGTAGCTTGCATGCCATGATCCTCGAGAAGCAGTTATACGTGTTACCTCATAATAGGATACGTGTCATACACGGATTCAGGAGATCATTCAAACGTGGGTAGCAGTTATTATAACCACCGCGTAAAAGATGTCACTTCCTTCACAGTTTGGTTTTTACACCAACTGGACAGTTATTGTGACTGATCTATAAATAGAGACCCCTGGTCACAGGGGAAAAGGGGCCAAATAGATCGATTAGAGGATCAATCAGGGAGATCAATCAGAGAGATCATGATCGATCAGGGATCTAATCAAAAGAGGAGCAGAGAGCATAGACAGAAAGTATCGATTGACAACTTCAACAACGAGAATTCAATTCCACTTGCAACCTTTGAAGCTTCTTCTACTTCTACAGCACTTCTTCATCATCGTGTGGTCCAAGGGACAAAGTGATCGACCGCAGATCAGACTCCTATTGCAATTTTTCCCCAGAATCATTTTTTTGTACTTAACATCCTCGTATAGGATTAATTGTACTCTTTTTTCTTGTATGTAAACAAAGAAAGGGTTTCGTATAAACCTAGTTTTATTTTTTTGTTTATCATCAAACACAAGATGGCGACTTTGCTGGGGATTTCTTTCTCCTCCGACGAGAAGGCAATTGCTCAACACGATGATGTATCCATTGGATCGATGAAGAAGACTTTGGTCGTCCAGTTCGACCAATCTGCTTATAAAGACATGCTTCATGCAGGGGGTAGCTCTCCCTCCTCCTCTGCCCTTCCTGCAAGCTCTCACTCTCTGATCAACAAGGCTGTGACAATACATCCAACACGCCCAGTGCATAAAAATTTATCTTTCGTCTGTGACGTGGCAGACAAAACTTCTGGCAATGCCTCAATGCTAATCCAGAAGTCTAACACGCGCTCTGCGCATAAAACTTCGTCTCCCGTTTGTGACGTGGCAGACAAAATTCCTAGCAAGGCCTCAGTGCCCGCATGGAAATTTCAAACGCACTCTGCGCGTAAAAATACATATCCCATCTATGATGAGGCAGATGGACCCTGGGATCACATCAGGGGAAAACGAGTGGCGGACCTCCCAACCTCTAGGCTTTTACGTCCACTAGAGAAGAAAGTTCCCACTCTTCAGATTACGAGAACTTTCCCTATTTTACGCGAACCTGTGCAGAAATCCAAATTATGCCAGGATAGGTCTGTTCACGTAAAGGAGACTCGTTTTTACGGGAAGATGCACTCCTCAAACAGATGATGGATCGTATGCTACTCACATGGCTGAACTGCTCTACTTATATGGCAGAGAAAGGGTTATGGTTCCCAATCTCCACAGGCCTAATGATGTAAAAAGGCAGAATAAGCCTTCTTCTTCTTCTTCTGTTAATCTCCCTGATTTGTATGATTTTTTGATCCAGAAATGCAAAGACAGGGGTCGAAATCAAGATTTAGCGCCCTTAACTACCAAGCGTGGGGAGATCATGTGGAAAGTAGCGTCAACATCTAATGTCGTCATGACATATGGGCCACATGAAGAATCTGTCTTTATTGTTCCACCGACTCGCAACGATCAGCATCAAATAATCTTCGGTCGAATACGGAATAGACCGATTGTACAAAAAGAATCTCGCGAGTCCGATGTTGGGAAAATGCAAATCCACTGAAATAGCCCACAGGCTTTAAATATTATGCAAAATATGGGTTACGATTTAAAGTTGAAGCGATGCCTCAATTATGGAAAAGGCAGACGAATACCATTACATGGTGATCCTTACTGTCAACAAACTCATTTTGGGTTAGGGTATACCGCATCTCTTGCAAACTCCAAACCTCTAGAGTCTGATCCTGTAATACCAGAGGCAGGTCCTTATAAATCAACTTCTGTGGACAAAGGAAAACAAAAAGAAGAAGAAGAACCAGACAACGACATGTCTGGGGGTAGTCTCCTTCGACAAAACTGAGCAGCATCCAAAGCTGGGGGTAGAATTCCCTCTGAGTCTGAAGATGATTCAACTATGACCATCTTTCCTGAGGACCGTACGACTCAGGTATCGGGAGCCCAAAAACTAAAGGGGACTTTCTCCTTCAATGATGATGACATCATTGAAATCTTTAATATATTGGTGAAGAAAAACAAGCTTCGGCTACCCAATATCAGATACCCTGAAAGGACTGGCAAGGTCGATGACCCAGAATATTGTCTCTTTCATCGGTACATTCATCACCCCACAAAGGCATGCTGTGTACTGAAAAGGAGAATCCAGGAGTTGATCGACGCCAAAGTTATCACTTTGCATTTATAAACGAGAAGACGGTCATTGCAAATTGATCTCACTCCAACGTGGCAATTTGCTCCCTCAAGAAGTACCGAATGATGAGTCCCTAAGTCTACTCGCACACTCCCGCCGTGACTATTCACAATCTATCTAGTTAGACGCTAGCCATGCTCATATTGCCTCTGAGCTATCGTCCCATCAATATCCCCAGCGGAGCGATCCTCTAGTCTATCTTCATAGACCACACTCAACGAATCACTCCTTAATGAGTTTTTCGGACATTAGTTCATGTTCATATTACCTCTGAACTGCTGTCATAATATTTCTCTCAGGCTGAGTTTGTCATGTTCATATTACCTCTGAATAAACCTTCCGGGTCCGGCTATCGATTATCATGTCCATATTATCTCTGATATCGGTTGTCGTCTCAACTTAACACCCGTACTTAACTCTAAGTACGCCAGTGGTGTTAGGTCCACAAAAATTGCCATGTCCATATAACCTCTAGTAGGGCTTGTCATAAACTTATTACTTCCACTCTCGTGCACAAGAAGTAATAGGTCCACCAAAAACTCTCCTGTGGGACTCCCACAATGGAAACGAATTGTCTGTGTCCATATTACCTCTAAACTATCCTTATTTTTTCCAGCAAAGAAAGAGTCAGTCCATATTCATCCTCACAGAGTCATATTTTACCGCATCTATATTACCTCTGTCAGGACTTGTCTCAAATCTATTACTTGCACTAACGTGCGCAAAAAATAATGGGTCCACAAAAATCTCCCATCAGGATGTCCTTACTAGCCACAAAACCTATCATGTCCATAAATCCTCTGATTGGGCTTGTTTTGAACTTATTATTTGTACTCAACGTGCACAACAAATAATAGGTCCCCTAAAGATTCCCCAGTAGAATGTTCTCAACAAACACGGTATTGTACTACATATTACCTCTGGTACGATATCCGAAGTTCACACAAACAATAGAGGGCCCTTATGTGATTGAAACAACATTCTCAAATGGCGCTTACAGATTAGCCAAGCCTAATGAAGATTTGATAATGGCTCCTATCAACTGCAAATTCCTGAAGAATTACTATACTTGATCTCCTTTGCTTAACAGAGTATGATGAAGACTTTATTCTGACGATACCACGTACAAAGGTTAGTTGGATCATATTCTATCAGATTCATATGACCTCTTAATGGATATGCTTAACTAATTTGTAAACCTATCATGTTCATATTACCTCTGATAGTGTTTGGTATACAAATTTAGTTGGATTATATTCTATCAGGTTCATATTAATTCTGAATAGATTTACATTCAGCAAAACCTTACCGAAAGTATATCATGTTCATATTACCTCTGATATCACTTTCATCTTAGCCTATCATTTATATTCTAAAGTGATGGGTCCACAAAGTCAGAAAATATATCTTTATTATCCCTGA
Organism: Iris macrosiphon; assembly: GCA_036927795.1. Lineage (NCBI taxonomy): Eukaryota > Viridiplantae > Streptophyta > Magnoliopsida > Asparagales > Iridaceae > Iris > Iris macrosiphon. The sequence continues at coordinate 141,382,248 of JAYESA010000007.1, read as the reverse complement.
GAAATTACAGGAGAAACATAAAAGTATATCATTAGGGAGGATCAGTTAAATCCCTGATCTATCATGCCAAAGCAGCCATCCTCTCATTCTTAGAGTTTAAAATGTTAGTGCGATCCCGTTCCAGCCTTGCTTCATCATTTCTCAAGAAAGATAGTTCGAACAGAGAATCAACAAAACTTGCGTGGATGACACCCGCATGTGCCAAGTTCTGCTGAGCTGTCTTCACTTGGCCCTCAAATACATCATGAACTACCGATGCCTTGAGAAGCCTCTCCCTTGTCTGAGCAAGTTCAGCTTCCAATTCTCGAACCCTCACTTCATATCCCTCACATTCAGTGATGCACTTAGCCAGCTGAGGAATACTCTCCACCAATACTGCCTGTTCTTTCTCCATCTCTTGTTGTTGTTCCTGGATAGATTTGTTTAAAGATTCAATCTGCTGAGTAAGTTCCACAGTTAGAGAGTCATACTCAGCTTGAACCAGGTCATCGATGCTACCTCGGGATAGTTACAAATATTCGTTAATGGGTTGTTCTAAACCATTAACTATTTGCTCTAGCGCATCAGCTCTTTCAGCGTCATTAAAATTTCTAATCGGCACTGTAGCGAGCTTGGAGGACGTCTTCAGAGCATCAAAGCCTAGATTCTTCTCCAGCACCATGGATATTAATTCTTTTAAAGTGCGGTAGAATATGCTAGTATATTGTTCAACTAGCGTAGCAAAGATCGAATGTACGCTGGGAGTAGCCGCAATATCGGTAAATCTCCTATCGGGAAGGACTGCAGAGGATGTTGCCACAGTCGTTGCTTCAACAGATGGCGCGATAAAAGAAGACACACTAACAATAGTTGAAGTTGCTGGCGTGCTCGACGAAGGAGGCACGGTCGAGATGGTGGGTTCATCCTTCTCTGATGTTATTTGAACTGCCACTGGCGGGATGACACCCGAGAATATTGTGGATGAAAGATCGACAGTTTCAAAGTATGCTTCGTCGACGTCAGGTGCCGCCATTTCATTAGCTGGATCCGCAACAAAATCAGAAGTTGTGTCAACTCTGCCCTCCCGAGAGATGTCTTCGCCTAAAAATAAGATAAGAGAAAGTTAATATCAATTTGATGTTAATTTTCCTGAAGAAAGCGTGAAGACAACATTTACCCATGGCCGATGGTATGTATGTTGCGTCTGCAGCCTGTATAGCTAAATCATTTCTTAATGATGCTAAACAAGCTGTCATACCTGGAGAAGAGGGTACACCAACTGACGTTTGAGGGTAGTCATCCCAGTCGTCACCCAGATCCACTCGATGTTCATCGGGTGGAATCTCGCTCGAGATACTTACAAACGAATGAGGGGCTAGTCCCATTATTTGTCTGGGTAAAAGTATATGGATTCTTATTACGCTCGGCCTCGAAGGCGATCTAGAAGCACTACCGGTAACGGGTAACAGCAGCAGTCGCGGGCAAAGAATCTCCAGCACTGTCAGCTGGAACTGTGGTAGTTCCTTCTCTAAAAGGCGAAGGACCCTTGATCAAAGAATCATCTCCAACAGGGAAAACAATAGGATCACTCCTAGAGGCCCCCTTGGTGGAAGTCCTTTTAGGACCTCCGGTAGTCAGCTTTTTCTTGCGGGGGGAAGGCTCTTTCAGAGTGGAAGCCTTTTGTTTATTGGAGATTTTGAGAGGCTCTGCTGGCGGAGCTATTACGCCTCTCGGTAAAATCAACAAATAATTATCTACACCGGTGGTTTCATCACCTTCATCAGAGGAGACAGATGGTATCTCCTCTCTCCCAGTGGACCTATGTGAGGGCATCCTGAAACTTCCATGAACATCAAAATCACGATGGAAGGTATTGATGGACACATAAAACTGCACATACGAGTGAAGAATGCGCAGCTCTGTGGAGAGAGAAGTCGCGGGCACAGCAAAGGTTGCCCCAGTACAACCCATTATGAAGTACCACCATCCTCTAGCTCCATCAATAAGTCCACCTTTGAACTTGAAGCTGGTGATGGGATTCCCCACGTGCAACTGATCATACCTAAATTTTCTAGCGAAACGGCTAGGCAGATAAGGCTCCAAGTAGCAGTGGTCCTCACTTCTGTACAGCAGATGGGAAGGTCTAATGCAGAGCAACCAGTAAAAGGCTTTAGGAGAAAGAATAGTCTCCCCCTGACCTGCATCCTGAAGTTTCGTCCCCTGTTGATTGATATGTACGGGGGGGACGATGTAGAAGAACTTTCAACTATGGGCAAAATTTAGTGCTAGCCGATAGTCTATGATGCTAGTCACATTCCAAGAAGAATTCCTGTAATTCAACAGGAAGTTATTGCCCGAACCACTGGCCGATCCGGGAGACATCAGTTTGGTGTTGTGAAGGATTAACCATCCCATCAGATATAAGAATGATAATTCCACTCTGGGGTATCCTTCACGCCGTGTATCATCAGCCAGCAGTCCCTCAGTAATGGCCCTCAGGCCAGCTTGAATCCTGCACACCATGGCAGAGAGCAGGCCCAATCTCGCTCCAAACACCAAACGCACTGCAGGCCATAAGGTATTGCGATGAATGCGATCCGCAGACGCAATGCCAGGAACCACCCATCGATGTAGCCAAATAGAAAGGAAGCCAGCCAGTTGAGCTTCTCTTGACAGAGGCTTTCAGCAATGCCTCATATAACTGTGGGCTTTGGTTCATGCAGGATAGCCCCTATCTCTTCATTGAGAACATAATCTTGAGCCCCCGCATCTTCAATAAGATCGTCGATGGTGTTGGCATTGAGAATGCTCAAGGGATTCAACCTTGTCTTGTTTGGCATTTCTAGCCTGATGGAAGAAGAGGTAGGATACCCATTTGTTGATATGGGCTAAATCAGAGGGCTCCTTGTAGAAGGCGGTGCATGCAAGGTAGTGGCTCATCAGCTCTTGATACACTGCCACTGCCCGAGGGTGGGTATCCTTCAGCTCCCTATTTGTCGGAACGTCCTCTTCATAAGGAGTATCTCCCATTGGCAGCTTTGAGATGTCTGCCATCTCATGAAGTGCCAGGCCCAACTCACCTATCAGAGTGGCGAAAGTCCCAGTGAGACAGTTATATCGCTCCATCAAAGCTAAGAACAAATTGGGGTTGAGATGCAGCCCAACACTAGTAGCACTCACAACAGCAAACAAGCCAATACTTTCCATGTCCACCTGAAAGTGCTTCAGGGCCCATGCAGTTAAACTGGCCCATCGAAGATTCTGGGGGCTAAGCCACCCACTGGTGTGAGGGTTAACCTTGGGGTATACCCCCCCTGCCCCATAAAGTCATTACAGAAAGTCGCTATTTGAAGCGGCTGGATCAGTGAAGTGTCCTCACTCGGGACGCTGCCCGGCAGTAATCCTCTGAAAGGCATGACAGGGCCTGAGGGACTGCTTACAAAGGACCCTCGGTCCAATCCTTTCTTATAAAAGATCTTCCCTGGCTGGCCATGTAGATCAGGGGTCAGAGTCCATACCATTTTTCTTGGATGTGTGGCATGGAAGAATACAGAGATAGGGTAATCTCTGGGCATCTTTGGCAGATACATGATCGTGCCCTCAGCAGAAAATACCCAATCTTCCTTTTTGGGCTTGGTCTAAGACTGCTTATCAATAACGTCCCCGAATAATAAAGCTTGTTTCTTATACTCAATCCCATCTATGTATGTCAGAGGCTCCCCACTAATCATACTCAGTAACATTCGTTCTCCTTAGGCCGAGAACAGAGTTTCCCTTTCTTGAGGATACTCGTTTCCAGAGATGGGGAATGTCACATGGGACAAGTCCTCCAGATAGTTGAAATTCAGCATTCTAGCAGCAGAGCCCATCACTTCAGCTAGAGGGGGAATCTGTAGGTCCACTGCAAGAAGCAAGAAAACAAGTCAGTTTTACGCTAGACGCTACACTCTTGCAGTATACGCCAAAACTTGATAGTTTGAGCTTTTACGCCAGATTGCAAAAATTTTGAGTTTTACGCTGGAGTTTACATCTAGTGCGTAAAACATAAGGTTTGCAGTATACGCCAAAACTTGAAAGTCTGAGCTTTTACGCCAGATTGCAAAATTTTGAGTTTTACGCTGGAGTTTACATCCAGTGCGTAAAATACAAGGTTTGCAGTATACGCCAAAATTTTGACAGTCTGAGTTTTATGCTGGGCTGCAAAAATATGGAGTTTTATGATGACACATTAGGAATGTGGGCGTATTGGCGCATACACGTACAACGTATACGAAGGATTTTTCTTCTCTCGAAGTCTTTACCTGTGATGCCCAGAGCACAGCTAGATGGCGGAGCACTTCGTTCAGAACGAGGCTCGCTTGGCCTAGTAGGAGTCGCTCGTGCTTGAGCAGAGGAGTGAGATGAGGAAGCGGCTTTCTTTTCCTTAGCCGCGGATGCCTGTTTTGGTGCCATGGCGAATCTGAGTTCTCTGAAAGAGACGAAGATGAAGAGTTCTCAGAAAGAAGACGAAAGATTCTCAGAAAAAGACAAAGGGTTTTGCAAAGACAGATGAAGGATTTTTCTCGCTCATGACCCAGGGCTATTTATAGAGTTCAGATAACTCTTCGAATCCTTAACCGAATCCGATCTTATCTGATCAGTTATGATTTGGGATCACGTCAGCCGATTATTTGAAAAGGAAGGCGGACAGTCATGCTGCATAACGGATCCATGATTTTACGCGCAGAGCAAGGATCCACTATTATACGCTCAGAAGCTTTTACGCTCAGAAGCTACAGATATATGATTTTACGCTCAGAAGTTTTTACGCTCAGAAGCTACAGATCTATGATTTTACGCTCAAAAGCTACAGATCTACGATTTTACGCTCAGAAGCTACAAATCTATGATTTTACGCTCAGAAGCTTTTACGCTCAGAAGCTACAGATCTACGATTTTATGCTCAGAAGCTACAGATGCTACGGATCTATGACTTTTTGCATATCTTAAAATTACGCAGGACGGGATACGCGTATATCTTGATAACTTGGGTCTTATACTCGAGAAAGCCAATTTTAAGAGTTTTACGTAGAAAATGCTCCTTCTTGGTTACAAAATATAGCAAGTGCCTAAAATACACAGATGTCAGCATTTGCAAACAAGACGACGAGTATTCAGTAAACCTCTCCTCTTCTTCAGGCAGGAGGACTTCATCAGACAATGGGTCAAGGAGTTCCCTAAAAATATTCGTCTACATTGAAGATGACTCTTCTTCTTGGACCATTGGAAGTTCATTCGAAGTCTAGCCAGAATCATTTACATCTAAGTTCAAGTATGGCCTATTCGGCGGACATTTCAAGAAACCTTCGGGAAGCCATTCTTGAAGATGATGTTCTGAACAAAAATTCTTCGTATCAGAGAAGTGACAGTTCAGAATTCTATGTGAGTCCTCGTCCAAAAATAGCATGACAATTGAATTTTTAAGACAATTTAATGTTGAAGAGCTTTTTACGCATTTCCCGTTACGCATAAAAGTGGAGACATGACGGGAAGTATATTTGTCAGAATCAGCGTAAAAAATTACTCAGACATGCTGAAGCTGCATATTATCAGACTTTCTCACAGCAATATGGCGGATCAATGGTGCGTAAAAGAAGACAAGTTTATTAATCATGATTACATATGATGGAAATCCATTTTACAAAGGATTTTTCATTAATATTCAAGATCATGATTACATATGATGAAAATCCGTTTTACAAAGGATTTTTTATTAATATTCAAGACCATGATGGGAATCTATCATGCTAGGTTCTCGTCTGACGGAGATCTTCAGTTCTTCTTCTACGGCACTTCATCGGCTTCTTCGGCCGATGAACAAGAAAATGGTTAATGGCGGGAGGATACAGAACTTGGCCTGTTTAAATTATTCAAGCCCCCCTCCATACGTCATTGGCGGCCACGCTCAGACTTGTGTTAGGGATTCAGACCCAACACAATACTCGAAGAAACGGCCAAACTGCCTAGCAGGGTCCAGCTTCATAATAGGGAAAAAATACAGCTAGCAAGCTGTGTGGTCTAATGCGACCCTTCCTCTCTCTTTGACGAATCGCCATATAAAATTGTTGAATATCTCGAGCAAAGGAAGCTATGATATCCTTCCATGATCCATCGTTGCAGAGGATATTTTCTCGAAGATGCCTCTTTTTAAGGCTCCTTACATGCTGGAAGAGCATAATCTTCTTCCTCCTCAGTGCAGCCCAATAAATCTCAGCGACCATCTTTGTAATAAAGGAAGTATTGAAAAATAGGTTCACTCGCTTGCCTTTATATTGGCAGAAGAGAACATACAGAATCCTAACAACTCCTTAAATATCGCCAAAAAATTAGCCTCGAAGAATGAGTCAAATTTGACCACTTCATGCTCCATTCAAAGTATTTCAAATTATAAAGAATTTGAAAACTTTGAAGGGGGTCTTGTAGAAGCATAAAAAATACTGGAGAACTGTACGCGTATTATACAGTCAAACTCCCCAACATATATGAAGTCAGCGTAAAGCAGAGCCTCAGAACAATGTGGCATAAAATATAGCTTCAGAGCTATACGCGTCAAACAAAGCTTCAGAACCGTATGGCGTAAAATATGACTTCAGAGCTGTCCGCGTAAAGCAGTGCTTCAAGGCTGTTTTGGCATAAAAGGTTGCTACACCTCCCACCGGTGTAAAATACGTTTGTTTTTAATGCAACGTAAAGTCATACGAGGAACTCTTCGTATTCCTCGGATGAATCAGTCAGACAAAACAACGAACCTGACTCCTGACAAAAGTACTACACGATGATCGAGAGGACGGCTGTGATGATAATTTTGCATAGAGATCCAAGCTGTCGTTTAGTGACATATTCTTAATACAAGTCATTTTTACGCTCAAGACTGGAGTCTTCCGAATATGCTGCCTATTCTACAGTGACAGAAATGAGTTTTTACACTCAAAGAAGAGACAAATCAGACGCCACGTTAAAAGCTGCTTCCTGCACAGAGCTCAAGGCATATCTCTGCATTTAATACACGAGATGGAGGCATATCTCTGTATTTAATGCACGAGATCTTGTTCTACTTTTAAAAATTTGTCAGGACTGGGGAAAGCTAAAAGTATGGCTAATACGTTCATATCACCATCCTTGCATTTTATGCCAACCAGGCTATTTTCAACTATAGGAGTACGCCGTATGCTATCTTCTCGAAATATGCCAACTCAGGCTATATTTGCAAAGGTACATGATAAGGCTATTTAGCCCAGAATACGCTAAAGACCTCAATCGTAATGGATAAGTGACTAATACGCTCACGTCACCATCCTTGCATTTTTACGCCAACCTGGCTATTTTCAACTATAGGAGTACGCCGTATGTTATCTCCTCGAAATACGCCAACTAGGCCATAATTGCAAAGGTATATGATAAGGCTATTTAGCCCGTTTTACGCTCAAGATCTCAGTCGTGATGGATAATTGGTTATTTTATGCTGGTTATCTATTATTCACGAATCATCAAGTTTTACGCAGAGTTTGACTTTTATGCCAACAAGACAGCTATTTGGCTTTTACTCCAACAAGACAGCTATTTGGCTTTTACGCCAACAAGACAGCTATTTGGCTTTTACGCCAATGAGACAGTTATTTAGTTTTTATGCCAACCATCTCTACGCGAGGGACAGTTACCTACGTGGCTTGCATGCCATGATCCTCGAGAAGCAGTTATACGCGTTACCTCATAATGGGACACGTGTCATACGCGGATTCAGGAGATCATTCAAACGTGGGTAGCAGTTATTATAATGCCGCGTAAAAGATGTCACTTCCTTCATAGTTTGGTTTCTACACCAACTGGACAGTTATTGTGACTCATCTATATAAATAGAGACCCCTGGTCACAGGGGAAAAGGGGCCAAAAAGATCGATTAGAGGATCAATCAGAGAGATCAGGATCGATCAGGGATCAAATCAAAAGAGGAGCAGAGATCATAGACAGAAAGTGTCGATTGACAACTTCGACAACGAGAATTCAATTCCACTTGCAACCTTTGAAGCTTCTTCTTCTTCTACAGCACTTCTTCATCATTGTGTGGTCCAAAGGACAAAGTGATCGACCACAGATCAGACTCCTATGACAATTTTTCCCCAGAATTATTTTTATTGTACTTGACATCCTCGTATAGGATTAATTGTACTCTTTTTTCTTGTTTGTAAACGAAGAAAGGGTTTCGTATAAACCTAGTTTTATTTTTTTGTTTATCATCAAACACTGTCATACCTGATAACAACATATGATGAATATAGAAAAACACAAATATATAGTACATTCTACAGTCAAAATATAATACATATATTCGTTAAAATAGTACATTCTACAGTCAAAATATAGTTACATTCTGCAGGCAAAATATTTTATTTTCAATCATCTTCAAAAAATTCATCTTTTTTGCCTTCCTCGTCATCCTCTTCCTCTTCTTCCTCCTCGTCTTCACTTTCATCTACTTCATCTTTGTCTTCATCTTCGGATAATTCTACATCTTCTACATTATTACTCGTATAATGAGTAACTTCCGTTGAGTCCACATCTACAATATTTGTTACAAGAGGTAGATCGTCCTCTTGATAAGCTATTTCGTCAATGTCAAAGGTATTTCTAGCTTTAGTCTTGCATACTGTCCACCAATTCGACCTCGCTGTCCCCCGTCTAGGATAAGTTATGAAGTACACGAGCTGAGTCTGACTTGATAGGACAAATAGTTCGTAGCCTTGATATCTATGCTTGTAGTTTATATCCACAAGGCCATGCTTGTCAATTTTTTAACCTTGATCTTGAATCGGATCGAACCATTCACACTTGAATAGCACGATATTAGCAGGTTTTGTGCCATAATTATATGTCAACTCCACAATCTCTCGTTAGATGCCAAAGAAATCATTGTCTGGATCGACGTCTTTGTAGTTCGAAGATTTGATACACAAATAACTATTTTTCGTGGAATCAAGATCCAGAAAGCTATCTCTGATAGGAGCATTTGTTGACTTGAACCTGAACCCATTCACACAGAAACTTGGCCATATTTTAACGATAGTAATTGGTCACTTGGCTAGAGTTATAATAGATTCAGTCTCGGGTGTTATTAGACGATCGACCTAAATACCAAAGTAGCGATAGTAAGTTATTTGTTTTGCAAGTGCAAAATTAAAAAGTAATTACCAAGCATCTTACATATGCGCTCAACCAAGAAGGAAAATAGCTCTGTCCCTGCTTATACGTGGAAACTGAGCCCCATATCCATAATCGACCTTTCCTTCTTGCCCCAAATAGATGAAGCGATTATACATAAACCGGAGACAATCAACTCCAATAACTAATCAGATCAATATGGTCCATGTGATCGTTTGACTTATCATGGCGCCTACAATTAAAATATGGTCTAAACCCATAGAGAATTTGTTATGCTTATACATGGATGTATGCTTGTGTCTTATGTGTACAACCGATGCCACACTACAATACCGGAGGAGTAACAAGGTCAGATACGCATTACGGGATACACTGGCATGATGAAAATGCATGAAATGAAACTTTAACAATCATTCGGTTAAGTACCAAGTCAATCGGGAAATTAAATAAACTCCTGAGCCTATTAAACTAATTCATACTTCCAGAACCAGTATACCTGTGGTATGCCATTTTGGCAGTATATCCAGGTTTGTGCTCACCAAGGCCAAAATGTACCAATTCTCAATCATCTCTAACAGTCGTTCCATGACAATCAATTACTATCCAACAATCAATTTCAGACTAGACCCAATCACCACAACGATGAATACAAGACGATAATTAGATAATCAATAACTATGATACGAGAAATTAGCGGGTAAATACTACAACAAGTAAATGTAAGCACTATACAATTTTAGATTGTGAACGAAGCATGCTATCGTGTATAAAACAGTAAGGAGAAACTATACGCTATAATACTGATTCTAGGGCTCGGGATTCCTCGCCATTTTTAGCACACTTTTATCCAAAATCAACAACGTATCATATGGGTAAGTTCATAAATGGTCACGTGTGTGTGTCGCAGATCTCAACAAGATGTTACAGAAACCCTAACCCCAGGTCAAAAACCCTAACCCTAACACTAACCCCAGGTCAAAAACCCAAACCCTAACCCTAACCCCATGTAAAAAACCTTAACCCTAACCTTAACCCTAGGTCACGTGTATGTGTCGTGTCAGTGTGTGTGTCATGTTTGTGTTAGTCTGTAACGTGTGTGTGTCGTGTCAGTGTCTGTGTGTGTGTGTGTGTGTGTGAGAGAGAGAGAGGGTACCTAGAGGAGGAGGAGGATGAGGAGGAAGGGGGAGGGGACGCTGCTGTAGGGGGGTCGCCGGAAGGGAGGAGGGTGCCGCGGGTTTTGAATTTGGGAGAGGGAGAGGGAGATCGAGAGCGAGAGATCGAAAGAAATGGGGGGAAGCAGCCCTAATTGAAACAAAAGAAGTCTTCATCTGGTCGCCATTGGACACGGGCCTCGCAGGCATATGCTTGCCCATGGGTGGTTTGAACTTCAATGAATCTTGAGCTGGACGATCATCAGAATTTGGAGCTGGCTTTCGGACTGCAGGCTGCTGCTGCTGCCCCTTATCCAAAATAGGAAAATCAGCATCATCCGAGAGCAGGAATGAATAATCCCGCATATCTTTTAGCGCATGTGCCTTCTTTTTTAACTCTTTGATCACTTTAACTTCTTGTTCATGTTCTGTGACTTCGGAAACAGCTTCAACAGTTTCCCCATTTTTGATCTGCCCATCGGAGACCAGCTGATGATTATCCCCATTTCTGGGCTCCTCTTTAGATTGTGCGACATCATTAGCATCTAAGACCACCTGGTGATAATCCTCCCCATTTTGGGACTCCCTATCTTCATAGACCCCTTCTTCCTCGTCAGTAACCACAATGTCTCCGTCCTCGTCATTCAATTCAGCATTAACGTCCCCCCTCTTCTCTTCAACCACATCTCCCCTAGCATCAGCCGCAGCATCAGTCATCTCCGAGACAACCGCAGCGTCGGTCATCTCCAAGACAACCGGTTCCTCGCTAACGGCCTCATCGCCACCATCAGCATCATCGCCGACAACTCGGAATGTGCTCGGACCGCTCGGGTCGAGCAGGAACTCAATAGGCCCATTCTCTTTGGACAATTGAGTATTCATACCACCACGGCAAAGAGCACGGAGAGCTTGAACGGCATCATCAATCTTCTGATCATTAGAGTCCAGAGAAGATTCCACAACCTCCAATTTTCGAAGTTGCTCCTGGCATTGGCTTATGATTTGCTTCAAATGAGGTATTTCTTTTAGCTTCTCCTCCTGCTCCATATTGCGCTCGTACTGAATAGCAAAACCCCTCTTCAGAATATGGTTGTCTTTCAAGAAGCACTGCAGCTGTTCTTTTAACGAAGCAATCTCTTGCTCCTTTGAAGTATTGGTGTTGGCAATAACAGTTCTTTCAAAAGCTTCCAAGAACTTGGTAGTGCAGCCACGAACGTCATCCCAGCCTGCTGCACTCATCATTTCTTGCACAAGCAGATCCACCCACGAGGACACATTCCTCAGTTCTTCATGACATCCATTCCAAAACTCTTCAGCATTCTCTTTGGGTTCTGTCAGAATATTCTGACACGGGTTGGAATCTGGAGAAATCTCTTCTGGGATCTTTTCCGATATGACTTCATGTTCACAAGAAAGATCTTGATGGTGAATCATATCGCCAAAAGCATCTTTCAAATGATCTACTTGACCAACTGAAACTTTACCGATCTCGTCGCCTTTTAATCTTTGTTGCACCTTCTCTTCATGGATCTGCACTTTTTCCTCATGAAGCATGGCCATGAGCAGTATTGGTTCATCGTCTTCTATTTGCGTCAGATTGACACGCTCATCGCGCTTCGGCTTGCAGCAGTCCTTCGCCTAGTGGCCGTAGATGCCACAATTGTGGCACTCATCCTTCTTGTCGCGCGTGCCACAGGACGCGTTATCGTTGCCGTAGTTCGTGTTGCCACGACCACGACCTCTTGGCTTGCCGCGCCCACGACCATAACTTTTGCCACCATCGGAGTAGGCGTCGCCTTCCTTCCTCTGCTTCGTGCGAGCGATCCACTCCTCTTCGGAGAGGAGAAGGCGGCTACTTGTGTCGTCGGAGTTGCTGCCAAGGTCGTACCGCTCCTCGACGGCTAGAAGACGACCGGTAAGCTCTTCAATTGACAGCGTCTTGAGATCCACTAAAGTCTCAATGGCGATGGCGACTTGCGTGTACTTGGATGGAACGACTCGAAGGAATTTTTTAACTACTTTCTCGTCGTCCATTTTGTCGCCGAGTAGTTGCAGGTCGCTAACGAGTCCCGTGAGCCGCATCGTGAAGTCCTCGACGGACTCGCCGTCCTTGAACTTCATTGATTCGAAGTCAGCGCACAATTTCTGCGCCTTGGCCTCGCGCACGCGCTCGACCCCCATTCGCATCATCTTCAAAGCGTCCCATGCTTCCTTGGCAGTGTCTTTTACTTCCAGTGTCCGTAGCATCTCTGGCGGCATGGCACGGAGTATGACGGACAGGGCCATCCTGTCGTCGCGGTAGTCGGCTTTCCCGGGTTCGATCGCCTCCCACAGGCCTTGTGCCTGCATGTTGACTCTCATTAAGAGAGCTCAATCCGCGTAGTTGGTCCGTGTCAGCATGGGGTACTTGAAGGTGAATGATGTCGACGTCGTGGGGCTTTGGTCGTCGTTGGTTGCCATAGCTTCTCTGTTCCTCAACCCGAGCTCTGATACCAAATGTAGTAAAATAGCCCAGTAAAGAGGAAACAAGACACAAGTTTTGTGGAGGATGAATAAACTTGGTAATTTTTATTGAATGAAATGGTAGCTATATATAGTTTAACATTTGATGTAAAGAGATAGACTAAATAATAAATATATCAAAGTTGTTTCAACAAACAACTTATCAATCTAAACCAACTAATAATCTAAACCAACTAAACAATCTAAACAAACTAATAAGATTATCACCAACAAGCTCTATGGCCAAATCCTTTTACTTACAGTACTTTATGATTTTCTATTTATACGAGAATGATTTTGATGAAGATAATGATGACGATTTATTGCTTCAAAATTTTATTTGCGACTTATTTGTTTTGTAGTCGAAGTTACCAACCATTCCACCATAGTTATGTGAAATATGATGCTGCAGATCATATATATATATATATATATATATATATATATATATATATATATATATATATATATATATATATATACAGAGAGAGAAGGAATTAAATTCATTTTTTTTTGTCCACTCCAAACATCATTTCTATTCACATCATTGGATGAACTTTAAGTCATTTAATCTTAACCGTTGATAAATCAACGATTAAAATTAGATGACTTAAAGTCCATCCAACCGTATTAACATGGAAAATATTTGGAATGGACAAAAAATAGAATGAATCATGATCTCAACCCATATATATATATATATATATATATATATATATATATATATATATATATATATATATATATAGTAACATGCATATTAAATTTGCGTAAAAAATTGTTAAAATCTTTAAATATAAAATTATTATAAATAATGTCGTTCCTAAGAATCGAAATTAGTTATTTTTTAAGAAAAATAGTTAGTGGAGTATTTATATACGATTTAGACAGCTCAATTTTAAGTCTTATAAGCCTCATTATATATATACTAGTAAATGCACGTGCGTTTCACGTAAACTATTAAATTTTTTTTTTTCAAAATTGGTGAAAATATTTTTGAAAAATGTATATATGACATATTTTTTTCAAATATTGTTGAAAATAGTTTAAATATTTATAAATTAAGATTTGTTATATATATATATTTATTGAAAAATTATGTTTATAAAATTAATTGATATTATTGAAATTTTAAATTATATTGAAATAGTTTAACTTTGATTTGAAAATATTTAAATTAAAATTTGTTTTATATATATATATGTGTGTGTGTGTGTGTGTGTGTGTGTGTGTGTGTGTTTGTAAAACTGTGAATATACGTTTACATATAAAAAATTAGTTTAAATATATTATAAATATTGAATATATTTTTATTTTTATTTATTATATATATCTTTATATATATTTAAATATATGTTTAGAACATTATAATAATTTTAATACATTTCTACGTAAGAAAATACGTACATAGTTATTTATTTATTTTAGAAAATTTTAATAATTAAGTGGTTAAGTATTTAGTTACGATATAGACAGTTCACTTTTGATAATTCTAGCCTGATTATTATAAAATATTTTAAATAGGAGGCGGAGCTCCCCAAGCCCCTTATCCGCCCAGAGAGTATCAGAGGCCCTTTTGGATGCCCAGGCGGAGCTCCCTCCTCGCCTCGGAGCAACGAATTCACCTAGAGCAGCATGCAAGAGGGAGCAGCTAACCAACTCTTTCTTCCGGACAAGGATGCCTGTCAACCAACGTTGGTCTGACCTGGTTTTCAGTTCGGCAATCTCTCACATGAATAGAAATGAGTCAGACCATGCTCCCTTGCTATTGCAAATACAGAAAATTTACTGTAGCGGAATACATTTATATTTAATTTATCTAAACGAAACAAGTTTAAAAAAATTGGAAAAAAAGTCAGGTTCCGCCAACAGTGTTGGCGGAAAACACAACCGCTGTACACGTAAGCAGCAAAAATTTTAAAAAAAAAAAAACGCTGGCCCACGGCCAATTTCCGCCAACAGAGTTGGCTGAAATTGGGAGGGGGGGCAATTTCAGCCAACTCAGTTGGCGGAAATTGGCCCGTGGGGCCCACTTTTTTTTTTTGGTTTTGTTTGGTTTGGTTTTTTTACTTTCTTTGGTTTGTTTTTTTTGTTGGTTTATTGTAATTAGTTATATTTCTGTTTTATTTATTTAGTTTAGTTTAATTTTGTAATTAGAGTTAAGTAAATTTATTTTAACGAAATAAAATTAAAATAAATTAATTGGAAAGAAATATTTAGAAATATTATTTTCGGAAATTTGTTTCCAAAGCATCAAAATTTGTATAAATTACATCTAAAACATAAAAGTTTAAAAAATTACGAAAAAAATATCAATATGAATTGGACGTTTATATTTAAAAATATTATATTTTTATCGTAAATTTTTTCGTCGTTAACAGACGTTAAAAAATAATAATATTAAAAATTTGCCGTAAGACTATTACGTCTGCCGTCGAGCAGACTTCGAACGGCCATAACTACTTGTTTATAAATTATTTTTTGTTAAATAATAAGTCGATTTGTATGTTTTCGACGAGTGTAACACAAATCATGTAGAAAAAATTTTTATCCGAAACAAGACGCATATGTTACAGGCAAAAATATAAATTTTAAAACTTTAAAGTATCATAACTTTTGACTGGGAGATCGAAACAAGGCCCAGTTTGTGCCAAAATGATCGTATGGAAAAGTACTATAGGATAAACCATTTCACCGTTTGACGGACTTTGAAAAATTTTAAAATCGTCAAAAAACGATGTTTCGACCTCCAAATTTGACTTTCGGTAATATTATTTTTGAATATTTAAAATTTACTGTAGTGAAATAAATTTATATGGGATGTGGGGGCCCACGGATTTAAAATGATGTTTCGATCTCCAAATTTTTTTTAGAAACATTTAAATTAATTATGTTATGTCTATTATGAAAAATAAACTAATAAAACAAAATAAATAATCAAACCAAACCAACTAAACCAACCAAAACAAACCAACCCAAACCATCCAAAAAATCCGTGGGCCCCACACCAAAATTCAGCCAACATAGTTGGCGGATTTTGGGTGTGGGGCCCACGGTTTTTTTGGGTGGTTTGGGTTGGTTTGTTTTGGATTGTTTTGGTTGGTTTCTTTTAGTTGGTTTGTTTTAGTTGGTTTTGTTTTATTATTTGGTTTAGTTTTTTTATTTAGTTTTTTTATTTTTTTTTAACCAACAACCAACATTTTTTTAATTAGTTTTTTTATTTACTTTTGTTTTGGATTTTAATTTATTTAGTTTTGTTTTGAATTATGTTTTGCTTTGGTATTTTTATTTATGGATTGATGTTGGTTCAGGAATTGGTTCACGTGGAAGGGGATCTCGGTTTGGTTTAACAAGAAGACAATACTGAAAGACAAGAGTTAACAGGAAAAGAAGAAGAAAAGACTTGAGTGGAAAAAAAGAAGAAGAGACATGAGTGGGGAAAAAGAAGAAGGGACGTGAGGAAAAAAGAAGAAGAGACATGAGTGGGGAAAAAGAAGAAGGGACGTGAGTGGGGAAAAAGAAGAAGAGACGTGAGAGAAAAAAGAAAGAAAGAAGGGACATGTCTCGTGGGGGAGGAGAGAGAGGAGTACAACAGAGAAGAAGTTGGTGCGAGGTGGGAGCTATAAGAAGAGAAGGAGGAAGCAGAACAGAATGCAAGGAGGAAGAAGAAGAGAGTGCACTACGATCATTTACAGCATTCCTTGTGAGCACGTAGCAGCAATTTGAGCAGCCTTAATTTTCTCTCATTTGTAAGTGGACACAGCAGTCTTTGTGAGCACAACAATCCTTATTGTTGAAGGTCTTTATTCTATTCTTCTTCATTTATACTTTTATTTGTATATGCAATATTTGATGTTAGTTTTTATTTTTTAAATATAAGTTATGTAATGTGCAAAATTACGGGCAGCCAAAATTTGTTTTTTAACAACCATAATTGTACAGATGGACAGCCAAAACGACGGACGTATTCCTGGAGGCCCTACTACGGATTTAATAATCCAGCAACGTGCGAAACATATATCTACTTTGGTATTTTATGGGAAGGTACAATAAAATATAATTGTGTAAACAAATATGAATGATATTTTGTACATGTCTACTAATAACATCGTCTATGTTTTTTATATATAGCAATACGATTATACTAATAATGAACGGTGCCGGGAGCATGCCTCGTGGCGTCACGATAACAGACTTGGGTATTGGAGGTTGATCGACCACCAGGTGGCACTGTTAAAAATATTTGGCTTTTATTATGTTGACAAGATACATTTTTTGCAACACGATAAGACCTAATATTCAGTTTAGTTGAGCGTTGGTGGCCCGGACGAAATACCTTTCAGCTACCATTCGGAGAGATGACCATTATTCTAGCTGATGTGGCCAATATTTTAGGTTTACCTATTACGGGTGAACCTATAATATTTGATAAATCAATTTTCGCCGATATTATGATTACAAAGTACCTAGGTGCGGAGGTGCGGCGTAATAAACGTGGTAAAAATCTTGTGACGTTTACGTGGCTCCGTCATAACTTTTTGCACCTAGATCGTATTGGTGATCAAGTTATCTCAGTTGATGAGGATCGGGTAAGTATAGTTTTTTTTTTTGCAACTTATGTTATTATTTACGTAGTATATTTTTAATTGAATTTAACGCATATAATGTTTTTATCATTTGTTCAGGTCACTGCTTGCACCAGAGCCTACTTGCTAGGTTTATTAAGCGGAATGTTATTTCCAGACTCATCCAATTTAGTTGATTTACGTTTTTACCTTTTTTGGTAGACCTGACCGCACCTACGCGCCACGCTTGGGGAGCGTCAGTGTTGGCATATTTATATAGTTCCATGACAGATTTTGTACAGTTTGAAGACATGAATGCAACGAAGGTAAATCTAAGTGGTTGTGCGACATTAATACAGGTATGAAAATATGTGCACTTATATCATATGAAAAGTTTTACTTAATTCCATTTACATTGAAAATAGATGCACTTATATCATATGGTCATATTTTCTAGGTTTGGTCCTACGACCACTTTCATATTGGTAGGCCAGTTCCCCGCATTAATACCGACGTTGGTGTCTTTCCGTCAGCTTTACGGTGGACTACGGATGCAGCAGATCCAGTACACTGTGAACATGCGGCTATCTCTTTATACCGGGTCGAATTTGACACACTGAAGTATAACGAGGTAAAATATCTGTATTATTATTTTATAAAGTCATTATAACCATTATCTTATAATTTTTTGTTATAAAATAGGTGACATACTGTCCGTACCGGCTTGAGAAAAATCCTACTGAAATCCAAACAACAGCCTATGACCTTAGTGTCTATAGTTGTTTCCTGATATTCGACGGTGAAATCATGTATCATCCAGCTGATCGCGTTATGCGACAATTCTGGGTGAAACAAAAGATTTCCGATGAGCCACCATGTTTAAATCGTAGTAAAGGGAGTGCAACTAAAAGGGCAAGCAAAATAATTCCACAGTGGAATTCTAGGTTGGAGACACAGCCCGTGGTACAGATGTCTCAACTAATGGACTCTATAGATGAGGGTAAGTTATTTAAAAAGTTGAACAAAATTATTTTTTTAAAATTATATGAAATTAAACGCTCATATTTGTTTAAATGGTGTAGCATTAGGTGATATAGCCTATAGATCTTGGTGGGGAGCTCCTCTTATCAGTAACCGATCCTACCAATATGAGGAGTTGCGATTCCAACATCGGGCCGTTGATGATGCTAGTTATCGTGAATGGTATCAAAATGTAATGGAGAAGGTACGTATTTTATCGATAAAATTTTTTGTTTCCATAGTTTTTTATTATGAATTAATTGGATTCTACTTAATATTTCAGCTTCCAAATTTGATTGTAGCATGTGAAAATCATCCAGTGAGAGACTCGTTAAGCACAGCAGTAAGATCATTTTTGGATGATGTGCAAGCATTTCCGACTCCACCCAACCCTCCATTAAATATTCCACCAGATTATCCTCAAGGCTTAGTTAGCCGACGGCAACCACGTCCGCGTAGAAACTATCCCCATGTTTGGCATATGGATAGCCCGCCTCAACAAGATGACGAGGTCTCTGAGCAGGACATTTTCCAACAGGCTGACCAGGGCACTTCCCAACAGGCTGACCAGGGCACTTCCCAGTGGTCTGGCCATGGCACTTCTCAGTGGGCGGGCCAAGGCACTTATCAGTGGGCGGGCGAGGGAACGTCACAAGCACGTACCCCACAGATGGACCGAGAGGCGGACGAGGAGACTTCACAGCCTGGTGTTGACTATTGGGATTATTACATGCAGATGTCCAATTCTATATTTGATGCACCCCGGTTTGATACAGCTACTCAGTTATCTGTGACTCCAACAGCGCCGGTGCAGACACAAGAGGCTGATAAATTTGACCCATGGACACCATTGCCAGGGGAGAGACTTGAGGATACAGTAGCAAGAAGAAATAGACTCGGTCTATATGAGAAATTTATGTATTAGAAATTAAATTACATCAATGAACATAACTTTTCTAAGAAAATCTATACCAATGCATTTATTCTCTTGGTTGGTTAGTACATCTTCTTCGATTGTGTCCTAAACCATTACAGTTGCTACATCGGAGATCTCTTGATGGTTGATCCTTCGCCATGATGCGGTTCTTCTTTGGTCTTTCCGCTTTCCGTCGTACATCTGGTACTCCAATGTCACCTATAACTAATGTACTTTGAATGTTGTAAGGGACTGGAATTGGCTTCAGGTGCGGCTCATATACGCTTCTTAATGCTTCTTTGGAAAAAATACCTGGATAAAAACTCTCGATGCTAATATTTTTAGAATTACAAGCATAACATACATGTACACATGGTAGACAAGTATGATACCATTTAAAACATGTACAATATTTTTCATCTAAGTTCACAACATATGTTCTGTTTGTTTCACGATCTAGTATTTCAAACAAATAACCAACTATACTCAATATTTGCAGCTGGTGTCTTTTTCTTGTGATACTGGCCATAGTATTTAACATCTTCGGACAATAATCAGTTGCAAGATTATCAGCTTTTTGTCGATTTTTGTCCTGAAGTGTTATGATTTTGGCTCGAATACCATCAAGTAGTGTTGTTATTGGTTTATCGCGTAAGTTTTTAACCCAGTTATTGAAGCATTCAGCAAGGTTCGACGTGTTAATATCTAATCTAGGACAAGGAGAATAAGCTGTTATCCAGTGTGATAAAACACGAGTTTCATCATTTACTCCAACAAGCCATTTGTAAACATCAATATTTTCAGCCTTAATTGTTTTAAAGCAAATATTCGCATATGTCTCATTATAACATCTTGCAAGGTAGTCTAATTTACGTTGAAAATAAGGCAGTCTACATACTAGTTTTAAATTTTGTTTAAAATGTTGAATACAATAAAAATGAGGTGATTCCGGAAAAGTAGCACGCATGGCATTTATTAATCCTTTCTGTTTATCTGATATAAAAGAAATTGTATCCCACGTATTAAAACTACCTTCAAAAGATGTTTTTAAACCGTTTAAAAACCAAGTCCAAGAATTCGTGTTTTCGCTCTCAGCAACAGCATAAGCAATTGGATATAATTGATAGTTAGGATCATGAGCACACGCAATAAATAAAATACCTTAAAATTTAGAGGAAAGAAATGTAGCATCAGTACTAATCACAGGTAAACATCCCCTTAAAAAACCATCAATGCATGCCTTGAAACAAATAAAAATTCTTTGAAACTTATTATTTTCTGTAGTCTTTATATAACATCTGCTACCTGGATTTGTCTCAATGATTGTAAAAGCATACTCTTCAAGACTACTATATGCATCAATATAACTACCATTTATTTCTGATAGAGCAATTTCTCTAGCTTTCCAAGCTTTACAATATTTAATATGTATTCGGTGTTCCCTATAGATATCATTTATAACATGCAATGGACTATACGACTGATTATCACGAATTTTATCAATAATCTTATTCTTAACCCATATAGTTATCGCTAATGGATGATTTTCTGTTATAAGTCCACCTAAACAAGAATGTACATTTTCTAGCGTACTAATGACGAATGTTTCGTCGTTGCCAATGGCTTTAGTGTACACTCTCCAATTACAACTAGAAACGTTACATTTATATACAATTCCACTGGCATTGTTTCTAGTAGCCCTGCAACAAATTTTTTTTGCAATTTCTATATCACTAATAAAACTTCTAAATGCATGACGATTTATAAATTCTCTTCCAATGAATAAATTATTTAAACTATCAACATTATCATCAAGTACATCATCTATATTTTTCGATTAAATCATCACTATTTTTATCGTCGGTATTACCATCATCTACTCTATGTTCTTCTTCGGTAAATGAAATAACTTGGTGAGAAGAACTTGGACCACTACTAATTCTTGGTGGTGGTGGTGGAGGAGTCACAAAAATATTAATATATGTTGATTGTATATTAACTTCAAGAATAAATTTCCATGCCTCCTCACTAACTAAATTTATGCAATTAGATAGATAAATATGTACCAATAAAAATTCACAGTCAATAGCAAAATTTTTAAATATTAGATTACGTAAATTATCAAACGAAATATTTTGATCAATTAAAAGAACTTCAACTAAACCTCCTTCATAAGCTAACCCATTTAGTACACCACCAAGTGAGCATAGTATTGTTATACTTCGATCCATGGCAACAAGAAAATGGGCTTCAAAGATTGTATATTGAACTGAGCTTCTCCTGTGTCGAAAGAAAGAAATTTCGTATGAAAAGAAATAAAATTTTTGATTGCAATGTTTGATATGCTGATATCAAATAAATACTACGTTTATATAGGTAACTTCGAACCGATCGTTAGACGAACGTTGGATATGAACGTTAAAAAAATAAGAGCCGTTGAAAGAGCCGTTGTAAAATAGCCGTTGTACATAAACCAACTACTAAACCAACCCATAGACCCAACCCAATTTCAAACCAAAATCAAAACCAAATCATTCCTCGATATTTGTCTTTCTTCTTTACTTTGTCTTTTTTTTCATATAAAAAAAAACTAAACCATTAAAATAAAATAAAAATTAGAGGACACAAATAAATACTAGTTAAAATAATTTATTTTCTTCTTTAGAGGACACAAAAATTAGAGGACACAAATAAATTAGAATACACAAATAAAAAATTAGAGGACACAAATAAATTAGAGGACACAAAATTTTTTCTTCTTCTTTATTTACTTTTTTTTTATTTTCCGAAAATAATATTTCTAAATATTTCTTTCCAATTAATTTATTTTAATTTTATTTCGTTAAAATAAATTTACTTAAATCTAATTACAAAACTAAACTAAACTAAATAAATAAAACAAAAATATAACTAATTACAATAAACCAATGAAAAAACCAAACCAAAGAAAGTAAAAAAATCAAACCAAACCAAACAAAACAAAACAAAACAAAATAAAAATTAAGTGGGCCCCAGAGCCGATTTCCGCCAACAGAGTTGGCTGAAATTGCCCCCCCCCCCCCAATTTCAGCCAACTCCGTTGGCGGAAATTGGCCGTGGGGCCCACGTTTTTTTTTTTAAATTTTTTTGGCTGCTTACGTGTACACCGGTTGTGTTTTCCGCCAACACTGTTGGCGGAGTCTGATTTTTTTCCAAATTTTTCAAACTTGTTTTGTTTAGATAAATTTAATATAAATTTATTTCGCTACAGTAATTTTTTTGATTGCAAATATCCCACATGAAGCCAAAGGGTAGAAAAGTATTCAAATTTCTATCTTTTTGGAGCACTCACGAGGAATTTCAGGAGCTTGTCAAAGCTGGATGGGAATCAATCTCCCATCTGAATCCTCTCATTCGGGTGGCCGGGAAACTTAAGGCTACCAAAAAAGCCTTGTCGGCATGGAGTAGAAACACTTTCGGAGACATATTCCAGGAAACAAGAAGCGCAGAAGACGAGGTTACGAGAGCAGACGGCTACGAGAGAAAATAGGAGGAAGCTCCGGGTGCGAGGGCGGCTTTGAAAGTCAGATGTGATCGAGAGGAAGCCTACTGGCGCCAAACAAATGAGGCAGTGCTGGGATCTCAAAGGAGAAGGCAGCACCAAAATTTTCCACTCATAGAAGGAACCAACTCTTCTTCATTCATGAAATTCAAACACAGGAAGGGAAAGTCATATCCAACCAAGAAGAAATTCAAGAAGCTGCAGTTACCTATTTCTCCTCTTTGTTAGCAAAATACCACCACATTATTAAAGATGAAGAAATGCTAAACAATATTCCTACCATCATCACTACTGCTGATAATACCATTCTCGGAAGGGCTGTTACAGAAGAGGAAGTCAGGGACAGTGTTTTCGGTTTAAACTCAGCAGGAGCTGCGGGTCCGGACGGTTTCAACGGGGATTGTTTTCAAAAGTTCCTGGGAGATCATTAAAAATGAGCTCGCTGAAGCAGCCGTTGCTTTCATGGAAG
Source organism: Iris macrosiphon (assembly GCA_036927795.1). Lineage (NCBI taxonomy): Eukaryota > Viridiplantae > Streptophyta > Magnoliopsida > Asparagales > Iridaceae > Iris > Iris macrosiphon. Next base: position 141,358,910 of record JAYESA010000007.1, on the reverse strand, counting down.
GCCTTCAATATCCAAAATCCCTCTCCAGCACACTCCTAGTGCTTATTTCGAAAGCAGCGAATCCTATTTCATTTGCAGATTTTCGGCCTATAAGCTTGCGCAACTTCATCAATAAGATCTTCGCCAAAATCATTGCCAACCGATTATCATAATTCCTTCCAAAGTTGATATCCACGGAGCAAAGTGGCTTTGTCCGCGGTAGGGAGATAACTGACAACATCATTCTGGCTCAAGAACTCGTTAGTAGCATAGGAGACAAAATTCGAGGAGGAAATGTCGCTATCAAGGTGGATATGGAAAAGACATACGACCAGATAGATTGGCAACTTCTAATTTGGGTATTAAGACGCTTCGGTTTATCCGAGACTTGGACAGACATTATATGGAGGGCTATTAGCAACACATGGTTCTCTCCAATCATCAACGGAACGCCACGGGGTTCTTCAAGTCTCATCGCGGCTTACGCCCAGGAGATCCGTTGTCCCCCACGCTCTTCATCCTGGCGACGGAGCTTCTGAGTCGCAGCCTCAACAAAATTCCAACGATTTCGCATCACAAGTGGGTGCCCGATGATCACGCATCTGGCCTATGCGGACAATTTGCTCATCTTCTCTTCGGGGACAAGCGGGCGGTGCAAAAAATTGGGACGCTCCTACAAAAGTATGAAATATCATCCGGACAAAAAGTGAATAAGGAAAAAAGTTGCATTTACGTGCACGAAACATTTGCCGAAGCCAAAGTCGCGGAATTGTCTGCAATGATTGGCTTCACTATCAACATTCCGCCTATCATTTATCTGGGGTGTCCCTTGGTATACGGGAGACGCAACACAAGCATGTATGAACCTCTTTTCTCAAAAATACAAAAGAAAATCAGCGGATGGTACAATAACTTGCTATCACACGGATGGTAACTCACCTTGCTTTGGCATGTACTGTGCTCAATTCCCATATACTCTCTGTCAGTTTGCAGTCCTCCCAAGAAAATCCTCAATAACAGATAAACTCTTCAATTGTTTCTTTTGGGGCCACAAACACGGGGAATACTGTAGGAGATGGGCTAGCTGGAACACCATTGCGAGGCCACTAGAGGAAGGCGGATTGGGATCCATAAACTCTCGGAAGTGGTCGATATCTTTTCCATCAACATGTGGTAGAAATTGAGGCAGCAAAGCTCTCGGTGGAGCCATTTCATAAGGGCAAGGTACTTCCCTCGCTCGTATTAGGAATCAAGTCTGCTGAAGGGGGCAGAGTTCGGCCCTAACTCGGTCCTGGTCGAGTTCGGGACGAACTCGGTGTGGTGTTCCAGAACCTCAAAAATGAACTCGGTCCGAGTTCGGTGTCGGCGGCTGCTGCTCAAATTTTGGAGATTTTATGTTATATTTTGGACCGTTGGATGCTAGTGGACGAATGCATCTTATGGTTGGCTATTTTTAGGATTTTCTAACCCTAAAATAGGTTTCTCATCCTATAAATAGGGAGGAGGGTGGAGGCACAAAGGAGAAGCACAAGTTGGAGATTCAGGGTGGTCGTCCAAAGAAAATCTAAGAGAAAGTCCGTCCTTTGCTCTTAGGACTTCGCCATCCAAGACAGAATGAAGAAGGAGATTTAATCGAGGAGTCGTCAACTTCGGTTAGGGAGATTGCTACGGGTTGGTGAGTGATTTTAATTGTAATCTTCTGCTTTTCTTCTTGAGTGTGGTGAGAGGGTTGAACCTATTAGGGCAAATGGTTTCAACATTAGTTTTTGCAATATTGTAATTTCATCTAAATTATAAAGGTTGGGATTTGTCCAGGTGACATAGTCACCGCCATATACTCGTCTTCATCTGTGCTTGGTGTTCGTAGATTGGTTGGTCAACTCAGGTGGGTTGGAAAAATACTTTCGTGACGCGCCCAACACGTAGTATCAGAGCGCACGTGTCCCAACACATGGTATTAGAGCCAGGTTCTTCTCGAGAGGGAATGTGCAACTATGTCTACGGAGCAGATGAACACTCGTATGATCACCCTTACAGGAGAAAACTTGGTGATTTGGAAGCCAAGGATGGAGGATCTACTCTGGTGCAATGACTTGCATGGTCCGTTGGAGGGCAACAACGCAAAGCCGACGGACAAAGGTACTTATGACTGGAAACGACTGGATCGGAAGGCTGTTGGATTCATCCGCCAATGGCTTGATGACTCATTTTTTTACCATGTGTCAATGAAGAATTCTGCAAAAGCATTATTGGAGAAGCTACATTCGTTGTACGAAAGGAAGACGGTTGGCAACAAGGTATTTCTGATTCGCCAACTCGTCAACTCGAAATACACGGAAGGTGTACCGATGGCACAACATCTGAACGAGATTCAAGGCATCATCAATCAGCTGTCTACGATGAATATCGTGATTGAGGATGAGCTTCAAGTCCTTCTGCTTTTGAGTTCCCTACAAGAAAGCTGGAAGACGTTGGTGGTGTCGGTGAGCAACTCTGCTCCTGATGGAGTTATCACGATGGAGGCAGTCAAAAGCAGCTTGTTGAACGAGGAGATCCGACGTAAGCAAGTAAAATCGTCACAGGAGTCCGCTCTGGTGGCTTCCTATGGGAAGTGAAAACCCAAGTCACAGACGAGGACATGAGGGAGTTCTCGGGATTTTGTCACTGTAGACAATAAGGAGGACTGCTATCACTATGGCAAAATAGATAATATCAAGAGAAACTGCATGAAGCTCAAAGCTGAGAAAGCCAAAGACAAGGATGATCAGGAGGATCTTATGGCTATGGGAGATGTCATCATCGCAACAACCGTCGGAGAGGAACCTTGTGGGATATGTCATGATGACGACTGGGTCATAGACTCGGAGCATCGTATCACCCCACTCCATATAGGAGGATCTTCACGTCATACCGCAGTGGCAGGTTTGGACATATGAAGATGGATAACAAGGGGACGGCTGCAGTTGTAGGCATCAGTGATGTGCACTTGACAATGGAGCTTTGTGAGAAGTTCGTTCTCAAGGATGTATGACATGTACCAAGTTTGCGCTATAACTTGGTTTCGGTAGGGAGGCTGGCGGATGATGGTTGTCGCAGTTTATTTGGGGATAAAGATTGAATGCTTACGAAGGGTTCCCAACAACTAGCTCGAGGAAATTTATGTTGTGGCATGTACATGCTCAAGCTGATGAGGTGTACAGGCAGGCCACAAACACAAGATGGAGGCTCGAGGGGTATTCGACAGGAGGTGGATCGTTAAAAACTTGTCTTTGAGGGGCTTCGAGATACTTTGAGGGATACAAATGATTCGGTTCGTCCAGACAAAGCGACAAATGGTGATGACTCAAAAATTGAGGGTCAGTCTGTCGGTCCTATGACAGCTGGTCGGTCTTCACGTGGGGGTTGCTTCACGGATCCAGGTTTGTCGACAGGTGGTTTGCCTAAACTTTACGGACCGATATTGGTTTCAACAATTCGAGGCCAAGGAGGAGATCAAGGTTTGCAACAAACTCAATCTGAGGCAGGAGCATCATTATTCACACAGTTCAAGGGAAGCTGTGGGTCATCGACGACATGCACAGTGCGTGATATTTTTCTCGAGGATGCATGTGTATGGGAGAGCTTCAAGTTCAGACACGAAGGTGGGCAGATTCAGGATTTCAAATCTCGGAAGAATCTCACCGTCCGCTTGGTTGGGCCAGCCAAGGGAGAAGAAGCTCGTCGGAACGTTAACAAGTTCTGGTGGAAGTCGAAAGTCGGGGACATGTAGCTAAGACTCACGGTGAGGTTGATCGTCAGGGACTTCAGTTATGGATGTATAATTAATATCGACAGAATCCCAATAGTGCAGGAAGTACTACGCATATCAGCTAGCGTCGACGTGACGGTCGAGGATCTGGAGATGATGGAAGATGCAAAGCAACTCAGGGGATCAAAGATCGTTGGTATGGGGGATCAGATTTTCTGTCGCGGGACGATATGCATAGAGTCCAGTTGAGGAGTCATGGAGCCAACACCTCTCATCAGACTAGAGGGGGAGATTGTTGGAAATCAAGTCTGCTGAGGGGGCAGACTCGGTCCCTGGCCGAGTTTGGGTCGAACTCAGTGTGGTGTTCCAGAACCTCAAAATCGAACTTGGTCTGAGTTCGGGGTCGGCAACGGCTGCTCGGGTTTTGGAGTTTTTATGTTATATTTCGGACCGTTGGATGCTAGTGGACGGTTGGATCTTAAGGTTGGCTATTTTTAGGGTTTCCTAATCCTAAAATATGTTTCTCATCCTATAAATAGGGAGGAGGGTAGAGGTACAAAGGAGACTCACAAGTTGAAGATTCAGGTTGCTCGTCCATAGAAAATCTAAAAGAAAGTCCGTTCTTTGCTCTTAGGACTTCGCCATCCAAGACAAAAGGAAGAAGAAGATCTAATCGAGGAGTTGTCAACTTCGGTTAAGGAGATTGCTACGGGTTGGTGAGTGATTTCAATTATAATCTTCTGCTTTTCTTCTTGAGTGTGGTGAGGGGGTTGAACCTATTAGGGCAAAGGGTTTCAACATTAGTTTTTACAATATTATAATTTTATCTGAGTTATAAAGGTTAAGATTTGTCCAAGTGACATAATCACCGCTATATACTCGTCTTTATCTGTGCTTAGTGTTCGTAGATTGGTTGGTCATCTCTGGTGGGTTGGCAAAATACTTCTGCGACGCGCCTAACACATGGTATTAGAGCGAATTTGTTCCCAACATCTCGCACCCCACAGATTCGAGCGCTAACTGCAAAGCTTAGTAAGTTTGGCATCATTTGTTGAACGGAAGGTACTTGAAGGAGTAGCACATAGGAATATCAGTTGGCGATGGCACGTCGGACGTTTACAAGGAAGACTGGACAAAATTGGGACTACTGCAACCTATCAACCGTTGTAATGTGTCATCCATTCGGCAGCTATGGATCCATACAGAGGCTGCCGGAGATTAGAATTTCACATTGATTGGAGCAGTTTTTGGCGACCAGGGATGTGCGGCAGTACGCAACGATGGGATTATGTAAATCCCCTCACCCAAAATTAGGGCTACTTGGCATAGATAGAGAAACTAGGGCTAGTTTGTATCCAATTGGAAATAGGACACGACATTTTATTTAATTATACAATATTTATATCACTTAGTGCACCTTACCGTTGCTTCGATAATTAGAGCACTACTCTAGCCATTGCCTTCCTACAAACTTCATAACCTTGTCCTAGACATGACCGCCTACCATTCTAACCTTTGTGTAACTTATAATTATGCTTTCTGGTGCTACATTTTAGTTGCACAACATTCGTCGCGAACGTTTCTATATAATTCTATAATAATTCCAACTTTGTATCCTTGTGCGTTCCAATCGAAATTGGAGACACAATCTTGACCCATTTCGTGCAACCCAAATTATAATAATATTCTACTTTGAGCCCTCTATGTTCGTGACACTTGTGTAAACCCCCTCGACCAAATCAGAACTATGTGGTATTAAAATTAAGAAACTAGGGTTAAATTGATTATAATTAGATTTAATGCGCAGCAGTATTGTACCTTAATACACCTTACGGTTGCCTTGACGTTGGAGCGCTATAACAATAGGTACCCCCAACCATTTAAGTACTCATCTCTTAGACAGGTCAGACTACCACCCTGCACCTTGTGTAACTTTCAGATTCCCAATTTTGTGCTTCAATTTAGCTGCACACCAGTCGTTGCAAACGTATAAGTATTAATTCACTAAACCCAACTTCTCCTAATGCCTAATGAAATTGTTTGTAACCTAAATAAATTAAGGACCAGATCATTCTAAAATAAGTCATAGTCAAGCCCTGTATACCTATCGTGAGGCTCAGACCCCACCCCAAAGAGGCCAGACAGGCCCAAACCTCAAAGTAGCCCAGAAACCCCATCACCTATATAAGTATACTTTCTCCCTTATTAAAACCTAGGTCACAACTAGTATTCACCACATCTATCCTTAGCCGACCGCCGAGTGCCCCCGCTGCCTCCTTGCCGGACTGAACCACCACCAGTGCAAGCCGCCACCACCATCCCCGTTCACCTACACCTCTCCACAACACCGGACCACCCCAGACTGCCGTACCGTCGTCCATCCACTTCGTCACAACCTCTTTCATCATCACCAACTACTTTCCAATAACCCGACTACCCCAGCCCCGCCTCCAGCATCCCAACCACCGCTGTCAGGCGAAGCACCCTTCCTCACGACCTGACAGCCACCCCTGCACCGCTCTAGCAGACCACCGCCGCTGTCGAGATTCTGCAGCCGCTGCCGAGAGTCTGCACCACTGCCGCTGCTAACTGTCTGACGCCGGAGTCCCGCCGATCGACGGCCAGCAGACTCGTCGAAGGAGCAGACGCCCCCTCGTCCTATTGATCAGGTACTCATCCTCCAGCAGTTCCTTTCTTGTGTCCCATCATCTTTACTCGTATCATGTCCGTGCATGATTGTTGTGTCTTAGTGTTGAGAATCATAGTTGGAACACAACCCTTCTAACCCTAATTAAATAGATGATGGCTTAATGATTAACCAGATTAAGAATTTGTTAATAAATAGAAAATCTCTTAACCACGATAGCTGTCGTCAAGGACCTTAGTTTATCTGAACGTCTGGACATAAACCACGTGCAATGAACATAGAAACCAAAGACAGGTGTTCGCACAGAACAGAAATCACGATCAAACCGTAACTGGATAATTATTGCCTCGAGACGCCTGTTAACCGAAGACAGAAAACGTGTTCACCCAAGCTACGTGCACACGTGACGCTGTACTCAAGCAACGGGGAACTCGCGACAGTATTCAAGTATAGCGTCTTAGTCGTATGTAGTTATTGCGTAGTGTCTGATGCCTGTATTATTGTGTTATATTATTTGTCTAGGGTCTTTGGATCAGCCAGGAGACGCTACCAGAGCAGGCTTTTGGCATTCATCTCTTGAAGACTCAGGCAAGATACCTTGCCATATTAACTGTATAATTTAAATTATACAAATGTTGTATTATATGCTTGTTGTTTGCTTTATACAACTGTGCACGTCCGAGATTGTCTCGGGTGTATTTCGACGGATACGTCGAAGATTAGTATACAGCGACTTAGTCATTGGCAGACTCACCCCCTTTAGATGATACCCTGTTATCTTCCAAGACCTGACACTTTTACACGTAGCGTAGTAACAAATCTTATGTTGGGATGCGAGTTCCCGTGATCGACTAGCTATCGCCGCGTGTGACGTGCATCACGGTTAACAAGCAGTTAGGATTATTTCTGTATAGAGACTTGGCATTTAGATGAGGGATATGCGCATCGATTATTTGACGGGTATATCTACATTGGGAGGGGAGGACGACTGGTAGGCATATGGGATACCCCACTCCTTTACACTGATACCGCACTCGACGGAGTGATACGGACGTATTTATATATTACTGATACCACGTTCTGTAGAGTGTTGGGCGTCATTTGATGATATTGCAGATACAACACTCTATAGAATGTCGGACGTTATTGTATTCCTGCACCCTTGTTATAGGGGGCATGTGTGGCATATACTAGCCGGTTGCCACGACTGGTGAATTACGTCAGCATATGTCTAGCCTACACCTTCCCATATACTCACAGTTGTTCTCATATTGCATTCACTTAGATAGTTTGCACACCTTTATTGCATTTATTTTATTCAGTATTTATATATGGCTTATCTCTATGTATCTTGTTACGTTCCTCTGAGGACCTGGTTTCCTTCCAGATTTGGACGAGGATTTCTACCCCATAATGTACGGCCCCGGACAGGAGACGAGATTCGCTACAGCCGAGGAGTTAGAGGTACAGCCGTCAGAGTTTCCGTGACCAGTTGATAGGCCTTCAGCCTAGATTGGGTGAATCATTATCTAGAGCCGATGCCCTAGTCATTATCTTTTATATCTCATTTCAGTACTTTATTTCGTCATAGTAGTGGGTTTGTTCCCACCAGACTTTACTGGTTGTACTATGATATCTTGAGACTGGCATTTATTACCCAGCAGTTTATTCCGTACATCTTGCTCTTTATTTGTGGATGAGATTAGATTAACTGTTATGGACTGATATTATACATGTTAGTATTTTAGGACAGCATAGCACTCTTCGTGGATCCATTAAATTGGGATATCTTCGGAGACGTGTCAGCTGGCTATTGCCACGTGGCCTGGTCCCGTATATTTTGGGACTGGGGCGTGACATGGTTTTAGTGGTGGCCCATACAGGTCTTTTTTTTTTCTTATGGTATGGTAACGTACCCAGCGAGCCTGTAATAGGATAGAAGTTACTAGGTCTTATCCACTTTTTGATTCGCCTTTGAACTTCCTTGATACTGCTTCTAAATATCTGCATTCTGTTTGTTGATTCGTACTCTTTTAATGAAGTCCTACCTCTTGCAGCAAGATAAATTTGCGCAGTGGACGAGGAGCACCCCGTGCCGCGGTGCCAGATAACACCACTCAAGGAGATGAGGTACCCTAAGGGCAACCCCCTCTACAGACCCCGCTGATACATTGGCACGAGACATCGTAGGGCGATCCTACACCGCAGCCTGAGGGACAGACTTCCCAGACAATCCCACGCAACATTGTGAGGGCCAGACTTCATGAGCTACACCAATGTCGCAGACTACGAGGCCGACATCTGAGGAGACGCCTACTGCACTGCCAGAGATTCCACTACCACCGCCTCCACCTTATCCACCCCAGATGCCACAGCCAGATAGACAACCACAGATGCTTCAGTTCTTTCAGACGATGATGCAAGCACAGTGGCATCAGACAGAGACATTGAGACAGAGTTTGATGGCAGTACTAGAGAGGACACCTGTCCCAGCACCAGTACCAGCACCTCCACCAGCCCAGACAGGTGGCACTGTTAGATGGTTCCGACAGATGGGACCAGATACTTTCTCAGGCAATGAGACTGCAGAACAGATCTCCGATTGGGTCGCCAACACGGAGATGCTATTAGAGGCTTCGCAACTGCACCCCGACCTTTGGATGACCGCAGTGAGGGCCCATCTGAAAGGTAACGCCCACCACTGGTGGGATTCCATTAAGCGCAGTATAGGAAAGAACCAGACTTGGGAACAGTTCCTAGAATATTTTAAAGCGAAGTATTTTCCAACTACAGTCAGAAATGTCCTGTACTCCCAGTTCCTACATCTAGAACAGGAAAATATGACTGTTGACGCCTATGACGCGGAGTTCAGCCGCCTTAGCAGATTTGGTGCAGTCCTGATACCCAACGATCTTGAGAAAGCCCAGAGATTTCATCACGGCCTCAATTTCGAGCTACAGAGGTATACCACTACACAGGCGAGGATTTATTATGAAGAGGTTCTTGTAGAGACGAGAATCCAGGAGGCCATCGTCAGAGGAGCTAGACGTGTCACTACCACATTTTAGGAAAAAGGGTATTTTAATAATTTTCTATTTAAATAAATATTGTGCATGGTAAATTTTTGTTGTATTATTTAATTGTTGTTGGATGTTATTTATTATTTTGGACTTATTTTAGTAGACCCAACTAGTATAGTTTGGACCCATGGACCAACATGAATTAAATAGTTAGATTTGGCCCATTTAGAAAGCCCATAGTTAAGGAGATGGATTAAATTAATTAAGTGATTAGATTAGAAGCTTTCTTCCTTAATTATTTCTTCATTAGAGGCCCCAAGGGGTAAATTGGACATTTTACAATTGCTTGGGAGAGGGACAAGGCCGGCCTATTAAAAGAGGGGGGAAATTTCTCTCTCCTCTCATTCTCATTCCAAATCTAGATCTAGAATTTCCACTCCCAAATTCCCTCCATTCCCATTCCAATTTCCTACCAAATTCATTCCAAATTCTTCCCAATTCACCATTAGAGAAGGAGGAAGCAAGGATCTAGAAGAAGGAAGCAAGGATCTACAAAGAGGAGCAAGGATCTACAATTTGGAAGCAAGTTCTTCTCAATTGGAGGTTTCATTGGGAATCCATCTCCCAATAGGTATAATTCAGATTTTTCCATTTAAATAGCTTCTAAATCTGAGATTTAATCATGTAAAATCAACCTATATGTATGTACTACCCATAGGACTTTGTTTTGTGTTCATAGGAGACCCATGGAGAAAGTTATGGTGCTTTTTGTGTTAATTTTGTTGGAATTCCAAATTTACATTTTGTTGTGTGTGTCAATTGGTCCTATAGATCAATTGGGCATGTGCTTATATGTTTGGGGCTTGTGTCGTGTCCATATTTGGGTATATGTGGTTTGTATCCCAACTATTTGGTGATACATGTTATTTTGGGGGTTTTCCCTCCGACACGGGACTTTGTACATGTCGTATTTTGACATGGACACATAGATCTACTTTTGACACTTTGATTTATTCATAAATATTATTTGTGATTTGTTTGTATCCTTCGGGGTGCAATTGGTTGTGTGTTGGACTCGTGTCACATGCGTATCCTAGATCTAGTGGGATACGATGTGATACTCTCCAATTGTGTGGATTTTTGAATAGATCTAATTATGTATGGTTTAAATTCTTCAATTATAATTAGTAAATATATATAGATATTATATATTTATTTTGTGTATTTATTATAGTAATTATTGTAGCATAGATCTATATATTTTTGTGTGTGCTAATATGATGTACAAATATAATATGTAGCTTTCTTGCATGTAATTATATATGTACTTATGTTAATAGTATAAATTATACATAAATGTTTTATAAAATATATTTATGTGTTTAATTGTGTAATTATATTATTTATAATTATTATGTAATTATTTGTATATTAATGTATATATTTTAGGTGTGCTTCTAGCCATGTAAAATATGAACATTAATATGTGCATGTGTTGTAAATATTGGTATTTAATTATAAGTTTATATGTGCATATATATATATATAAGTATATAATTATTTATTTATATATATGTATTATGATTATTATTGCATATATATATATATATATATATATATATATATATATATATATATATATATATATATATATATATATATATATTTGTTTTGGTGATAGTGGTTTCTATGACAGTGAAACTGTCATTATTTGGTCTGAACAGCAGCCGCTGTACAGTGGTCAGCATTAATGACAGATCTGTCATTAATGCTGCGGCAGTTTTGAGCGACAACCTTTCAGCGACGTTTTTTTTGACAGTTTGAAACTGTCAGCAAACTGTGACAGCAGCGGTTTTGTATATGGAGTTTCTGCGACGAATTTTCAGTGACAGTCAAGACTGTCACTATTAAACCTGTTTTTATTTTATCTTGTTTTGTTCACTGTTTTCAGTGACGCTTTGACAGTTTTAAATTATATTTTATATATTATTATTGTATATATATATATATGTATATATATGCGTTTTGTATAATATTTGTAATAATATATTATGTTATTTGTATACATATTGGTTTGTATATATATTATTTTAGGGTATATAATATTTGTATTAGTAGTATACTTTGTGTGAGTATGATTTGGGATCTAATTTTTATTCCTAAATTGTTGTATTTTATTTCTATATTATTTATATAGAGGTTTTGTGAGGTTGACATTGGGTTGACCATGTTTGACTTTAGTTGACTTTAGAGTTGACCATAGTTGACTTTTGACTTAGAATTTATTTTTTGACCTAGGAGTTGACTAGTTTGACTTGTTCTCTTTCCGGGACCTTGTTTTAATGTGGTATTCCATATCTAGGTCTTCGAGGCACCGAGTCAGACATCTGTGAGACTGTTCTTTGGATTTTAGGCGAGTACATTCTCTGATAGTTTCTCATTTATGATATCCTCTTTGTTCGTTGTATCTAGTGTAGATTTACATGTTTCTCTCGACACTATGGTTACACGGATTGGTATATCCGGATCTCGTCATGAGATGTTATTCCTTGGTATATGGTGTATATGGTGCAAGTATTGTTTCATTGGTTATCTTGTACATGTACAGACACCGATTTTCGGGAGGAGTCGCTCTCTTCTTGGGGAATCTAGTGCCATAGCATACCGTGGTTGGATCTATTATACCAGTTGGGGGTGGGGAGTATTAGTATAGATATGTGATCAAATCCCTATTGAATAAAGTATTGGTAAGCGAATAGTGTTGATCATGCACCGCACGTATGATTAGCCAGGCCGCATTGTATCTTGCCCAAGCCGATCACATGTTAAGCTAGTACTCACACACTTAGTCATTAGTATTATTGTTTCATTTGCATATTTTTTATTATTGTATTTCTTTCCAGTATTTACTTATTGTCTATATATCTCTTGTATCTATTTTGTGCATCTTGTTTATCCACAGCTATTTACTGTTACATAGTTTTTATCATGGATTAGAACTGCTGTTAGAGATGTACTCTGCTCCTTTCCTGACTGGATATATTTTTCCAGATGACACTGAGGAGTACCCTACCTATTATGGACCCCAGGATGTTGTGGGTTTAGATTCGGAGACCCTGGCTCAAGAGGGACTTATCCCAACTGAGACAGTTGACCCTGGAGTGTACCTTTGTAGTATGATAGTATTCTTTTGTACTGGATTTGTCTCCAGCTTATTTTTTATTACTCTTCAGACTCATTGATGTATTATTTTAAACTCATGAGTTGTATGATGACTATTCTATTCTTATCTGATTCGTGCTCATTCTATCTTAGTTCTGTGATTGAGTATTCTATCATTATTGGTGGTTCATTACTTTAGATAGACTATCTAGACAGCGTTCTACCGCCGATTCTGCGGCGTAGGCTGGGCGTTATTTTCGACTAGTATCCTTACATCGGGTACGGATCGTGACACATTTTTGGTGGTGGTCCATGCAGGTCTAGCTTCACAAGTATGTGATGTCGTGGTAGTGCGACAACTTAGTTGTACTACTGCGAGCCTGCAATAGGATATAGGCTGAGATACTCAATCACATCTAGGAAAATTCTTTTGATTCAACTATTCTCCTTTGATTTTGATACTTGATCTCTTAAACTGTCCTTTCCTTGATGTCTTACATCTTGTGCCATATTGATTCTTTCTTTCGCTTTGTCTCAGGATGCTGCCTAAGACTAGATCACAGCAGGGGAGAGCAGCTTCTGAGAGGTCTGCGACATCCCGAGGGCCTGCACCAGTCACTTCTCCGGTGATTGGAGTGTCAGCTGCTTTCGGAGGTCCACCACCTACTCAGAGGACTATGCCAGCTGTATCTGAGGGGCTTCCACCTCCACCTCATGTGCCAGCAGAGGCGTCACAGATGTTTACACTGTTTCGTGAGATGCTCGAGGCACAGAGGGCTCTGTCAGAGGCACATCAGAGGCAGACCGACGTTCTACGGCAGGGCATCGAGAGTGCTCATCAGCTTGCTCGTGCTGTAGTTGAGAGAGGAGTTCCGATCCAGCAGCAGGTTGTTCCTCAAGTTGCTCAGCTTCGGCCAGGTAACATTCAGGACTTCAAGAAACTGGAGCCTAGGGTTTTCAAAGGGACGGATGTCACTACCACATTTTAGAAAAAGGGTATTTTAGTAATTTCCTATTTAAATAAATATTGTGCATGGTAAATAATTTTTGTTGTATTATTTAATTATTGTTGGATGTTAATTAATTATTTTGGACTTATTTTAGTGGACCCAACTAGTGTAGTTTGGACCCATGGACCAACATGAATTAAATAGTTAGACTTGGCCCATTTAGAAAGCCCATAGTTAAGGAGATGGATTAAATTAATTAAGTGATTAGACTAGAAGCTTCCTTCCTTAATTATTTCTTCATGAGAGGCCCCAAGGGGTACATTGGACATTTTACAATTGCTTGGGGAAGGGGGCATGGCCGGCCTATATTAGAGGGGGGGAATTTCTCTCTCCTCTCATTCTAATTTCCAATCTAGATCTAGAATTTCCCACTCCCAAATTCCCCCCCTCAATTGGGAAGGAAGCAAGGATCTACAAAGAGGAAGCAAGTTCATCTCAATTGGAGGTTTCATTGGGAATCCATCTCCCAATAGGTATAATTCAGTTTTTTCCATTAAAATAGCTTCTAAATCTGAGATTTAATCATGTAAAATCAACCTATATGTATGTACTACCCATAGGACTTTGTTTTGTGTTCATAGGAGACCCATGGAGAAAGTTATGGTGCTTTTTGTGTCAATTTTGTTGGAATTCCGAATTTATATTTTGTTGTGTGTGTCAATTGATCCTATAGATCAATTGGGCATGTGCTTATGTGTTTGGGGCTTGTGTCGTGTCCATATTTGGGTACATGTGGTTCATATCCCAACTATTTGGTGATACGTGACATTTTGGGGGTTTTCCCTCCGACACGGGGCTTTGAACATGTCGTATTTTGACACGGACACATAGATCTACTTTTGACACTTTGATTTGTTCATAAATATTATTTGTGACTTGTTTGTGTCCTTCGGGGTGCAATTGGTTGTGTGTTGGACTCGTGTCGCATGCGTATCCTAGATCTAGTGGGATACGGTGTGAAACTTTCCAATTTGTTGTGTTTATGTGTAGATCTAATTATTTATGCTTTAAATTCTTCATTTATAATTAGTAAATATATATAGATATTATATATTATTTTAGTGTATTTATTATGGTATTTATTGTAGCATAGATCTATATATTTCTATGTGTTCTAATATGGTGTATAAATATATGTATGTAGCTTCTTGCATGCAATTATATATGTACTTATGTTAATAAAATAATTTATACATAAATATTTTATAAAATATATTTATGTGTTTAAATGTGTAATTATATTATTTATAATTATTATATATTTAATTGTTAATTTAATGAATGTATTTTTATGTGTGCTTTTAGCCATGTAAAATACGTACATATGTGCATGTGTTTGGTATTTTAATTTTATAAGTTTATATGTATGTATATATAAGTATATAGTTATTAAATTGTTTATATATATATATATATATGCATTTTGATTTATATATGTATATATATAGGTGTTTTGTGAGGTATAATACTAATAATAATATATTATTCTATTTGTATAAATATTGGTTTGTATATACATTATTTAGAGTGTGCATTAATTGTATTATTAGTATACTTTGTGTGGGTATCAATTGGGATTTAATTTGATTCCTAAATTGTTGTATTTTATTTCTATATTATTTATATAGATGTCTTGTGAGGTTGACCTTGGTTTGACCATGTTTGACTTTAGTTGACTTTAGAGTTGACCATAGTTGACTTTTGACTTAGGATTTATTTATTGACCTAGAAGTTGACTAGTTTGACTTGTTCTCTTTTCGGGACCTTGTATTAATGTGGTATTCCATATCTAGGTCTTCGAGGTACCGAGTCTGACATCTGTGAGACTATTCATTGGACTTCAGGCGAGTACATTCTCTGATAGTTTCTCATTTATGATATCCTCTATGTTCGTTGTATCTAGTGTAGATATACATGTTTCTCTTGACACTATGGTTACACGGATTGGTATATCCGGATCTCATCATGAGATGTTATTCCTTGGTATATGGTGTATATGGTACAAGTATTGTTTCATTGGTTATCTTGTACATGTACAGACACCGATTTTCGGGAGGAGTCGCTCTCTTCTTGGGGAATCTAGTGCCATAGCATACCGTGGTTGGATCTATTATACCAGTTGGGGGTGGGGAGTATTAGTATAGATATGTGATCAAATCCCTATTGAATAAAGTATTGGTAAGCGAATAGTGTTGATCATGCACCGCACGTATGATTAGCCAGGCCGCATTGTATCTTGCCCAAGCCGATCACATGTTAAGCTAGTACTCACACACTTAGTCATTAGTATTATTGTTTCATTGGCATATTATTCATTATTGTATTTCTTTCCAGTATTTACTTATTGTCTATATATCTCTTGTATCTATTTTGTGCATCTTGTTTATCCACAGCTATTTACTGTTACATAGTTTTTATCATGGATTAGAACTGCTGTTAGAGATGTACTCTGCTCCTTTCCTGACTGGATATATTTTTTCAGATGACACTGAGGAGTACCCTACCTATTATGGACCCCAGGATGTTGTGGGTTTAGATTCGGAGACCCTGGCTTAAGAGGGACTTATCCCAACTGAGACAGTTGACCCTGGAGTTGTAGCTTTGTAGTATGATAGTATTCTTTTGTACTGGATTTGTCTCCAGCTTATTTTTGTTACTCTTCAGACTCATTGATGTATTATTTTAAACTCATGAGTTGTATGATGACTATTCTATTCTTATCTGATTTTGTGCTCATTCTATCTTAGTTCTGTGATTGAGTATTACATCATTATTGGTGGTTCATTACTTTAGATAGACTATCTAGACAGCGTTCTACCGCCGATTCTGCGGCGTAGGCTGGGCGTTGTTTTCGACTAGTATCCTTACACCGGGTATGGGTCGTGACACGTTTTTGGTGGTGGCCCATGCAGGTCTAGCTTCACAAGTATGTGATGTCGTGGTAGTGCGACAACTTAGTTGTACTACTGCGAGCCTGCAATAGGATATAGGCTGAGATACTCAATCACATCTAGGAAAATTCTTTTGATTCAACTATTCTCCTTTGACATTGATACTTGATCCCTTAAACTGTCCTTTCCTTGATGTCTTACATCTTGTGCCATATTGATCCTCATTCCGTCTTTTTATGAGACATACTCGGAGATACTTGCGGAGGCACGCAAGGTTGAGCGGGATCTGGGTTTAAAGACCAAGAGAGACCGTGATTCTTTTCTGGGGGCCAACGGCAGTACAGTATCTGCCAAACGTCCTCATTTCCAGTCCAGACCTTTCCAGCAGCCACAGCAGAACCAGACTCCAGCTAGAGCGCCTTTTCACCAGGCACCTCAGCAGCAGAGACAGTTACAGCAAGCTCCATGCAACTTCTGCAAGAAGCCCGGCCATATCTGGGAAGTTTGCAGGAGGAGGCTAGGAGTTTGTTTGTATTGTGGTACTGAAGGGCATCAATCAAGGGAGTGTCCTCGTCATGCAGTTCAGGGAGCAGCTCCAGCTCCGAGGACACAGACGAGACCACCTGCAACACAGCCGAGGGGACCGCTTCCGACACAGCAGCAGCGTTTTGTCCAGCATCAACAGCAGGGAGGTGCTCGACAGGGACGAGCGTTTGCTATGACCGTCGAAGAGGAGGAACCCACCGGAGATGTCATCGCAGGTTCTATTCTTCTTGATTCTATTCCAGCTTTAGCTTTGTTTGATAGTGGTGCTTCCCATAGTTTTGTATCTGTTTCTTTTGCTCTGAAGCATGGTTTGGTAGCTGAGTCTTTGCTTAGGACTTGCAAGATCATGACCGGGGGAGGCATTATCCTGGTTAATGATATTTGTAAGGATCGGAGAGTTACTCTGGGAGTCCGGGAGTTGAGTGCGTGTCTACTTGTAATGCCACTTCCGAGCTACGACATTGTACTTGGGATGGATTGGTTGAGTAGGCACCGTTCTAGCATAGACTGTAGAGGAGGTAGAGTTTTGTTTGGTTCGCCAGGAGAGCCAGAGTTCGAGTTTGCTAGAGGAACTGCGGAGCAGGGAGAAGGCATTATTTGTGGAGCTATGGTGGAAGACAAGGAGTTGCCGCACCCGTTGATAGCAGAATTCTTAGATGTGTTTTTTGAGGAATTGCCAGGATTGCCACCAGATCGAGATGTTGAATTTTCTATAGACTTGGTGCCAGGTGCAGAACCAATTACGCAACATGTCTATAGAGTAAACAACAGCGAGCTGGTCGAGTTGAAGAAGCAGGTGGACGAATTGCAGGATAAGGGGTTTATCAGATCGAGTTCTTCACCATGGGGAGCCCCGGTATTGTTTGTACCGAAGAAGGATGGATCGGTGCGTATGTGCATTGATTACAGGGCTTTGAATAATCTTACTATCAAGAATAAGTATCCTTTGCCACGGATTGATGATCTGTTTGATCAGTTGAGTGGTGCGAAGGTAATTTCTAAGATAGATTTGAGATCAGGCTACCATCAGGTGAAGGTGAAGCCGGAGGACATACCGAAGACTGCTTTTAGAACTCGGTATGGTCAGTTCGAGTTTATGGTGATGGCGTTTTGTTTGACTAATGCACCGGCGGTATTTATGAACTTGATGAACAAGGTGTTCCACCAGTACCTTGACAAGTTCGTGGTGGTGTTCATCGATGACATACTCATATACTCGAGGACACCGGAGGAGCATGAGGAGCATTTGAGGATTGTGTTGGATGTGCTGAGGAAGGAGAAGCTTTATGGGAAGTTGTCCAAGTGTGAGTTTTTCTTGGACAAGGTAGAATTCTTGGGGCATGTTGTGACTGGTGATGGTATTTCAGTAGAACCGAAGAAGATTTCAGCAGTGGAATCTTGGAAGACTCCGAGTTCGGTAGAAGAGATCAGGAGTTTCTTGGGATTGGCAGGCTACTACAGGAGGTTTGTGCAAGATTTTTCAAGGATTGCCGAGTCGATGACCAGACTCACAAGGAAGGATGTAGAGTTTGTTTGGACGGAAGATTGTCAAGTTGCTTTTGAGGAGTTGAAGAAGAGGTTGACGTCTGCTCCTATTTTGACGTTGCCATCAGGGTCCGGAGGTTTCACTATTTATAGTGATGCATGGGAAAGGGTTTAGGTTGTGTTCTTCAGCAGCATGGGAAAGTGATTGCCTATGCATCCAGACAATTGCGTCCTCATGAAAAGAACTATCCTACCCATGATTTGGAATTGGCAGCCGTCATTTTCGCTCTAAAGTTGTGGAAACATTATTTGTACGGAGAGCGTGTGGAGATCTTCACAGACCACAAAAGCTTGAAGTACGTTTTCACGCAAAAGGAGTTGAACATGAGGCAGCGTCGGT
Organism: Iris macrosiphon; assembly: GCA_036927795.1. Lineage (NCBI taxonomy): Eukaryota > Viridiplantae > Streptophyta > Magnoliopsida > Asparagales > Iridaceae > Iris > Iris macrosiphon. Next base: position 141,340,022 of record JAYESA010000007.1, on the reverse strand, counting down.
GGTTGGAACTGATGAAGGATTTTGATATCTCTTTGCAATATCATCCTGGGAAAGCCAATGTAGTTGCCGATGCTTTGAGCAGGTATCCGGTAGCTATGTTCTTGACGCAGGATCGATATTTGTTGGAGGACTTGGAGAGCTTGGGCATTGAGGTGATTGTTCCTGGGTGTGCTATGTAGATGTGGGGATTACAGATACACTCAGATTTGATAGACAGGATTAAGGCAGCATAATATGATGATGTATCTTTGAGGAGTATCAGAGCTTAGGTGAGAGCAGGATTGGAGGATGATTTCACTATTGCAGAGGACGGATCTTTGAGGCATAGAGTTAGATTGTGTGTGCCTAGTAGGGAGTTGCGAGAGGAGGTGTTGCAGGAAGCGCATCGCTCTCAGTATTCCATACATCCAGGTGCTAACAAGATGTATCGGGATATGCGAGAGAGTGTGTGGTGGTATGGCATGAAGAGGGAAGTGGCACAGTTTATATCCAGATGCTTAGTGTGCCAGCAGGTGAAAGCCGAGAGGCAGAGGCCAGGAGGGTTATTTCAGCCATTACCCATTCCAGAGTGGAAGTGGGAACACATTACTATGGATTTTGTGTCCGGACTTCCACGATCTCCAGGAGGAAAAGACGCGATTTGGGTCATTGTTGATAGGTTGACCAAGTCGGCCCACTTTTTGCCTTTCAAGGTGGGTTTGTCTACGGAGAAGCTGGCAGAGATGTATGTGAGGCAGATCGTTAGGATACATGGAATTTCCGTCAGCATAGTCTCAGATCGGGATAGTCGTTTCACTTCTCATTTCTGGAGGAGTTTGCAGCAGAGTTTGGGCACTCAGCTCAAGTTCAGTATTGCATATCATCCCCAGACAGATGGGCAGTCAGAGAGGACTATCCAGACTCTCGAGGATATGTTGTGCACTTGTGTACTAGATTTCGGAGGTTCTTGGGAGGACCATCTCCATTTGGTAGAGTTTGCTTACAACAACAGTTACCAGGCCAGTATAGAGATGTCACCTTTTGAAGCTCTATATGGTCGGAGGTGTCGTACTCCTTTGTCTTGGGACGATGTTGGAGAGAGAGTTTTGCTTGGGCCAGAGATGTTTGTGGATGCAGCGGAGAAGGTTCAGTTGATCAGAGACAGACTTCGAGTGGCGCAGGACAGACAGCGGCATTGGGCCGATAGCCATCGGAGACCTTTAGAGTTCGAGGTATAGTTTAGATTTTTTGTGCTTGTTCTTGTTTGTTATAGATTAAGTTCTTAAGATGGTGTTTTGTTCTAGGTGGGTGGTTTGGTGTTTCTGAGGATTTCTTCGACACGAGACACGATTCGCTTCGGTGGAGGCGGAAAGCTTAGTCCGCGATTCATCGGACCTTTCACTATTCTAGAGAGGGTCGATGTAGTTGCTTATAGACTAGACTTGCCACCTGCATTGGAGGGAGTGCACAACGTGTTTCATGTGTCGCAGTTGAGACGATACGTGGCAGATCCTAATCATGTATTGGATCACTCAGAGATAGAGGTGGGCCCTACTCTTAGCTATCCAGAGCAGCCAGTTGAGATTCTGGATCGGAGAGAGAAGGTTCTGAGGAACCAGACTATTCCTTTGGTACGCGTCGCATGGAGGCATCACTCTCCGGGGGAGTCTACCTGGGAGAGAGAGGATGACATGCGAGAGCGTTATCCATATTTGTTTGTACCTTGAGGTATGTTATTTTCTAGTTATGTTCTGTTCATTAGTTAATTGTGATTCTTTAGTTCTGTTCTGTGATTTTTCTGGGGGTAGTTTTTATCTTTAAATTTCGAGGACGAAATTATTTTAAGGAGGGTAGATTTGTCACTACCACATTTTAGAAAAAGGGTATTTTAGTAATTTCCTATTTAAATAAATATTGTGCATGGTAAATAATTTTTGTTGTATTATTTAATTGTTGTTGGATGTTAATTAATTATTTTGGACTTATTTTAGTGGACCCAACTAGTGTAGTTTGGACCCATGGACCAACATGAATTAAATAGTTAGACTTGGCCCATTTAGAAAGCCCATAGTTAAGGAGATGGATTAAATTAATTAAGTGATTAGACTAGAAGCTTCCTTCCTTAATTATTTCTTCATGAGAGGCCCCAAGGGGTACATTGGATATTTTACAATTGCTTGGGGAATGGGGCATGGCCGGCCTATATTAGAGGGGAGAATTTCTCTCTCCTCTCATTCTCATTTCCAATCTAGATCTAGAATTTCCCACTTCCAAATTCCCTCCATTCCCATACCAAATTCATACCAAATTCATTCCAAATTCTTTCCAATTCACCATTAGAAAGTTGACAAGCAAGGATCTAGAAGGAGGAAGCAAGGATCTACAAAGAGGAGCAAGGATCTACAATTTGGAAGCAAGTTCATCTCAATTGGAGGTTTCATTGGGAATCCATCTCCCAATAGGTATAATTCAGTTTTTCCCATTAAAATAGCTTCTAAATCTGAGATTTAATCATGTAAAATCAACCTATATGTATGTACTACCTATAGGACTTTGTTTTGTGTTCATAGGAGACCCATGGAGAAAGTAATAGTACTTTTTGTGTCAATTTTGTTGGAATTCCGAATTTATATTTTGTTGTGTGTGTCAATTGATCCTATAGATCAATTGGGCATGTGCTTATGTGTTTGGGGCTTGTGTCGTGTCCATATTTGGGTACATGTGGTTCATATCCCAACTATTTGGTGATACGTGTCATTTTGGGGGTTTTTCCTCCGACACGGGGCTTTGAACATGTCGTATTTTGACACGGACACATAGATCTACTTTTGACACTTTGATTTGTTCATAAATATTATTTGTGACTTATTTGTGTCCTTCGGGGTGCAATTGGTTGTGTGTTGGACTCGTGTCGCATGCGTATCCTAGATCTAGTGGGATACGGTGTGAAACTTTTCAATTTGGTGTGTTTATGTGTAGATCTAATTATTTATGCTTTAAATTCTTTATTTATAATTAGTAAATATATATAGATATTATATATTATTTTAGTGTATTTATTATGGTATTTATTGTAGCATAGATCTATATATTTCTATGTGTTCTAATATGGTGTATAAATATATGTATGTAGCTTCTTGCATGCAATTATATATATACTTATGTTAATAAAATAATTTATACATAAATATTTTATAAAATATATTTATGTGTTTAAATGTGTAATTATATTATTTATAATTATTATATATTTAATTGTTAATTTAATGAATGTATTTTTATGTGTGCTTCTAGCCATGTAAAATACGTACATATGTGCATGTTTTTGGTATTTTAATTTTGTAAGTTTATATGTATGTATATATAAGTATATAGTTATTAAATTGTTTATATATATATATATATATATATGCATTTTGATTTATATATGTATATATATAGGTGTTTTGTGAGGTATAATACTAATAATAATATATTATTCTATTTGTATAAATATTGGTTTGTATATACATTATTTAGAGTGTGCATTAATTGTATTATTAGTATACTTTGTGTGGGTATCAATTGGGATTTAATTTGATTCCTAAATTGTTGTATTTTATTTCTATATTATTTATATAGATGTCTTGTGAGGTTGACCTTGGTCCTTGGTTTGACCATGTTTGACTTTAGTTGACTTTAGAGTTGACCATAGTTGACTTTTGACTTAGGATTTATTTATTGACCTAGAAGTTGACTAGTTTGACTTGTTCTCTTTCCGGGACCTTGTATTAATGTGGTATTCCATATCTAGGTCTTCGAGGTACCGAGTCTGACATCTGTGAGACTGTTCATTGGACTTCAGGCGAGTACATTCTCTGATAGTTTCTTATTTATGATATCCTCTATGTTCGTTGTATCTAGTGTAGATATACATGTTTCTCTTGACACTATGATTACACGGATTGGTATATCCGGATCTCGTCATGAGATGTTATTCCTTGGTATATGGTGTATATGGTGCAAGTATTGTTTCATTGGTTATCTTGTACATGTACAGACACCGATTTTTGGGAGGAGTCGCTCTCTTCTTGGGGAATCTAGTGCCATAGCATACCGTGGTTGGATCTATTATACCAGTTGGGGGTGGGGAGTATTAGTATAGATATGTGATCAAATCCCTATTGAATAAAGTATTGGTAAGCGAATAGTGTTGATCATGCACCGCACGTATGATTAGCCAGGCCGCATTGTATCTTGCCCAAGCCGATCACATGTTAAGCTAGTACTCACACACTTAGTCATTAGTATTATTGTTTCATTGGCATATTGTTCATTATTGTATTTCTTTCCAGTATTTACTTATTGTCTATATATCTCTTGTATCTATTTTGTGCATCTTGTTTATCCACAGCTATTTACTGTTACATACTTTTTATCATGGATTAGAACTGCTGTTAGAGATGTACTCTGCTCCTTTCCTGACTGGATATATTTTTCCAGATGACACTGAGGAGTACCCTACCTATTATGGACCCCAGGATGTTGTGGGTTTAGATTCGGAGACCCTGGCTTAAGAGGGACTTATCCCAACTGAGACAGTTGACCCTGGAGTTGTAGCTTTGTAGTATGATAGTATTCTTTTGTACTGGATTTGTCTCCAGCTTATTTTTGTTACTCTTCAGACTCATTGATGTATTATTTTAAACTCATGAGTTGTATGATGACTATTCTATTCTTATCTGATTTCGTGCTCATTCTATCTTAGTTCTGTGATTGAGTATTATATCATTATTGGTGGTTCATTACTTTAGATAGACTATCTAGACAGCGTTCTACCGCCGATTCTGCGGCGTAGGCTGGGCGTTGTTTCCGACTAGTATCCTTACACCGGGTACGGGTCGTGACAACGGAGGGCATCGTCTATGCTGATGATTGGCTTGAGGACATTGAGCGTCTTATGAGGGTGTCCTGTCTTTCTGAAGATCTGAAGGTTGAGGCGGTAGGACTTCAACTGTTCGACGTCGCTCGCACTTGGTTCAGGAATGAGCCGGTTCTAGTTGACGCAGGACAATCTTGGGAGGTATTCAAGGACCTTTTCAAGAAGAAGTTTTTCGCTCGGATAGACAGGCTTGACTTGGGGAGACAATTTGAAAGTCTCATTCAGGGAAGCATGTCTGTGGAGGAATACGCTGCGGAGTTCGGTAGGTTGAGCCGATTTGCAGAGTACTTGGTGAGGGAGCCGGAGGTTTGAGCTATTCGTTTCCGAGAGGGTCTAAACTGGGAGGTGAAGATTCTCATTCCGTCTTTTTATGAGACATACTCGGAGATACTTGCGGAGGCACGCAAGGTTGAGCGGGATCTGGGTTTGAAGACCAAGAGAGACCGTGATTCTTTTTTGGGGGCCAACGGCAGTGCAGTATCTGCCAAACGTCCTCATTTCCAGTCCAGACCTTTCCAGCAGCCACAGCAGAACCAGACTCCAGCTAGAGCGCCTTTTCACCAGGCACCTCAGCAGCAGAGACAGTTACAGCAAGCTCCATGCAACTTCTGCAAGAAGCCTGGCCACATCTGGGAAGTTTGCAGGAGGAGGCTAGGAGTTTGTTTGTATTGTGGTACTGAAGGGCATCAATCAAGGGAGTGTCCTCGTCGTGCAGTTCAGGGAGCAGCTCCAGCTCCGAGGACACAGACGAGACCACCTGCAGCACAGCCGAGGGGACCGCTTCCGACACAGCAGCAGCGTTTTGTCCAGCATCAACAGCAGGGAGGTGCTCGACAGGGACGAACGTTTGCTATGACCGTCGAAGAGGAGGAACCCACCAGAGATGTCATCGCATATTCTATTCTTCTTGATTCTATTCCAGCCTTAGCTTTGTTTGATAGTGGTGCGAGCCAGAGTTCGAGTTTGCTAGAGGAGCTGCGGAGCAGGGGAAAGGCATTATTTGTGGAGCTATGGTGGAAGACAAGGAGTTGCCGCATCCATTGATAGCAGAATTCTTGGATGTGTTTTCTGAGAAATTGTCAGGATTGCCACCAGATCGAGATATTGAATTTTCTATAGACTTGGTGCCAGGTGCAGAACCAATTTCGCAGCATGTCTATAGAGTAAACAACAGCGAGCTGGTCGAGTTGAAGAAGCAGGTGGACGAATTGCAGGATAAGGGGTTTATCAGATTGAGTTCTTCACTATGGGGAGCCCCGGTATTGTTTGTACCGAAGAAGGATGGATTGGCGGGACGACCTGACAGCCACCCCTGCACCGATCGACGGCCAGCGGACTCGTCGAAGGAGCAGATGCCCCCTCGTCCTATTGATCAGGTACTCGTCCTCCAGCAGTTCCTTTCTTGTGTCCCATCATCTCTCCTCGTATCATGTCCGTGCATGATTGTTGTGTCTTAGTGTTGAGAATCATAGTTGGAACACAACCCTTCTAACCCTAATTAAATAGATGATGGCTTAATGATTAACCAGATTAAGAATTTGTTAATAAATAGAAAATCCCTTAACCACGATACCTATCGTCAAGGACCTTAGTTTATCTGAACGTCTGGACATAAACCACGTGCAATGAACATAGAAACCAAAGACAGGTGTTCGCACAGAACAGAAATCACGATCAAACCGTAACTGGATAATTATTGCCTCGAGACGCCTATTAACCGAAGACAGAAAACGTGTACACCCTAGCTACGTGAACACGTGACGCTGTACTCAAGCAACAGGAAACTCGCGACAGTATTCAAGTATAGCGTCTTAGTCGTATGTAGTTATTGCGTAGTGTTTGATGCCTGTATTATTGTGTTATATTGTTTGTCTAGGGTCTTTGGATCAGCTAGGAGACGCTACCAGAGCAGGCTTTTGGCATTCATCTCTTGAAGACTCAGGCAAGATACCTTGCCATATTTACTGTCTAATTTAAATTATGCAAATGTTGTATTATATGCTTGTTGTTTGCTTTATACAACTGTGCGCATCCGAGATTGTCTCGGGTGTATTTCGACGGACACGTCGAAGATTAGTATACAGCGACTTAGTCATTAGCAGACTCACCCCCTTTGGATGATACCCTGTTATCTTCCAAGACCTGACACTTTTACACGTAGCGTAGTAACAAATCTCATGTTGGGATGCGAGTTCGCGTGATCGACTAGCTATCGCCGCGTGTGACGTGCATCACGGTTAACAAGCAGTTAAGATTATTTCTGTATAGAGACTTGGCATTTAGATGAGGGATATGCGTGTCGATTATTTGACGGGTTTATCTACATTGGGAGGGGATGACGACTGGTAGGCATATGGGACACCCTACTCCTTTACACTGATACCGCACTCGACGGAGTGATACGGCCGTATTTATATATTACTGATACCATGTTCTGTAGAGTGTTGGGTGTCATTTGATGACATTGTAGATACAACACTCTATAGAATGTCGGACGTTATTGTATTCCTGCGCCCGTGTTATAGGGGGTATGTGTGGCATATACTAGCCGATTGCCACGACTGGTGAATTATGTCAGCATATGTCTAGCCTACACCTTCCCATATACTCACAGTTGTTCTCACATTGCATTCACTTAGATGGTTAGCACACCTTTATTGTATTTATTTTATTCAGTATTTATATATGGCTTGTCTCTATGTATCTTGTTACGTCTCTCTGAGGACCTGGTTCCCTTCCAGATTTGTACGAGGCTTTCTACCCCACAGTGTACGGTCCCGGACAGGAGACGAGATTCGCTACAGCCGAGGAGTTAGAGGTGCAGCCGTCAGAGTTTCCGTGACCAGTTGGTAGGCCTTCAGTCTAGATTGGGTGCATCATTATCTAGAGCCGATGCCCTAGTCATTATCTTTTATATCTCATTTTAGTACTTTATTTCGTCATAGTAGTGGGTTTGTTTCCACCAGACTTTACTGGTTGTACTATGATATCTTGAGACTGGCATTTATTACCCAGCAGTTTATTCCGTACATCTTGCTCTTTATTTGTGGATGAGATTAGATTAACTGTTATGGACTGATATTGTACATGTTAGTATTTTAGGACAGCGTAGCACTCTTCATGGATCCATTAAATTCGGATATCTTCGGAAATGTGTCAGCTGGCTATTGCCACGTGGCCTGGTCCCATATATTTTGGGACTGGGGCGTGACAACTTGTGTCCCACCTAATTTTATCCCCATGTACTTCTAATTAATTCCAGAATATCGTGTGCACAAATTTTAAGTAATTTAATCCGAATTCCGTCTTTGTGCAATTTTCCAATTGTTGGACGCTTTTATGCAAAAGAGCATTGAGGTGTCCACACCATTAATGGACAATACATGAAAAAAAACTTGTTTTCCCCTTCACATGAAGTTTTTCCATAATTTTCGGAATGTGCAAACGCGCAACATCGCCCCCTTTATTTTAAACCTATCCTTGTAGACATATGAACGGCTAAGGGTAAAATCCGACAAACCACACGTGTCGTGCATGGCTGCTATTATTCCGGTAAGACCATGGGATGGAAAAGGTAGGTCACACATCCACTAAGTATTTCCCCTCCTAACTAGTACAACATGGATTTCGAACAAAATACGAAGAAATAACAATAGTCTATAAAGTCACATATCTCATACAAGAATCCACCATTTACTAATCCATGTAACGAGTATCAAGAATCAAATAATCAATACTAAGCATTCATTATAGAGACTATCAAATACTGAAAATAATCACGGAAATGTACTCGCCTGTGGTCCTTAGTTGTGGTACAATTAGGTCCCAAATCAGAGTTCAAATCCTGCGTATGATGAATTACCATGTCAAGAGATAATTTACTTTAATTTATTTAATTCTGAAATAATTACTCTAAAATCCTATTTTAATCATATTATTTTGATTTTTATGTTAATTGCTAAATTTTGTCCAACGAAATCGAATTTACTAACTTGAGACTCGTGGCACGCAAATCGAGACTTCCTGTTGACCAAAAAGTTAACCAACATAATATTCAGATTTGTGTGTGAAATTCTATAGATTTTAGTGTCACATGAACGCTGTAGTCGATGGTTTTTCAAAGTCACAAGGTGGAAAAAAGTTATAGCCAATACGACAAATAAATGACAGTTTCATCGATTTACTAACCACATCTAGGTTGCACAAATTTTACAGTAGAATAAACTTGCATGTTAAATTCAAAATTTTTTTTATGGAAGTTCATCATGTCATATTTCCATAACTTCTAGCGGTTCGTGATTCCAAGTTCGGGATCTCTCGAAATATCAAAAATACCGAAACGTGTCATATTTCGGACAACTGACACTCCATGAAATTTCTAGAATTTATGTTCATGATTATTGAAAATAAGTTTAAGATTCAGAAATCTAACCTTGTTTTGATCCCAATGCAAGAAACGGGGATACGTTTGGAGTCCGGTGCTATGAGTAATGGCCTTACGAAGTCAAAAAAATCCTAGATTGAAACATTCACAATCTCTTCTCTCTCTATCCTCAAAATTGAATTCGGCAGAAAAGACGAAAACATTAACTATATATATATATATATATATATATATATATATATATATATATATATATATAGCAGGAGAAAGCCGCTGCTCGAAAACTGGACACGTGGCGGCCATCTGAGGCTTCAAGCTAGGATCAGAAGGCCACCGCTCCACGCGGCTTGGCTTAGTCGAGTTCAAGTCAGTCTCGGACTCGGGTCGGTTCGGCTCGATCCGCAGACCCACGCGCACTCGTACCCTAACGCCAGGGTCACTGACAAGCAGGCCCTCCTCGCTACGCGGCTGACGTTGACGCGTGGGCCAGCAGTCGGCTAAGTGGGCAGGGTTAATTCCTTTTTAGTTTTTATTTACAGAAACTTATTTAATTAATTGTTTTCATTAAAATAACTCGAAATAAATATTACAAATATACAAAAAATTATGGAAAAATTCCAGAAAATGTAAAATAGGATATCAGACCCTAGACAAATGTTTGTGGTCAAATTTGACCTCTAACATTTCTTCAAAAATTCTTAGAAGTCCTAAAAATTAGATTTTAATTATTAATGACTATTGCAAATTTCCAAAAAATTCCAATTGTCCTAATTTATGATTCTAAACCATAAAATTATCATTTATGAGCCCTAGGACCTAGTGTTACCTTATTGGTGGTATCCATCCTACGAGTACACATTAGTACTAGCATATTATTTATTATAATCATTATTATTTAATTGAAAAGTGGATGCTATATCTACTAAAAGACAAAACACAAATCTCAAGTCTAGCACAGCAGTCGAGAACTAGACAGTCGAGGAACACGACAGTTAATATCATGACAGTCGAGAAGATGCCAAAGTCAAGGCTCTCCTATCAAAAGAATAATGGATGAAGGATTTGTACACCTACAGAGGCTTGGCGTACTCTCTTGATGTCGAGATTGGACGCACACTAAGTATGCCACTGAGTTTTTCTTTCCAAAGTACGCCCAAGCTCTTGGTTGGCCTTGGCCTACTTTTGTAGAAAATTGACTGAAAGGCATTTAAAATTACGCATGAGGATAAAATTACGCTAAGTGTTCTTATAAAGTTTTTGGGGGTACTTTTGCAAGAAATTTGAATATTGTGCTGAAAGCAAGCATATATGACACAACACACAGTGCACTCAAGTTCAAGGGTCAGCGTTTATGTGCCAAGAGTCTCATGCACACTTTTTGTAGAGTTGCTCAGTCTTCTTCGACCAGTGTTCTTTGTGCTCCAACTTTGTTGTTTTTTCAAATTCGGTTAAGTCCAATTCAAGTGCAAAAGAAAATTAGAGTTACAACGAGTTCAATTCTAATCTAAGACAATATATCAAAACTCAAGCCTAAGTTAACAAGTTATAATATATGAACTAAGTTATCAAAAATACGTTCACGCATGGGATCACTCAGTTGGCAAGATGTACTTACCTACGGTCAAGTTCTATGCCTAACACTAACACTACCAAGTTCACCCAAGGCCAAGGCGAAGCTTGGGTGCTCTCGGTTGAGGAAATAAGTGAAGAAGGAAATAGAAAGGAAAGGAAAAGAAAAATGGAAGAAAGAGAGGAGAGTTTCTTATATAGCCAAAGGTTTTATTTGTGGCCATTGGATCATGATCCATGCCCTTCATCGGGTCAATCTACGCCACACAACAAGTAAACCAAGGGACCAACGAGCCAAAGCTTGCAACCAAAGAAAAATTTACAAAAATAACCTAAACAATGCATGAATTATCAATTAGGCATTGAAGAAGCAATAAGCATAAAGAAAGCTATACACGTACTATACGCGTATCTCGGACATGTATACTAGAATAGTGAGACGAGTCTCACAGTGAGCGGGTGGACTTTTACTCAGATTGGTCCGGCTTGACATACGTTCAGTACATGTCAAACTGTTATTCAGATTTCAAAGAGGTTACCCACATTTCTACTTGCCATTTTTTCTCCCCGTGAATCAAAAAACAATATCAAGCAATAGTCAGATTTGATATGCAGAGTACAATAACAATAACAATGGAACAATATAAATGATACAGAGTAACGTCGTGTCAGAATCGTGTCACAATATTAAACTCAACCAGATAAGAACAAAATGCATTTATAATGTTTTGAGAAACATAAGTAAGAAATGTACTTGCCTTAATTCCAAAGCTTGTAGTTGCTTTAGTCCAAACCTAGATAATATTACTTTATTAGATTCAATTCTAGAAATTTCATATTCCGAAACCTAAAATCCCATAAATTCCTTGTTTTGAGAATATTTTAGAATCCCCTTTAACTAATTCTTGAATACGTAGCTATTTCATGTTATTAAACTAAGTATTCTAGCAATTCCTAATTAACCAATTAGATTATTCAATGTTTATTAATCACTAAATAGTTTAACAAATTATTTCTTCATTTCAACTCTCAATTAATCCTTAATTAATTAATTATTTTACTAAACATTATTTAAAACTTATTAATTAATAGTTACTAACCTGAATACTAATTGTTTTAACTAAACTAGGCTTAAATCTAAACCTAATTCAGTGTCAGGTCCACTGGGCTGTGAGCCTAGTCCGTCCAATCCCATGGCTTTGGGTCCAAGTTCGGATCTCCTAATCCACAACTCGGCCCTATATTCTCAGTAGTGGTTCAGTTCTGGATCAAACTTGCGGTTCCAAACTTGGACCTGATAATCCGAAACGATGATTTCAGTTTAAATTCATTCCATATTTCCCGCTGATACTTGAAGTATCAGTGTCCAATTTGGACACATTACCCATGATACTGACACATACCCATCCCTGTGCCCATCTTCTCGAGCTCTGGCTCGATCAAGATACGATATGTGCTCTGTGTCATCCTACAGACACAGATCGGTGTGTACCGCATGATATTCGACCGATACATCATATTCGAAGATTGATTTGAACATGATATCAAACTAAGATTGGATTGATTCGATTACAATCAACATGATGCACCTGGGCGGGTCGAACATTATCCCTGTCATGTCCAAAACAAAATTAAAACACAGTATAGGTATTCAATCAAACACTTTAGGTGCAGAAGATAAGATATTTAGAGTTTCTTTGTGATTTTAGGAGGTCCATTTAGAATCGATGATTCCAAATCAGATGTCCCAAATCTGGAAATTATAACTCGAAAGGTTAGATCCTTACCTATCAGAAATTTTGATCTAGAGCTTAATTGTCCGTCACTGGCAGAACTTCGAGTTCGTGGATCCACCGATCGGTTTATGAAATTGATCCTCTGCTCCTGAAATCAAGAATAGCGTATTCATATATGGAGATCACTCAAGGATCGAAATAAGAAACCAAAGGAAAACTAGAAAGAGTGATCGAAACCAGAAGAACAAATCTAAAATTTGAAGAACTTACCAAAGATGATGATCGATGAACCGCTGATCGTCAAACATCGAAACCAGAAGAACAAATCTAAAATTTCGATCGATTGCTGAAGGAGAGAACTGATATGTACCAATTTCCACTGGACATTGAGCAAGCCAAGTATCAGAGAATACTCAGCGACTCAGCCTCAGAAGTAGCCAGCAAGCCAATCATTAATTGCCATATCAACCCTCATTTCTTCACGGCCAGTTCAGCTTGGAGGTAAGTCGGTTATCTCCTCCGACCAGCTCAGCTAAGCAGTTACAGAGGAAGCTTCCTGAAGAAGATTGAAGGTTACTCTCGCATTGTATAAATAGGAATAGAGAGAAGAAGGTAGTGTGAAGAATGTTATCTGTATTCTTAGCTTTTACTTTCAGTCTTCTTTCATGTTTTTCCATAGATTGTAATATCTTCTTCTTACTATTTCATCAATAAATAAACCCTAGATTCACAATTCTTCTTATTTCACTGAAATTTCTACAATTTTATGGTGAATTGGAGTGTGTCTTCAGCTTTTCCAGGTCAGTTGAGAAAGGGTCCTAAAAATTGGTATCCGAGCCGCCATGATCCGGATCTTGGAGTTTGGAATTGGCAGAGCCTCGACATCTTTGGCAGATCGGGAGCTTCACGAGGGTTTCCACAGGAACCGTAGCCATGTCAGAGAATCGACTCATCTCTGAGAATGAACTACCATGGTTTGTGGCCAGAGATTCCACCGGAACCACAACCACAGTCGATCAGTCCTGTTCTTGGAGCATGTGAAGATCAGTGTCCGACCGGCCATGGTTGCTGGCGACGATCTCCTCACGAACAAAGTTTCCAATCGAATGAGGGTAAAATTCTTCAACCCAAAGATTCATTGGATCGCATGATTGAAAAGTTAGATCACATGAATGATATGATTGATCGATTCTTGGAAGAAAGGGCCAGATCTAGAAGAGAATCTAAGTTTCCCTTAGCTTCACTAAATTTAAATCATATACAACAAATTAGAGCAGACCCTGTAGGGACATCCACTCCTAGTTCTCAGTTTGATCAAAGTCCCTATTTGCATCCACATGCAAGGTCATTCCAAGCACCAATCTATACCACAAACCCTAGTTTGTACTCATCACCTATGCAGGTAAATTCTCAGTCCATGATTGGGACTATGATCGAGTATTGCACAGTTGGTAGTATCACTAACTGGAATCATTCTCATGGGACAATAGTATATCCACCTAATATAGTATTTGACCCTCAGTATCCCGAGTGGTATTATGATACGAGCACTCAACAATGGCATACCCTTGAGTTATACACCCAGAGAATTGATAATCCTTCAGGATTTATGGTTCAGGAGCCATCATCAGTGAATGTGAGAGCACCTGCAGCACCTAGCCATGATTCTCACCAGAATGCATGGAATGCACAGATGGGTGGACTAGCCATGCAAACCTTTGCTCAAGCACCACCAGAATCGACACAGTTTGGAACAACACCACCCTCACCCATGGAAATTGCAAATGTGAATGTTCCTGTGCACATACCTGAGCCTATGGCTACCCATCCACATCAATTTTCTTCTCTGACTGTATCCATGGGAAATTCAAGACCTGCACCTGTTAGCACACAGGAGTTTCCACAGCAAGTGTCTCAGGAATCGACCCAAAGGGGAGTATCAACAACTCAACCTGAAGAACTTGCACATATATATAACAGTAGCTCAGTTTCCGAGGATGACACCACTACAAGGGTATCTGACAACCGAGGTGATGTTGAGGAGGAAAAATTATTATTTCCAGAAAGACATGGCTCTGAATTTACCTCAAGTCCTGACACAATTGAACAAATTCATGAAGTACCTACTTTACAATTATCCTTAAAGAAGATATCTCCAGTCTTTCAGGAAGTCTGGAGATTGTTGGTTAAATTCCTAAATAATGCAAATAGGAAGATGTAAAATTAAAACAAGAAATAGTATAGGATTCGAGGCACGTTACACGCTGTCCTTAGAATAGAATTTCGCCCCACGAACAGTGTAGTGGGTTCCTGACGATCTATCCCCGAGATACAACGAATCCTTCGATTCACTTCACCGTGCACCCGGTGGCGAATCCCACGAACGATCACAACCTTGCCCGATAAATAGAAATTGGACGGAGGAGTTTAGGAGGAATTTTGGTTCTGGAGTTTTTCTTTTCTTTTTCGTCTCTGTGAGATTGTTCTTCCGTCCGAACAGAGAGCGAGAGAGAGAGAGAGAGAAAAGAAAAACCGATTTCTATTTTTTTTTTAGATCTCAGGATCGTGTCCTGGATATACCTCTCACGTAACCTTTCCCACTTTTTCAGTAACGGGATTACGTGAGAACAGTTTCGCGGAAGACCAGCAACCCACCAGACCAAATCAACGGAAATAAAAAAATAAAATAAAATAAGTTATAAAATTACCTTTGTACCCGTGTCCGTTCCGCGGCGCGCAAAGTGCTAAGTGCGCGAATAATAAACGCGTAAAAACGCGCATTAAATCGCGCACCCGCTCGCGGGTTGGATGAGTTCAAGCCCATCCCCTATAGAGCCCACTTACCCACATAGAGGGGTAAAGCAATATATGGAAAGGAGAATGACTTCTCCTTTCCCATGTGGGACTAAAAGAAAGGAGTGCTTTTGTTGAATCATATAGTTTAGATAATTTAACAATAAATCTAACAATCCCCCACATGATTCAACAAAAGAAGAAAGGAAGGTATAGCACGATAGGACATATAGGAAGGAAAACAAGATATGGGCAATCACACTGTGTATCAGGGGAAGGTGTCTTCCGGACTTGAACCTCCCCTTAGTGTTATACATCTCATCTATACAGACCCAAAGTGACTTAAGTCTTGAACTTAGGATCTTACTTGTACAGACTCAACATACACACAAACACATTGTAGTCATTTGATCGTATCAACAGTTGTGCACTTTTCGGCCATGTGCTATCTCGTTTTCTTAAGAGCTCTAGAGAACAGCCCGAGTTCCCATAGAAAGCGGCCCCACTTTCACTCTTAAATAGGTGAATCTTTCTAGGTATTCTGCAATTTATATACCCTGCTTTACAAGCCACAGATTCATTGAGATTTTACAATCACCCTTTTATTTATTGCAGATCAACACTATACATTAGAGGAATGGTTCTTTACAATTACTATCATATAGTGTTTCCAGTCACACATCAATTTTGTTGTTACCCATTGAACCTTTTCTTGGTGCTTCCAATCAAAGGTTGGGTTGCCTTTGAGGTGACTCAATCTATGGGCTTTAACCCCATTCCTCTTGCCGTCTCCAACACAAGTCTCCTTGAGAGCCCTTTAGTTAGAGGATCTGCTAGATTATTCTTTGATCTGACGAAGTCAATTGCAATTACTCCACTGGATAGCAATTGCTTCACCCGATTGTATCTCAGACGTATATGTCTGGATTTTCCATTATAACTTGTCCTTTGAGCCTTTGCTATTGCAGCTTGGCTGTCACAGTGTACAGGGATGGCATGAACTGGTTTGCTCCACAGAGGAATATCTGTTACCAGATTCCTAAGCCAGTCAGCTTCCTCACTGGTGAGGTCAAGAGCTATAAATTCTGCCTCCATAGTAGATCTAGAAATACAGGTCTGCCTGGTAGAGTTCCACGCAACAGCAGCTCCACCCAATGTGAATACATATCCACTTGTGGCTTTGGTCTCATCTGTATCGGAGATCTAGTTCGCATCAGTATACCCTTCTAATACAGATGGGTATCCTCCATAGAATAATCCATGGGATATCGTGCCCTTTAGGTATCTCATTACCCGTTCCAAGGCAGTCCAATGTGAACTATTCGGATTGCTAGTATACCGACTAAGCTTTCCTACTGCGTAGGAAATATCAGGTCTGGTACGATTAGCAATATAGTTCAGGCATCCGATTTGCTGAGAATACTTCAACTGAGCCACACTGTCTCCTTTATTCTTCTTGAACCTGATACTTGCATCATATGGAGTACTTACAGGTTTAGAATCAAAATAGTTAAATCTTTTTAGAACCTTTTCTATATAGTGAGATTGGGAGATACCAATTCCCTCAGAAGTGCGACTTAATTTAAGTCCTAAAATTATATCAGCAGGTCCTAAATCTTTCATATCAAAATTTTGAGACAGAAATGATTTGACATCATAAATGATATCCATGTCAGTACCAAAAATAAGAATGTCATCAACATACATGCATAATATTACACAAGAGCTACCAATAGTTTTGCTATATACACATTTATCAGAATCATTAATAGCAAAACCATATGATAGAATTACCTTGTCAAATTTATCATGCCATTGCTTTGGCGCTTGTTTCAGCCCATAGAGAGATTTAATTAATTTGCATACCTTGTGTTCTTGACCTGGAACAACAAACCCTTCAGGTTGTTCCATATAGATCTCTTCCTGTAAATCTCTATTCAGAAATGCAGTTTTTACATCCATTTGATGAATAAACAGTTTATGAACAGATGCAATGGCTATTAACATTCTAATTGTAGCAATTCTTGTAACAGGAGAGTAAGTGTCAAAAAAGTCTACCCCTTCTCTTTGTTTGAACCCTTTAGCCACTAACCTGGCTTTGAATTTCTCAATAGACCCATCAGGTCTTAACTTCTTTCTGAAGATCCATTTGCAACCTATTGGTTTACAACCTGCAGGAAGGTTAACCAAATCCCAAGTTCTATTTGATATAATAGAATCCATTTCACTATTTATGACCTCTTTCCAAAATAAGGAATCGACTGAGGACATAGCCCCTTGATAAGATATTGGATTCTCTTCAACGAGATAGGTGAAAAAACCTTCACCTAGGTTTGGTTCTCGTCTTGTTCTTTTACTTCTCCTGGGTTCTGCTGGGGTAATCTCCTCTAGTTGTGAACTAGAGGTTACTACAGGGACTTGTGTAGAAATAGAAGAACTAGATATTCTATTTTTTAATGGAAAAACATTTTCAAAAAATGTAGCATCCCTAGATTCCATAACCGTGTTAGCATCAAAACCATTTACCTCACTCTTAATTACAAAAAATCTATAAGCAGTACTATTTTTGGCATATCCCAAAAATACACAGTCTACGGTCTTTGGTCCCAATTTTCTTTTCTTGGTAGGAGGGACAGAAACTTTAGCAAGGCACCCCCACACTTTGAAATATTTCAAAGATGGTTTTCTACCTCTCCAAAGTTCATAAGGGGTCTTATCAGTCTTTTTGAAAGGAACTTTATTTAAGATATGACATGCAGAAAGAAGGGCTTCCCCCCCACAAATAATCAGATAAACCAGAGCTACCTAACATAGCATTAATCATATCAAGAAATATTCAATTTTTTTTTCTGCTACCCCATTCTGTTGAGGAGCATAAGGAGCAGTTACCTCATGTATAATGCCATGCAATTCACAAAAGGAGTCAAACTCGGCAGAGGTGTATTCACCCCCACGATCAGACCTAAGAATTTTAATTTTCTTCTCAAGTTGGTTTTCAACTTCAGCTTTAAAAGATACAAACTTACTGAATGCTTCATCTTTAGTTCTAAGCAAGTAAACATGGCAGTATTTTGAATAATCATCTATAAATGTAATAAAATACCGTTTACCACCACGAGTGAGAATACCGTTCAATTCACAGATATCGCTGTGAATAAGCTCCAATAGCTGAGAACTCCTTTCAACGGAATGAAAAGATTTTCTTGGCTGTTTGGCTTGTGTACAAATCTTACATTTTCCATTCCTGCTCATGTCAATCTTAGGAATCAATTGTAACTTAGACATTCTCTTTAAAGAGTTAAAATTGACATGTCCCAAACGACCATGCCAAATATCAGAACTATCAATATTATAAAAGAGAGCATTTGAATCAGAAGTAGAAGTAGATGCAATATTATTTAAACATGAATTTAATGTACTGCAAGGCATGTCCACAGAAAGTTTAAACAGACCCCCACATACATAGCCTTTCCCAATAAAGTTACCGTTCAGGGAGATTACAACTCGATCAGACTCAAATACCAGTTTGTAATCATGTTTATTTAGCAAATAACCAGAAATTAAGTTTTTGTTTACGTCCGGTACGTGCTGCACATTATGCAAAGGAAGAATCTTGTCCGAAGACACCTTGAGGTTCACTCTTCCCTTTCCAAGCACTCTGGCAGCACTCGAGTTTCCCATAGCTACTGATTCGCCTTCCTCAACCTGTCGGTAGGAGGAAAAAGAAATCAATATTAGGGCATACATGGACATTTGCCCCTGTATCAACCCACCAGTCAGTAGGATGATACGATGACTCAAAAACAGAACATACGGTTACAAACCTCTGATCATCGGTACTGATAGATTCGGTCCCGGCTATGATAACATGAGCCTGTGGAACAACAGTAGAGTCTGCAGGAGTTCGACGATCAGGATTCTGAAATCCCTGACCCTTCTTCTTGTGGCGGCATTGCCTAGCAAAGTGACCAGGCTTACAACAGTTGTAACATTCCCTCTTAGGTCTGTTGTCTTTCCCAATCGCAGTTCTTGGCTTAAGAAACTGTTTCTTTGCAGGGTTTCTGTTCTGGGGGTTGTTCCTCTGTTGATAGGGTTGGCCCTTAGGCTTTCCCTTGGTTTCAACAATGTGTAACTTTGCCTCGAATTAAGTACTAAGAGGTTCCTTGTCTCTAGTTCTACCTTCTTCCTCAATGCGGAAGGACACAAACAGGTCATCTAAAGACATGGGTTCCTTATTATGTTTTAGTTTTAAACCAAATTCCTTCCAAGAAGGGGGAAGTTTATTAATGAAGGCAGCAATTAAAAATTTATCAGCAAATGGCATGTCTTTCTGAGATATCTCGTGTATGATTGTTTGAAGGATATTAGTCTGTTCAACAACAGACTTCTCATCTACCATTTTAAACTCTAAAAATCTGTCAACAATATAAATCTCAGAACCCGCTCCTTCATTGGAGTATTTTTTATCGAGAGCTTCCCAAAGCTCTCTGGACGTAGAGGTAGTGCAGTATATATCATAGAGGGTGTCAGAAAGACAACTGAGAATTTTACCGTGACAGATAAAGTCTGTCTCGTTGTAGGACTCTAATTCGTAGGCCTGGCAGGTTCGTGTAAGTCGGGTTGGATTTTCGGTTCTTTGAGAACCTTAACCAGTTTCAAGCAAGTCAGCTAGTAGGTCATCCTACGTTGCCATCTCTTAAAATTCAGGCCATCAAACTTCTCCGGTTTGGAGGAGTTATGAATGTTCGTGGTTAGTTCTTCTACAGTGTTCATCATGTAGATAGGAATTTTTCAACCAGAAAATAGAAAGTGGACAGAAGCTACGAAAATTCTATTATAAGATTGTTGGTTAAATTCCTAAATAATGCAAATAGGAAGATGTAAAATTAAAACAAGAAATAGTATAGGATTCGAGGCACGTTACACGCTGTCCTTAGAATAGAATTTCGTCCCACGAATAGTGCAGTGGGTTCCTGGCGATCTATCCCTGAGATACAACGTATCCTTCGATTCACTTCACCGTGCACCCGGTGGCGAATCCCACGAACGATCACAACCTTGCCCGACAAATAGAAATTGGACAGAGGAGTTTAGGAGGAATTTTGGTTCTGGAGTTTTTCTTTTCTTTTTTGTCTCTGTGAGATTGTTCTTCCGTCCGAACAGAGAGCGAGAGAGAGAGAGAGAAAAGAAAAACCGATTTCTGTTTTTTTTTCAGATCTCAGGATCGTGTCCTGGATATACCTCTCACGTAACCTTTCCCACTTTTCCAGTAACGGGATTACGTGAGAACAGTTCCGCGGAAGACCAGCAACCCACCAGACCAAATCAACGGAAATAAAAAAATAAAATAAAATAAGTTATGAAATTACCTTTGTACCCGTGTCCGTTCCGCGGCGTGCTAAGTGCTAAGTGCTAAGTGCTAAGTGCACGAATAATAAACGCGTAAAAACGCGCATTAAATCGCGCACCCGCTCGCGGGTTGGATGAGTTCAAGCCCATCCCCTATAGAGCCCACTTACCCACTAAGAGGGGTAAAGCAATATATGGAAAGGAGAATGACTTCTCCTTTTTCATGTGGGACTAAAAGAAAGGAGTGCTTTTGTTGAATCATATAGTTTAGATAATTTAACAATAAATCTAACAATTTCAACCTTGGTGATTCCTATAACCACAACCTTGATCACAGGAGGTACAAGCTGCACAATTTGGAGAGTTTAGATAAAAAT
Source organism: Iris macrosiphon (assembly GCA_036927795.1). Lineage (NCBI taxonomy): Eukaryota > Viridiplantae > Streptophyta > Magnoliopsida > Asparagales > Iridaceae > Iris > Iris macrosiphon. Next base: position 141,318,914 of record JAYESA010000007.1, on the reverse strand, counting down.
GGTACTCCGAAGGAGAAAGTTGTTGTATCTTCATTAGGCAGGAGTATCTCATTGGAGAGAAATCAAGAGTTGATGGAGTTTATAATGTTCTCAACAAGCCCTAAATTTTATCTTCTCCAATCTCAGAATCCCTACAGGATATGAGATCTAGGAAGCAATGGATGTGTATTACAAATAGGGTACAGTTGGGAAAATTGCTTTCTTGAAAGATTTACACCATTTCAAGCACCTGATATTGCAAATACCAATTCATAAGTTAGTTGTAATACTTTGAAGAGGATTGGGGCTAAAGGTAATTCACTAATGGTTCTCAAACTGCATAAGAATATCTCCTTAGAGCAGTTGCAAATGCCATTTATTGGAGTTCCTCAACTTATAGAGCTTGGAAATGGTTCATTTCTCCAATATTGTATGGTCCCAGCAGATACCCCATTGGAAAATGTAGCTAATAAAGTTAAATTGATAGATAGAATTTTGGATAAGAGTTTCTTTAACCAAGCTACAAAGAAAGGAACTGCTGAGAGCCCTGACCTGGCTGCCTGCAAACATGGCCGATTTTGTTGGGTATGGGATCCAGGCATAAGGACAACCATTAAGTCAGTACCCATGATGAAAATTATAGTACTGCAGTCTCAAGATGCTATGGCACATCAAGTCACAAGTTCATCCATATGGGATCCAGGGGTTGCCAAGGAGTTAAAGGATTCATTCTTCGATGAAGTGCCAGGTTCTATACTTGGTACATTGATCTTGGGACAAGGTCAATTTGAAGGAGTGGGTATTGATAGGTACCCATTTCTACTGGAAAGTGAGCAAGCCAAGTATTAGAGCATACTCAGTGACCCAGCCTCGGAAGTAGCCAGCAAGCCAATCATCAACTGCCATATCAACCCTCATTTCTTCACAACCAGTTCAGCTTGGAGGTAAGTCGGTTATCTCCTCCAACCAGCTCAGCAAAGTAGTTACAGAGGAAGCTTCCTGAAGAAGATTGAAGGTTACTCTCACATTGTATAAATAAGAATAGCGAGAAGAAGGAAGTGTGAAGAATGTTATCAGTATTCTTAGCTTTTAGTTTCAGTCTTCTTTCATGTTTTTCCATAGATTGTAATGTCTTCTTCCTGTTGTTTCTTCAATAAATAAACCCTAGATTCCCATTTCTCCTTCTTCTACTAAAATTTTTGCAATTTTATGGCGAATTAGAGTGTGTCTTCAGCTTTTCTAGATCAGTTAGGAAAGGGTCCTAACAAGAACACCCGCGACGTTAGAAAAACCCTGGTTGACCTTCTCGATCATCTCTTCCTTCGTGATTGATCATTTCAGAAATCGATGGAATTATTGTTTCGACTACTGATTCTTCCTGTCATGACCCACACCCGATGTAGGGATGCAAGTAGTGAACAACGCCCAGCCAATATAAATGAATATACTCAAAGTAAATGATCAGGAAGAATCAGTAGTCGAAACAATGATTCCATCGATTTCAGAAATGCAAGTAGTGAACATTGCCTATAGATGGAAATGAATATACTATACCACCAATGTAAATGAATATACTCAATCACAAATCTATAGATGGAATAAGCACGAATATGATAAAAGAATAGAAGAGTCACAAATAAAACTCATAAGACAAAAATAATATCCAATGAGTTAGGGAATTACTAATAATAATGCTGGAGACAAATCCAGGACAAAAGAAAACTAACTATGAAACTACGAGTCCCGGGTCGTCTGTCTCAGTCGGGATGAGACCCTCCTGAGCCAAGGTCTCTGGCTCTAAGCCAACCACGTCCTGAGGCCTATAGTGAGTGGGGTAACACTCCTCAGTGTTATCTGGAAAAAATATATCCAGTCAGGAAAGAAGTAGAGTACATCTCTAACTGCAGTTCTAATAAATGATATAAACTATGTAACAGTAAGTAGATATTAATATACAAGATGCAATATACAGATAAAAGAGATATGCAATAAAGGAAATACTGGAAATAAATACGAGAATGAGCAATATAGAAATGAACAAGAAGTACTAATGACTAAGTGAGTGAGTACCAGCTTTAACATGTGATCGGCTTGGGAACTTGACACAAGAATTATGGCCTGGTTAATCATATGTGCGGTGTATGATTAAAACTATTCAAGGAAAAAAAATGATACAAGGTGGGTTTGATCACATATCTACACTACATACTTCCCTCCCCCGACTGGTATAGTGGATCCAATCATGGTACGTTATGACACGGGATTCACTGGGTAGGTAGCTAGTCTCCCCAAGAATCAATGTCTGTACATGTACAAGAAGAACAAGAAAATAAGGCTTGCACAAGATATATCATAAATACCAAGGAATAACATCTTATGACGAGATCCAGATATACCAATCTATGTAACCATCGTGTCAAAAAATCAAGGATATCTACACTAGATACAAGAGACATAGATGATATCATAAATGAGAAACTATCAGAGAATGTACTCGCTTGGAATCTGGTAAACAGTATCGAAGATGTCCAGTACGGCGCCTCGAAGACCTAAATATGCAATATTACATCAATACAAGGGTTTAGAATGAAAATAAGTTAAACTAGTCAACTTCTAGGTCAAAATACCATTTTCAAGTCAAAAATAGTTAAATTAGGTCAATCTGGGTCAAACTTGGTCAAACTAGCTATTTCTATGTTGTATGATTCTATCTCTAAGATGTTGGGTCCATACACTATGTAACTAGACCACACTAGCTATGCTAACATACTAGGATGCAAATAAGATATCGTATCCTAAGATACGTAAGTTTTAGATATAAAAAATATTAATATATATATATATATATATAAACAAGACAATATTTATATTACTCTTAGCTAACTAATGCAAAATGGATACCTTGGATTTGAACCAATGCGTACCTCACCACCTACACAACCATCTTGATACTCAAACCCAATACCTTGAGTATCCACCAATACCTTGCCATTACCTTGGTATCACAAGGAAATTCAGATTCTAGTATATAATTAACTACCCAATACTCTAAACTATAACTAACATGCATTAGCTACTTATACTATACTATACTATACTAACTACCAACTAACTTACCAATACTTATATATATATATATATATATATATATATATATATATATATATATATATATATATATATATATATATATATATATATATAACTAACTAGCTAACTATTTATAAAACTAACTAACTACCTCCTTACCTTCTTGCCCTCTGTTCTTGTTGTTGTTGCTGCTGTGCTTTGCTGTTGTTGCTGCATTGCTGTTGGCTAATGCTGCTGCTGTTGCATGCCCGTGCATTTGATGCTACATGTTGCTGCATGTTGTTGCTGCTGCTCTATGCTTCTCCTTGAGCTGCTGCTGCTCACTGCTATGCTTGGCTGCAGCTGCTGTGCTTGCTTGCAGTTGCTGCTACTGCCTATGCGTGCTGCTAGCATGTGTTGCTGCTACTACTTTGCTATTCTTGCTGCTACTACTTTTCTGTTCTTGCTGCTACTGCTGTTCAGTAGCTACCCGACCCCCTCCTAGCATATATGTATACCTCATTATATATCTCTCTATACATATATACATAACACTAGGTACGTACACCTATCTATATATATATATATATATATATATATATATATACATATCAATATATATACATATATACAATAGAGATACATATACGTATATATATATATATATATATATATATATACATATCTATATATACAATAGAGATACATATACATATACACATAATATACACACAAATTATATATATATATATATATATATATATATATATATATATATATATATATATATATATATATATACATAACAATACAATTATAATACTCTAATAGCTATAAACAAGTATATTGAAATGCAAGGAAACAAATATATGGAGTGCATCGAACCCGTATCACACTAGATCTATGATACGCTTGCGATATGAGTCCACCATACCACCAAACGTACCCCAAAGGACACAAGCAAGTCTAAAATAATAATTATGAATAATACGAAGAGCTAATTATACATCTACGTATCCATGTCAAAATGTTACATGCTCAAACCCCCGTGTAGGAAGAAAAACTCCCAAATTAACCCGTATCTCAAATTGTCGGGATACAACCTACATGTATCCAATTATGGATATGACACTAGCCAGACATAATCAAACATATGTCAATTTGGTCTAATTGACCAATTGACAAACACAAGATGTGTTAATCTCGAAATTTCCCCAAAATTGACACAAAATACCACATAACTTTTACCATAGGCCTCCTATGAACCTAATTCCAATTCCTATGGGTAGCCTTAGCATATGGGGTAGTTTCTAATAATTAAAACATAAATTTAGAGTCTAATTAAAGGAGAAAAATTGAATTTTATTTATTTGGAGATGGATTCCCAATGAAACCTCCAAATTATGTGAAAAGAGCCTCCAACTTGTAGATTCTTGCTCCTCTTTATATATCCTTGCTCTAGTGGCCTGTAATAATGATTTGGGAAGGAATTGGGAATAAATTTGGGTAGAATTTGATATAGGAATGAAGAAATTTGGAAATTTTTTTTCTAGATCTAGATTTAAAATAGAAAAATGAAGAGAGAGAAACTCCCTCTCCCCCCCATTTTATCATGGACGACCATTATTCCCCCTCCCCAAGCTACTATATAATATCTAAAATACCCCTTAGGGCCTCTCATGAAGAAATAATTAAGGAAGGAAGGTTCTAGTCTAATTGGTTTAACTTAATTAATCATCCTCCTAATGAATGGGCTTCTAATTGGGCTCAATTCTAACTAGATTTAAATATTGGTCCATGGATCAAATCAAAACTAATTAGGTCCACTAACACAATTCCAAAATAATAAAATAACATCTAACAATAAATAAATAATAAAATAAATAAATATACAATATGCACAATATTTAATTAATTATAAAATGATCAAAATATCATTTCCTAGAAAATGTGGTAGTGACAAGTCTACCTCCCTTAAAATAATTTTGTCCTCAAAATTAAAAGACGAAACTACCCACATAAAATAAAACAGAACAGAGCAGAACAAAATTAGAAAAGAATATACCTCAAGGCACAAACAAATATGGGTAAGCTCTCGCATTTTATTCTCTCTCTCCCAGGTAGAATCCTCTGGAGAGTGATACCTCCATGCGACGCGTACCAAGGGAATAGTCTGGTTTCTCAGCACCTTCTCTCTCCGATCCAGAATCTCAACTGGTTGCTCTGGATAGCTAAGAGTATGACCCACCTCTATCTCCGAGTGATCCAATACGTGACTAGGATCCACTACGTACCATCTCAACTACAACACATGAAACACATTGTGCCCTCCCTCCAATGCAGGTGGCAAGTCTAGTCTGTAAACAACTGCACCGACCCTCTCGAGAATACTGAAAAGTCCTATAAATCGTGGACTAAGCTTCCCGCCTCCACCAAAATGAATCGTGCCTCATGTCGGAGAAATCTTCAGAAACACCAGACCACCGACTTAGAATAAAACACAATATTAAGAACTTAATCTATAACAAAAAACCAATATCAAGCACAAAACAAAAATCTAAAACTATACCTCAAACTTTAAAGGTCTCCGGTGGCTATCGGCCCAATGCCGCTGTCTGTCCTGTGCCACTCGAAGTCTGTCTCTGATCAGCTTAACCTTATCTGCTGTATCCACAACCATCACTGGCCCTAGCAAAACTTTCTCTCCAACATCGTCCCATGACAAGGGAGTACGACATCTCTGACCGTACAAAGCCTCAAATTATGATATCTCTATACTAGCCTGGTAGCTGTTGTTGTAAACAAACTCTACTAAATGGAGATGGTCCTCTCAAGATCCTCCGAAATCTAGTACACAGGTGTGAAGCATATCCTCGAAAGTCTAAATAGTCCTCTCTGACTGCCCATATGTCTGGAGATGATATGCAGTACTGAACTTGAGTTGGGTGCCCAAACTCGCTTGTAAACTCCTCCAAAAATAAGAAGTAAAACGACTATCCCGATCCGAGACTATGCTAACGGGAACCCCATGTATCCTGATGATCTACCTCACATACATCTCTGCCAGCTTCTCCGTAGACAAACCCACTTGAAAGGCAAAAAGTGGGCTGACTTGGTCAACCTGTTAACGATGACCCAAATCGCGGCTTTCCCTCCTGGAGATCGTGGAAGTCCGGACACAAAATATATAGTAATGTGCTCCCACTTCCACTGTGGAATGGGTAATGGCTGAAGTAACCCACCTGGCCTCTGCCTCTCGGCTTTCACCTGCTGGCACACTAAGCATCTGGGTCAAACTATGCCACTTCCCTCTTCGTGCCATACCACCACACACTCTCTCGCATATCCCGATACATCTTGTTGGTACCTGGATGTATGGAATACTGAGAGCGATGCGCTTTCTGCAATACCTTCTCACATAGCTACCCACTAGGCACACATAATCTAACACCATGCCGCAAAGAACCATCCTCAGCAATGGTAAAATTATCCTCCAATCCTGCTCTCACCTGAGCTCTGAGGCTCTTCAGAGATACATCCTTATACTGGGTTGTCTTAATCCTGTCCATCAACTCTGAGTATATTTGCAACCCCCAAATCTGCATAGCAAAACCAGTAATTATCACCTCAATGCTTAAGCTCTCCAAGTCCTCCAACAAATATCGATCCTACGTCAACAACATAGCTACCGGATACCTGCTTAAGGCATCGGCAACTACATTGGCTTTCCCAGGATGATACTGCAAAGATATATCAAAATCTTTTATCAGTTCCAGCTACCGAGGTTGCCTCATATTCAACTTCTTCTGCGTGAAAACGTACTTCAAGCTCTTATGGTCTGTGAAGATCTCCACATGCTCTCCGTACAAATAGTATTTCCATAACTTCAGGGCAAAGATGACTGCTGTCAACTCCAAATTGTCGGTAGGATAGTTCTTCTCATGAGAACGCAACTGCCTGGATGCATAGACAATCACTTTCCCATTCTGCTGAAAAATACAACCCAGACCTTTCCCCGATGCATCACTATAAATAGTGAAACCTCCAGACCCTGTTGGCAATGTCAAAATAGGAGCAGACGTCAACCTTGTCTTCAATTCCTCAAAAGCAACCTGGAACTCCTCTGTCTAAACAAACTATGCATCCTTCCTGGTGAGTCTAGTCATCGGCTCGACAATCCTGGAAAAATCTTGCACAAACTTCCTGTAGTAGCCTGCTAGACCCAAGAAACTCCTAATCTCTGCCACTGAACTCGGGGTCTTCCAAGACTCCACTACTGCTATCTTCTTCGGATCCACTAAAATTTTATCACCAGTCACAACATGTCCTAAAAACAATACCTTGTCCAGGAAGAACTCACACTTGGACAGCTTCCCATACAGCTTCTCCTTCCTCAGCACATCCAACATAATCCGTAAATACTCCTCGTGCTCCTCCGATGTCTTCGAGTATATTAGTATGTCATCGATGAATACCACTACGAACTTGTCAAGGTACTGGTGGAACACCTTGTTCATTAAATTTATAAATACCGCCGAGACATTAGTCAACCCAAATGGCATCACCATGAACTCCCACTGGCCATACCGAGTCCTAAAAGCAGTCTTCGAAATGTCCTTCGGCTTCACTTTCACCTGGTGGTAGCCTGATCTCAAGTTTATCTTGGAAAATACCTTGGCACCACTCAACTGATCGAATAGGTCATTAATCCATGGTAACATGTATTTATTCTTGATAGTAAGATTATTCAATTCCCTGTAATCGATGCTCATGTGCACTGACTCATTCTTTTTTGGTACAAACAATACCGAGGCTCCCCACGGTGAAGAATTGGATCTGATTAACCCCTTATCCTGTAATTCATCAACTTGCTTCTTTAGCTCGACCAACTCGCTGTTGTTTACTCTATAGACATGCTGTAAAATTGGTTCTGCACCTGGCACCAACTCTATAGAGAATTTAATATCTCGATCTGGCGACAATCCTGGCAATTTCTCGGGAAATACATCCAAGAACTCTGCTATCAACGGATGTGGAAACTCCTTATATTCTACCATAGCTCCACAGATAATGCCTTCTTCCTGCTCTGCAGCTCCTCTAGCAAAATCAAACTCTGACTCTTCTGGCGGGCTAAATAAAACTCTACTTCCTTTGCAATATATACTAGCATGGTGCCTACTCAACCAATCCATCTCGAGTATAATGTCATAGCTCAGAAGTGGCATTACAAGTAAATATGCACTCAGCTTCCGGCCTCCCAGAGTAACTCTCCGATCCTTGCAAATATCACTAACCAGGATAATGCCTCCCCCGGTCATGATCTTGCAAGTCCTAAGCAAAGACTCAGCTACCAAATTATGCTTCAAAGAAAAAAAATAGATACAAAACTATGGGAAGCACCACTATTAAACAAAGCTAAAGATGGAATGGAATCAAGAAGAACAGAACCTGAGATAATATCTCCAGTAGGCTCGGCCTCCTCGACTGTCATAGCAAACGCTCCTTCCTGACGTGCACCTCCCTGATGCTGGTGCTGGGCATAATGCTGCTGCTGGGTCGGAAGCGACGGTCCCCTCGGCTGTACTACAGGTGGTCTCTCATGTGTCCTCTGAGCTGGAACTGCTTCCTGAACTACACGACGAGGATTGGAAGGACACTCTCTCAGCTGATGCCCTTCGGTACCACAATACAGACAAACCCCCAACCTCCTCCTGCAAACTTCCCAGATATTATTGGGCTTCTTGCATTAGTTGCATGAAGCTTGCTGTGACTGTCTCTACTGCTGTGGTGCTTGGTGAAACAGTATCCTAGCTGGAGTCTGGTGCTGCTATGGCTGCTGAAAAGGCATAGACTGGAAATAAGGACGCTTAGCAGTCACTGTGGTACTGTTAGCCCCGAGAAAAGAATTATGATCTCTCTTGGGTTTTAAACCCAACTCCCGCTCAACCTTGCGTTCCTCCGTAAGTATCTCTGAATAGGTCTCATAGAAAGATGGAATGAGGATCTTCACTTCACAGTTCAGACCCTCGCAAAAATGGATAGCTCAAACCTCTGCCCCCTCACCAAATACTATGTAAATCAGCTCAGCCTACCGAACTCTGCGGCATACTCCTCCACGGACATGCTCCCCTGAGTAAGGCTCTCGAACTGTCTCCCAAAGTATAACCTGTCCGTCCGAGCAAAGAACTTTCTCTTGAAGAGGTCCTTGAACACCTCCCAAGATTGCCCTGCATCAGCAAGAAGTGGCTAATTCCTGAACCAAGTACGGCCGATATCGAACAGCTAAAGTTCTACTGCCTCAACCTTCAGATCCTTAGCAAGATAGGACACCTTCATGAGATACGCAATATCCTCGAGCCAATCATCAGCGTAGACGATGCCCTCCGTCACCTTGAAAACCCGAGGTTCCAGCTTCTTGAAGTCCTGGATATTACCCGGCTGGAGCTGCGCAACCTGCGGAGCAACCTACTGCTGGACCGAAGCTCCTCTCTCTACTACGGTAAGGGCAAGCAGATGAGCACTCTTAATGCCCTGCCGTAATACGTCGGTCTGCCTCTGGTGTGCCTCGGACTGAGCCGTCTGAGCCTCCAACATCTCGCGAAATAATGTGAACACCTGATTCGCATATGTCGACGTGGAAGATGGAGGTGAAAGTCCCTAAGATACAGCCCTAATAGTCCTTTGAGTTGGAGGTGGACCCCCAAATGCAGCTGATACGCCAATCACCAAAGAAGTGACTGGTGCAGGCCCTTAGGAAGTTGCAGATCTCCCAGAAACTGCTCCTCCCTGCCGTGATCGAGTTTTAGGCGGCATCATGAGACAAAGCGAAAGAAAAGAATCAATATGGCACATGATATATGCATTCAAAGAAGGACAGTTAAAGATCAAATATCAATATCAAAAAAGAATAGTTGAAATGAATCAATAGAGTTTTTCCAAGATATGATTGAGTATTCTCAGCCTATAGGCTATAGCCTATATCCTATATTCTGGAACAAGCTCGTAATAGCACTCAATTCAGAGCACCACTATGAATCACACTAATTGCGACCTCGAAGACCTGCATGGACTACCACTAAAAATGTGTCATGACCCACACCCAGTATAGGGATGCAAGTAGTAAACAATGCCTAGCCTACGTCGTAGCATCGTCTGTAGAATACTGTTTGGATAAACTATCTATCTAGCAATCAAGATATAATATGCCACCAATGTAAATAAATATATTCAATCACAGATCTATAGATGTAATAAGCATGCATATGATAAAAGAATAGAAGAGTCACAAATATAACTCATGAGACAAAAATAATATCTAAGGAGTTAGAGAAGTACTAATAACAATGCTGGAGACAAATCCAGTACAAAAGAAAACTAACTACGAAGCTACGAGTCCTGGGTCGTTTGTCTCAGTCGGGATGAGACCCTCCTGAGCCAAGGTCTCTGGCTCTAAGCCAACCATTTCTTGAGGCCTATAGTGAGTGGGGTACCACTCCTCAGTATCATCTGGAAAAAATATATCCAGTCAGGAAAGGAGCAGAGTACATCTCTAACAACAGTTCTAATAAATGATATAAGCTATGTAACAGTAAATAGATATGAATATACAAGATGAAATATACAAATACAAGAGATATGCAATAAAGAAAATACTGAAAATAAATATTTGAATGAGAAATATAGAAATGAACAAGAAACACTAATGACTAAGTGAGTGAGTACCAGCTTTAACATGTGATCGGCTTGGGAACTTGATACAAGAATTATGGTCTGGTTAATCATATGTGCTGTGTATGATTAACACTATTCAAGGAACAAGACATGATAAAAGGAGGGTATGATCAAATATCTATACAACATACTCCCCGCCCCCGACTGGTATAGTTGATCCAACCATGGTACGTTATGACACGGGATTCAATGGGTAGGTAGCTAGTCTCCCCAAGAATCAATATCTGTACATGTACAAGAAGAATAAGAAAACAAAGCTTGCACAAGATGTACCATAAATACCAAGTAATAACATCACATGACGAGATCCGGATATACAAATCCGTATAACCATCGTGTCAAGAAATCAAGTATATCTACAGTAGATACAAGAGACATAGATGATATCATAAATGAGAAACTATCAAAGAATGTACTCGCCTGAAATCCAGTGAACAATATCAAAGATGTCCGGTACGGTGCCTCGAAGACCTAAATATGGAATATTACATCAATACAAGGGTTTAGATTAAAAATAAGTTAAACTAGTCAACTTCTAGGTCAAAAAGTCATTTCTAAGTCAAAATAATCAAACTAGGTCAACTCTTAGTCAAACTAGTCAAACTTGGTCAAACTAGTTATTTCTAGGTTGTATGAGTCTATCTCTAAGATATTGGGTCCACACATTATGTAACTAAGTCACACTAGCTATGCAAAGATACTAGGATGCAAACAAGATACCATATCCTCAGATACACAAGTTTTAGATATAAAATATATACATATATATATATATATATATATATATATATATATATATATATATATATATATATATATATATATATATATATATATACAAGACAATACCTATATTACTCTTAGCTAACTAATTTAAAGTGGATACCTTGGCTTTGACCAATGTGTACCTCACCACCTACACACCCATCTTGATACTCAAAACCAATACCTTGAGTATCCACCAATACCTTGACATTACCTTGATATCACAAGGTAATTTAGATTCTAGTATATAATTAATTACCTAATACTCTAAACTATAACTAACATGCATTAGCTACTTATACTATACTATACTAACTACCTACTAACTTTTCAATACATATATATATATAATTAACTAACATGCTGCTACTTGATGTTGCTGCTCTATGCTTCTCCTCGAGCTGCTGCTGCTCACTGCTATGCTTGGCTGCAGCTACTGTGCTTACTTGCAGTTGCTGCTAATGCCTATGCTTGTTGCTAGCATTGCTGTGTTGCTGTTACTGCTTTGCAGTTCTTACTGCTACTACTGTTTAGTAGCTACCCGACCCCCTCTTAGTACACACACACACACACACACACACACACATATATAACCTATATATATATATATATATATATATATATATATATATATATATATATATATATATATATATATATATATAATACTAGAGATATATATACACATATAAACACAATATCACTATACATATATATACATAACCATACAATTATAATACTCCGATAGCTATAAACAAGTATATTAAAATGCAAGAAAACAAACACGTGGAGTGCATCACACCCTTATCACACTAGATCTATGATAATCTTGTGATATGAGTCCACCACACCACCAAACGTACCCCGAAGGACACGAGCAAGTCTAAAATAATAATTATGAATAATACGATGAGCTAATTGAACATCTACGTATCTGTCACGCCCCAGTCCCAAAATACCGTGGGACTAGATACGTGGCAATGGCCAGCAGTACGCACCGATGGACAAACCCAATTTAATGGATCCATCAGGGCATACTTAAGCTGTAAAACAAATCTACGACAATCATGGCACAACTAATCTCATCCACACAAGATAAAAATATGATCCACAGAATAAATAAGGAATGTAAATCATCAGCTAGTCTCACAAAGTACTTCGGAGAATAACCCGATAAATGTCTAGTACAATGGTTCAACAGACCAGAATATAAAAGACTGAAATAAATAATAAAAGCTGAGCATGAACATGGATGCTCAAGAGAAGTCTTCAGCTAACACCTCGCCCTCAGATGGCGGTACAGCTCCTGGATCGGCTCCTCCTGCTGCGGTCCCGTATACCTCGGGATAAACCACGTCTGCAAAATCTGGGGACAAAATCCATATCCAGGTCCTCAGGGGACATAACAAGGTACAGAAAATATACAAGCCAATATATAAACAGTGTAGCAGAATAATGAAATAAGCAGGGTAAGTATGTAATCATCTGTGCAAAATACAAGAGAGAAAATCAACAGTACTTAGGTTGAACAACTACAAGCTCTGTGTAGGAGAGCCGGTAGCAGTGGTGTCAAGAGGTGGTCTAGCTCAGCGGGAGACTGAGTAGCCGGCATAACATAATCAACCTGTAACCTGTGGGTCTCTCCAGCAATAGATGAAACAATAAGGGAATACTAGAATAACCAGATAAGTGATATGCAAGATGAGAGCAGCACTAGAGCTCAGGCTGAAGCATACTACAAGCTCTGTGTAGAGGAGCCGGTAGTAGCAGTAATAATGAGTAATGGGCCAAGCTCGGGCTTCAGAGTCTTGGGCCTCACAATAGTAGGGGTGTATATATATAATCAGCCTGTAGTCTGTGTGTCTCTCCTCACCCAATGTAACCACGCAAATCATGAACATAACGTCTCACGTCCATGTCAGCGGAGTCATATCTAATGCACAAGTCATAATGTATATAGAATATAGAATCTAGGTCAAGTCCTGTATCCTATACAGAATCACCACGAATATCTCGGGAAGATCCTGTCTCATGATCAGTGTTTTGTGTCCTGGGTCAAAGTGTACTTGGTAAGACAAGTACGAGAATATAAAGTGTCACGTATGTCCATATCTAAATGACATTACCCAACACCGCGTACGATGTGGGCACCCGACTGATAATCGGACGCTAAGTATGTCAAACGGTCCTAGGTTAAGCATGCACAGTAAATATATGAAGTAAGAAAAATAGGTAACAATACTGCAGAGATGGCAAGGTACACTTGCTTGATGTTTGAATATCAACTGTCGTCCTGGTATCGGTGGATCCGGTAGGTACTACTCCGAAAGCTGTAATAAATATCACCCACAGTCTCAGAAGATGTCAAACTGCTAGAAATGCCTGTCCTTACGTCCAATTTGGACACAGGGTAAAAAGGTCATTTTTGGGCCAAAGTGGGGTCCACGTGTGGCCCACTTTGCACCGAAAAGCGTGCCGAGGGTAACAGTCTCTAAATGGGACAACTATGGGTCAAACCATTCTAAATGTCAATACGATCCCAATGGTATATCCAATATTGGATTCCGATGAGCCGAACATAATTTGGTCCAAAAGTCAACTGTGGGGCCCGCCAATTGGCGATCTGGTCAACCGTCTCAGAAATGCGTAAAAATTGGGTCACAGGACCAGCGTGTTACCACGAGTCCAGTGGCGCAAGTTTCGTCGCAATCTGACAAGCGTGCACAAAATACGCGCGAGTTCCACAAAAGTGGCGACACGGAATGTGTTCGCGGATACGGCCTGATTTCGGCGCGCACACGCGTCCAAATCAGTCCCCACGAATTTTCACGTGTTTGATTATGCTGCGTGCACCATTCGGTACACTTGTCACACGGCGGGGCGGTCCCGTTTGGCGGGGCGCGCTCCGGTCTCCAACTTTTAGAAAACCGGAAAAAGTGGGTGCGCGCAGTTTTGTGACGAATATAATTTTATCCACAGCAACTAATAGCACAAAGTTATTATACAGAAAATAAACTAGGTCATGCAATCTACAGGTATCAAAAAGAATCACCAAATTCGGATCTCTGTGGTGGAAGATACGAACTCGGCAATATGGGTGGTCATTCTGGAATTCTGCGATTGCAGAATTATGTCTGCTCGTGCTGACTTGGGCGCTGTTTTTCACCTAGGGGCACACGTTATCCGAGGTTGACTATAAAACAAGTAGTGGAGAGGGTTAAGGTAAGATCATACCTATGAAAACGGAACGGCGTTTGGATGTGCGAGTCGACGGAAAATCACGCCGGAGCGAAGGTGCCTCGAGTGGGAAATTGCAGTTCGCGAGGTCGGTGTCGACGGGATGGTTGGATGGCTTGGGAAGGCTTCTCTGGCTGCGGTGACGGCTCTAGATGGGAAGAGGAAGTCTGGAGTTTAGGTTAGGGTTTTTGGTGAGCTATTATATATATATATATATATATATTATATGTATTAGGAGATAGAGGGGGAAGTTGGATCGGATTTCCGCGGGTTTGGGGAGCCGCTGAAGGCTAAGTGCTAGCGGGTCTGGGGAAGTAAAGGGGTCGGTCTCACGTGTCTAATTGGCTGAAGGTGAAAGTCAATTGGCGGAAGGTATGGCTGCAGCAAGGGATTTTGCAAGTTGAATGGGAATAGTAGCTAAGGAATTCCTAAGGCTTTAAGTATACAAGTATATTATTATTATTATTATTATTATTATTATATACTTATTTAATTCTTTTCTTTTCCTTTCTTTCTTTCTTTATAAAATATATATACATATATATATATTTGTATATACATATATATATACTCATAAGAAAATTTATAGGATAGGATATTGCACATCGTTAGGCTAGCAACTGCTCAAGGGGTCTCCTACATGGAATAAATTCTGAAAAATTCCTGATGGTCCCACAAGTCCTCTAAGTGCCCGAACATCTAACATAAAAATTATTAAAAATCTATTTCTCCTATTTGGACCTAATTACTACAATTTAATTAATAATTAATAAATAAAGGGTATATACGATTTTCTAGGAAGGGGGTTTTACATTCTACCCAACTTGTAAAAATTTCGTCCTCGAAATTAAAATTAAGCCACGATAGAATACAAGGATGGTATAAGATATAAATTAACAATGTAAATTCATACCTTGGTCTGCGAATAGGTTCAAAAAACGCTGGAGCATGTCGTCCTCGCGCTCCCAAGTTGATTCTCCTGGCGCGCCATGCCTCCATGCTACGCGAACCAAAGGAATAGACTGGTTCCTCAATACCTTCTCTCGACGATCAAGGATTCCCACGGGTTGCTCTTGGTATGACAAGCTCGGCCCAATGATGATCTCTGAATGGTCGAGGACATGACTGCTGTCTGCCACATATCGCCTGAGCTGCGACACATGGAATACATCATGTACTCCCTCCAGTGAAGGTGGTAGCGCAAGTCGATATGCCACCTCTCCAACTCTCTCGAGCACGTCAAATGGTCTAATATACCTTGGACTCAACTTGCCGCGCCCTCCGAATGGATGGTGCCTCTGGTCGGTGATATCCTCAAGAAGACGTGATCGCCCTCTTTGAACTCCAAGGGTCGACGATGAAGGTCTGTCCACTGTTTCTGCCTGTCTTGCGCTGCTCGCAAGTGTCCCTGAATCTTTTTGACTGTCTCTACAGTGGTGACCACCAACTCGGGTCCCAGAATCTGACGTTCTCCCACGTCACTCCAACACACAGGAGACCTACATTTTCTCTCATACAATGCTTCAAACGGAGCTATCTGAATACTCGCTTGATAGCTATTATTGTAAGAAAACTTTACAAGATGTAGGTGGTCCTCCCATGATCCTCTAAAGTCTAACATGCAAGCCCTCAACATGTCCTCCAAGGTCTGAATAGTACGCTCCGACTGCCCATCTGTCTGCGGGTGGTAAGATGTACTGAACTTCAGACGAGTACCAAGACTCTCTTGCATGCTCCTCCAAAAGTGCGATGTGAAGCGTGAATCTCTGTCCGATACAATGCTGACTGGTATGCTGTGCAATCTCACGATCTGCCTCATATATAAATCAGCTAAAGCTTCTATAGACTGACCCACTCTAAAAGGTATAAAATGGGCTGACTTGGTGAGTCGGTCCACTATTACCCACACTGCATCTCTCCCACTTGGACTCTTGGAAAAACCCGTGACGAAGTCCATAGTGATGTGCTCCCACTTCCACTCTAGAATCGGAAGTGGTTGCAATAATCCTGCTGTCCTCTGGTGCTCCGCCTTCACTTGTTGACATACCAGACATTTAGCTACAAAGCGAGCTATCTCTCTCTTCATCCCATGCCACCAAAAGTGCTGTCGTAAGTCACGATACATCTTGGTGTCTCCTGGGTGAACAGAGTACATAGAGCTATGTGCTTCGGTCATTAACTCCTGTCTCAATTCTCCATTTGGAACATACAAGCGGTTTCCAAACCTCAATGTCCCGTCTTCGTGGATGCGAAGTCCTGTCTGCATGCCGGCTTTTGTCCTTTCTTTGAGTCTTCGGAATATAGCATCGGTGGGCAATGCCTCTTTAATCTTCTCTACGAGTGATGACTGAATCTCAAGATTAGCCATCAATCCATTTTGTCCCGGTAAGACGACCTCTATCTGTAGCTCCTGTAAATCTCTCAATAACTCGGGCTGCATCGTCAAGAAATAAGCCATAGGCTTCTTGCTGAGTGCGTCTGCAACAACATTCGCCTTTCCTGGATGATACTGCAGATCGATATCAAAATCCACCATCAGTTCCAGCCAGCGTCTCTATCTCATGTTAAGCTCCTTCTGAGTATACACATACTTCAGACTCTTGTGATCAGTAAAGATTTCTACCCTTTCTCCATAAAGATAGTGCCTCCAGATCTTTAATGCAAATATAACTGCTGCTAGCTCCAGATCATGTGTTGGGTAGTTCTTCTCGTGGACCTTCAACTGTCTCGACGCATAAGCAATGACTTTGCCATGTTGCATCAAAACACATCCTAGTCCACTGCCTGATGCATCACTGTAAACAACAAAACCTCCTGACCCTGAAGGAAGAGTCAAGATAGGTACTGTTGTTAATCTTCTCTTCAGTTCTTCAAAAGCCTTCTGGCAGTCTTCTGTCCATATAAACTCCTGGTCCTTCCGTGTCAGCTTCGTCATCGGTTCTGCAATCCTCGAGAAATTCTCTACAAACCTTCGGTAATATCCCGCAAGTCCGAGAAAACTTCTCACCTCTGCAACTGATGTGGGTGTAGGCCAAGTCTCTATTGCCGTAACTTTCTCTGGATCCACTGAAAGTCCTTCTCCTGATATGATGTGTCCCAAGAAAGGCACTTTGTCCATACAGAACTCACACTTACTGAGTTTGGCATATAACTTTTCCTGCCTTAAGGTCTCTAATACGATTCTGAGGTGCTCCTCGTGCTCTTCGTGGTTCTTGGAATATATGAGAATGTCATCAATGAACACCACCACGAATTTATCCAAGAACTGATAAAGACTCTGTTTATTAAGCTCATAAACACTGCTGGCGCGTTGGTTAAACCAAACGGCATCACCAAGAACTCATAATGTCCATACTTGGTCCTGAAAGCTGTCTTCGGTATGTCTTCCTTCCTTACTTTGATCTGATGATAGCCGGATCGAAGGTCAATCTTCGAAAATACCCTTGCACCACTCAACTGATCGAATAGATCATCAATGCATGGTAAGGGATACCTGTTCTTGATGGTCACGGCATTCAGTGCCCTGTAGTCTATGCACAATCGTACTGTTCCATCCTTCTTTGGCACAAATAATATGGGTGCTTCCCAAGGTGAAACACTGGGCCGAATGAAACCCTTCTCCAAAAGATCATCAACTTGTTCTTTCAACTCCACTAACTCCTTAGGTGCTTGCCGATAAACTGATGAAGTGATTGGCTCTGCTCCTGGAGTTAAGTCTATTGTGAATTCTATTTCCCGATCAGGCGGTAAACCTGGAAGATCATCAGGAAATACATCCATAAATTCTGATATGAATCTTGGGTAACCTGTCTCCTCTTCTACAGATAATACCCTAAGAGTAGGCTGAACTCCTTGCTCTACTGCTCCTCGGAGAAACTCAAATTTTGGATGTCCTGGCGGTCTAAATATAACCCGCCCGAGTCGGCAATCAAGAGTCGCATGGTACTGACTTAACCAGTCCATACCAAGTACGACATCATAGTCCGGCATGGAGAATATCAGAAACTGCGCTCGCATTTCTCGGCCACAAACGACTACAGAGCATGATCTACAGACGTCACTAACCGGAATAATTCCACCTCCCGTAAGAATCCTCTTCATCTTCGGAAGGGGTGCGGTAGCTACTCTATGGGTGGCTACAAAGCTAGCTGCTATAAATGAATGCGATGCTCCAGAATCAAATAATGCAACTGCTAGTAATGAAGCTACTAGAATAGTACCTGCGATGACCTCGCCTGCTGTAGCCTCCTCCTCAACAGCTAAAGTGAATACCTGCCCTCGCCCCTGTGCTGGGCCTCGCTGCTGCTGAGCCTGCTGAAATAAAGCTGCCTGTGGTGCCAGGGGTGGTCTCTGCTGATTCCCCCCTGGGGCTGGTGGTCTGACTCCACCAACTCCTGCCTGCTGTGCTCCTACGGCTGGATACGCTGGTCGTGGTACAGGCAAAGCTAATCTCGGTGCTCCCTCTCTGCGCTCGGTGCACTCTCTGGTCTGATGCTGGTTGGAACCGCAAGCTAGGCAGAGTCCCAACTTGCGTCTGCATTCTCTCTCAATATGACCTATCTTGCCGCAATGATGACAAGTAGGGAGAGATATGGCTCTGTGCGCTGTCCTCTCAGGCATACTCCTCTGGGTCCGTTTCACTGCTTCCCCATGTCCTGTCCTCGATGGTGCTGATGTGATATGCCTCTTCAAGGCCGACTCCCTTCTGGTGACGCGCTCCATGCGTCGGGCTGCTGCGAGAACGTCGGTATAAGATGTAGGTGCTACCGATCCAATCAATCTCTGAAGCTCGAACTTTAAGCCATCAAAGAACTTCTCTGCTTTTTCTTCCTCCGTCGAAATCAATGTCGGGGCAAAGCGGCTCAGGCGAATAAATTCCGCATTGTACTCTTCCACTGTCATGTTGCCTTGGATAAGGCGGTGGAACTTATCTCTGAGCTCTGCCCTCGCTACTGCGGGAATATACATCTCTCTGAAGAGTCTAGAGAACTCTTCCCAGGTGACTCGGTCCTTCCCGAGCCTCATCTCCTCTGCTAACCACCAGTGATGTGCGTTCTCGATTAACTATATTCTGACTGCAGTCATCCACTTCTCTCTAGGAAGTTTAGCGGCTTCCAACTGATGCTGAATGTTTGTGAGCCATTCATGAACTTCTGTTGGTCCCTCTTTACCAGAAAATGTACGAGGCTTGAGCTGACGGAAGTCGGTGATAGATCCCGTCGTCGTTCGCCTCGCTGGTGGATTTGCCTGCTCCAATGCGGATACCAGGCTGGTTCTCAGATTCTCGGCCTCCTGACGTTGTGCTTGCATCAAAGCATACATCATCTGGAATATCTGTTGCCCGTCCATGGCTTGTCCTGGCGGGAATACTGGCATCTGGGGAGTGAACTGTGGTGGAGGTGGGATGTCATCTCTCCGGAACCTTGGATTAGGCTGTCCGGTTTGATCGCTCTGTGATGCTTGTCCTCCACTTCCAGGAGTCACTCCATCTCCATAAGTAACCACAGCGTCGTGTGGTGTATCCAAAGGAATCTCGTCTCCGTTCCTGGGATTCATTTCTCTGCAACCGAAAGATAAACTATAAGAACGCTCATAGGAGTCAACACAGTATGCAAATCAAGTAACAAATTCGAGTTCAATATAGAGTTCAAGAATGGTTCAATTAATGGATGAGATCCTATAACTTATCCTATTCTTAGGGCAGGCTGGTTCAGTTCCTAAATGTAAATCATCAGCTAGTCTCACAAAGTACTTCGAGGAATAACCCGATAAATGTCTAGTACAATGGTTCAATATACCAGAATATAAAAGACTGAAATAAATAATAAAAGCTGAGCATGAACATGGATGCTCAAGAGAAGTCTTCAGCTAACACCTCGCCCTCAGATGGCGGTACAGCTCCTGGATCGGCTCCTCCTGCTGCGGTCCCGTATACCTCGGGATAAACCACGTTTGCAAAATCTGGGGACAAAATCCATATCCAGGTCCTCAGGGGACATAGCAAGGTACAGAAAATATACAAGCCAACATATAAACAGTGCAGCAGAATAATGAAATAAGCAGGGTAAGTATGTAATCATCTGTGTAAAATGCAAGAGAGAAAATCAACAGTACTCAGGTTGAACAACTACAAGCTCTGTGTAGGGGAGCCGGTAGCAGTGGTGTCAAGAGGTGGTCTAGCTCAGCGGGAGACTGAGTAGTCGGCATAACATAATCAACCTGTAACCTGTGGGTCTCTCTAGCAATAGATGGAACAATAAGGGAATACTAGAATAACCAGATAAGTGATATGCAAGATGAGAGCAGCACTAGAGCTCAGGCTGAAGCATACTACAAGCTCTGTGTAGGGGAGCCGGTAGTAGCAGTAATAATGAGTAATGGGCCAAGCTCGGGCTTCAGAGTCTTGGGCCTCACAATAGTAGGGGTGTATATATATAATCAGCCTGTAGTCTGTGTGTCTCTCCCCACCCAATGTAACCACGCAAATTATGAACATAACGTCTCACGTCCATGTTTCGGAGTCATATCTAATGCACAAGTCATAATGTATATAGAATATAGAATCTAGGTCAAGTCCTGTATCCTATACAGAATCACCACGAATATCTCGGGAAGATCCTGTCTCATGATCAGTGTCTTGTGTCCTGGGTCAAAGTGTACTTGGTAAGACAAGTACGAGAATATAAAGTGTCACGTATGTCCATATCTAAATGACATTACCCAACACCGCGTACGATGTGGGCACCCGACTGATAATCGGACGCTAAGTATGTCAAACGGTCCTAGGTTAAGCATGCACAGTAAATATATGAAGTAAGAAAAATAGGTAACAATACTGCAGAGATGGCAAGGTACACTTGCCTGATGTTTGAATATCAACTGTCGTCCTGGTATCGGTGGATCCGGTAGGTACTACTCCGAAAGCTGTAATAAATATCACCCACAGTCTCAGAAGATGTCAAACTGCTAGAAATGCCTGTCCTTACGTCCAATTTGGACACAGGGCAAAAAGGTCATTTTCGGGCCAAAGTGGGGTCCACGTGTGGCCCATTTTGCACCAAAAAGCGTGCCGAGGGTAACAGTCTCTAAATGGGACAACTATGGGTCAAACCATTCTAAATGTCAATACGATCCCAACGGTATATCCAAATTTGGATTCCGATGAGCCGAACATAATTTGGTCCAAAAGTCAACTGTGGGGCCCGCCAATTGGCGATCTGGTCAACCGTCTCAGAAATAAGTGAAAATTGGGTCACAGGACCAGCGTGTTACCATGAGTCCAGTGGCGCAAGTTTCGTCGCAATCTGACAAGCATGCACAAAATATGTGCGAGTTCCACAAAAGTGGCGATACGAAATGTGTTCGCGGATACGGCCTGATTCCGGCGCGCACACGCGTCCAAATCAGTCCCCACGAATTTTCACGTGTCCGATTATGCTGCGTGCACCATTCGGTACACTTGGCACACGGCGGGGCGGTCCCGTTTGGCGGGACGCGCTCCGGTCTCCAACTTTTAGAAAACCGGAAAAAGTGGGTGCGTGCAGTTTTGTGACGAATACAATTTTGTCCACAGCAACTAATAGCACAAAGTTATTATACAGAAAATAAACTAGGTCATGCAATCTACAGGTATCAAAAAGAATCACCGAATTCAGATCTCTGTGGTGGGAGATACGAACTCGGCAATATGGATGGTCATTCTAGAATTCTGCGATTGCAGAATTCTGTCTGCTCGCGCTGACTTGGGCGCTATTTTTCACCTAGGGATACACGTTATCCGAGGTTGACTATAAAACAAGTATTGGAGAGGGTTAAGGTAAGATCATACCTATGAAAATGGAACGGCGTTTGGATGTGCGAGTCAACAGAAAATCACGCCGGAGCGAAGGTGCCTCGAGTGGGAAACTGCAGTTCGCGAGGTCGGCGTCGACGGGATGGTTGGATGGCTTGGGAAGGCTTCTCTGGCTGCGGTGACGGCTCTAGATGGGAAGAGGAAGTCTGGAGTTTAGGTTAGGGTTTTTGGAGAGCTATTATATATATATATATTATATGTATTAGGAGAGAGAGGGGGAAGTTGGATCGGATTTCCGCGGGTTTGGGGAGCCGCTGAAGGCTAAGTGCTAGCGGGTCTGGGGAAGTAAAGGGGTCGGTCTCACGTGTCTAATTGGCTGAAGGTGAAAGTCAATTGGCGAAAGGTATGGCTGCAGCAAGGGATTTTGCAAGTTGAATGGGAATAGTAGCTAAGGAATTCCTAAGGCTTTAAGTATACAAGTATATTATTATTATTATTATTATATACTTATTTAATTCTTTTCTTTTCCTTTCTTTCTTTCTTTATAAAATATATATACATATATATATATATTTGTATATACATATATATATACTCATAAGAAAATTTATAGGATAGGATATTGCACATCGTTAGGCTAGCAACTGCTCAAGGGGTCTCCTACATGGAATAAATTTGAAAAATTCCTGATGGTCCCACAAGTCCTCTAAGTGCCCGAACACCTAACATAAAAATTATTAAAAATCTATTTCTCCTATTTGGACCTAATTACTACAATTTAATTAATAATTAATAAATAAAGGGTATATAAGATTTTCTAGGAAGGGGGTTTTACAGTATCCGTATCAAAATATGACATGCTCAAATCTTCGTGTCGGAAGAAAACCCCTAAATCAATCCGTATCTCCAAATTGTCGGGATAAGGCCAACAGGTATCCAATTATGGACACAACACTAGTCACACACAATCAAAGATATGTCAATTTGGTCTAATTGACCAATTGACAAACACAAGATGTGTCAATCGCGGAATTCCCCCAAAATTGACACAAAATACCATATAATTTTCTCCATACGCCTCCTATGAACCTAATTCCAATTTCTATGGATAGCCTTAGTATATGGGGTGGTTTCTAATGATTAAAACACAGATTTAGAGTCAAATTAAAGGAAAAAAACTGAATTGTACCTATTGGGAGATGGATTCCCAATGAAATCTCCAAATTGTATGAAAAGAGCCTCCAACTTATAGATCCTTGCTCCTCCTTGTAGATCCTTGCTCTAGTGGCCTCCAATGATGATTTGGGAAGGAATTGGAAAGAAATTTGGGTAGAATTTGATGATGGAATAAAAAAATTGGAAGAAAAATTCTAGATCTAGATTTAAAATGGAAAAATAAAAGAGAGAAACTCTCCCATATTTTATCAAGGCCGACCACTATTCCCCCTCCCCAAGCTACTATGCAATATCTAAAATACCCCTTGGGGCCACTTATGAATAAATAATTAAGGAAGAAAGGTTTTAGTCTAATTTGTTTAACTTAATTAATCATCTAACTAATGAATGGGCTTCTAATTGGGCTCAATTCTAACTATATTTAAATGTTGGTCCATTGATCTAATCTAAACTAATTAGGTCCACTAACACAAGTCCAAAATAATAAACCAACATCTAACAATAAATAAATAATACAATAAATAAATATACAACTTGCACAGTATTTAA
Source organism: Iris macrosiphon (assembly GCA_036927795.1). Classification (NCBI taxonomy): domain Eukaryota; kingdom Viridiplantae; phylum Streptophyta; class Magnoliopsida; order Asparagales; family Iridaceae; genus Iris; species Iris macrosiphon. The sequence continues at coordinate 141,294,616 of JAYESA010000007.1, read as the reverse complement.
TTAATTATAAAATGATCAAAATATTTTTTTCTCGAAAATGTGGTAGTGACGCTTCCATCAAAAATAGAATATCTGTGTGATAGAGGTTTAATCATGGAATTAATCAACAAGAAACGATAGAGTGAATAAAGCTCACTGGAATAATTTCTCGCCATCGGAACAACGATCAGTGTCGATCTTGAACTATTAGAGAAGATGATCAGACCGGATCTCGATCGATCCGATCTGATGGAGAAGATGACCTCTTCGACGAACTTATGGTAGAGGGTCACGACGGAGCTATGTCGTCAAGACTCAGAGTTAGGCCAGTGGCCATGGCTTTCGAGCTCAAGATCTCGGCTCCTCCACGAAGGCTTGGGTAGGAAAATAAGAACAAGTAGTTCTTTATTGGTTCATGAACCAACGATTGGGTCTTTGGACCAAGAATGAATAGGTTAGGTTTGAGAAGGGGAATAAACTTTCAATAGATAATATTAGGGTATATATATAGTGGGAAACTTGGACTACAAGTTTGGTAGTTACAAGTTATTTAGGGTGGTTAGTGGCTGGTATGGATGGTTGAGGTAGTTAGGGTAGTTGGAGGATCTTCTAGAATTATTTAATTACCACATTCTTAATTATAAATATCTAATTTCTAATTTACTAGAATTCCCTCCTTGTTTATACTAATTTGCTACCCTTCCCATAACCATTATTACTAATATTATTACTACTATTTTTATTATTTACTACTAGTATTATTATTAAACTAAGGGAATTATTTGGAAAATTTATTTATTGGATATTTTCAGAAAAGATGAGTTATACAATATGAGCTCTAATGCCTCAATACGTCCAACCGACTCCCGAAACTTGTGGAGGAGAGGATCAACACTTTGGGGGAAAGCATTGGTATGCGGTCTCTATCCAACTCACCTAAATTAATACAATAATCATGTGAGAGAAGATAAAATTATTATGTGGTATTTCTACTATTGCCTTAGGACCAACTAACATTTCATAAGCATAAGGTGACATCGATATATAGTTTGATAAATAGATATACATGAATATACTTGTGACACTTGATACTGTGAATCTTAACCAACACTACCATCCTTCCCTGCAAACAAAACATTCATAATATATAAATGTGTCATAAATGTCTCCCATCATCAATTGTTAGCCTTCATAAAACATAAGTGTATCATGAATTCTCCCTACAAAAAAATTGATAGTCCTATAAGTTTATTGACATTAGCATCCAGCCTAACTATATGAAGTTCATTAGTACCACAAGCCATCTTAGACTATCTCGGTTTAGACGGCTCCCTTTTAGCGGTGGGTAGCAAACCCCCTGATTTTTTTTGAATCACCCTATATTGTGTTGCACCCTTCCAGTCCAGGTAGTTATCCCTACTGAAGGTCCCGCAATACCCATTCTAGTAAGTTAACATAGCTCCCATAATTTTCTCCTTAGCCAAATTGGTCCTGGTGCCTGAGCGAATGTTCAATAAAAGCTAAAACTTGTGCACAAGTTATCCATGACTATGAAAATGTGTGAAAAGTTAATTATGAAACATATGCATGCTACAGAAATTAAAAATACTATGCAACACATCTCTTTACTATCACCAAATTCCTCAAGCCATCGTTCGCACTTTTATTTTTTCTAGTCCAGGTATTACCAAATGATTTACTTACTTTATAGTCCATGGATTTCTATCTTGGCGAATCAACGGTCCCAAAATTTTCTCAATAAATTATATCCCTATATAATAAACCACATGTCGATAACATCAATATAATATTTCATATGATAATATAACAAAATCACTATATTCCATATAATAATTTAATAACATCACCATATTACACACGTCTATTACAACATTACTACATTCCATTTTTTATAACAACAGTTTAATATTCCAAGCTCTATAACATCAAGTTAACAACAATGCTATTACTTTATTTTATCTATCTGGGTTCTATTTTACTTAGCATTTACAAATCTCATGGCATATAAAAACAAGATTAGTAATATCATTTTATTAACTATGAAGGTAAATAAGAGAATAATCAAAACCACCCACATATAACGAAATGACTCTATCCGGATCATGAAAACTCTGAATGATTCCTTTGCATGGATCCAAATAAAAAAACTAGCCTAATGAACCATTCAGAACAGGGCATTATAAGGAGGGTTATCCTACTCATTGTTATGGGTATGAGGGTGATATTAGGGATGTACATAGATGTCACTGGTAGTGCAGATTTAGTAGAAGATGACACTACATGAGATATTTAGTTATTCGGTTGTGCTTTAATTAGATTTTATTATCATTATTGTAATGAGTTTGTTTCAGAGACTTAGATCATTTCTTATGTATTGTTGATGATTATTTAGCGATTACTTTTATTTTATTTTGTTTTTTTTAGGTATATTCTTTGTTATATTTTCTTTGTTGATGGTATATATTATTGAAGGTATAGACAACATATTATCGTTGATGGTACGTGGTAATGCAAAGAAGCCCATTTTATAGGTTGGAAAGAGGCAACCTCTAGGGGCCTCTTTTCTTAAAGACAGGAACGGTTCCTCTGTGTCGTGACTTGCCACCTTCACTTGTTCACCAGTTTTCGGTAGCCAAGGCGACCACATATAAGCCTGAGCTATCCCAAAACTCCCTTCCGAACCATCGTTGGTTGAATTACCGATCCCTCACATCAGCCTCCTAACGTGCAATTGTTCCTTATATGCATTGGGAAGGGTCCATAACACCTCTCTGTTGACTCATGCCTAGGGATGGCAGTCTAATACTTAAATCTATTCCCGTAAGACTAACTGTCCTCAAGTCTTGTTATGGACTATTAACCAACTCATCCCCTTTGACAAACTGTCCACAACAAAAATATAGACGTATAGCAACGACGTAATCCATTTCCAAGTTGTCGCTAAAAAGGCTAAAAAGTAATAGTGGTGACCTAACGTTGGTTGTAGGATAGATAAGGGGGCATCTGTAAATGATCCATCAGTATCAAACTTCCATCACCAAGGAGTCAAAATTTTGACAATTGTTTGACTACAAGGAGACGCACCATTTAGCAACAGTTAATTGTTACATTAGCAAAGGACTAGGTTTTGGACTCATCTTAGTGACGCACAGGCGGCTAACACTTCAATAAATTAAATAACTCGTCAGCAACAGATAAGTGACATATTTTGCGTCTAGTCGGCGATGCATAAGCGACGACTTGAATTTTATGATACTAAAAACTAGCTTCTTATACACACTGGACTTCGGCTGGGTGACGGTTTATTATGTCACGTATTAGTCTCTTGGGCATCACAAAATGTCGATCAGCCATCACTAATCTAAAAATTTTTAGGTAAGCAATGTTTGTGTACATCGCCTAGGCAACACATAGGCATTGTGGTCCATCGGCAAGCCGCCGCTTTGCCAATACTTAGCTGGATAAAACTAAAAAAATAATTTGAATCACAACAGTCACAACATATATACAGTATATAACATATCCAATCACAACAATCATAGTATATAACCAACCAATACAAACTGCCATAAAATTCTCGTCCAATCGGACCTTCAGCAGCACAAAATGAATGCTAGAACCACAAAATACACAATAGTATAGAAATAAAACTCGAATTCAAATAAACACAAACAAATAATCCATGAAAGATACATATCACAATAATAGTGAGTAAGTATATAACATCCATAGGTCAATACGTACAAATAGTGGTACATAACATCCATAGTAAATATAATGTTGGTTTTACATATATCACAAAAATATACAAATCTCAAATAAAAAGTCACTAATCTAGCGGTGGTATCTTGCCCCGTAGATGATTCAAGACATTAAGAGGAATTGAGCTTACTATGTCTGGTAGTAGTAAACTGAATACCTCTGATACAAGTGTTCCTAACAGACTCGTCAGTACTGTCAGAGTCATGACGATAGAGGCAAAAAGAGCAGAGGAAACAATGAAATGAGTAGAGGCAGAAATAGAAGAAGCAGAGGCATTGATAACATTTGACGTCATAATAACATGAGTGTTTGGGACCCCATCGCTAGGAGGTACAGTCGTCGAGACCCAATGGTAGCCTGAATTATGCTGATAGAGTGATGTATCACAATCGTATTGTCTTGCAAGTTGGCCATCACCATAATCATCAGCGACATATATGCTGCGAGTCCTAAGGCAAAGCAAAAGAATAAGGCGCTGACATTAGAGGTCTCGAGAGAACCGATGTCTGCGTCTCCAAGGAGCCAACATCGTAGATGCATCCGCCCTTTCCTCTCCAACTAGTGGCCCTTATATATCCAAAGATCATTGCTTTGAGTGGGCATGAGAGCGATCGTGGTCTTGGGTGTAGACTTGGAGACGCTCTCGGCTACCTCATCATGAGTGGCTGGAATAGTTGTCTCAGTCTGTAAAGACTGGAACACAACATATACATCGGTACGTGCTTAATATCCTAATATGCTAAGAACTAATCTAAGTTGTTTCAAAAATTATAACTTATAATAAAATTCTAATACATAATGTTATTCTAAATATGCTAACTTATAATATAAATTCTAATTCTTATAGCGGTCTTGCTCGCCTCCTCGTCCAAAAAGGTCATGTCCTTTCTCTCATGCATCAGTTCGAAAACTAATACTAGTGGGATCTTCCCCCTTCTTCGTAATCTTTTTCAACTATGTACGAAATATTAAAAAATGTATTAAATTAATAATTAATGTTATTAAACTATATAATAAAATTATTTAAATACTTCAAGTTATCTTATATACCAAGTTTCGATGGTGCACAATGGTGTGGATCGATCAACCCGTATACAACCCCGTACAAGATTCGCTTGTCAGATCTCTTCTTAAACTCTGGAGTCTCGAGTTGCTTTTACTTTTTCTTCCAAAAATTATCCCTAATCCAGGCTTTCTTTTCCTTTTCCTTAGACATTGCCTTCTTCATATCATTCTTCATATCCCGTATCTTCTTGCTACAAGCACTTCGATAAGTCTTCCTGATTGCCTCATCTCGATACTTGATCCATCAAAAAGTTTTCTAACATGTAAATTCATCTAACAATTAGTATGAATAGATAAAAAATATATATAAAATGATCTTAAATTTTAAATATACCTACATTTAAACAAGCCATATATACATCTTCTCTGTTGGCACCTGGGAGAAGAAGAAGTTGATGATGATATGTAATTATAGTTTAAAATTTAATATTTCTACATATTTTATTTATTTATTCAACTAGATAATTGGTTGTTATTCATAATTAAAGATTTTTTCTGTTGCTGCTATCCCGACACTTTGTACGATCATTAGGGGAAACTACCATGGCCCTTACATTAACTTCTCATCTTCTTTTTCTTTTTCTTTTTCTTTTTCTTTTTCTTTTTCTTCTTCTTCTTCTTCAAATTCTTCTTCAAAGATATCTTCCTGGTCGTGGATAAGGCTAGTTGTTTGGATGCGATCTAAGTCTTGTGTGTCAACCTCTTCATCACCTCTATTTTCCTCGATAATATTTTCAAACTCCATATTGTCCACAATGTCTTCTTTTGAATATTGACCCAAACATTGAGGCACTTTGATCTAGTCCTCCTTGAATATTGGAAGTTGAACGTGTTTCTAGCTTTAGTCTTACATACCACCCACTAGTCGATCGGTCTCTACGATGCCATGGGTTTGTATAAAAGAATTGAATAGCTTAACTTTCTTTCACAAAAGAGTCGAACCATTTATATCTTCTCCGAAGGTTTATATCAACAAATCAAAATTGTTTATTAATGTACCATTATTTATTTGGTATTGTGTCGAACTAATCACATTTGAACATTAAAATATTCATCTAATATGGGGGGGGGGTATTATAATTCTATAATATCTCGAATCATACCGTAATAATCAAAGTCTGGCTCGTCATCGTAGATGATTCCTCTTACAATAATACCAAAAATCTTTGTATTCATGTCATTAGCAATAAATTTAGTATTTATATTATTTTGAGTTGCTTTAAACTTGAAACCATTAATAACGTACCCGGGCCAAGTCCTTGCTTCTTTAATTGGTCCAAATGGCAAATAACGAAGGCTCTTATTTACGAGTTTAGTTTCAGACAAAAAATATGTAATCACATATAAATAGTAGACATGTTAGTAGATACATAAATATAAATTATAGAACACCAGTATATTTAACATGTTATCTAAATTGTTTACATATTTGTTATACAAGATGTAAAGTTATTATCAACCTCTCATCATTAATATTGATCTTCTCATTTTAACTTAATCTCTAAATACAAAGAGAGATAATAAGAAGTAGAGTTAGTATATTTTATTAACAATAATAGAGAAAATTGTCATTATCTAGTCACTTACATCTCCAAATCTTTTACTTCTTGTATGCCATAATTTAATAGTACATAACAATGAGTTGCTTCCAACTAATCGTCCCCTAACCACCATTTATTACTAGCACCAATAGGATTGTCCCTCAGATTTAATATTAATAAGCCTCTATTTTATCATGTATCTTCTACGGCTTTGTCATTCCTGGGAACCTTATTTCGATTTGTTTGGACCAGATTACTGAAATAAATTAAGCTTTAGTTTGAGATCACCTTGATAATATATGCTTCATATATCGAAGCCTCTACACGAGCCTTGTTACCGACACTCTTTGTCACGCCCCAGTCCCAAAAATACGTAGGACTAGGACACGTAAGCATGCCAGCCGCATGGATATGGCAACTCCAATATATGGAAACCAAATCCACACGTACGCTGTAATATAAATATCAAATCCACAAGTGGTATAAACATATGTCACAAGTCACAGGGTATAATCTAGATCTCATCCACGAAAATCAAATATGAATAAAATAACCAATGTCTATGAAACTAGATCTCAATAAGGAGTATCTAAGGATGATAGTTGGATGGAAACAAATCCACTACCAACTCAAATGAGAAAGTAAATACAATATAAGTACAACACCATTAAACAATATAAGTACCAGCTATCAATCACGGCTCGAGAGAAGACGTCTACGAAGCATCTATAGCCATCCAAATCTACGCTCCTGCAAATACTCAAGAACAGGTACACCTGGCAGCGGACCAGGTCCTCAGAGGGACGTAACAAGATACAGAAAATATGAGCCAATTTGAATACAGTAAACATGCATATAATTTGAAAATAAATAAGTACGCTGTACAAGACAATCTATATGAATGCAAATGAGGACAACATTTTGACGTATGGGCAAGGGTAGGCTACTCGATCTAATCCTCATAACTCATGCACTCGTCCATGAACATCATCAGCCGACATACCTCGGGGGTAGCGACCCTCGGACTCCATCAATCGACATACCTCGGGGGTAGCGACCATCGAACACGACCCACCATAGTGCGTGCTAGTGACTACGGTGTTACCAGAGTGGTTAAAAGCCCATACGCCTAATAATTGTCCTTTATGATACTAAGTGCCATGTGTGTGTCAACATATCTAATACATAGTAATGACTGAAAGAAAACTACACATGCAAGAAATATATAGAATGCAATAAATAAACAAAAATATAAATAGCATACAAAATACTGTAAACAATTTGGCAAGGTATCTTGCCTGGGATCCTGCTGCTGGTATGAATCAGAGTCCAAGTCACAGTCCAAATAGCCTATGTATTACAAATTTATCACGTCAAAAGATAATTTATTTTAATTTATTTAATTCTTTAATAATTACTCTAAAATCCAATTTTAATCTTATTATTCTGATTTTTAGGTTAATGCCTAAATTTTGTCCAAAGAAATTGAATTTTATCGACTCGAGACTCATGGCACACAAATCGAGGCGATCTATTGATCGAAAAGTCAACTGACACAAACTTGACTTTCATGCATGAATTCCTATAGATTTCAGCGTCAAAAACATGCTGAAATTTATGGCTCGTCCGAATTCAAATTCGTTTGGAAATTATGGCACATACAAGTTTCGTATCGTGCACCGATGGTTAAATTTTACCCTAGAAGTTTTACAGAATTAACAATATAAAAATACTTCGAAATAAATTCTGGAAAAAACATATGTCAATTATCTCGACATTAGCTTTCCAAAACTTTAAACGGTTCATGATTCTGATTCCTGGTTCTCCCGGAATCACGAAAACATCGAAACACGTCTATTTTCGGACATGCTGTATTTTACAAATTTTTCAGAATTTAATAATAATAATTTCGTAAAACAAATTATATAATCAGAAAGCTAACCTCAATATCTTTCTAACACAAAAAACTAGGCCTCATTTGGAGTCCGGAACTATGCGCAATGGCTTCTGGAAGATGAAGGAACCATAGATGGCAATTCTCCAAAATTCGGCTGAAGAAAAACCCTAGAAATAAACTTAAACTAATATATATATAGAGGAGAGAGAAAGCAGTCGCGGCTCAGATCTTGACACGTGGCAGCCATCCAACGCTGCCCGCCCCGCAGTCACTGACAGGCGGGCCCGGCACTGTTTGCTGCGGGAGGCTGACAGGTGGGCCCCCTGTTTGCTGACTGGGCAGAAATAATTTCTTTTTGGGTTTTCTTTTTCAGAAAATAGTTTTTAATTCAGTTTTTGATAATTAACTCAAAATAAATGCTAAAAATAATCAGAAAATTCCCAAAAAATTATAAAAAATATATTTTATTATTTAGAACCTAAAATAAAAGTTTGGGATATTTTTATCTAAGTTTGAACATAAAATAAATTCTTCAAAATCCTAGAAAATTAGTGTTACTAGTTTTTAATTAACTAAAAATTATAGAAAAATTCCAATAATCTAAAATAGCCTACAATAATTCTAAATAAATAATTATACAAGTAAATATACTAAAAAAATTTATTTTCTAATTAACTAAGAGAATATTCTAAATAAATTCAACATCTATAATAAATATAATAATAAAATATACATAAAATACCTATTTTGGGTGAGGGAGTTTACACTCTTCTTAAGATGATGGAGGAACATAGAAAGGCACATTCTCAAAAAATATTTACAACATCTAAAAAATTTGTCAAAACAAATTGATCCTATATTGATATTTTGTCTTTCAAATGGATACATCCATTGATACTGAACATGTCCACTAACATGTGCTTCATATGGCTGATACATCGGCAGATGCTCCATATTGTCAAAAAAGTCAAGAGGGAAGACTTAGTAGAAGTAGAGTATAGAGGTCGGTTGTATTCGTAGACATATTATCAATTTATCTTCCCTGCTTAATATGAACGGCGATATATATTATACAAACCTATTATCTCCCATTTCTATTAAGTTTAACTGCATATGCTTGCATATCTCTTCCATGTTTTATCTTGCTTTAGGATTGTCCTTCGTCTTTCCCTTAATGTCCATAACTATATTAAAGACATTATCAAACACATTATTTGCTTATAAGCATGACATTAAGATTGGGCCTTATTAGATAATCTCTCTAATAAGGCAAGTCCCAGAAGATACTCTGCTTGGTCCAATAATGGCTACGTCCAAATTCTTCGACAGGATTGTTGATATTGGATTTTCTACCCTAGTATTCCTAAATATCGTATCTCGTCAAACTCGTAGGTGGATAAGATAGTTCTTTTTACCAGCTATAAATGCATTCTTTTTCCTTATTCAAGGATATGATGCGGGTAGAAACTGACGGTAACAGTCAAATAAGAAATCTTTCCTTCTATATTAAGATGGAACACCTTACTCTTTTTTATACATATTGAATAAGCCTTAATGTCGTGGGTACTCCATCATAATAATATACCATATGCAGAAAGTTTATTGATAGTCCACATAAGTGTAGCTCTCATCCAAAAGTTATGTTTCTTCGAACTCCCATAAATGTTTAAGCACATCCACCAATGGTTGCAAATAGATATCGATGTTCTTCTTCAGAATCTTGGGATCGGGTTTGATAAGTGTCAAGAACATATAAGAAGTGTTCATACATATCCACGATGGTAGATTTTAAGGGGTGATAATCAATGACAAACATGAGTACTGAGAACCCAATTATTCTACATAGAAGCCATCAGAATATAGCACCAATCAGATATTTCTAGGCACTATGGCAAAAATTTGGATGACACCGGTCAAAATACTTTCATGTCTCACAATCGAAAGGGTGAGATAATTCTCTATCATCCTTTTTTTATTCCTCGTAATGCCACATCATGTGTTGGGATGTATTCATGGACATATACATCATCTGCCTTTACTTTCTAACATGCCATATACTATGAAACGAAGAGTGCCCATCCTTCTTCAAACCGCGCCATCAAAAAGTTGTGCGCAGATCCTTATACATCTTTTAGCTACCTCCTTATATATCTTTCAGCTACCTGGATGTAATACATACCTTGTATAAGGAGCCTTCATAAGTATCTCTTTCTGGAGCGCTTCATCCTTCGAGCATACAGTCTTTCTTTTTGTCACTATGTCCCATCTTCGGATTCTGAAAAGTCAGCCGCCTTTCCCTCTAACATCTACCCATATATTGTTTTGTAGAAATTCATCAGCCCTCTAAGCTATTATGATTCTCTCGTGCAGACTTGATTCAAGTTGAAGCTGAGCCAACTGTAAATTCTGCTTGCGAACATGAAGCTCAATGCCCATACAGTACAAGTCTGTCAATATCTCAAGTGTGATCATCAGTGCCCCAAAGAATATATGGTTCTATCCATCTACCATAATATTCTCCTTGCCTAGACTAAGTTCCAGCCATCGCCTATTCCTCAAGTACAATTCCTTCTGAGTGAATCTGTACTTGAGACTCTTGTGGTCCGTAAAAATCTCTAATGAAATGCCATACAGAAAGTTCTACTTAAACTTCTATGCAAATACAATCACTGCCAATTCCATGTCATGAGTAGGATAATTTTGCTCGTGTGACTTTAACTATTTTGAGGCGTATAAAATTACCCTTACCTTCTGCATAAGCACTAAGCTATATCCCTACGCATCACTATAAACCTGAAATTCCTCAGTCCCGTCTAGAAGTGCAAGAAACAGTTGTTAAACCGAGCCGCTTCTTTAACTCCTTGAAGCATGCTTCGTAGTCGTTTGTCCACTCAAATGCATCTCACTTCGTAGTGAGGTGAGTCAAAGGCGATGCAATCTTTGAAAAATCTTTTACAAATTATTAGTAATAGCCAGCCAAACCAACAAAGCTCCAAATCTTACTAGCTGATACGGGTCATTTCCAACCAACAACTGCTTATATTTTCTTTAAATCGACAACAACGCCTGATATAGAAATAACATGGCCAAGAAAAGACACGTTGTTCATCCAAAATTTATATTTACTTAATGTTGCATATAATTGATTCCCTCAAAGGGTCTGTAACACTGTCCGTAGATGCTCCTTGTGGTCTTCTTTGCTTTTTGAGCAGACCACGATATCGTCAATGAATACTACCTAAAACTCGTCGAGCACTACCAAAATATGATAAAATAGCGACATTTTTAGCGACGTCGCCAGTTAACGTCACTAATTTTAAAGAATTTACCGACGCAATAAATAAATGTAGCAGGACATCATTGTTAACGACTTTTAGCAACGCTTAGCGACTATGAATAATATTCCGGAAGCTGATGTCGCCAAATGTCATAAAATATCACTATTTTTTATTATAGCGACGTATTATTCCATACGTTACTAAATATAATAACTTCCGCGACGTTTAGCTACGTAGGTTTAAAACGTCACTAACTTTTTCAAATAGGACAGATCGATTTTATTTCTCCCACTTCCACCAAAATTCTAAAATTCCCCCCTTCCCCGTGCGAGCCTCCTGCGACCGTGCTCCCCCCTCCGACGCCGACAGTGCTCCCCTTCAGGCGCCGATCGCACTCCCCCTTCCGATGGCTCAGTTAGACCCTAACCCCCCTCTCTCTCTCTAATAGTCTAAGTTGGGTTAGGGTTAGGTTTTTGACCGTGCTCCCCCCTCGACCCCCTCCGGTGACTCAGGTAAACCCTAACCTCCCATCTCTCTCTGACATGACACACATATATACACACACATACTGACACGACACACATACTCATACGACACAGACACAAAAATATAGACACGATATGGACACACAAATACTGACACAAAACTAGGGTTAGGGCTAGTATGAAGGAAACAGAAACATAGACACGATACGGCCACACAAAACTGACACAAACACAAATATGCCACAGACAAGACACGATACGACACGATATAGACACACTGACACATGTACTGACATGAGTTGTGGGTTTGACTAGGGTTGGTTTTGACATATTGATGCTGACACGAACACTGACTTGGACACGCACACACCCTAGTTATAAAGGGATATAGAGCTTGCGGATGCGGTGGACATGAAGGGGCTCGATCGGGGGACATCATCCCCCTGACTTTGGACTCGAAGGTTTACTCTATGCCGCTCTTGATGACACAAAAACTGGCCCCATCGTCGTCCCTTGCCTCGTACGGGAGGATGGACAGAGCCAACGTCTGATTTAGGGTTTGATTCTGGAGAGGGAGCCTGAGAAACTTTTGTGCCGATGATGCATCATTCAAATTTCTTCCCTATTAACTTTCGATGATAGCATAGTGCCTACCATGGTGGTGACGGGTGATAAAGAATTAGGGTTTGATTCTGGAGAAAGAGATTGAGAAACGGTTATCACATCCAAGGAAGACTATATTTGGAGTGAGTGTCATGAGTGGAGTGTATATGTAGGGTATACTAGTGATGTGTGTGTGTGTGTGTGTGTAAGTGTTGAGTGAGGGTATGTATTAGGATTGAGGCAAAACCAATTATTAACTTGGAGCCCAAATTAGGTAGTTTTGACCTAGCTTGACTCAAATAACTATGCATCACAACTCGAATACTCACGCATCAATAAGATTTGTTACTTTGATAAACATGTGTATCCATCTTTGCATCCATTTGGATAATATACTTGAATGGTGTCTATTCGTCTTTTCAGAAGTATCTAAAAATGGATCTGAATTACTACCTGCGTCATCGTTCGTAGATATACAACCGTCATCCTGATGACATGTGCGGTGTGCGGGATGAATTAATATAGTGGGTGGAATAATTCCTACAGTTCGCCAAGGCGTTCCCTTAGTACATGGACGACACCAAAATAAAGTGTCCATGTGTGAGATGTCACAAATTAAAATATCATTCAGAAGTGGATGTGACATATTATTTATACTCGAGGGATTTTACGCCGAATTACTATCAGTGGACCTCACATGGAGAACTTGTGACTTTATCACTAGAGCCGGATCCTTATATGGAGCCGTATATGGGTGTCCACGACCACGTTGATTATGACAACGGGTGCGTGAACATAATTTTTGATGCTGTCGGGCCTATTTTCGATCCGGACAATCATGATACAGCTGAGGAGGCAAGGAATGACGATGTTGCAAAGTTCATGGAGTTACTAAAGAATGCAAGAACTCTATTATATCCTGGTTGTGTGGATCATTCACCATTGGAGGTGGTTACAAGACTGTTGAGCATCAAGTTCGATTTTAACATATCGCAAGAATGCCACAACCGACTAATGGAGTTGATTATAGAGATCTTGTCGGTGGGTGCTAAGTTATCTAAAGACTTCCACCGGTCTAAGAGGAAGGTGAGATCGCTCTGGATGGGATATGAAAAAATTGATGCATGTCGCAACGGGTGCATGTTGTAGTACAAAGATGACAAGGATGAAGATGTGTGCTAATTTTGTGGTGTTGATCGCTTCAAGGCAACTAATACAGGAAGGTCATTCGATACAAGCAAGTCGACTGATTTGATGCACTATTTTCCTTTAATGCTGCGGTTATAGAGTTTGTTTATGGTAAAGGAGACTGCCAAAAATATGAGTTGGCAAAGACAAGAACAAATTGAAGGAGTGTTGGATCACCCATTCGATAGAGATGCATAGAGGCACTTCGATCGAGAGTATCCCAATTTTGCTTTGGATCCGCATAATATAATATTGGGTCTCTCCTCCAACGGTTTTACCCCATTCGAACTTTCGGGCTCTCAGTATTCATGTTGGCCTGTGATCGTCACCCTGTACAACCTACTGCCTTGGATGTGCATGAAGAGTCCGGTTATTTTCTTAATCGTCATTATTCAGGTTCAAACAATTCGAAGAGGAACATCGATATGTACTTGCAACCGTTGATAGATGAGTTAAATTATCTGTGGAAAGTAGGTGCCAACAAGTACGATATTTCAAAAAAGTAAAAATTTTAGATGAAGGCAGCATTTATGTGGACCGTCAACGAATTTTTGGCTTAGGACTTGTTATCAGGATGGAGCACACTTGGTCGTCTCTCATGTCCGTATTGTATGGACTGCACTAAGGCTTTTCGTTTGAAACACGAAAAAAAACTGTGCTTCTTTGATTGTCATCGACAATTTCTGCCGTCGGATCATCCGTTTCGGAGGAACATGAATGTATTTTGTGTCGGCATTATGGAGAAGGCAAATCCACCTCCAAGGTGGCCCAGAGACACGATATAGGAAGAGGTTAGATTTATCAAGTACTATCGAAGAGCCTATTAAGGGGTACAAGTGCGATAGATTTGGTCACACTCATAATTGGACGAAAAGAAGCATATTCTAGGATCTGCCATATTGGAGTACGAATATGATCAAACATTACCTTGATGTCATGCATATTGAGAAGAATGTGTTTGAAAACATAATTAATACTATGATGGATGTAAAGGGGAAGACGAAAGACAATCCTAAGCCCAAGTTGAACTTGGAAGAAATATGCAGACGCCCTGCGTTGTATTTAATAGAGGGTTGGAATGGGAAGCATAAGAAGCCTAAAACAATTTTCTCACTGGACAAGGAGGATAAAGAAAGACTTTATAGGTGGATTCATGGGCTAAAATTTCCAGACCGGTACGTGTCGAATGTGAGAAGATGCGTTGACCTGAAGGAAAACAAACTGACGGGTATAAAGAGCCATGAATGTCCCGTATTCATGGAGAGGTTAATTCCATTTATATTTCAAGAATTCTTACCGTAGGTAGTTTGGGATCCATTGACTGAGCTTAGCATATTCTTCAGGGATTTTTATTCTACAAAGTTGATCTTCGATCGTCTAGAAAAGAAAGAAAAGGACATTGAGGTAACACTGTGCAAGCTTGAAAGAGTAGTCTCTCCTGGATTCTTTGACTCCATAAAAAATTTGCTAGTTCATCTTTCTTACGAGGCACGTGTTGGTGGGCATGTCAGTTATCGGTGGATGTACCCGTTCGAGCGTCAAGTAAACCACCAAAAGATAAAGGTAAAAAATAAGGCACGGGTCGAGAGTTCTATTTACAAAGCCTATGTTCTTGAGGAGATTAAAAACTTTTGCTCGATGTATTTCAAGCCATATATTGCTACTAATAGAACAAGAGTTCCCAGAAAAGATGATGAATATCAGGAATCTAATGATGGAATACTAAAAATATTCAATGCTTTCGGTAATCCTTCGGGCAAAATGAATAAGAGATATCTGAATGAAGACGAGCTAAGGGCTGTTCAGTTGTATATAGTACTCAACTGCTGTCACAACCCGCACCCGGAATTTGGGCACGAGTATGCGGGTACGTCCAGCCTACACCGCAGCATCGGCGGTAGAACGCTGTCAAGGTAATGATACTATCTAAACAATCTCACACGAGCATCCAATCTCCATAAGGAGGCACGGATGACACAATATAATATGAACATATACTCAATCACATGACTACATCACGATAAGATATCGAACAAAAAATTAAATACAACACAAGTCTAAATGTAATAATCTAACTCAACAATTATCCATGTCTCAACGAGTATGCCGGAGATAAATCCGGTACCAAATAGTCTACTAAAAACTAACTAGAAAGCTAGTGATTCCGGCTAAACCTCCCAGAATCATAACTGAACTACCAAGCCCAAGTTGCAGCTACTCACCATAGGGTCCATAAAGTGTCGGATACCGATCCTCTAAGGCATAGTCTGGAAAAATATTTCCAGTCAGGAAGGAGCAAAGTACAATCTCAAATAACAGTTCCATTTAATTGATAAGGACTATAAAGCGATAAACAGATAATGCTAGATACTGAGAAGACAGTGAATAAATGCAATGGCAAAATAAAGAGACGGGCAATGTAAAGAGACAGGCAATGTAAAAAGACAGGAAATATAGGAAATGTGATTCAGTCAGTGCATATATGAAATGAAGAGAACAAGGTACAGGATCATATACTGGTGATGTAGTATATAATCTAAATAGAGAACTGTAATCTATTCTAAGTGTTTGAAATAGTAGCTTCGAAATGTGATCGGCTTGGGAACATGTACGATTGCTACAAAGTTTAGCTAATCATACGTAAGGGTTATGATTAACACCAATAATATTTTAATTGTACAATGGGTATTTGATCACATCTCTCACTAGCAATTTCCCCGTCCCCAACTAGTACTGTGGATCCAATCATGACACGTCACGATACACGAACATTGTTTAATATATCATGTACAATGTCTAATATCAATGTCTAATGTCAATATCGTGTACAATGTCGATACGATAATTAATGTAACATCTCATGACTACAGATCCAAGCTATATACTAGTCCGTGTAGCACAGTGTCGAGGATTCAGATGTAACATTTCTAGATTACTAAACTTATAGAAATTATCAAGAAATTTGGAAATTATCAGAGAATGTACTTGCCTTGGGTCCTTAGCTGGTAAATACTGATGTCCTGTTCCAGAGTATCGCCTGGATGAACCAACAGTCCTATAGACATATCACAATATACACTTGTATCATATGCTACACTAACACACAATCAAAAATATCGAACTCAGGGCCGTGCCAGGTATGGCACTAGTCAACTAGGGTCATCTAGTAGTAATACATATATAAATATACATTTATACTCAGAATATATATATCAATTAAATACGTATATAATATATATATAAGTGCCTATCAGTAATTTGTACAAAATATGTATAAGTGTATATACACTAAATACAAGTATATAAATATACATAACACATTTATTTATAACAACTATATTTAAGAATATACATGTATACATATATATGTACTAGTGAAAAATATACATTTGTTATATCTATATATATGTATATATATACTAAATAAAAATACATATACTATATACTTGTATACATGTATATATATACATCAATACACACATACTAGAGTATACATATACCAATATGTATATAGTACATATATATACCAATATAATTATATCATTCACTAATATTAGTACATACTAATACACTAATTTAAATTATACTACTATACTTTTTATTAAATAGATATTATAAAAATAAACCAATATATATATACATATATATATATATACCAATTAAATTAAATACATACATATACATACACATTAATTAAATATATACAAATACATTACATTAATTATACATATACAATTATATTACACTAATTATACATATACATATTAATTACACTAATTATAAATATACATATTAATTACACTAATTATACATATACATATTAATTTCAGTGAAGGAGGGAAGAGGTGGAGGAGACTCACCGGTGGTCGACTGGCTGGCCGGCCGGAGGGGGAGCTGGCCGCACTGGTGGTGGTGATAGTAGATGGTGATGGGGATAGGTGAAGATGGTGGTGGTGGTGATAGGTGAAGACGGAGGGAGCCGGGGAGAAGAGATGGGGTGCCGGAGCCGTGAGGAGATGGACTGGGTGGTTGCTGGAGAAGGCTGCGTGGTGGTGGAGTAACGTGGACGGCTCGTCGGAGTGGGGAGCTGCTGCAGACCGGAGCCGCCGGGTTATGCAGTCGGGGTCGGGGAGCCACTGCAGACCGGGGAAGAGACAGGGGTGGCTGGGTGGCTGCGAGCCGCCGGGGAAGAAGCTCAACGCCGGAATCGAAGAGATGCAGGGAGGAGCTGAGTTGATCTCCGGCGGGTGCTCGGCTGAAGGCCTGGCCGGCGGAGGCTGAATCGGTGGCCGGCCGGAGTTGCAAGGTGCATAGTGGATCAGTGGAGGTGTATGGGTTGGGTTTTCCCCCCTCTACTTTAAATTCAAAAAAAAGAAGGAGGTAAAGATGAAAGGAAGGAGAAGAAGAAGAAGAAAAGAGAAAAAGAAGGGAAGAAATTTGGTTTCCTACGGTTGAGTGAGGAGGGAGGAGAGAGAGAGAGGTGGGGGCTTATGAGGGCTAGCCTAGGTTTTTGGGGATTAGGGCTTTCCTAGGGAAGAGGGGATGATGTGACTTTAAATAGTGAGAGAGGGTGTGGAAATGAAGGGTGGTGATTGATCCATCGAATGGGTGGTCTAGATTGGTCATGAAGGAATTCTTCATGTGGGTGAGGGTGTTGACTAGTCAATGTTGGGCTTCTCCATTTAGTTGAACCAATGGGGGTGTTGACACCAAATACAAATTTGCAAATTATCCCCCTTAAATTTGGGTATTTGCACAGATGCATAAAATGATAAAAATTTGGCGGGCGATTCGGTGTTTGGCGTTTTGTACGGTGAGGGAGCGCTGTAAGTTTGGTATGGGCTCAATTAGCAGGGCACTGAAATTAAATAGGGATTTACGAAATCGGTTAAAATTGTATCCTCAAATTAATTAGAAATAAATATAATCTATGTTCTAAAATTAATTAGGAGGATATGGGGCCAAAATCAGGTCGGGTCATCAATACCATTAGTGAAGAAGACTCAGAACAGAATATTACCCTAATTTGGGTCACACGAAAAATATGTCAAGATTGCCTCCAATTTTGATTGGAACGCACAACGATACAAAGTAAGAATTTATTTAGAAATTAAAATAAACGCCCGCGACGAATATTGTGCAGCTAAAATAAAGCTCAAGAGATCATAATTATGAGTTGCAAAAATATCAGAATGGAAGGCAGGCACGTCTAGGGCAAGGTTATGAAATTTGTTGGAAGGCAAAAGCTAGGGTAGCGCTCCAAATATCGAAGCAAGGGCAGGGCGCAATAATAAATAAATTAAGGTAGTTAATTACAATCTCCAATAAATAAATTCTAAATAAAATAATTAAATACATAATCCCATAATTCGGACAGGTGTTCATCTACTGGGCTTCTAGGTCATGTTTACCAGCTCAAACGTAAATGAACACTGTATATATATAATATATTTAAATACACACCTCATGCAATTATTTAATTTAAATACAATATCGAGAAATCATTTAATATAAATACCATAATATTAATAATATCTAAAAAGTCAAAAATACCCCTATTTTCGGAACGTGGTAGTGACAAGTGCGACGAGGATAAAGTGGAGAAGTTAGAGGGGTAAGTAATTAATATGTTAACGTTTAAGTCATCTTAATGTAATAGTATATGCTAATATTGTTACACTAATCGGGTGATGTTTTATTATTTTTTAGCACATTTAATGTTGAGGTAAGGTCGATGAGACCATACATAACAGATGAAGAAGTAAAACAAAAAATAAGACTTTATTTTCCTTTTTGGTTTAGTGCATATGTAAAGATCTTTTTGTGTTTGCATTATGCACAATAATTAACATAACATTGAACTTAATATCGTTTCCTTGGTATTTAGGTTGAACGTCCCCATACAACACTTGAGAATGAGTCTAATAGAACTCTAGCCAAGGGACCAATTTATGCTGTCAAAATCTTGTCAAGCTACTGTGTGAATGGGTTTAGGTTCAAGTCAACAAAAGTCCCGATAGGAGACAACTTCTTGGATCTCGATTCTACGAAAAATAGTTGTTTGTGTATCAGATCTTCGAGCTATAAAGATGTCGATCCTGGCAATTATTTCTATGGGGTCTTATAAAAAATTGTGTAGTTGACATATAATTATGGAACAGAGCCTACTAAGATCATGTTATTCAGGTGTGATTGTTTCAATCCGATCCAAGATCAAGGTTGGAAAATAGACAAGCATGCTCTTATGGATATAAACTACCAGCGTCAATATCAAGGCTATGAACCATTTGTCCTATCAAGTCAGGCTTAAATCGCGTACTTCATAACTTATCCTAAACGGGGAACAACGAGGTCGGACTGGTGGATATTATATAAGACAAAAGATAAAAATACCTTTAACGTTAATGAAATAGCTTATCTGAAGGATAACCTACCTATTGTGACAAATATTGTAGAGGTAGACTCAACAAAAGTTCCTCATTACATGTCTAATCGTGTGGAAGAGGTAAAATTAATGGAAGAGAAGAATGAAGTAGATAAAAGTGAAGATGAGGAGGAAGAGGAAGAGGAGGACAAAAAAATAAGAAGAAGATAAATTTTCAGAAGAGGATTGAAAATAAAATAAAATCCAATTATAACTCTAGCCATGTATTATATTTTTAATGTGGAATGTAACATCTATTTTAACTGTATAGATACATATATTTATATTTATTATCAATTATATTATTAGTTTCCATCTATCTTAACTGTATGGATACGTTTATTTTGATGCATAACTTGCCTTAAACGCCGCGGTTGCAGAGGTTGTTTATGGTGAAGGAGACTGCCAAAAACATGAGTTGGCACAGACGAGAACAAATTGAAGGACTGTTGGATCACCCATCCGATGGAGAAGCATGAAAGAACTTCGATCGAGAGTATCCCGATTTTGCTTTGGATTCACGTAATATAAGATTGGGGCTCTCCTCCGACGATTTTACCCTATTCGAACTTTCGGGCTCTCAGTATTTGTGTTGGCCTGTGATCGTCACCCCGTACAACCTACTGCTTGGATATGCATGAAGACTCCGGTTATGTTCTTAAATGTCATTATTCCGGGTCCGAATAATCCAAAAAGGAATATCGACATGTACTTGCAACTGTTGATAGATGAGTTGAATCAGCTGTGGAAAGTAGGCGCCAACACGTACGATATTTCAAAAAAGCAAAATTTTCAGATGAGGGCAACACTTTGTGGACCTTTAACTACTTTTTGACTTATGGCATGTTATTAGGATGGAGCACTCATGGTTGTCTCTCATGTCCGTATTGTATGGATCGCACTAAGGCTTTTCGTTTGAAACACGTAGGAAAACCGTGCTTCTTCGATTGTCATCGATAATTTCTGTCATCGGATCATCCGTTCTGGAGGAACAGGAATATATTCTGTACAAACTTTATAGAGAAGACAAATCCACCTCCAAGGTGGCCCTGAGACACGATATGGGAGGAGATTAAAGATTTACCAAGTGCTATCGAAGAGCCTACTAAGGGGTACAAGTACGACAGATTTGGTCACACTCATAATTGGACAAAAAGGAGCATATTCTGGGATCTGCCATATTGGAGAACCAATCTAATCAGACATAACCTTGATGTCATACATATCGAGAAGAATATGTTTGACAACATAATTAATACTATGATAGACGTAAAGGAGAAGGCGAATGAAAATCCCAAGGACAGATTGGACTTGGAAAAAATATGCAAACACTCTGTATTGCATTTGATAGAGGAAGGGAATGGGAGTATAAGCTGCCTAAGGCAATTTTCTTATTGGGCAAGAAGGATAAAGGGAGACTTTGTAGGTGGATTCATGGGCCAAAATTTTCAGACGGGTACGTGTTGAATATGAGAAGATACGTTGACCCAAAGTAGAATAAACTGACAGGTATGAAGAGCCACGACTGTCACATATTCATAGAGAGGTTAATTTCAATTATATTTCAGTAATTTTTACCGCAGGTAGTTTGGGATCCATTGACTGAGCTTAGCATATTCTTCAGGGATCTTTGTTCTACAAAGTTGATCATTGATCGTCTAGCAAAGCAAGAGAAGGACATTACGGTAACACTATGAAAGCTTGAAAGAGTGTTCCCTCCTGGATTCTTCATCTCTATGAAGCATTTGCCAATTCATCTTTCTTACGAGGCACGTGTTGGTGGGCCTGTCGGTTATCGATGGATGTACCCATTCAAGCGTCAACTGAACCACCTAAAGAGAAAGGTAAAAAATAAAGCACGGGTCGATGGTTCTATTTGTGAAGCCTATATTCTTATAGAGATGATAAACTTCTGCTCGATATCTTTCAAGCCGCATGTTGCTACTAATAGAACAAGAGTTCCCAAAAATGACGACTAATATCAGGAATCTAATGATGCAATACTGAAAGTATTCAATGCTTTTGATAAGCCTACAGGAAAATGAATAAGAGATATCTGAATAACGATGAGCTAAGGGCTTCTTAGTTGTATATATTACTCAACTATGAGGATGAAGTGGAGAAGCTAGAGGGTTAAGTAATTAATATGTCAACATTTAAGTCATCTTAATGTAATAGTATACGCTAATATTGTTATACTAATTGAGCTATATTTTATTATTTTTTAGCACATTTAAAGATGATATGAGGTCGATGAGACCATAAATAAAAGATGAAAAAGTAGAACAGAAAATGAGACTTTATTTTCCTTCTTGGTTTAGGGCATATGTAAGGATGATTTTGTGTATGCACTATGCACAATAATTAACATAACATTGAACTTAATATCGTTTCCTTGATATTTAGGTCGATCGTCCCAACACAACACTTGAGAATGAGTTTATTAGAACTCTAGCCAAGGGACCAATTTATGCGGTCAAAATCTGGCAAAGCTACTATATGAATGGATTTAGGTTCAAGTCAATAAAAGCCCCGATAAGAGACAGCTTCTTGGATCTCGATTCTACAAAAATAGTTGTTTGTGTATCAGATCTTCGAGCTAAAAAGATGTCGATCCAGGCAATAATTTCTATGGCGTCTTACGGGAGATTGTGAAGTTGACATATAATTATGGAACAAAGCTTGCTAAGATCGTATTATTCAGGTATGATTTGTTCGATATGATCCAAGATCTAGGTTGGATAATATACAATCATGGTCATGTGGATATAAATTTTAGGCGTCGATATCAAGGCTATGAATAATTTGTCCTATCAAGTCAGGCTCAGCTCGTATACTTTATAACTTATCCTAAACAGGGAACGACAAGGTCGGACTGGTGGGCAGTATGCAAGACGAAAGCTAGAAATACCTTTGACGTTAACGAAATGGCTTATCAGGAGGATGAGCTACCTATTGTAATAAATATTGTAGATGTGGACTCAACGGAAGTTTCTCGTTACACGTGTAATCGTGGGGAAGAGGTAGAATTATCCGAAGAGGAAGATGAAGTAGATAAAAGTGAATAGGAGGATGAAAAAGAAGAGGAGGACGAGAAAAATGAAGAAGATAAATTTTCAGAAGGGGATTAAAAATAAAATACATTTAGAGCTCTAGCCATGTACTGTATTTTTAATGTGGAATGTAACATCTATTTTAACTGTATGGATGATTTTATATTGTGCTTATTGTGTGACTGTGATACTTTTATTTTGTGTTTATTGTGTGACTGTGATATTTTATATACTGTTATAAGTCTGTGTATTTGTTTTATCATCATATGTTATTTTTATGAACTATTATAAGTCTATGTATTTGTTTTATCATCAGGTATGACAAGACAACGAGGATCATACGAAGGTAGAATCTCTAGACGGAGTGCTCCTCCAGTACCGACTACTTGTTCCGGATCCTCATCATGGAGTACTCCAGTGTACCGGCCAGTCAATCTTTGACTCCGTCAATGGTACATGGGACCAACAGTTCTATGCATGAGACTACTCCATCGTCCAGCCTCCCTTCCGCTGACGACACCATGGAGACAGAGGAGCATATGGAGGAGGTCGAGCCGACTCCGTCTGTGCATGATCAGAGCGATCCTCCATGCGCGCCTCCGGGCGAGACGAGGATGGAGATTTGGTGAGACGGGCCTAGCAAGTAAGTACAATAGTTAATATTTTCTAAATAATTATATATATATATATATATATTCATGAATTTTATTATCATTGTATATACAGAGAGCACTGGGGCATTTTCTAAGGCAGAACTATGGTGGGCCTTGGATCAACAACTCAGATGCTCCTGAAGGTAGGAAGGTATTTTGGCTTGCCCACTTCAAGGTAAAAATATTTTTGTTTGCCCAGGACAGCGTTGACCATCAGATTGCTGACCTGCATGACGAGTTGCGATAGAGGATTACGGAGCGGCCACAGTCTGTGCCACAGACGAATTATGCGATGATTATCGTATATTTTGATTCGCTCGAGCATAGCCTTATGGAGCTCAGGACTCTGAGCCATACAACATAGCACAGCCTTATGGAGCTCAGGAATATGGCCAGACGATAGAGCACAGCTTGGCAACTCTAGCCGTGTTTACAGAGCGCAGACAGACGGAGCTGGAGGGGTCGCATATGGCCATGAGAGACTCACTTGCGAGGATCCATGCGACGCAAGATTTTTTAAGTCGGTCGATGGCGGAGAACACTTCGAGGGTGGTATCTTCCATGGATTCATATAATGCTCGACTGCTAGCATTGGAGCAGATACATCCTCCTGGTCCTCTGGTATCGACACCGCCTCCATAACTACCTCCTCCATCGGCATCGATAATGCTTTCACAAGAGCAGTATGAGTTTCTTCTATCCCAGATGCACAGCGGTGCTCCTCCTCATCAGTAGTGTGTATTGGCCCATTCGTGGACATATTTTAGTGTGTTTGTGGGTATTGGCCCATTCTCTTTGATATATTTATTTTATACTTTTCATTCCATTCTGGGACGCATGTGACACTTATTTTAAATTCATTTATCTACTTCTTGGGACATATTTAGTGCAATATAACTTTGTAGATTTCTTTCTATGTGAATTTAGTTTATTATTCATATTAACTGTACACCAAAATTTCTCAGTGTTGAGTGTTCTACCGAAGGGGTCAAAAAACTAGGGAATTCAATGGAGGATTGCTCCAGGTCTATTTATATAAACTGTAATTTTATAATTGTAGGTAGAATTTTATTGAATTTTTTTTAAAAACTACTGCCTGTTTTTTTATTTTTTTTCAATTTAACGACATTTTTTGACGTTTTACGACGTTCACCGACGCGTACTGTTACGTCTGTGAATGTCACTAAATGGAAAATATGGATGTCGCTAGTATGTCGCTACACATTGCTAATATGCTGACATGGAGAAACTTGCCATGTCAGCATTCTTGTAGCAAAACTTCGCTCATAATGTCGCTAATATAACGACGTGTTGCGACTAATGCTTACGTCGCCAGTTTAACGACGAGACATCGCTAAACATCGTATAATCTACGACATCTTCTTGTCGCAAATATATGTCACTATAGCGACGACTAGCAAATTTTTTGTTGTCAGCAACCATGTAATACGCGACGACATAAAAATGTCGCTAATTACGTCACCAAATCATTTTAGCGACATCGTTTTACATATTAGCGACATTTTTAGGCGTCGCTAATATGTGTTATTCTGGTAGTGGAGGAACGATCTGAACACTCAATTCATGAAATCTATAAAGGTATCTGGGGCGTTCGTTAAACAAAATAAAATTACCAAGAACTCGTAGTGGACATATCTGGTGCAAAATTCTGACTTTGACATGTCCTTCGGTTTGATCTTTAGTTGTTGATAATCTATGCAAAAGTCAATCTTCAAAAATACTGACGCACCTTGCAACTGGTCGAATAGGTATCAATCTCAATTAGGAGAGTTTATGAAAAGAGTTTTTGAACTCGGCATAGGGTGCTTATTCCTAATGGTAACCTTATTCAACTCTCGATAATCGATGCATAGCTGCATTAACCTGTCATTCTTCTTTAGAAACAGAACTAGCAGTCCCCACATAGAGACTCTGGGACGAATATACCTACGGTCTAGCAATTTTTGTAACTGAATCTTTAGCTCTTTTAATTATGAAAGGGCTATTTTTATGAAGCTTTGGATATGGGTCGGGTATCTAGAAATGTATTGATGGTTAATTCAATCTTTCGATCGAGAGGCATGCCAAGTAGCTTATTTGAAAATACGTCAGAGAATTCTGCCATAATATTAGTCTGCACTGTGTTTGCACCAGCCTTTTTAGTGTCTCGAACATAAATCAAATACCCATCACAACTGGAATGTACCACAGTTAAGCATATATTATAGAAATCACCAAGCATGCTTTCTGTAGTGCCTAAATTCTGATCCGACCGGGATGCACACTATATAATGGGGTTTTAGCTAGTCTTTTGAGTCATAGCTTAGTGTCTAGTTGTCTTTCGTCATCCTTTTGCCATGGACGAAATGCAATGATCCTTTCCAACTCATGGATAGGCCTCTATTGAAACAAGTCCAATAGTTTTTGTGTTTCGTTGCTTGGTTTTCTTAAATTTTCTTTGGGAATTTATTTTGGTATTGTTTTTGATTTGCTTGGTTTTTGTTGTCGATTTCTCACTTGGAGCTTTGGTTCTAGGAGATTTTTTGGAGAAAGAATAGGCGAAAGGTTTCTAACTCGATGCTCGTGCTATTGCAGGTCCGCGTAAATGATGCTTGATCGTCACTAGATGGGACTCCTTCTTTCAGTACTTTCTTTAATCGATGGGTGGTTTGGACCCTTCTTTCTTACTTCTTCATGCCAACATCTTTAATGTTTCTAACGTTCAATTGATGATGCCCGGATGAATGCCTAGGAAATCCTTAGCCATAATGCATGTCAGCCATTAAGAAAGGAATATGGATAATTATTGTTTAACTTAATACTTATATATGCAGATGATCTATAACAGGAGCTTCGAGATAAAGCGAGCAGTTATGGTTCAAAACCAAGAAACTGCTTGATGGAGTGCAGCATCTAAAACATTGGTTGTGGCATAGTGCCTCGAAGAGTTTGGATCCACGGGACACCAAAATTGAAACACGTATCACAACCTGCACCCGGTATAGGGGCACGAGTGCGCAGGTATGTCCCACCTACGCCGCAGCATCGGCGGTAGAACGCTGTCTAAGTCACAATAAGTACTATATAACTAAATACCTGTCAATGATATCAATCTCCATAAGGAGGACAATATACATCTCATAATATCTCATAATGTAAACTCAATCACAACAACTATAAGAGTATAAAGGCACGATATGAGATAAGAAGAAAGACATAATCAAACACAATGTCTCAAAATATAGATAAACCACAGTCTAGCTGTCCAACATAAAGTCTCTACAAGTCTCAACATAAACTGAGAATAAGTCTAAACATAAACTCAATAACCTCAAATAAGTCTCAGATGCATAAGATAAATACTATCTAGATAGCTACAGGTAATGTCTCCTCTAAAGGAATAGTCTCCTCTAAGATCTCTGGTGTGTAGTCTGCATCTATACCCGGTCCATAGTGTGTGGTACAGATATCCTCAAGATCCTTTGGAAAAAATATCCAGTCAGGATTGGAATGAAGTACAAGCACTAACAGTAGTTCCACATATATTGACAAAAACTATATTACAGTGTAAAGAAATACAAGACAGATATGAATACTGGCAATGAGAAATACTGGAATAAAGAAATACTGGAAATAGAAATACTGGAGCATATGTCATCATCAATGGTGCAACTAGCAATGAACAAAAATAGATGTGCATGCTAAAATAATGAACTGGAATATAGTGGATGCTAGAACAATAACTAGAATATAAGGAATGCTAGATAAATATACTAGAGATATATGTCAAGAACATCTAGCTAAGTGTGTGAAACATTAGCACATCATGTGATCGGCTTGGGACTGATCAGGCTCGCTATGTATGACTAGCTATGATTCATGTAAGGTCAGGCTAACCATCCGGATAGCTATGATGCAAGCAATAGTCAGGCTAATCATACATAAAAGGCTATGAGGCATGTAATGGTCAGGCTGCACCGACGTGAGGTGTGGGTGAGCTATGATGCAAGTAGAGTTGGGTATGATCACATAAGCTACTAATATTTCCCCATTTTTCCCAGCTAGCACGATGGATTCCAAATCACGACTCCTTGTGACAGGTCTCAATGATGCCAACTGGTGTAAACAATAGTGTCAGAGTCATGTACGCTATACAACTAGAATTATAGAGATAATCAACATAATGTAAACTGTCAGAGAATGTACTCGCCTATGGTCCTTAGCTGGCAATACCAATGTCCTATTTCTAAAGTATCGTCTGAGTGATCCAACAGTCCTATAGACATATCATATAATATAATATTGCGTCAGACATTACACTACACACACAATCAACACAATGATCTCAGAGACTACGCTAGGGGGTGTCACGTCTTTATTTGCTATGCATAACAGACAATCAATGATACGGGTCTTGCCAGTACGTCGATGTACATATGGTAGTCTACTAACCTACTACATGGTCACAGGTTAATGTAACTACGGGGTCTCCATAGTTACACTTGGGTCATCTAGTACATAGACATAGACTACATGTTATTATCATTAACACTAATTAATTACACATATAATAGATGTATGTATATACTTAATAGAATATATACTATGTACATATTTACATATATTAGACATGTATTAGGGATACATGTTCAATACATATACGTATGTATATATATACTTAATTGAGAATTATACTATATATATATATTTTGTCATATATTAATACGTATGCCGATACATATATACCAATTATATATATATCCATATACCAAACAATACGCGTACACTAACATGGCTAAATACGTATGTATACAATAATAAAATATGCGTATGCATGTACGTATACATGCACGTGAGAGGGGACTCGAACCTGGGTACATGGGACGAGTCGTGCGTGTCGAGGTCGTCGCGGGGTATTCCGTTGAGGGTAGTTGAGGGGTTGACAACAGGTTCTGAAGGTCTCTGGCACGTTTGGCGTCGTGCAGGCGGTCGTCGACATCAGGCGAACTCCGGCGAGGGAATGAGGGTGTAGGCGTTCAGGCGTCGGTTGGCAGCTGCTCCAGTCGACCAGGGTGCAACGGGAAGATGATGCAGGCGGGAACAGCGGGGTAGTCGACTTCAGGCGAAGCCGAGGCGTTCAGCGGTCAGTCCGGTCGACTCTGGGGGTCTGAGTCAAGGCGAGACGGGGCTGCTTCGGCATCGTGGAGTCAAGGTGGGTTAAGGGAGTTCGGCGGGAAGTAGGTTCATCGGGGATGTCCGGCGGGACTGGGCTTCGGTGTCGTGGGATCGGGTTCAGTCGTGTGAAGAGTACGGCGGCGAAGGGGTCAGGCGAGGGGTTATCCGGCGGTAAAGGGTCGGGGGAGATGGGTGAACAGGGAACACAAATAGGTCGGCTGCTTTATGGTTTTGAAAAAAGGGAAAAGGAAAAGTAAAGGAGTAATACATATATATATACGTATAGAGTTTGGGTTGACATAGAATTAGGCTTGGTCAAAGCCCTCTTGGGATTGGGCCTTGCCATAGATATTTCAATAGCTAGGATTTAGAGGGGTTCAATGAAATTGCTAGAATTGCATTGGTTTAAAGGTTTGGAGGCCATGGTTCAAGGAGGTTGATGTTAAATTACACACTCCTAAAAATTATAGAGAAATATACATGAAAGAGAAAAATGGGTTATCTGTGTATCGTGTCCAACATGATGGATACCTTAATGCACTTTTGCACGAAAGTGCCTAACAAATGGAAAAATTGCATAAGGTGAGGTTTATGATTTTAATTAATTAAAATAATTGTAATATGTGTTCTAAAATTAATTAGAAGTACAAGGGACTGAATTTAAGTAGGACACAAGTGTTATAAATAAAATAGACTCAAAATAGAATATTACCCTAATTTGGGTTACTCAAAATCGGTTAAGATTGTGTCTCCAATTTCGATTGGAACACACAAGGAAACAAGATTTGATTTATATAGAATTAAGTATAGTCGTTTACGACGAATATTGTGCGTCTAAAATGAAGCACAACAAGACATAATTATGAGTCATACAAGGATCAAAATAACAGTCTGGCACGTCTAGGACAAGGATGTAAAATTTATTTGAAGACAATGGCTAGTGTAGCACTCTAATTATCGAAGCAACGGTAAAGTACAACAATCAAATAAAATCACAGCAATTAATTATAATTGAATTATCATGCAATCATTTACACATTAATTATGAAAAGATAAAAATACCCCGAATTTGAAACGCGGGGGTGACAAGTCTACCCTCCTTAAAAGAATTTTGTCCTTAAAATTAAAAATAAACTAGCACAAGAACAAACAATCAAACATTGAATTATACCTCAAGTCTCGAAGAGATACGGATACTGCTCGTACATTTTGTCCTCTCTCCCAGGTTGACTCACCTGGAGAGTGATGTCTCCATGTAATACGAACCAAGAAAATAGTCTGGTTCCGTAATGCCTTCTCTCTACGATCCAAGATCTCAACGGGCTATTCAGGATAACTGAGTGTGGTCCAACCTCGATCTTCGAGTGATCTAGTACGTGACTAGAATTTGCCACGTACCTTCTCAGCTGTGACACGTGGAACACGTCATGCACTCCATCTAGAGCAGGCGACAAGTCAAGTCTATAGGCCACTACACTGACCCTTGCAAAAATACTGAAGGGCTCGATGTATCGTGGACTAAGCTTTCTGCCTCTACCAAAACGAATCATGCTCCGTGTCAAATAAATCAGTAGGAACACCAAATCGCCAACCTAGAACAAACAATCTTAACACGCAATCTAAAACAAACAATCATAAACCAAAAACAAAACCCATACCTGAAACTCTAGGGGTCTACGGTGGCTATCGGCCCAATGCCGCTGTCTGTCCTACGCCACTTGCAGTATGTCTCAGATAAGTTTCACCTTCTCTGCTGCATACACGACCATTTCTGATCCTAACAAAACTCTCTCTCCAACATCATCCCAAGATAACGGTGTACGACACCTTCGTCCATATAAAGCCTCGAATGGTGATATCTCAATGCTGGCCTGGTAGCTGTTGTTGTAAGCAAACTCTACTAGGTGTAGATGATCCTCCCAAGAACCTTCGAGATCCAAAACGAAAGTTCGTAGCATATCTTCAAAAGTCTGAATAGTCCTTTCAGACTGTCCGTCTGTCTGGGGGTGATACGCGGTACTGAACTTGAGCTGAGTGCCCAAGCTAGCCTGCAGACTCCTCCAGAAATTGGAAGTAAAACAACTATCCTGATCTGAGATAATACTCACAGGAACTCCATGTAATCTAACAATCTGCTACATGTACATCTCTGCTAACTTCTCTGTCGATGTACCCACTTTGAAAGGTAAGAAGTGGGCTAATTTGGTCAACCTATCCACGATGACCTAAATCACGTCCTTTTCTCCTGGAGAACGTGGAAGTCCAGAAACGAAGTCCATAGTCATGTACTCCCACTTCCATTTTGGAATGGGTAAAGGTTGAAGCAATCCTCCTGGCCTCTGTCGATCTGCTTTTACCTGCTGGCACACTAAACACCTGGATACAAAGCGTGCTACTTTATGCTTCATACCATACCACCATACATGATTCCTCAAATCTCGATATATCTTGTTGGCTCCGGGATGCATCGAGTACTGAAAGCAATGTGCCTCCTACAAAACCTCTTGGCATAGCTCTCTACTTGGCACACACATCCTCGTGCCATGTCGTAAGGATCCATAATCTGCAATAGTAAAATCATCTGTCAATCCTGTCCGAACTTGTGCCCTGATATTCCTCAGAGTCTCATCATCATACTGTGCAGCTCTAATTCTGTCCATCAGCTCTGATTGTATCTGCAATCCCTACATCTAAATCTTAACTCCTGGAACTAGTACTTCAATTCCCAAACTCTCAAGATCAGTTAATAAATGTTTATCTGAAGTCAAGCATATAGCCATCGGATACATGTTCAAGGCATCGGCGACTACGTTGGCCTTTCCTGGGTGGTACTGTAATGAGATATAAAAGTCTTTCATCAACTCTAACTACCTTCTCTACCTCATATTCATCTTCTTCTGTGTAAATACGTACTTCAAGCTCTTGTGGTCTGTGAAGATCTCCATACGCTCTCCGTACAGATAGTGTTTCTACAGTTTTAGAGCGAAGATAACTGCTGCTAACTCCAAATCTTGAGTGGGGTAGTTCTTCTCATGAGGGCGTAATTGTCTTGAAGCATAGGCAATTACTTTCTCGTGTTGTTGAAGAACGCATCCCAAACGTTTTCCTGAAGCATCACTATAAATAGTGAATCTACCTGTCCCTGATGGCAATGTCAAAACTGGTGTTGTCGTCAATCTCTTCTTCAGCTCATCAAATGTGGCTTGATATTCTTCTGTCTAAACAAATTCTACATGTCTAATATATATAAATATGTACATAGTACAAATTCTATTAAGTATATACATACATCTATTATATGTGTAATTAATTAGTGTTAATGATAATAATATGTAGTCTATGTCTATGTACTAGATGACCCAAGTGTAACCACGGAGACCCCGTAGTTACATTGACCTGTGACCATGTAGTAGGTTAGCAGACTGCCATATGTACATCGACGTACTGGCTGTATCATTGATTGTCTGTTATGCATAGCAACTACAGATATGACACCCCCTAGCGTAGTCTCTGAGATCATTGTGTTAATTGTGTGTGTAGTGTAATATCTGAAGCAATATTATATTATATGATATGTCTATAGTACTGTTGGATCACTCAGACGATACTTTGGAACCAGGACATTGGTATTGCCAGCTAAGGACCACAGGCGAGTACAATCTCTGACAGTTTCCATTATGTTGATTATCTCTATAATTCAAGTTGTATAGCGTACATGATTCTGACACTGTTGTATACACGAGTTGGCATCATCGAGACCTGTCACGAGGAGTCGTGATTGGAATCCATCGTGCTAGCTGGGGAAACGGGGAAATATTAGTAGCTTATGTGATCATACCCAGCTCTACTTGCATCATAGCTCACCCACACCTCAGGTCGGTATAGCCTGACCATTATATACCTCATAGCCTGTTATGTATGATTAGCCTGACTATTGCTTGCATCATAGCTATCCGGATGGTTAGCCTGACCTTACATGAATCATAGCTAGTCATGCATAGCGAGCCTGATCAGTCCCAAGCCGATCACATGATATGCTAATGTTTCACACACTTAGCTAGATGTTCTTGACATGTATCTCTAGTATATTGATCTAGCATTCCTTATATTCTAGTTATTGTTCTAGCATCCACTATATTCCAGTTCATTATTCTAGCATGCACATCTATTTATGTTCATTGCTAGTTGCACCATTGATGATGACATATGCTCCAGTATTTCTATTTCCAGTATTTCTTTATTCCAGTATTTCTCATTGCCAGTATTCATATCTGTCTTGTATTTCTTTACACTGTATTATAGTTTTTTTCAATATATGTGGAACTGTTGTTAGTTCTTGTACTTCGTTCTAATCTTGACTGGATATTTTTTCCAGAGGATCTTGAGGATTTCTGTACCACACACTATGGACCGGGTATAGATGCAGACTACACACCAGAGATCTTAGAGGAGACTATTCCTTTAGAGGAGACATTACCTGCAGCTATCTAGATAGTATTTATCTTATGTATCTGAGACTTATTTGAGGTTATTGAGTTTATGTTTAGACTTATTCTCAGTTTATGTTGATACTTGTGGAGACTTTATGTTGGACAGCTAGATTGTGGTTTATCTATATTTTGAGACATTGTGTTTGATTATGTCTTTCTTCTTATCTCTTATCGTGCCTTTATACTCTTATAGTTGTTATGATTGAGTTTACATTATGAGACATTGTGGGATGTATAATGTCCTCCTTATGGAGATTGATATCATTGACAGGTATTTAGTTATATAGTACTTATTGTGACCTAGACCGCGTTCTACCGTCGATGCTGCGGCATAGGCTGGACGTACCCGCGTACTCGTACCCCTATACCGGGTGTGGGTCGTGACACTACCACTAAAAATGTGTCATGACCTGCACCCAAAATTTGGACATGAGTCATGGGTACGTCCCGCCGAGTCATTGGTTCTGCAATCTTGGAGAAGTCTTGTACAAATCTTCTGCAGTATCCTGCTAGTCCGAGAAAGCTCATGATCTTAGCTACCGAACTGGGGTTAGCCCATGACTCCACTGCTTCAATCTTCTTTGGGTTAACTGAAATTCTGTTACATGTCACCGTGTGTCCAAGAAATTTAACTTTATCAAGGAAGAACTCACACTTTGAAAGATTCTCGTATAATCCCTCTCTCTTGGGAGTCTCTAAGACCATCCTCAGGTGCTCTTCATGCTTTTTTGGGGTCTTCGAATATATTAGAATGTCGTCAGTAAACACTACTACAAACTTGTCAAGGTACTAGTGGAATACCTTGTTCATCAAGTTCATAAATACTGCTGGTGCATTGGTTAAACCAAACGGCATTACCGTGAATTCAAACTGGCCATATATGGTCTGAAAGGCTGTCTTCGATATCTCTTCCTTCTTCACCTTCACCTGGTGATAACCTGACCTCAAGTCTAACTTTGAAAACACCTTCGCTCCGCTCAATTGATCGAAAATATCATCTATCCTCGGCAACGGATATTTGTTCTTGATAGTGAGGCTATTCAGAGCTCTATAATCGATACACATGCGTATCGTTCCATCCTTCTTCGGTACGAATAATACCGGTGCTCCCCATGGCGATGAACTAGATCTAATGAAACCTTTGTCTTACAGCTCCTCAACTTGCTTCTTCAGTTCTACCAACTCGTTGTTGTTGACTCTATAGACATATTGCAAAATAGGCTCCGCTCCTGGTATCAAGTCTATAGAGAATTCAACATCTCTGTCTGGCAGCAAACTCGGCAACTCCTCTGGAAATACATCCAGGAACTCCGATATCAGTGGATGTGGTAACTCTTCTTCTTCCATCCTGGCTCCGTAAAAAGTGCCTCTGCTCCACTCTTCTACTCCTCTAGCAATCTCGAACTCTGGTTCTCCTGGTGGTCGAAATACTACTCTACCTCCGTGACAATCTATAGTAGCATGGTGTTTACTCAACCAGTCCATTCCGAGTACAATATCGTATCCCAAAAGTGGCATGATGATTAAACTCACGCTCAACTCTCCGCCTTCTAATGACACTCTCCGATCCTTGTAATAATCATGGACTAGGATAATGCCTCCTCCTGTCGTGATCTTGCAAGTCCTATCTAATGGTTCTGTTTCTAAACAATGCTTAAGGACATAAGATACAGATACGAAACTATGGGAAGTGCCAGAATCAAATAATGCAAGTGCTGGAATAGAATCGAGTAAAACTGAACCTGAAATCACGTCTCCAGCTGGCTCGGCCTCCTCAGTAGTCATGGCGTAAGCTCATCCCTGTGGTGCTCCTCTCTGCTTCTGCTGTTGCTGAGCAAACCTCTGCTGCTGTGGTGGAAGTGGAGGTCCTCTCTGCTGGCCTCCTGGTACAGTAGGTGCTCTGGCTGGTCCTCTCTGAGCTGCTCCTCCTCCCTGGCGAGTCTGAATAGCTGGGCAGTCCCTCAGCTGATGTACTGACGATCCACATGACAAGCATATTCTTAGCCTTTTCCGGCAGATGTTTCTAGTATGTCCTATCTTTTTGCAATATGCGCACTGGGCAACGGGCTGTTTTTGTCTCTATGGTTTCTGATGCTGGCTGTGTCCTCGAACTGGTGCCTGTTGCTGGTGCTGCTGCTGGCACGGCCTCTGTTTTTGTTGTTGTTGTTGTTGAAAGTGTGGGCGCTTGGCCTGTCCTGTGTTACCACTTTCTCCTCCAGAAGTATCGCGTCCTCTCTTGGGCCTGAGGTCCAAGTCATCTTCAGCAATCTGGGCATCCATCAGAATACCCTCAAATGTAGCAGTGCATCATCCCGAAGTACGAGACTTGATCTCTTTATTCAATCCCTTTTCTGAATTTTCGTGCTCTGTCTCCTGGGTCTCGAATCATCGACGACACAAATCGACTCAATCGGCAAAACTCTGTGGCGTATTTGTCGACTGACATGCCTCCTTGGACGAAGTCATGGAACTGACTTTCCAATGATCCCAAAGCTATGTCAGGAAAGAAATTCTCCTAGAAGAGTTCTTTGAAGTCATCCTAAGTAAGTCCCTCGACAGGGAGTCTCGACTCTGTACGATACCATGTCAGCGCGATATCAAACATTTGATTGCCAGCGGCCTCGATCTGAAGAATCTTCAGAATCTGTGCTAAGCGCAAGTTTCTCTCTATGTCCTCTAACCATTTGTCAGCATAGAATATTCCTTCTGTGTCTTTGAACTCTCGAGGCATCATCCTCTTAAAGTCCACTATGGTACCTGGCCTCTGTTGTTGCTGGCCATGATGCTGCGGTTGTCGTGCTACTCTCTCCACAGCCTGGAGAGCCACCTGATGAGCGTTTTCCATGCTCTCTCTTATCAGCTCTGTCTGTGCCTGGTGTGCCTCTGCTTGCAGTCTCTGGGCCTCAGCTTGAACACGTTGAACTTCTGCGATTACTCTCTGGGCCTCTAGCATGCCCTGGATCAGTGCGAACATCTGTGCTCCGTCAGTAGGCACTCTTCCGGGAATCGATGTCGGTGGTGGTGGAAGGTTGTCCGTCATAGCTGGGGCAATCCTCTGAATAGGTGGAAGAGGAATCCCATTAGTTGCAGATACTCCTACATAAACATGAGATATAGGAGGAACTCCAGGTGTCTATTCGTCAGGTCGAGAGGTGGCAGACCTCTCTGAAATTGATGCTCTCACTCTCATAGATCTAGTATTCGGCGGCATCCTAAATACAGATCAAAAGAATCAATTAAGGTGATAGATGCGATATTATCAAGGAAGTACAGTAAAATGCTACAGGAAGCAATTAATTAGAATAGCATCATGAAGATCAGAATTTTTTAGTGTGATTGAGCATACTCTCATTCTAAATCCTATTTCCTATATCCTATCGCAGGCTCGCAGCAGTACAACTAAGTTGTCATACTACCACGATATCGCAGAATTTGTGAAACTAGACCTGCATGGGCCACCACTAAAAATGTGTCATGACCCGTACCCGGTATAGGGACACGAGTGCGCGGGTACGTCCAGCCTACGCCGCAGCATCGGCGGTAGAACGCTGTCTAGGTCATGATAAGTACTATATAACTAAATACCTGTTAATGATATCAATCTCCATAAGGAGGACAATATACATCTCACAATGTCTCATAATGTAAACTTAATCACAACAACTATAAGAGTATAAAGGCACGATAAGATATAAGAAGAAAGACATAGTCAAACACAATGTCTCAAAATGTAGATAAACCACAGTCTAGCTGTCCAACATAAAGTCTCCACAAGTCTCAACATAAACTAAGAATAAGCCTAAACATAAACTTAATAACCTTAAATAAGTCCCATATGCATAAGATAAATACTATCTATATAGCTGCAGGTAATGTCTCTTCTAAAGAAATAATCTCCTCTAAGATCTCTGGTGTGTAGTCTGCATCTATACCCGATCCATAGTGTATAGTACAGAAATTCTCAAGATCCTCTGGAAGAAATATCCAGTCAGGATTGGAACAAAGTACAAGCACTAACAGCAGTTTCACATATATTGACAAAAACTATAACACAGTGTAAAGAAATACAAGACAGATATGAATACTGGCAATAAAAAATACTGGAATAAAGAAATACTTCAAGAAATGCTGGAATAAAGAAATACTCGAACATCATCATCAATGTACATCTAGAAATGAATAGGAATACAAGTGCATGATAGAACAATAATCTAGAATATAATGAGTACTAGAACAATAACTAGAATATGTAGAGATGCTAGATTAATATACTAGGGATACATGTCAAGAACATCTAACTAAGTGTGTGAAATATCAACATGTCATATGATCGGCTTAGGACTGATCAAGTTTGCTATGTATGACTAGCTATGATTCATGTAAGGTCAGGCTAACCATCTGGATAGCTATGATGCAAGCAATAGTCAGGCTAATCATACATAACAGGCTATGAGGCATGTATGGTCAGGCTGCACCGACGTGAGGTGTGGGTGAGCTATGATGCATGTAAAGTTGGGTATGATCACATAAGCTACTAATATTTCTCCGTTTTCCCCAGCTAGCACGATGGATTCCAAATCACGACTCCTCGTGACAGGTCTCAATAATGCCAACTCGTATAAACAACAGTGTCAGAGTCATATATGCAATACAACTAGAATTATAGAGATAATCAACATAATGGAAACTGTCAGAGAATATACTCGTCTATGGTCCTTGGCTGGCAATACCAATGTCTTGGTTCCAAAGTATCGTCTTTGTGATCCAACATTCCTATAGACATATCATAAAATATAATATTGCGTCAGACATTACACTACACACACAATCAACACAATGATCTCAGAGACTACGCTAGGGGGTGTCACGTCTTTAGTTGCTGTGCATAACAGACAATCAATGATATGGGTCTTGCCAGTACGTCGATGTACATATGGCAGTCTGCTAACCTACTACATGGTCACAGGTCAATGTAACTACGGGATCTCTATGGTTACACTTGGGTCATCTAGTACATAGACATAGACATAGACATAGACTACATGTTATTATCATTAACACTAATTAATTACACATATAATAGATGTATGTATATACTTAATAGTACTATGTACATATTTACATATATTAGACATGTACTAGGGATACATGTTCAATACATATACGTATATATATATATATATATATATACTTAATTGAGAATTATACTATATATATATTTTTAGACATATATTAATACGTATGCCGATACGTATATACCAATTATATATATATATATCCATATACCAAACAATATGTTTACACTAACATGGTTAAATACGTATGTATACAATAATAAAATACGCGTATGTGTGTACGTATATATGCATGCGAAAGGGGACTCGAACCTGGGTACGTGGGACGAGTCGTGCATGTCAAGGTCATCGCGGGGTGTTCCGTTGAGGGCAGTTGAGGGGTTGACAGCAGGTTCTGGCGGTCTCCGGCGCATTTGGCGTCGTGCAGGCGGTCATCGACTTCAGGCGAACTCCGGCGAGGGAATGAGGGTGTAGGCGTTCAGGCGTCGGTTGGCAGATGCTCCGGTCGACTGGGGTGCAACGGGAAGATGATGCAGGCGGGAACAGCGGGGTGGTCGACTTCAGGCGAAGCCGAGGCGTTCAGCGGTCAGTCCGGTCTACTCCGGGTGTCTGAATCGAGGCGAGGCGGGGCTGCTTCAGCGTCGTGGAGGCGAGTTGGGTTGAGGTAGTTCGGCGGGAAGTAGGTTCATCGGGGATGTCCGGCGGGACTGGGCTTCGGTGTCGTGAGATAGGGTTCAGCCGTGTGAAGAGTACGGCGACGAGGGGGTCGGGCGAGGGGTTGTCCGACGGTGAAGGGTCGGGGGAGATGGGTGAACAGGGAACACAAATAGGTCGGCTGCTTTATGGTTTTAAAAAAAAGGGAAAAGGAAAAGTAAAGGAGTAATACATATATATATATATATATATATATAGGTATAGAGTTTAGGTTGACCTAGAATTAGGCTTGGTCAAAGCCCTCTTATGATTGGGCCTTGCCATGGATATTTCAATGGCTAGGATTTAAAGGGGTTCAATGAAATTTCTAGAATTGCATTGGTTTAAAGGTTTGGAGGCCATGGTTCAAGGAGGATGATGTTAAATTACACACTCCTGAAAATTATGGAGAAATATACATGAAAGAGAAAAATGGGTTATCTGCGTGTCGTGTTCAACGGGGTGGATACCTTAATGCACTTTTGCACGAAAGCGCCCAACAAATAAAAAAATTACATAAGGTGAGGTTAATGATTTTAATTAATTAAAATAATTATAATATGTGTTCTAAAATTAATTAGAAGTACAAGGGACTGAATTTAAGTGGGACACAAGTATCATGAATGAAATAGACTCGGAATAGAATATTACCCTAATTTGGGTTACTTAAAATGGGTCGAGATTGTGTCTCCAATTTCGATTGGAACACACAAGGATACAAGGTTTGATTTATATAGAATTAAGTATAGTCGTTTGCGACGAATGTTGTGAGTCTAAAATGAAGCACAACAAGACATAATTATGAGTCATACAAGGATCAAAATAACAGTCTGGCATATATAGGACAAGGGTGTAAAATCTGTTGGAAGACTGGCTAGTGTAGCGCTCTAATTATCGAAGCAACGGTAAAGTGTAACAATCAAATAAAATCATAATAATTAATTATAATTGAATTATCATGCAATCATTTACACATTAATTATGAAAAGACGAAAATACCCCTAATTTGAAATGTGGGGATGACAACACGGCTTTGAGAAAATATGAACTATTGCATAAGTCTATAACTACTTTACTTCTTCTGTTTTATCTCATGCATTGTTGATAGTTTAACTATTCATCCATTTGCATGATCTGGAACAACTTGTGCACAAGGTTTGGCATTTCCTCGAAACAGTATTTTGGAGCACTGGAACCGATTCGAACCGGGAGAGAATATTTGATCTGGCTTGGCGCGATGCATTATGGGACCTTCATCGGGGCTTGCTACCCGGGCTGATAGGGCATGCCACAATACCTTGAATAAGTCCCCATGGTGTCGATCACACCAATGACTGCATATAGATATAACAAATACTAATTTAATGTCTTATACAAATGGTAAGTATATTTGTGTTTAAGTACAGGAAAGGAGCGCATTGGTTGAGTAAGCAGCCTATGGGCTATATGGTTTCTATGCTATTTTTCCTCTTAAAAATATGCAACTGATATGAACTAAATTTACTCTAGTTCTTAATAGCAAGACCATTTTAGTGCAAGCTCTCCTTTAATAAAAAAAATATTGATTTAGACGAGTGGGTTTGACCCGCTCACCCATACAGCTGAGTACTAACTCACATATGTGGGAACATGCACTCAGGGTGCGAAATACTAGTGGATAGACGAGAAGGCATTGAAAGCTTTCTATTTTGAAGTATAGTTGAAGTTAGTTCATTTTAGAGGCATGAATTTCAACCTATATAAGGGCATAATGTACGAATGACGAATCTTATCTGATGGAGCGCGCCCTGCATTTTGACTCATCTTTTGTAATACAATCAGTGTAGCTGAGAGGCGTATCAAATGTAAACTCTATGTAAATTACTTTTATTTCAATCAATGAAAAAGCATGTTTTCTTCCAATACTCTATGTTCAACTCTTTGTGAATGTGTTTTCTAACATCGGTTCAAATAGATTTTTATCATTGCATGTTCTTGCCTTGTGCGAGCGCAACTCCAGGCTCGTACGACATCATGCGCCAAGCAAGGATGATCGGTTCTATGAATGATCCAAGAGAGGACGATCAACCTTTGTCAGATCAGGGCATGACAAGTTGGTATCAGAGCACGACTTCACTTCCTCGGTTTTTCAAAAATATATTTCTAGAAGTTTGATGCACCTCTCGATTGAATGCATTCGGTATCCGCTGTATGAGATAAATTGCCCCATACAATGAGCCCATAGATAAAAAATTTGTTTTGTGAGTGTTGACAAGCTACTCTCTTTTGTAGCAATAGCAAAAAAGAACGTTGTCGCTGTAAATAGTGCTCAGCCTGTCCAGAATGACCCGACAAGTTCTGGAGAATCTGGAGGGGCGAGTTCAAACAATATAATGGAGAGGCTTATGTAGTTGATGGAGGGGCAGCAACAATAGGCTGCAACTCAACAAGCATAAATTTAGGCACAATTTACTGCACAACAAAAGTAGATGGACACCATGATGTAATTGATTACATCTTTGGTACCCAGCAATAGCGCGGCTGCAGTGACGCCTGTTATACCGCCAGCCGTGGCGCTAGAAGACTTCCTGCACGACAACTGAGTTCACCAAGATGCACCCACCCACATTCAACGGGCGAACGGAACCGTACGTGGTGATAGGGTGGATGATGAAACTCGAAGGAATCTTCAACCTTGTCGGCATCAAAGGGTCCAAACGAGTGGCGTGCGCATCAGTGCAACTAGAGTTGCAGGCACATAATTGGTGGGAGACCACCAAATAAGGAATTTATGATGCCAACTCACATTGTTAGATAACTTGGAAGATGTTCAAAACAGCTTTTATTGAATAGTACATTCTCAGGACAGTGCGGCAGCAAAAAGAGGATGACTTCAACAACCTAGTCCAAGGAATCATGTCAATTGATGACTATAATTTTGTGTTCGCACGACTCGCTAAATTTACGGGACACTTCTTGTCCAACCGTGGTGTTATTATTTCCAAAAGGGTCTGAATGACGACCGTCGTAGGGATGTCATGAATCAGAAGTGCCAGACCTACCGGGAGTGTTATGAAGCCTCTCTGGATAGCGAATAGATCTTTGGGCGCAATTCTCAAAAGACTAATGGGTAGACTAACCGCACCAACTTCAATAAGCGATCTCATGAAGCGGGAGGGTCTGGAGTGCAAAAGCATCCATATACGTCTGAGCACATGGGTCCCCATCCGGGACTGTAGTGCCACAGGTGCGGCAAGGGTGAACATCAGGCAACAAATTGTCGAGTCATAGAATATTTCAAATGTGGTCACATGGACCATAAGTCATTTGACTGTTATGACGGAAAGGCAATCGTAAGAAACCAGCAAACCAGAACAGGGGAC
The DNA here is from genome assembly GCA_036927795.1 of Iris macrosiphon. Taxonomy (NCBI): domain Eukaryota; kingdom Viridiplantae; phylum Streptophyta; class Magnoliopsida; order Asparagales; family Iridaceae; genus Iris; species Iris macrosiphon. The sequence goes on along the minus strand of JAYESA010000007.1, from coordinate 141,251,872 downwards.
CCCCAGTTCATGGCGCCAACGCTATACCAGTGAACCCGCAATACTACGGCACTCAAGGCTGAGTCTATGCATTGACTCGGGATGAGGCATCCACCTCTGACATAGTTGTGACTGGTACCTTACATTTCAGAGATTTTCCCGCTAGAGTGTTATTTGATTTAGGTGCTACGCATAGTTTCATATCTGCGGATATCATTGTTAAGAATAAATTAGATTTTACACCATTAAATATGAACATGTGCGTGAGTACCCCTTTGGGAGTCGACATGCCCGCCAATATGATATATAGGGACGACTACATTTATATCGGAGGAAAGAAGCTTTCCTTAGATGCCATTGTTCTAGACATTAAGGAATACGATATTATTCTCGAGATGGACTGGTTGGGTGCTTGCTACGCTACGATCGAGTACGCAGAGAAGCGAGTCATATTTTATCTACCTGGAGAGGCAGAGTTCTACTATTCATGCAGCGCGACATCGAATACGGCAATGGTGATATCAGTAGTTAAGGCAAGGCACATGTTATATTCAGCCTGTGAAGGATACTTAGCCCTTATTTGAGACACCCGACAGAAAGGTACAGATGCAGCTCAAGCTGATATCATAGTAGATTTTCTCGATATATTCCCGAATGAGTTGCCTGGAATGCCTCCTGATCGAGAGATCGAATTCGCCATCGACACCTTTCTGGATACGCGGTCGATATCGAAGTCACCCTACCAAATGGCCCCAACAGAGCTAAAGGAACTGAAGGTGTAGTTGCAAGACCTGTTAGACCGAGGATACGTTCGCCTAAGTATTTCTCCGCGGGGAGCTCTGGTATTGTTCGTGAAGAAGAATGACGGATCCAAGAGTTGTGCATCGACTACAGAGAACTGAATAAAGCTACTGTGCGGAACAAATACCCGTTACCAATGATAAATGACATGTTTGATCAAATACAGGGTGCAAAAGTATTCTCTAAAATTGATCTCAGGTCTGGCTATCATCAGTTGAGGATCAAGTATGATAACATCCCCAATCAGCATTTCGAACCCGATACGGACACTATGAATTTCTTATAATATCGTTCGGCTTGACAAATGCTCCAGCCACTTTCATGGATCTGATAAACCGTATCTTTCGATCGTTTGTGGACAAGTTTGTGGTCATGTTCATCGACGACATCCTAATCTATTCCAAGGACAAGGCGGAGCATAAGGAACACTTGAAGATCGTACTGCAGATGTTACGGGAGCATCGATTGTTCGCAAAGCTGAGCAAGTACGAGTTTTGGATGAGCAGCGTATCGTTCCTAGGACAAGTTGTCTCGGTAGAAGGTGTCGTAGTGGATCCCAAGAAGATTGAAGCGGTGGTAGATTGGAGGCAGCATACGTCAGCCTGTGAAGTTCGAAGCTTTCTGGGCCTAGTGGGTTACTACCTTAAGTTCGTGAAAGATTTTTCTAATTGACCTCGCCTTTGACTCACCTTACTCAGAAATGGATTGCATTCAAGTGGAACAACGACTACAAAGCTAGCTTTCAGAAGATAAAGCAACGACTCATTTCAGCTCCAATAATCGCACTTTTGGATGGAGTAGAAGACTTTAAAATATACAATGATGCTTCGGGACTTGGCTTAGGGTGTGTTCTCATGCAGAGGGACAAGGTGATATCGTACACCTTAAGATAATTAAAACCACACGAGAAGAACTACCCAACGCATGACTTGGAATTGGCGGCAATTATCTTCGCGCTGAAGTTGTGGCCACATTATCTTTATGGTGTTGCTTGGAAAATCTCCACAGATCACAAAATCCTCAAGTACCTTTTCGTCCAGCGGGAACTGAACCTCTGGCAGCAGTGCTGGCTAGAACTGATAAAGGACTATGACCTGACGATCGCATATACGCCAGATAAGGAAAACGTCATTGTTGATGCTCTGAGTCAAAAGAACGTGGGCTCGCTATCCATAAACTGTTATTTTCTTCGAGAGGACATCAAATTTTGAGTTTGATATCATGGGATGGAGCTGGCTCCAGTCCATCTTGAGACAAGTCTGCATGAATGAATCAAATCTTCTCAGAAGGACGATCAATTCCTGAAGAAAATACGGGAGCTAATCTTGACGGAAAAGATGTCTGACTTTGGAGAAGGCAAAGATGGGACCGTACAGGTGAAAGGAAGATTGTGCGTTCCTAATGATCTAGAACTTTGAAAGGAAATCATGACTGAGGCACACTATGCGAAGTATTCCTTGCATCCGGAGAGCACCAAAATGTACAAGGATTTGCGCATGACCTTCTAGTGGCACGGTATAAAGCAGAATATGGAGACCTTTGTGTCAAAGTGTATGTCCTGTCAAAAGGTAAAAGTCGAACATCAGAGGCCCGACGGGGAGCTACAGAACCTCGCTATTACTGAGTGAAAATGGGACAACATTGCCATAAATTTTATCGTGGGCTTTCCGAAGATGTCGCGGGGGCATGATGCGATCTGGGTCATTGTTGATCATTTGACCAAATATGCCCACTTTCTCCCAATCAAAGTTACATGGAGCGTCGATCGGCTATCGCATATTTACAATAACAAAATATTCGATTACACAGAGTACCTACCTCAATCGTCTCAGACCACGATAGACATTTCTTATCTCATTTTTGGACTAGCCTACATTCTGTATTGGGCACCAAGCTGAAGTTCAGTACCGCATATCACCCCCAGACTGACGGAGATGGAGAGGATAAATTAGATACTTGAAGATATGTTATGACTGTGTACGATCGATTTGAAGACTAGTTGGGACACGCACCTACAGTTAGCAGATTTTGCGTACAACAACAATTACCAATCGAGCATCCAGATGGCACCATATAATGCGCTCTATGGGCAAAAATATCGATCGCTAATCTGCTGGGACAAAGTCGGTGAGCGACAGGTACTCGGGCTAAAACTGGTGGAATAGGGCATTAAAAAGGTTCACTTTATTCGAGAAAGACTTCGCGCTGCACAAAGCCGACAAAAGAGCTATGGTGATGCTCATCGAAGATCCTTGGAGTTTATGGTCGAGGATTATGTCTTCTTGAAGGTGACACTGATGCAAGGAGTGATGAGCTTTGGTACTATAGGCAAATTGATTCCCAAATTTGTAGGTCCCTTTGAGATACTTAAGCGAGTGGCAGTTATGGCCTATCGGATTGTGCTATCCCCTGTCTTGGATGAAGTGCATGATGTCTTCCATGTCTCTCAACTTCAAAAGTATGCACATGATATGAGTCACGTGGTTAGTTTCGATCAGTTGGAGCTGCGCACGGACTTATCTTACTCAGAGGAACCTGTGCAGATATTAGATCGCAAGAAGAATATGCTATGAAACCGATCGATGACTTTGGTTCGTTTGTTGGGGCAGAACCATTCGGTCGAAGAATCAACGTGGAAGATAGAGTCGGAGATGAAGGAGAAGTACTCTTCATTGTTCTTTCAGTCGGAGGTAAGACCATATTCTTAAGTTTCGGGATAAAACTTTTTCTTAGTGGTATATCATGTAGTGCCTCAAATCCCTTTCCGACCGGGATACGCACTATATAATGGGCTTGATCCTAGTCTTCTGAGTCATAGCTTAGTGTCTAGTTGTCCTTTGGCATCCTCTAGTTATCTTTAGGCATCCTCTTGCCATGGACGAAATGCGATGATCCTTTCCAACTCATGGATGGGCCTCTATTGAAACAAGTCCAATAGTTTTCGTATTTTGTTGCTTGGTTTTCTTGATTTTGCTTTGAGAATTCATTTTGGTGTTATTTTCAATTTTCTTGGTTTTTGTTGTGGCTTTCTTGCTTGGAGCTTTGGTTCTTGGGGATTTTCGGGAGAGAGGATATCTGAAAGGTTTCTATATCGATGCTCGTGCTATTACAGGTTCGCGTAACTGATGCTTGAGCATCGCTAGGCGAGACTCCTTCTTTCAGCACGTTCTTTAATCAGTGGGTGGTTCAGAGCCTTCTTTCCTACTTCTTCATGCCAGCATCCTTAATGTTTCAAACGTTCAATCGATGATGCCCGGCTGAACACCTAGGAAATACTTAGCCACAATGCATACCAGCCACTAAGAAAGGAACATGGATAATTGTAGTCTAACTTAGTAATTATATATACACACGATCTATAACAGGAGCTTCAAGATGAAGCGAGCAGTTATGGTTCGAAACCAAGAAACTCCTTGATGGAGTGCGGTATCTGAAACATTAGTTGTGGCATAGTGCCTCGAAGATTTTGGACCCACTGGACAATAAAATCAGAACACGACTTTGAGTAAATATGAATTGTTATATAAGTATATAGCTGCTTTACTTCTTCTGTTTCATCTCATACATTGTTGATAGTTTAACTGTTCATGCATTTTCATGGTTTAGGACAACTTGAGCACAAGGTTTACATTTTCTTAAAATAATATTTTGGGGCACTGGAACCGATTCGACTCGGGGAAGAATATTTGATCGTACTTGGTGTGATGCATTGTGGGACCTTCAGCGGGGCTTGCTACCCGGGCTGATAGGGCATGTCACAATTCCTTGGATAAGTCCCCATGGTACCGATCACACCAATGACCGCATATAGATAAAATACATACTAATTTATTATCTTGTGTAGATGGTAAGTATACTTGTGTTTTAGTGCGGAAAAGAGGCGCATCGGTTGAGTAAGCAGCTGATGGGCTATATGATTTCTATGTTATTTTTTCTCTCAAAAATATGCAACTAATATAAACTGAATTCACTTTAGTTCTTAATAGCAAGACCATTTTAATGCATGATCACCTTTAATAAGCAAGTATTGATTTAGGCTAGTGGGCTCGTCCCACTCACCAGTACAACTAAGTACTGACCCACGTTTATGGGCACCATTTCAGAAACTCAGGGTACGTAACTCTAGTGAATAGACGAGAAGGTGTTGGAAGCTTTATATTTTGAAGTATAGTTGAAGTCAGTTTATTTTGGAGGTATAGATTTTAACCTATACAAGGGCGTAATGTACGGACGATGAAGCTTATCTGATGGAGCGCACCCTACCTTTTGAGTCATCTTTTGTAATACAATCAATGTAGCTGGAAGGCGTATAAAATATAAACTCTATATAAATTAATTTGATTTTAATCAATGAAAAATCATGTTTTCTTTCAAAACTCTGTGTTCTACTCTCTGTAAATGTGTTTTCTAACATGTGTTTCAAATAAATTTTTATCATTGCACATTCTTTCCATGTGTGAACGCAACTCCAGGCTCACACGGCATTACGCCCCAAGTGAGGACGATCGGTTCCGCAAAGGATCCAAGCGAGGACGATCGTCCTTTGCGGGATCGGTACGTGAAACTTTCGATGCTTAATCAACTGAGTAGAAGAATTCAATTTCTCCGGGTAAATAAAATGGGACTCTCTTCTCTGCACAACCAATTATCATCTAGCAAGCACCGAGCCAATCCATATACAAAATGATGTCATAATCCTTAATATCTAGGACTTTTGCATACAAGAATAATTTTCTACCTCCGATACAATTATAGCCGTCTTTATAAATTAAATTAGCGGGCAGATCCATATCAGATGGGGTGCTAACACTAAGGTTAAGATCTAACACTGACATTGCAACTTATGATCCTTGGGAAATCTGCTGATAGAAAACTATAAGTAGCACCAGAATCAAACAACACTCTACCTGGAATATTATTAAATAGCAAAATACCTAATACCAGTGTATTCGAGGCAAACCCCTCCTCTTATATCTAGCATAGACCCATCCTTGAGTATTGGGTCAATGATCATTCTATGGTGAGGCTTGGTTGGCTTGGGGTGCTAACCATGATTCTGCTGGGGTTGACGGCACGGAGAAAATTAATTATGTCTTTCGTCTAGGTAGTCACAAGCAATTTGGCCTATAGCTCCACACTTAAAGCATCCTCTGTCTTAATCTTGACACTCACTAGCTTGATGTCCAGTACGGTTGTACTTGGTACATTCTAGCCCCTGGTTTCTTCTTGGGTTGTGACCCTGATAACCGCTATTGTTTAGACGCTTTTGCATGCTATAACCTCCTGCAGTACTAGGGTACTTGTGTTTGGAATTCTATACAGCACCGGAAGCGGCTAGAGGGTATTGTCGCTCTAGGAAGATGGAATAGTTGAGTACCTCACTAATTGTCAGATACTGCAGAACAATAATGTGTGCATGGATGAAAGGCTGTAAACCCCGTTCGAATCTTCGAGCATGACTTGATGTATCTGGTAGAATGGACCTGGCAAACTTGGCGAGTCAGTTGAATTATGCTACGTACTACCGCACAGTCATTCTTTCCAGCTTGAAGTATATGAACTCATTCTCTTCTTGATGACGAATGGTTGAGGGTAGGTACTCATCTTCGAAAATCTTCCGAAACATAGCCCACATGATCTTATTTTTTTTTGTCTCCAAGGATGGCTCTTCTAGGCACGTCCTACTAGTCGTACGTATTCAACTAGAGTTGAAGTTGAGCGCATGTGACTTTCTTCGTTTCAGGAATGCCTAGTAGCTCAAAGTAGTCTTCTAATTTGATTAGCTAATCTGGAGCCACGGAAAGATATTTGGTCCCTCTGAATAAAGTATTACTGACCTTTTTGATTGATGCGATATTAAAGGTAGAGCACTTCTTCTTAGTGGGTTGGTGCTCTTCATCTTTGACTTCTATCTTCTCAGTCACAATAAATATTTTGCAGAGTGATTAGATGTTAATATCTATATAATCTATTGTAGGTATCTATCTGCTTCTATTGGACTTGGAATTGGGCCTCGAATCATTTTTCGAAATTATTCTAGCATTCCTATGCTCGTTCTTTTTCTCGTTGATGTCGAGTCTTGTCCTTTTGTTGTTGCACCTATATTATACACCACATCCTCTAAATTAGATCGATAGATGCTACTACCTTCGGGCTACTAGTACTGCCCGAAGTGCCTGAACTACTCCCTTATACCACTCTTGCAAAAGAGAGTGACTCACATCAGTCTCATAAAATATTATGGACTCATTGTATAGAATGTATCATTTGAAAACATGAATCACGGGTTCAACTAATAAGAGCGATGTCTATTTTGAATTTTTTTTTTTAAACAATGTCCAAGGATGTGTAGCATGTTCTGATACCAAATAGTTATGCCTCGATTCCGCATAATCAATAAGTTGCCATCGGGCATAATGTCATACATGCCAAAGTTGCACTTGTACAAGACATACTCATATGAAATTAAATTATCATAGATTTATAAAGCTAGCAATAAAGTTAAGCAAAAAAATGAATAATACATGGAACAAAAGAAAAATAGTCCTTATATTGATAATATACATCTATTACATAGGTTCTGATACAACTGAAAGGTGTCATGCTTGGCTTACAACTTAAAAAAGAAAATTAGATACCCAGTTCCATACATCATATCCCTTTACTCGAAATAAATGATACAAACACCTTTATTGGAAGCCTTTAATATGCAACTAGAGAGAGTTCGAGATGCGGCTGGAAAATCTTCAAAAATATGCATAAGCTTTTATTGTACGAGATGAGCCTTTACTGTTTCTGTGCATCCCCCGGGTTTCAGCACCTGGAAAAATGTGTGTCAGTACATTTAAAATGCACTAGTTAGCGATGAGTTAACCCAACTCACCAAATCAACAAGATATTCATGTGAAAGCATAGAATATTATTAAGAGATATTTTTATCTTTCCTTAGATCAATTTATAGATCATATGATAGGAAATGTAACAACACAATAATATGCATCATCGAAATGGTGAATCTTATCCACGACCGACTTATCTTTCCTGCATAGAACTTACCATGTTTTTTCCTATAAACTTGACATTGTTAGCTCAACATTTTAAATATATAGGGGTCATTTTTATTACAAGTCATCCGGGACTATAGCCTGGCTAGACGATAATCCTTTTAATGTGGGTAGCGAGTCCTTCTGAAAGTTTCTGAATCACATGTGCTACTTTGTCAGCACAGTTATCCCTATTCTCCCTAGGCTGGACCAGTCCCAATGCCCCGGCGAATGTTTGAGGAACCAAAATCTTGTACACAAGTTGTCTATGACCATACAATGTCTAAGAAACTAAGTTAATAAACATAACATGCAAGGCAAAATAATTAGATATAGCTATGCAACACATTCTCATTGTATAGTCTACCAAACTCGAGCCATAGCTTATAATCCATACTACTAGTTGCAATATTTATAATTAAGTCAATATTATCTACAACATCAATATGATATACATTCATATATGACAAGCATGCAACTTTACCATGTTTTCTTGTTTTTACGTAACAAGCAACAAATATTCATAATTACTCTCTTTTATTTGGATTCTTTTTTATTAATGTATCGTTGATCGAATAACACAATAAGAGAGTCATTTTGTTATGGTGTGAATACAGGGAGAGCATGATCAAAGCTACTCACTGTTAGAGAATTGTCGAGAGAAAGAGATATCCAAAGATTCGATGAAGCTTCACCTACAAGATAACCTGCATTTGCACTAACAGAGGATCAATATATTCTCTTCTCTTTCTTTTAGAATTCAATATATATATATATAATGTGTGTGTGTGTGTGTGTGTGTATGTGTGTGTGTGTAAATCAGAGAAGACAATAATAGAAACTATCAAAAACATCCATGAAAATGCATCCATAAAACCAACAACTAAAGCATCGACAAAAATGACAACGAAAACAACATAAAAATGAACAGTGAATAGGTCCAAGGGAATGACTCTTATATAGATTTCTTCCTAAGACACGATCTACAACATATGAGACCTGATTATGAAGAGCTCCCAAATAGAGGAAGGATCTTAATTCAATATGTCCCGATCAAACAATATTGATAGAATTTCTGGCATAGTGCCCCCAAATAGGTTACGAGGCACTACAAAGGTGGCTCTTCAAGTCATGCTTCGAAGGTTGTGGGTCTTGGTTTGATGACAAAGAAGAGATTTTCAGAAGAAGTTGTGCTTATGCAGGGGATGGGCATTATGCCCCATGCCAAATAATGATATAAAATGTTACAGGGTGCTGGACTTTCCCGAGAAGATAAGGGTCGAGTGACCCATTATCAGCATATTTTGTCGGAGTTCAACTCGGTGCTGTAGCAAAGAAGATTATAAGTAACAACTCGATCTTATTCGATAACATATATCTCAGAACTAGGCCAATATTTGTATGTATGCACCCTTAATGCATATCAATGAGGCCTTTAGTGTAGTTCCCTGCTCCGTGTTGGCACTATGTACAAGAGATATCACTTTGCTTGCCCAAGCAGAAGCCTTGTCGAAGAGTTCCCCGATCGAAACACAAGATGATTGATCTAGGTGAGTGGGCAGAACTTCATTCTTTGATTCTTGCACAACTTAATAATAAATCTGAGTTTTTGTAATACTTGTTTGCTAATTAGATAATGTTCATATAAGAATGATAGAATGAGAACCTGCATGCTTAACTAAAAAACTTGTATGCTTGTCTAAAAAAGATAAAACTATTGCTATGCTAAGTAAAAGAATAGAATATTGCATGCTAAGTTACACTGACACAGCTATCGAACGAACTACTGCCATGCTAATAAGAAGAGTAAAAGATTTGCGTGAACTTATGAATCCATCATATGCTAAAAATAGAGTAGAACCGCATACTTAGTTAAAGAGATAGAAGAACGGGGCCATGTCTGTTTTAATATAGATTGCTTGCATATTTTTCTTATCGCTTGAAAAGATAGAACTATTTAAAATGCTTGAACTAAAACAAAAGATGGTGGCCTATCCACATTGAGAAGAGATGGCGGCTTGTCCGCATAGATAAAATAAGAACTATCGTCATGCTTGTTAAATAGAAGATCAATTAAATATTTTCTTGTTATTGTGTAAAGATAGATTGAATGAAAAGCTTATATTGTCACGATGTGTTATACTTGTTATCGAGAAGATGGGAGACTAATAGTGCGTCCTGAGGATCGGTCCTTCGGGATCTTGGGGGTGTAGCTATTAGAATGGTGAATGGAGGCTAAACAAAAAATTGGGAGACTAATAGTACGCCTTGAGGATCGGTCCTTTGGGATATTGGGGGGTGTGGCTATTAGAATGGTGGATGGAGGCTAATGAAGGGGTGAGACTAATAGTGCGTCCTGAGGGTGTGGCTATTAGAAAGGAGGCGGTGCTTCTGTTAGGAAGATAAGATTTATAGAAGTAGGCATGTTCTGGAGATTGTGCATCATAGAATTTTATTTGGTAGAGCTGTATATCAGGTAGTTAGGTCTCATGCTAGGATAGCTTTCTGGCATACATAACTATTTGATGCAGAGACAAAAAGGGAATAGAGCATACGTGTTTATATAAAATATTGCTAACTTGTATGTCTGCTGCAAGGATAATCGTTCGACAAAGTAAAAGAATCACTGAATAAGTGATACACATGTTATCAAAAGTGTTCTCTTGTATAAGCCGCTTTCATAAGAGAAGTTTTTGTTTTCGTATATGCTTCTATCTCATTCATACGATAAGAAAAATAGTCCACTAGATGCATGCCAGAGTCTTTGGAGAATGAATATGGCTCACGAGACACGCTTCACACCAGAGATAGAAAATGAACCTGCATATCGTGTATGAACTGCTTGTCTTGCCTGCTTGCATTATTCGATTATGAAATATGTTTTTCCAAAGATGTTTTCAAAAAGTGTAATCTGACTCTTATCATGTACTGCATGAAATAAACCTAGGTAAAAACTAGAAAGATCACTAGTAATGTAATATTTTATCACATGCTTACTTAGTATTCGTTTTAGAGAGTGTTGATTTTATTTGTTGCTTTTATACTCACCAGTATTTTCCCCAAAGTGCTGACCCCCCACCAGTTTTCTTGTTCACAGATACTGGATCTTTCTTAAAAGCGATAGCATATCCTCATCCTCAGGAGCCAAAAATCTGGAGACGATGCCTTGAGTTGTATCGAGTTATATTTTAAGCTACTTTTGTATAAAGGGACATAATATATGGAACGATATCATTGTATTCAGAGAACCTCGTACCTTGAGCATTGCCCCATATACTTAGATAGATTATTGTTCGTAACACTCTTTCTCCGCTGAAAACTCGATCATTACGATGTTAACCAAGACGACTAATGTTGTTGCCTTGTGGGAGCACAAATCCAGGCTCACACGGCATCATAGCCCTAAGGGAACGATCTTCCCGTGGGAGCGCTGGTATGGTGATCTCAAGCCCAGCGAGGACAATCGGGACTACGAGAGATCGGGACGTAACATTTAGCATAGAGGTGGAGCCTTCGATCATTAAAGGGATGATAGCGACGATTATATCACTAGCGAATATGGAACCCACTATTTTTGAATGGAAGTCCTCGATTATTGTTTATGTCTCAATGAGCGGTCCATCATATCTTGTAGTTAAAGCCTTTGTACGTCGATTATGGCGGCCGACTGGAGAAACAACAATTTTCTCTCGAAAAAATTATTTTTCCTGATCAAGTTTGCGAAGAAGATAGATCTGGACGTTATTTCTGGAGGGCCATGGTTATAAGACGAGAATTTAGTAATGGTAAATAGGTCAAAGTCGTCTACTTCCTTGGAGTGTGATCTTCTAGTGACAACCTCAGTGTAGATTCTTTTCCTTCAGCTGCCATTGCAACTGTAGAATATTGTGGCTCTCAGCAAGTTTTCAAGTGTCATAGGTGTTCTAGTGAGAATGGAATCGGTTACTGCTCACCGACAAAGCTTTATGTTTGCTCGGGTACTTGTCAAGATTAATACATGTAAGAAGATTTCTATGTCAATGCCAATTTTACTGCTAGATGGAACGATATATTAGGTCCAGTCTGAATTTGGTAATTAACAACAAATTTTGGAGCCCAAATATGGTAAAGGATTTAATTTGATATAATTTTGAAATCTACATTAAATTCCTAATTTGATTAAATTTCAAATTTGTATGAAATATGTAATTTGACCATATTTGGATGTCCATAATTTATGCTTGCTATTTTTGGGTATTGGGCTTCCTATTTTAGAAATTCCTACAACGTAAACTAGGGTTTCTCATCCTATTTATATAGGTGAGGGTGGAGGCACATAAGAGATATCACAAAGCTAGAGATTCGGGGTACTCGTCCATAGAAAATCTAAGATAAAGTTCATGCTTTGCTTTTAGGACTCGCCATCCAAGATAGAAAGTAGAGAAAATCTGATCGAGGAGTTGTCGCCTTCGTTCAGAAAAATTGTTATGGGGTTTGGTAATTATTTTTAATTATAATCTCTAGCTTTCATCTTGAGTGTGGTGAGGGTGTTGAACCTATTAAGACAAATGGCTCATATTATTTTGTCAATCTTATAATTTTACCTGAGTTATATAGATTGGGATTTGTCCAGATGACGTAGTTACTGCCATATATGTTGTCTTTATTTGTGCTTAGTATTAGTTAGACAGGGATTGGTTATCTCAGATATTTTGGCCTAAGTTTTTGGTGCAGTCAATCTCAAACACGATATCGGAGCGCTTGAAGGGTGTGTCCAATCCTAACATATGGTATCAGAGCTCTCAGGTTCACGAAAGGGAAGGTAAAACAATGTCTACGGAGCAGACAAATACATGTATGATCACCCTCATAGAAGGAAAACTGGGTGATTTGAAAGCCAATAATGGAGGATCTACTATGGTGCACGGACTTTCATGGTCCGTTAGAGGGCGATAAAGCCAAGCCATCGGACAAAGCTATTGAAGACTAAAAATGACTAGATTGGGTGGCCGTTGAATTCATCTGCTAATGGCTAGAAGAGTCAGTGTTTTACCATATCCATGGAGAGTTCAATAAAAGCATTATAGGAGAAACTGCATTCGCTATATAAAAAGAAGACGACTGGCAATAAGGTATTTCTTAATCGCCAACTTGTCAACTCGAAGTACACGGAGGGTGCCCCGGTGGCGCAACATCTGAACGAGGTTCAGGGTATCATCAATCAGCTATCTGCGATGGAGATAGAGATGGATGATGAGATTCAGTCCTTCTACATTTGAGTTCTCTGCCAAAATTAAAGCTGGGAGACGTTTGTGGTGTCGGTGAGCAACTCCGTGCCTCATGGAGTTGTTACGATGGAGAGGTTAAAAGTAGTTTGTTGAATGAGGAGCTCTAGCATATGTCACCATCACTTTTTCAACTAGGGGTAGTTTGGTAAATTTTTATGGATAAATATTTTTTAGGAACAAATATTTAATTGGTGTGTTATATAAGTTATTTAATGATTATATTAATTATTTAATTATTAGTAATTTATAAGTTAAGAGTGACTTGTATTAATTATTTTGTTAGAGGCATATTTAGACTTGTCATGATAACAAGTGAGCCTAACTTGGACCAAACTCTATTAGACCTTTCTCACTAATTAATTAAGGAGAATTAGCTTAATTAAAATTAGTTAGAGACTTCCAAATTTACCCTTCTTAATTAATTCTCATAATTCACCATGTAGGGATAACTTAGACCTTTACAAGTGACTTGGGGAAGGGGGCCGACCACTATTAGAGGAGGGCTCTCCTCTTTCTCTCTCCTCTTATTTGCATTCATTTTAGATCTAGAATTAGATCCCAATTCCCATCATTCTCTCCATTGAATTTTTACTCAATTCACCTCCATTTTCTTCTCAAATTCATCACTCTTGGAGCTTTGGATCTTGGAGAAGCAAGGAGAACAAGGAGGAGGAACTTTGGAACTATATACTGTTATAGGTGTGTGTGTTGAGTTCAGTTTACCCTGTCTGTGTGAGGGAGCTGTTGGTGCTCGAGTTGTATTAAAGGGAAGGAGTTGTCTATTAGTAACATGGTAGTTGTATCAAGACTGTGAACTGGCACTGATACTTGAGAAGTGAGACACCAACTGCGATAGCTGTAGAGTATCAGTAAACTTAATGTATCAGTGGGTTAGTAGAGTATTAGTGTCAGGTAATTATGACACCTGTATGTTAGCAGATGTGCACTATGAGTATATGTTGTAGTGGTATGGGAGTGAGGAGAAGGAGGATTCACTATGTTCAGGTGTGAGTAAATTGAGACACATATGTGCTCGAGTGAAGGCCAGTCTCAGGTGATTATTAGCCATTAGGTGTGTATATGTTGTAGTGACTGGTTGTGTGACTGTGTGGTCGAACACTATAGTAGCAATGGATGTGCAGTGCTGTGTGTAACAGGTTTGGAGTCTGATGCTAACAATATGTATCTGAGCTCAAGGCAAAAAAAATTGGCAGTGTGGGTGTATGTGTGCATACACTTGTGTAGTAAAGTGTCAGTTGGAGTAAACCGAGTGGGTGGAAGGGATCAGTGATGTGTTTTTGTGTTAGGAATTGAACTGATAAGTGAGAGGAGGTATTGTGAGGACTGCAATGTGCAATCATATTCATTTTATGCGGGTGTATGAGTGATCAGCAGCGAGTCAGTGGGATTGGGAGTATACTTTTGAGTAAATCAGGTAAGGGAAGGGGATTTCAAGCACAGACTTGTGCTTGTGCACTCAAGCAGTGGGAAATTTTAGTGGATAGTGGAAAGTATCGGTCACTAATATTTAGGTAATTACAGTTGGGAACTCACTATTATGATTTTAACATCAACAATAACCACATGGATCATAGTGTATTGGGTTGTCACTCATTAGTAGTTGTCATTAGATAGGATCAATGGAAGATTGATACCTTGCTCGAGTGTGATTGTGGGGTGTATCATTCATTAGGTTTGATACATTAAGTTTCGGGTACTACATTATTAGTTAATATTAGTGGGGTGACGGGGTTAAACACTGAGATGTATCAGTGTCAACCACTAGGGTGGACTGATACAAGGAAATGAAATGACTGATACCACTTGCTATCATTGAGGAATGGGGATTGATAGGGTGACCTGGGTTTATAGATACACATATGTTAGATGTTTGTTTAAGATTGAGATCAGTTAGAGTACTAGAGTTAGTAGATAGGTTAGCACTAGCTAGCAGTTAGTGTTTTCAATTAGTTAACATTTGATAGGTATATGTAGTTGGCTGCACACACTGACTGGTGCCCCATTTACCTATTATAGGGAGTTGATATCAGTTTAAGTCAGTTCTGATCTTGGAAGTAAATATAGTGTTAGTTGGGATGTCAGTAGTATATATGCATATACTAGCTATCTGTTAACTTATAGTTAGTATCAGACCTTGGTATCCTAGTATATTAGAGTAGTAGTCGGTGTATGTTAGATTTAGTTAGTAATAACCTAAGTATTAGTTATAATCTAAGATAATAACCTTGTTTAGCTAGTACAAGCTAGTTAGTGACTAAAATAGGCTAATTAGTTTAGTTTGGACCTAATATGACTTAGTTGAGCTAGAATAATTTTTAAAAAATGTACCTAAAAGCATATTAGTATATTATTTAACTCTTTTTCCCTTTATTACACCACTTAACATGATATTTCCTAAATAGGATTGTGTGACACCAGCTTGGGCATCGAGAGACACCTTTGCTCAGGACTAGAGGCGAGTACATCTCTCTGTTAGTTTTTATTTCATGATGGTGTATATATCGCATGTTCTAGAACTATATTCTTAATTTCGACACAGTGGTTACACGGACTAGTGCTATATGGATCATGTCAGAAGATGTTATCCCCTATCGTATTCAGCAGATACTCTTTCACATATATTTCATCGTGTGTATCGGGTATTGACTATCGTATACTCGTGTTCACATACTGCTCGTATTCAGTGTGCCCATATTCATGTTCGTAACGTGTCATGATTGGATCCATTGGTATTGGTTGGGGATGGGGGAATAAGAGTTGGTTATGTGATCAAGACAAAGTGTATTCGTGTACATGTCGATTACATATCACACGTGTAATCGATTTACCATATTGTATTTGTGTTCAAACCAAACGATCATATAATGAACTTGTATTCCATGGCATATTAGCTAATTTTATCTATTTTCTTTTATTATAGTAATTCTATTGCCTATTCTTCATTCCAGTACATTACCTATTCACTCAAGTTTATTACTTTCTGATGGTTAGTTATCTTATATTCTTTTCTATTATCTATTATATTTGCACAATTATGTATTTGGAACTGCTTTCAGAGGTATGTACTTTGATTCAATCCTGACTGGGTATATTTTTTAGATGATTGGCTTGTGGACTAGTGTCCCACCTGCTACGGGCCATAGGACGGCATACCATTAGAGGATACTCCTTTAGAGCAGGAGGACCTAGTACCAGAGGCTGAGGAGCTTTAGACTTATTGTTTAGATTTATATTAGACTTTATTGAGGCTATTGGCATGTATATATATTATTTCGGACTTGTGGATGTATTGTGACTCGTTCATCTTCCTTATTCTACATCATGCTTTATCTTCCTTAGTTTGACATTGTGATTGAGTATAGTTTACCATTATCATATACCATAATGTTCCTTCGTTTGGAGTTGAGATAATATGGACAGGTACCATGTATATATTGTATGAGATATTTAACTAGTATAGTTGACCCATAAAGCATTCTACCATCGATGCTGCGTTATAGGCTAGGCATTATTCACTACTCGTGTCCTTATTCCGGGTGCGGGTTATGACATATTTTTAGTAGTAGCTCATGCAGGTCCAAGAGTCGCATTTAAAGCGATATCGTAGTAGTGCTTACCTGGAGTACTGCTACGAGCCTGTTTTAGGATATAGGATATAGGCTGAGAATATACTCAATCACAACTAGGGAACATTTCCAAATATCTATTTTGCTATCCTTATCTATTGAATACTTGCTTTACTTTGAATAAAATTTGTCCTTCATTGATGATATTGTATCTTACTCAATATTGATTTCTTTGTTTCAATCTATCTTCAGGATGTCGTTGAAGACGCGTTCCCAGCGCTCAGGCACAATGTCAGCGAGGTCGGTCACTTTGTCGCCTACGAGAGCAGCACCAACAGACACTGTTCCAGCAACTATATTTTAGAGGTCCGCTTCACCGATCTAGGTAGGCATTTTTGTAATAGCTTTTGGGGGTGCTCCACCTCCGGTATAGACAGCACCGACAGTTTCAGAGGATTTTCTACCCCCACCACCCGTAGTCGATCAGACACAAATATTTGTACTCTTTTAATAGATGATGGAGGCGCAGCAGCGCCAGTCAGAGGTTATGAGGCAAGGCATTAAGAATGCCTACCAGATTATGCTCGTCGCAGTCGAGAGAGTCTCCTTAGTCCACCCACAGACGACACCACCTCAGTTCACCCCGCAGTAGCCGAGGTCGGGGACTATCATAGATTTTAAGAGGATGGGGCCGAAGGATTTTAAAGGCACTGAGGAGATTATTTATATTGATGATTGGATAGAAGACATTGAGAGGAACCTGTAACTTGCACAGATTCCAGAGAGGTTGCAGGTAGAGGCCGAAGAAAGCATGAAGTTTGACATCGCATTGACTTGGTTCAGGACGGACCTCAGGATCTCAGTACGAGGACTTACTTGGGAAGTTTTTAAGGAGCTCTTCAAAGAAAAGTTCTTCCCAGATGTGGCTCTGACATCTCTAGAGAGCCAGTTTCAGTACCTCGTTCAGGGAGGTATGACAGTGGATGAGTATGCGGTAGAGTATTACAGATTATGCTGCTTTATGGAGGGGAAGAACCCAAGAGGGAAGGCTAGAAAGTTCAGAAAGGGCCTGAACAAGGAGATCAAATCACATAAGAATAGAGACCCCACCGCTGCTTTTGAGGAAAATCTGAGGCAGGCACAGTGGGCAGAGGATGATCTAGAGCTTGGCTCCAAGAGACCGAGGGACATAGGAGGATCCAATACTAACACGGGTCCAACGAAGCGGCCATACTTTCAACAGCAGCACCAGAGATACTTCCAGCATCCGATGCAGTAGTACCCGGGACCAACTAGAGCGCTAGTGCAGCATACGCACCAGATCTAGAGGACAGCTATTCCTTGCCAATTCTGCAAGAAGCAGGGACATAGATGGGATACGTGCAGGATGAGATTGGACCAGTATTTATTCTTTGAATCAGAACACCAGTTGAGGGCTTGTCCTAGAGCTCCAGCTCGTCCAGCTCAGGGTGGGGCCCAGGTACAGAGAGCATCCGTGAGACTACCAGCGGGACAGTAGAGAGGGCCTCCTCTACCACCACAAGAGCAACAGTTCGCTTAGTACCAACAGCAGCAGAGAGGTGCCCAACGATAGGGGCGAGCTTTCGCCTTGACCGTTGAGGAGGAGGAGCCAGTTGGTTATGTTGTTTCAGGTTCAGTCTATCTTGATTCTTTTCCAACTCATGCTTTATTTTATTCCGGTGCTTCACATAGTTTCGTATCTGTATCTTTTGCTCTAAAACATCACCTTGAGACTGAACCGTTGGCGAGGACTTGCAAGATCACGACCGAGGGTGACATTATCCTGGTAAGTAATATTTGCAAGGATTAAAGAGTTTTTTTAGGAGGCTGAGAGTTGAGCGTATGTCTACAGAGTTGAGCGTATGTCTACTGGTAATGCCACTTTCGAGCTACGATATAGTACTCAGGATGGATTAGTTGAGCAGGCACCAAGCTAGTATGGATTATCATGGAGGCAGAGTTTTGTTTCAGATGCCAGGAGAGCCAGAGTTTAAGTTCATCAGAGGAGAAACAGAGCAAAGTGAAGGACATTTCTATGGAGCTATGGTGGAAGAGCAAGAGCCGCCACATCCATTGATTGTTTAATATATGGACGTATTTCCAGAGGAGTTGTCGGGGTTACCACCAGACAGAGATTTAGAGTTCTTTATATACTTAGTGACAGGCGCAGAGCCGATATCACAGCACGTCTATAGAGTGAACAACAGCGAACTGGTAGACTTGAAAAAGCAGGTGGATGAGTTATAGGACAAGGGCTTTATCCGCTCCAGTTCATCACCATGGGGTGCTTCGATATTATTTGTACCAAAGAAGGATGAGTCGGTAAGCATGTGTATTGACTACAGGGCACTCAACAACCTTACTATCAAGAATAAATATTTGTTATCGCGGATTGATGATTTATTTGATCAGTTGAGCGGAGCACAAGTATTTTCGAAGATAGACTTCAGGTCGGGGTACCACCAGGTGAAAGTGAAGAAGGAAGACATCGCGAAGACAGCTTTTAAGATTCGATATAGGCAGTTTGAGTTCTCAGTGATGCCGTTTGGGTTGACCAATGCCCCGGCGGTATTCATGAACCTGATGAATAGGGTATTTCATCAGTACTTGGATCAGTTTATGGTAGTATTCATTGATGATATTCTAATTTATTCGATGACCCCGGAGGAGCATGAGAAACACCTGAGTATAGTTTTTGAGACCCTCAAAAATTAGAAGCTTTATGGCAAGCTTTCGAAGTGTGAGTTCTTTCTTGATAAGGTTGAGGGCATGTGATTACAGGAGACGAAATCTCAGTAGACCCGAAGAAGATATCAGCAATCGAGTCGTGGTCTACCTCGACTTCAGTGGCGGAGATCAGGAGCTTTCTTGGATTGGCAGGCTATTATCTGAGGTTTGTTCAGGATTTTTCCAAAATTATGGAGCCGATAACTAGGCTAACCAGGAAGGACGTGGAGTTCATCTGGATGGAGGAGTGTCAGACTGCTTTTGAGGAGCTGAAGAAGAGGTTGACTACAGCTCTAGTGTTTATATTGCCATTGGTGACAGAAGGATTTTCCATATATAATGACGCATCGGGTAAGGGCTTGGGATGTGTGTTGCAGCAGAACGGAAAGGTGATTGCCTATACTTCCAAGCAATTACGCCCGCATGAGAAGAATTATCCGACCCATGACTTGGAGTTGGCAGCAGTTATTTTTGCTCTTAAACTGTGGAAGAACTACTTGTATGGGGAGAGAGTGGAGATCTTTACAGATTACAAGATCTTGAAATATGTGTTCACATAAAAGGAGCTCAACATGAGGCAGAGGCAGAGGCGATGGTTAGAGTTGATGAAGGACTTTGACATTTTCTTGCAGTACTATCCAGGAAAGGCCAACGTAGTTGTTGATGCCTTGAGCAGGTATCCAGTAGCTATGTACTTGACGAGAGACAAGCACTTGTTGGCCGATCTTGATAGCTTAGGTATTGAGGTATTAGTTCCTGGAGTTGCAGCACAGATGTGGGGACTTCAGGTACAATCAGAGTTAATAGACCAGATCAGATCCGCATTGTTCGAGGATGAGTCTCTGAGGAGCATCAGAGCAATTCCGGATGGAATTGGTAGAGGACTTCAGCATTACAGAGGATGGATCATTGCGGCATGATATTAGATTGTATGTGCCGAATGGAGCATTACACGAGGAGGTTCTTCAGAAGGCTCATCGATCTCAGTACTCTATGCATCCAGGTGGCAATAAGGTGTATAGAGACATGAGAGAGCATGTTTGGCGGTATGGTATAAAGCGGGAGGTAGCTAGCTTCGTATCCAGATATTTGGTATGTCAGCATGTAAAGACAGAGACAAAGGCCAGTTGGATTGCTTTAGCCTTTACCCATTCCAGAGTGGAAATAGGAGCATATGATGATGGATTTTTTTTAGGGCTTCCACGTTCTCCAGGAGGTAAAGACGTAATTTGGGTCATCGTGGACACGTTGACCAAATTGGCCCACTTTCTGCCATTCAAAGTGGGTACGTCTATGGAGAAGCTCGCAGAGATTTATGTATGTCAGATAGTCATATTGCATGGAGTTCCTGTGATCATAGTCTCGGATCGGGATAGTCGCTTCATGTCCCACTTCTGGAGGAGTTTGTAGGCTAGCTTGGGCACTCAGCTCAAGTTCAGTACAGCATATCACCCCCAGACAGATGGACAGTCGGAGAGAAATATTCAGACTCTCGAAGATATGCTACGCACGTGTGTTTTAGATTTTGGAGCCTCTTGGAAGGATCATCTTCACCTGGTAGAGTTTGCTTATAACAACAGCTACCAGGCCAGTATCGAGATGTCACCATTTAAGGCGTTGTATGGACGAAGATGTCGCACTCCTTTATCATGGAATGATGTTAGTGAGAAAGACTTATTGGGACCAGAAATGGTTGTGGGTGCAGCTGAGAAGGTGAAGCTTATTAGAGATAGGCTTTGGGTGCCGCAAGATAGACAACGGCATTGGACCGATAGCCACCGAAGGCCATTGGAGTTTGAGATATAGAATTTATTTTGAATTGTTTGTGATTGCTTATTTTAGTTAGAGTGCTAAGGTTGTGTTTCGTGCTAGGTTGGCGATCTGGTATTCTTGAAGATTTCTCCGATACGGGGCACAATTCACTTTGGTGGAGGTGGAAAGCTTAGTCTACGGTACATCAGACTCTTCGGTGTTCTTGAAAGGGTTGGTATAGTGGCTTACAAACTAGACTTACTGCCTGCATTATAGGGAGTGCATAACGTGTTCCACGTGTCACAACTGAGATGGTACGTGGCAGATCCTAGTCATGTACTAGATCACTCGCAGATTGAGGTTGGTCCGACTCTCACCAACCCAGAGCAGCCCATGGAGATTCTGGATCGCAGGGAGAATGTATTGCGAAACAAGACGATTCCTTTGGTATACGTCGCGTGGAGGCATAATCGCCAGGAGAGAGTACCTGGAAGCGAGAGGCCGAGATGCTTGAACGATATCCTTATCTGTTTTAGCCGTGAGGTATAACTATTTCTTGCTTGTATTGATTGCTTTTGATAATTAGTTCTTCCTCAATTTCGAGAACGAAATTTTTCTAAGGTGGATAGGATTGTTACCTTTATTTTTTCAACTAGGGGTAGTTTGGTAATTTGGCATAGATAAATAATTTATAGGAATAAATATTTAATTTGTGTGTTATAGAAGTTATTTAATAATTGTATTATTTATTTAATTATTAGTAAGTTATAGGTTAAAAGTGACTTGTATTATTTTGTTAGAGGCATAATTAGACTTGTCATGACAACTAGTGAGCCTAACTTGCACCCAAGTCCATTAGACCTTTCTCACTAATTAATTAAGGAGAATTAGCTTAATTATAATTAGTTCAAGACTTCCAAAATTACCCTTCCTAATTAATTCTCATAATTCACCATGTAGGGATAACTTAGACCTTTGCAAGTGACTTGGGGAAGGGGGAAGGGGGCCGGCTACTATTAGAAGAGGGCTCTCCTCTCTCTCTCCTCTCATTTGCATTCATTTTAGATCTAGAATTAGATCCCCAGTTTTTTATCATTTTCTCCATTGAATTTCTACTCAATTCACCTCCATTTTCTTCTCAAATTCATCACTCTTGGAGCTTTGGACCTTGGAGAAGCAATGAGCACAAGGAGGAGGAACTTTGAAGCAAGAGATCGTGTTCGAAACGTGTCCAATTTTATTTTTAATGGGAATCTATCTCCCAATTGGTAATTCCTGAATTTTCCATTCATTGTAGCTTTTTAATCATGCATTTGACCATTAAGAATGGCCCCATGGCATAGGACTACCTATAGGAACAAGTTCTAGACTATTTGGTTATGTATTGTGAGTTCTATATGGTAATTTGTGTGCATGATGGGAGAATTATGAGATTAACACATCAATATTGTCTCATAAGGCCAATTAGATCTAAATAGACTTAGATTGGGGTTATGGGACTAGGTACGTGTCCACAAATGGATACAGCCTCTCTTCTCTCTTTGCCTTCAACAATGTGTGGGCCGTATCATAGTATTTTGTGATACGGTACGACACGGAGCCAATTTTGGGTGTTTTGCATTATTTCTCTTCAAATACATATTCTAATTAGTTATAATAGATGTTATATTGTATAATTGAGATGTGAGAAGGATTATTGTGAGAAATTGGGCTTTTAGTTTTCTAAGGAGATATGTATCATAATTTTCCTAAGTATATACTTCAAGGTGTTTGTTTAAATGCTTTTATGAATAATATGTATATATATATATATATATATATATATATATATATATATATATATATATATATATATATATATATATATATATATATATTGTTACAGGTGTGTGTGTGTGTTGAGTTCAGTTTATCGTGTCTGGGTGAGGGAGCTTTTGGTGCTCAAATTGTATTAAAGGGGAGGAGTTGTCAATTAGTAACATGGTGGTTGTATCAAGACTGTGAACTGGCACTGATACTTGAGCAGTGAGATACCAACTGCGATAGTAGTAGAGTATCAGTAAACTTAATGTATCAGTAGGTTAGTAGAGTATTAGTGTCAGGTATTGGTAATACCTGTATGTTAACAGATGTGCACTATGAGTGTATATTGTAGTGGTATGGAAGTGAGAAGAAGGGGGATTCACTGTGTTTAGGTGTGAGTAAATTGAGACACACACATGTGCTCGAGTAAAGACCAATACCAGGTAATTATTAGCCATTAGGTGTGTGTATGTTGCAGTGACTAGTTGTGTGACTGTGTGGTCGAATACTGCAGTGGCAATGGATGTGCAGTGCTGTGTGTAACAGGTTTGGAGTCTGTTCTAACAACATGTATCAGAGCTCAGGGCAAAGAAAATTTGCAGTGTGGGTGTATGTGTGCATACACTTGTATAGTGAGGTATCAGTTGGAGTAAACCGAGTGGGTGGAAGTGATCAGTGATGTGTTGGTGTGTTAGGAATTGAATTGATGAGTGAGAGGGGGTGTTGTGAGGACTGTAATATGCAGTCATATTCATTGTGTGCGGGTGTATGAGTGATTAGCAATGAGCCAGTGGGATTGGGAGTATGCTTTAAGTAAATCAGGTAAGGGAAGGGGATTTCGAGCAAAGACTTGTGCTTGTGCAGTCAAGCAGTGGAAAATTTTAGTAGATGGGGGCAAGTATCAGTCACTCATATTTAGGTAATTGCAGTTGGGGAGATCACTGTTGTGATTTCAACAACAAAAGTAACCACACGGATCACAGTAGATTGGGTTGTCACTCATTAGCAGTTGTCATTAGATAGGATCAATGGAAGATTGATACCTTGCTCGAGTGTGATTGTGGGGTGTATCAGACATTGGGTTTGATACTTTAAGTATCGGGTACTACAGTATTAGTTAATATTAGAGGGGTGACGGGGTTAAACACTGAGATGTATCAGTGTCAACCACTAGGGTGGACAGATACAAGGAAATGAGATGACTGATACCACTTGGAATCATTAAGGAATGGAGGAGTGATAGGGTGACCTGGGTTTATAGATATGCATATGTTAGATGTTTGTTTAAGATTAAGATCAGCTAGAGTACTAGAGTTAGTAGATAGGTTTGCACTAGCTAGCAGTTAGTGTTATCAATTAGTTAACATTTGATAGGTATATATAGTTATGATAGGGAGTTGATATATGTTTAAGTCAGTTCTCAGCTTGGAAGTTAATATAGTGTCAGTTGGGATGTCAATAGTATATATGCATATACTAGCTATCGGTTAACTTATAGTTAGTATCAGACCATGGTATCCTAGTATATTAGAGTAGTAGTCGGTTTATGTTAGATTTAGTTAGTAATAACTAAATTATTAGTTATAATCTAAGATAATAACCTAGTGTAACTTGTACAAGCTAGTTAGTGACTAAAATAGGCTAATTAGTTTAGTTTGGACCTAATATGACTTAGTTGAGCTAGAATAATTTAAAAAAATGGACCTAGAAGCATATTAGTACATTATTTAACTCTTTTTCCCTTTATTACACTATTTAACATGATATTTCCTAAATAGTAGTGTGTGACACATGCTTGGGCATTGAGAGACACCTTTGCTCAGGACCAGAGGCGAGTACATCTCTCTGTTAGTTTTTATTTCATGATAGTGTATATATCACATGTTCTAGAACTATATACTTGATTCCGACACAGTGGTTACATGGACTAGTGCTATATGGATCATGTCAGGAGATGTTATCCCCTACCGTATTTAGCAGATACTCCTTCACATTTATTTTATCGTATGTATCGGGTATTGACGATCGTGTACTTCATGTTCACACACTGCCCATTTTTAGTGTACCCATATTCGTGTTCGTAACGTGTCGTGCTTGGATCTATTGGTATTGGTTGGGGATGGTGGAATAGGAGTTGGTTATGTGATCAAGCCAAAGTATATTCATGTATATGTCGATTACATATCACACGTGTAATCGAGTTACCATATTGTATTTGTGTTCAATCCAAACCGATCACATAATGAACTTGTATTCCATGGCACATTAGCTAATTTTATCTATTTCCTTTTATTACAGTTATTATATTGCCTGTTCTTCATTCAAGTATATTACCTATTCACTCTAGTTCATTACTTTCTGATGGTATATATATATATCTAATATATATATATATATATATATATATATATATATATATATATATACACACACACACACACATGTACGTATAGGAAAAAGACAAAACATCAAACACGTGGAGTGCACCACACTCGTATCACACTAATTCTATGATACGCTTGCGATACGGCTCCAGTACACAACCAAACGTATCCCGGAGGACACGAACAAGTCTAAGACACTAATTATGAATAATACATATAGTAATTAGAATAATTACGTGTCCGTGTCATAATGTGATATGCACAAGGCCCCGTGTCAGAGGAAAACCTCCCAAAATAACCCGTTTCGTCAAATTAACGAGATACGGCCTACATATAGCCAATTATGGACACGACACTAGTCACAAACAAGCAATCATATTTATTTAGATCTATTGGACCCAATGATAACCACTACATGTGCCAATCTCAGAATTTCCCCAAAATTGGCACCAAAAAGTACATAACTTCCACCCTAGGTCTCCGATGAACCTAAAACTAATTTCTATGGGTAGCCTATGCATGTGGGTTAGTTTCTCATGGTTAAATCTCAAATCTATAGTCTATTATAAGGAAAAAAAACTAAAATGTACCTATTGGAAGATGGATTCCCAATAAAAGGTTCCCAAATGCAAAGTAGCTCATCTCCTTGTAGATCTTGGCCTCCTCCTCCTTGCTCCTTGCTTCCTTCTTGTAGATTCTTGATGTAAAATCTTCAATAAAGAATTAGGGAAGGAAATTGTGAAGAATTGGTGGAGAATTTATGAGGGAATGAAGAAAATTGAAAGAGAAAAATTATAGATCTAAAGAATTAAGAATTTGGTGAAATAAAATGGTTTCTCTCTCCTCCAGAAGTGGCCGGCCATATACACCCCTCAAAGCAATGTGAAATATCTCAATTACCCCTTGGGGCCTCTCATGAAGAAATTAGTTAGGGAGAAAAGGTTCTAGTCTAATGGTTTCACTAATTAATCCAACCTCCTAATCCATGGGCCTAATTCATGGGCTCAAACTAAACACATCCAAAATATTGGGTTCATGCATCTAATAAATAGGTTAGGTCCACTACACAATTCTAAAATAAATTTACATCTAGCAAACAATAAATAATACCATAATAAATTAAATCATTCATGCACAATATTTAATACAAATAATCCTAATATTAAAATTACCCATGTCAATTACTAAACTACCCTTAAATAAAAATGTGAGGGTGACAATCCTACCCACCTTAGAAAAATTTTGTCCTCGAAATTAAGAAAGAAACTAACTACCAGAAATAAATAATACATTGTAAGAAAGAATTATACCTCACGACTCGAACAGATTTTGATAACGCTCGCGCATCTTGGCCTCTCGCTCCCAGGTACTCTCTCCTAGCGAGTGATGCCTCAACACGATGTACACTAAAGGAATCGTCTGGTTCCTCAGTACCTTCTCTCTCCGATACAGAATCTCCACTGGCTGCTCTGGATAGCTAAGAGTAGGGCTCACCTCTATCTCCGAGTGATCCAACACATGACTGGGATCTGCCATGTACCATCTCAACTGTGACATATGAAATGCGTTGTGTACTCCCTCCAGTACATATGGTAAGTCTAGTCTATGTTCAACTACACTGACCCTCTCAAGAATACTGAAAGGTCCGATGAATCACGGACTAAGCTTGCCGCCTCCACCAAAACGAATCGTGCCACATGTCGGAGAAATCCTCAAGAAAATTAGACCGCCAACCTAGCTCAAAACACAACCTTAGCACTCTAACAAACAATAAACAAACACAAGCAAAATAAACTAAAGCTATACCTCAAACTTCAAAGGTCTCCGGTGGCTATCGGCCCAATGTCGTTGCCTGTCCTGCGCCACTCGAAGTTTGTCCCGGATAAGCTTCACCTTCTCGGCTGCATCCACTACCATCTCTAGTCCCAATAAAGCTCGATCACCAACATCATCCAAGGACAACGGAGTGCGGCATCTCCGTCCATACAATGCCTCGAATGGTGATATCTCGATGCTGGCTTGGTAGCTGTTATTGTATAAAAACTCTACCAAGTGAATGTGATCCTCCCAAGAACCTCCAAGATCCAAAACACAGGTGCGTAGCATGTCCTCAAGAGTCTGAATAGTCCTCTCCGACTGTTCTTCCGTCTGAGGGTGATAAGCGCTATTGAACTTGAGCTGAGTGCCGAAGCTAGCCTGCAAACTCCTCCAGAAATAGGACATGAAGCGACTATCCCGATCCGAGACTATGCTTACTGGAATACCGTACAATTTGACAATCTGGCACACATACATATCCGCAAGCTTTTCTGTATATGTACCCACTTTAAATGGCAGAAAGTGGGCTGATTTGGTCAACCTGTCCATAATGACCCAAATCGCATCTTTACCTTCTAGAGAACGCAGAAGTCCCGATATAAAATCCATGTTCACATATTCCCATTTCCACTCTGGAATGGATAAAGGCTGAAGCAATCATCCTGGCCTCTGTCTCTCCGCCTTTACCTGCTGGCAAACTAAGCATCTGGACATGAAGCTAGCTACCTCCCGCTTCATGCCATACCACCATGCATGCTCTCTCATATCTCTATACATCATGTTGGCACCTGGATACATAGAGTATTAAGAACGATGCACCTCCTGCAGAATCTTCTCGCGCAATGCTCCTCTCGGTACACATAACCTGGTACCGTGTCACAATGATCTATCATCTGCGATGATAAAGTCCTCTGCCAACCCGATCTGGACCTGTGCTATGATGCTCCTCAGAGACTCGTCCTCATACTGTCTGGCTCTAACCCGGTCAATCAGCTCCAACTGTACCTGAAGTCCCCACATCTGTGCTGCGACTCCAGGAATTAGTACCTCAATGCCCAAATAGTCAAGATCTGCCAATAAATGTCTGTCTCTCGTCAAGCACATAGCCACGGGATACCTGCTCAAAGCATCCGCAACTATGTTAGCCTTCCTTTGATGGTACTGCAAGGATATGTCGAAGTCTTTCATCAGCTCCAACCATCACCTTTGCCTTATGTTGAGCTCTTTCTGTGTAAACACATACTTTAAGCTCTTATGGTCTGTGAAGATCTCTACTCTCTCTCCATATAAATAGTATTTCCATAATTTAAGAGCAAAGATAACCACTGTCAACTCTAAATCATAGGTAGGGTAGTTCTTCTCATGCGGGCGTAATTGCCTGGAAGCATAGGCAATCACCTTCCCGTGCTGCTGTAACACATAACCCAAACCCTTCCCTGATGCATCACTGTAAATGGAAAATTCTCTTGCTCCTGATGGTAGTGTCAAGATTGGAGCTGTAGTCAATCTCCTCTTCAGCTCCTCAAATGCTAACTGACAATCCTCAGTCCAGACGAATTCCATGTCCTTCCTGGTTAGTCTAGTCATCGACTCTACAAGTCTGGAAAAATCCTGAACAAACCTCCGATAGTAGCCTGCTAATCCAAGGAAGCTCCTGATCTCTTCTACTGAACTCAGGGTAGACCATAATTCAACTGATAAGATCTTCTTCGGGTCCACCGAGATTCCATCTCCTGTAATGACATGCCTAAGGAATTCAACCTTATCAAGGAAGAATTCACACTTCGATAACTTGCCATACAACTTCTCCTTCCTGAAGGTCTCCAAATCAATCCTCCAGTGCTGCTCATGCTCCTCTGGGGTCTTTGAATATATCAGAATATCATCTATGAAGACTATAACAAACTGGTCCAGGTACTGATGAAATACTTTGTTCATCAGGTTCGTGAACACTGTCGGGGCATTGGTCAACCCAAACGGCATCACAAAGAACTCGAACTGGCCATAGAGAGTCTTGAAAGCTGTCTTCAGGATATCTTCCCTCTTCACTTTCACCTAGTGGTACCCTGACCTCAAGTCTATCTTTGAGAATACCTTTGCTCCACTCAACTGGTCAAACAAGTCATCAATCCGCGGCAAAGGATATTTGTTCTTGATAGTAAGGTTGTTAAGTGCCCTATTGTCGATACACATACGTACCGACCCATCCTTCTTTGGTACAAAAAGTACTGGAGCACCCCATGGTGATAAACTGGAACAAATAAAGCCCTTGTCTTGTAACTCATCCACATGCTTCTTCAACTCCGCCAGTTCGCTGTTGTTGACTCTATAGACGTGCTGAGATATCGGCTCTGTGTCTGGCACAAACTCTATAGAGAATTCCATATCTCTGTCCGGTGGCAACCCCGATAACTCCTCTGAAAAGACATCGAAGAACTCTGCAATCAACGAATGTGGCGGCTCCTGCTCTTCTACCAAAGCTCACAGAAATTACCTTCGCTCTGCTATGCTCCTCGGACGAACTCAAACTCCGGCTATCCTGGCATCTGAAATAAAACTCTGCCTCTACGACAATCGATACTAGCATGATGTCTACTCAACCAATCCATCCTGAGTACTATATCACAACTCGGAAGTGGCATTACGAGTAAACATACGCTCAGCTTACGACCTCCCAAATAAACTCTCTGGTTCTTGCAAACATCACTGACCATAATGATGCCACTCCCGGTCGTGATCTTGTAAGTCCTCAATGGTTCAGACTCAATACGATGCCTCGAAGCAAAAGATAAAGATACAAAGCTATGAGAAGCACCAGAATCGAACAAAACATGAGCTGGAAAGGAATCGAGATAAAATGAACCTGAGATGACATTGCCAACAGGCTCCTTCTCCTCAACAGTCAAGGCAAAAGCTCGCCCCTATCGCTGCGCTCCCCTCTGCTGCTGCTGCGGTGGAAGAGGTCCTCTCTGCTGCTATCCTGCTGGTGATCTAGCGGGTGCCCTCTGTGCCTGTCCTCCATTCTGAGCTGGACGAGTTGGGACTTTAAGACAAGGCCACAACTGATGATCTTTCGATCCACATAATAAGCATTAGACTAGCCTCATCCTGTATGCGTCCCATTCGTGTCATTGCTTCTTACAAAAAGTGCAAGGAACTGCTGTCATCTGGATCTGATGTATCTGCTGAGCTAGCGCTCTAGATGGCCCGTGATACTGCTACCTCTGGTACTGGTAAGGCCTCTGGTGCTGCTGCTGGAAGTGAGGCCTCTTCGCTGGATCGGTGTTGTTGCTGGATCCTCCTGTGTCCCTCGGCCTCTTAGAGCCAAGTTCTAAGTCATCCTCCGCTCTCTGCGCCTGCCTGAGAATCTCCTCGAATGTGGCAGTAGGATCTCCGTTGGTATGGGGTTTAACCTCCTGGTTCAGACCCTTCCTGAACTTTCTGGCTCTGCCTCTAGGGTTCTGACCCTCCACAAAGTGACCTAGTCGGCAATACTCTGCCGCATACTCGTCCACTGACATACCTCCCTGGACGAGGTACTGGAACTGACTCTCCAAAGATGTAAGAGTCACGTCTGGTAAGAACTTCTCCTTGAAAATCTCTTTAAAGGCTTCCCAAGTGAGTCCTGGTACTACAATCCTTGGGTCTATCTGAAACCATGTCAAGACAATATCGAACATCATACACCTCGCTGCCTCTATCTGTAGCATCTCTGGAATCTGGGCCATCCGTAGTTTCGCTCAATATCCTCAATCCACTCATCCGCATAGATAATCCCCTCTATGCCCCTGAAGTCCTTCGGGCCCATCCTCTTGAAGTCTATGATGGTACCCGGCCTCGGCTGATACAGAATAAACTGAGCTGGTGTCGTCTGTGGCTGGACTGTAGTAGCTCTCTCAACTGTTGCAAGTGCGATCTGGTGAGCATTCTCCATGCTTTGTCGTAGGTCCTCCGACTGTCGCTGCTGCACCTCCATCATCTACTAGAAGAGCGCGAAAATTTGCGTCTTGATCAACTACTGGTGGTGGAGGTGGAAGATCCTCGGAAACTGTCTGCCCTATCCTCGGCACTGGAGGTAGAGCACCTCCGAAAGCTGCTGCTGATATGCCCACTGGACCGGTAAAGCTGACCTCCTGAATGTAGGTGCTGGACCATCATCTGAGGGTACTGCCCTCAAGGGTGATAAAGTGACTGATCGTGCTGTCGCGACACCTGATCGCTGGGAACGCGTCTTCGGTGGTATCCTGAAGATAGATTGAAATACGAAATCAATATTGAATATGATACGATACCATCAAAGAAGGAAAAAACTTTATTCAAAGTAAAGCAATATTCAATAGATAAGGATTTATAAAATAGATATTAGAAATTTTCCTAGGTGTGATTGAGTAAACTCTTAGCCTAAATCATGTTTCCTAAAGCAGGCTCGTAGCAGTACTCTAAACGAGCACAACTACGATAAGAATCTAGACCTGCATGGGCCACCACTAAAAATGTGTCACGATACGTACCCGAATATTTGGGCACGAGTACGTGGTTACGCCCAGCCTACGCCACATAATCGACGGTAGAATATTGTCTGGGTCATTTCTAACTATCTAACATCTCAACAATATAATATGGTACATGTCAATCATCTCAAATCCAAATGGAGGAGCAATATGGTATCTCACAAGTATATCTAATCTCAATCACAAAACAAACTAAGGAAGAATAATGCACGAATGGAATAACGAAGGAAAGAATAAGATACAATCCACAATCTGAAATAATAATACAAACTGTGAATCCACCAAAAGAATAGTCTAAAATAATCCAATACAAATAAGCTAGACATCCTCGGGCTCTACATCTAAGTCCTCCTGGTCTATAGGAGTATCCACTATAGGTACGACATCCTACGGTCCGTAGAATATGGGACACTGCTCTATAAGCCAGTCAGCTAGAAAAATATATCCAATCAGGATTGGAACAAAGTACATACCTCTGAAAGTAGTTTCAATAGCATAATCGAGCATATAAACAGATATAGAAATGAAATATAAGATCACAAAATATATGAATGATGAAAAATAGATATACAGGTAATGTACGAGAAAATAGAACAATAATATAAATATCAACAATATGATGAAGTAACTACAATCTAAACTAATGTGCCTCAGAATACAAGTTCATTATGTGATCAGATTGGGTGAACATAATCAGGTAAGATGATTACAAGTGAGGTATGTAACCAGAATGTACACGATGTAACAATGGGGCTTTGATCACATAACCAACTCCTACACTCCCACCCCTAACTAATACCGATGGATCCAATCACGACACGCTAAGAACACAAAATATAACCACTGAACACGAACAGTGGGTGTACACGAATATCATAACCACTAAACACGAGCGATAGGTGTACACGAATAAGCATACTGAACACGAGCAGTGTGTGAACACGAAATATAATCAATACCCAATATACACGATGAGATACAATGTACACGAGTACCCGCTGAACACGGTAGGGGATAACATATCCTAACGGGATCCATATAGTACCAGTCCGTAAAATTACTATATCGGGATCAAGTATACAATTCTAGGTCAATACACAATTTCTAGGTCAAACCGATGAAATCTAGGTTGCAAGAGTCTAACTATGTCGATACACTATGAAGCTATGCTATACTAGCTATGCTATACTAGCTAAGCTAAGATACTAAAAGGCATTCAAAAAGCCGTATCCTAAGATACGCAAGTTTAATTATAGGAAAATAGTATTTTTGATATATATACAAGTCATTAATTATAATACTATATCAATACAAATTAAATAGGATACCTTGGCCTAGCACCAATGCGTATCACACCTATCACGATACCCAAACTCAATACCTTGGGTATCGGCCCAATATCTTAGTAATATCATGGTATCCCGAGGTAACCCAAAACTCTAACATATAACTAATACATATATATAAACCAAACTAATACTAACTATATAAACTAACACTATAATATATCTAACTACTACATAAATACCATACTATATATATTCATAACTAACTACTACTATACAATGACAACTAATACAAATATATATATATATATATATATATATATATATATATATATATATATATATATATATATATATATATATATATATATATATATATATATATATTTATTTATTTATTGGTAGCTAACATATATATATGTGCCTACACTAATATATATATATATATATATATATATATATATATATATATATATATATATATAT
This sequence comes from Iris macrosiphon, assembly GCA_036927795.1. NCBI lineage: Eukaryota > Viridiplantae > Streptophyta > Magnoliopsida > Asparagales > Iridaceae > Iris > Iris macrosiphon. Next base: position 141,218,407 of record JAYESA010000007.1, on the reverse strand, counting down.
ATATATATATATATATATACACTAACTACTACTAGCTAACTCAACATAAACAAACCCAACTAACATTAAACTGAAACTGACTGAAACCAATCACCTTAAATACTAACTACCCAACTAATACTTATCTCACTAAACTAACTGTAACACAATAAAATACTAAACCAAGTAAGCTAACTACCCAAAACAACCATACCTACATAATACATATAGCTAAAATAGCTAAACAACTAATCTACACTACACTGAAACATCCCAAATACTGAAACTGCACAGTTGAATCTGAAACTGTTATTGTGCTCGGGCACAGCACAGTGAACTGAACTGACACTGGCAGTGAGAACTGCACAGTGAATTGAACCCAATTCTTGTTGTTTCTGATAATGTGCATCGGCTGATACAACCTGAATTCTGTATTGATACTGCAGTGGGAACTGCACAGTGAATGCACCAATATGTGCAGTGGTCTGAAGGCTGCACTGAACCTGCTGTGCTGAGCTGATATTGGACCTCTCCTGCCACTTCCTCTCGATACCTCAGTCACCACCCTCTCACTCACCAATACAACACAAAACAAACACAACACTGTGCACACACTACTCACAACACAAACACAACTACCTCTAGCTATATATATATATACCTACACTCTCACACACATAAACACAAACACATATATACATATATATAAAGTAAACACTAATACACATATATATACTCTATTATATACACATATTGACATACACATATTCACAAACTCAATTACACTAATATATACATATATATATATCACTTAAATTTTATATATATATATAAATACACATGTACGTATAGGAAAAAGATAAAACATCAAACACGTGGAGTGCACCGCACCCATATCATACTAATTCTATGATACGATTGTGATACGGCTCCAACACACAACCAAACGTATGTTGGAGGACACGAACAAGTCTAATACACTAATTATGAACAATACGTATAGTAATTAGAATAACTACGTGTCTGTGTCATAATATGATATGCATAAGGTCCCATGTCGGAGAAAACCCCCCAAAAATAATCCGTTTCATCAAATTGACGAGATATGGCCTACACGTACTCAATTGTGGATATGACACTAGTTACAAACAAGCAATCATATGTCATTTAGATCCATTAGACCCAATGACAACCACTACATGTGCCAATCTTGAAATTTTCCCAAAATTGGCACCAAAAAGCACATAACTTCCACCGTAGGTCTCCGATGAACGTAAAACTAATTTCTATGGGTAACCTATGCATTTGGGTTGGTTTTTCATGGTTAAATCTCAGATCTAGAGTCTATTAGAAGGAGAAAAACTGAAATGTACCTATTGGGAGATGGATTCCTAATGAAAAGTTTTTAAATGCAAAGTAGCTCCTCTTCTTGTAGATCTTGGCCTCCTCCTCCTTGCTCCTTGCTTCCTTCTGGTAGATCTTTGATGTAGAAGCTTCAATGAAGAATTATGGAAGGAAATTGTGAAAAATTGGTGGAGAATTGATGAGAGAATGAAGGAAATTGGAAGAGAAAAATTGTAGATCTAAAGAATTAAGAATTTGGTAAATGAAATAGTTTCTCTCTCCTCTAGAAGTGGCCGGCCATATACACCCCTCCAAGAAATATGAAATGTCTCAATTACCCCTTGGGGCCTCTCATGAAGAAATTAATTAGGGAGGGAAGGTTCTAGTCTAATGGTTTCACTAATTAATCCAACCTCCTAATCCATGGGCCTAATTCATAGGCTCAATCCAAAATGTTGGGTTTATGCATCTAATAAATAGATTAGGTCCACTACACAAGTCTAAAATAAATCTACAACTAGCAAACAATAAATAATACCATAATAAATTAAATCATGCATGCACAATATTTAATACAAATAATCCTAATATTAAAATTACCCATGTCAATTACTAAACTACCCTTAAATGAAAATATGAGGGTGATAGTGTATGTTGGGCGTTGTTCACTACTCGTGCTCTTATTCCGGGTGTGGGTCGTGACAACGTAAACAAGTGAAATCGTCGTAGAAGTCCGCTCTTGTGGCTTTCTATGGAAGGGAAGACCCAAGTCACAGGCGAGGACAGGGGAGAGTTCTTAGGATCTTGCTACTGTGGACTGCAAGGAGGGCTACTATCATTATGGCGAAAGGGGTCATATCAAGAGGAACTGCATGAAGTTCAAAGTTGAGTAGGCCAAAGGCAAGGATGATCAGGAGGATCTCAGGATAGTCGGTGATATCATCATCGCAGCAACCGACGTAGAGGAACCTTGTTGTATGTGTTATGACGACGATTAGGTCATGGATACGGGGGTGTCATATCATGCCACTCCACATAAGGGGCTCTTTACATCATACCGGGATGGCAGATTTGGACGTGTGAAGTTGGGCAACAAGGGGACGGCTACAGTTTGTGAGCATCGATAATGTGCACTTGACAACGGAGCTTGGTAAGAAGCTCGTTCTCAAGGGTGTGCAATATGTACCCAGTTTGTGCTACAACTTGATTTTTGTAGGAAGGCTGGCTGATGATGGTTTCGCAGTTTATTTGGGGATAGATTAGATTTTTACGAAGGGTTCCCAACTAGTGGTTCGAGGAGATTTATGTTCTGGCATGTACAGGCTCAAGTCATTGAGCTGTATAGGCTGGCCACATACATCGGATGGAGGCTCGAGGGGCGTTCGACAGGAGGTGGATCATCAAAAACTTGCTGAGGAGTGTCTTCGAGATACTTTGAGGATTACAGAGGATTCAGTTCATCGAAACAAAGCGACGAATGGTGATGAGCCAAAGATTGAAGGTCCCATAGATTGAAGGTCAGTCTATCGATCCCATAACAGCTGGTCGGTCTCCAGGTGGTGGTTGTTCCACGGATCCGGTTTTGGCGACGGATGGATTATGAAAACTTTGTGGAGCGATATCAGTTTTAGTAGTTCGAAGCCAGGGAGGAGATCAAGATTTTCAGCAAACTCAATCTGAGGCAGGTGCTTCTCCATTCACATAGATTTGGGGGAGCTCTGGATCATTGACGATGTGCACAGTGCATGATGTTATGCTTGAGGATGCATGTGTACATGGGAGCTTCAGTATCAGACACAAATGTGGGCGGGTTCATGAGTCCGAGTCTCGAGGGAACCACGATGTCCGCTTGGTTGGGCCAACCAAGGGTGAAGAAGCTCGTCAGAATGGTAGTACGTTTCGGTGGAAGACGAAAGTCGAAAACAGGAATCCAAGACTCACGGTGAGGCTGATCGTCTGGGACTTCAGTTTTGGCCATGTCATTGATATTGGCAATATCCTATTGGTGCAGGAGGTGCTAAGCATGACAGCTAGTGTCGACGTGATAGTCGAGGAGCAAGAGATAAAGGAAGATGCAAAGCAGCTAGGGGGATCGAAGATCGGTGGCATGGGGGAGCAGGAACTCTGTCCTGGGACGACATGCATGGAGTCCAGTTGAGGAGCCATGGCATCAACATCCTGTCCTCAGACTAGAGGGGGAGTATGTTGGGTCCAATCGAGATTTGGTAATAACAAATTTTGTAACCCAAATATGGTAAAGAATTTGATTTGATGCAATTTTGAAATCTACATTAAATTTCTAATTTGATTAGATTTTAAATTTATATCAAATATCTAACTTGACCATATTTTGACGTCCATAATTGTTGCTTGCTATTTTAGGTAATAGGTTTCCTATTTTAGGAATTCTTATGATCTAAACTAGGATTTCTCATACTATTTATATGGGTGAGAGTGGAGGCACAAAGGAGATAACACAAAGGCGAAGATTCGTGGTACTCGTCCACAAAAAATTTAAGAGAAAGTCCGTGCTTTGCTCTTAGGACTCGCCATCTAAGACAGAAGGAAGAGGAGATTTGATCGAGCAGTCGTCGCCTTCGTTTAGAAAAATTGCTACATGGTTTGGTAAGTGATTTCAATTGTAATCTCTGTCTTTTCTTCTTGAGTATGGTGAGGCAGTTGCACCTATTAGGACAAATGGCTCAACATTGATTTTGTCAATCTTGCAATTTCATCCGAGTTATATAGATTAAAATTTATCTAGGTGACGTAGTCATTGCCATATACGTTGTCTTTATCTGTGCTTGGTGTTCGTTAGACAGGGGCTGATTATCACGGGTGGGTTGGTATAAGTTTCCGCTGCGGTCAATCTCAGACACGGTATCGGAGCTATTGCAGGATGTGTTTGATCCCAACACGATATTCCTCCAAACGATCACCTATGAGTGGACTCTGCCAGTGTCGATGCAAAGAGCACACAAAGAAGGATTGCCCAGATTGGTCGAGAGAAGCTTTACGAGTGGAAGTTCAAGAATTATTACTAGAAGAAGTAGTTCATGATTCTTCAAAGATGGAAACAACACTTGCTAGAGATCCTACGGAGAGAATTAAACTAGTTCCTCTTGCCTTTGATGGTAATGACAGTCCAGGTAGGGCCGTTTCCAGGGCATCCGAGTCAGATGGGGAAGGTGCAACTATTCCATTCACCTAATGTGGGCATCATGAATGTGAATCTCTATTCCCCATTATTCTAAGAGGGGGGAATCTCCTTAATGCCACTTCCACAAGATCCAAAGACTTCCTTCGGACATGGAGGGTCATGGAGAAGTTGGATGGGGCTCCGGACATCCCTTTTAAAGTTATCGCAACCAAATTCCATATACTCAGAGGGTCCAAGCAAGGGAGAAGTGACCCGAGCAGCAAAAGCAAAATTTTCAGTTTGCATTAAAAATTTAAAAGTTCAATGAGAATTTTATGTATGTGTTGCAAGCGTTGTAAGGTTATAGGAATATATGCCATGTTTTCCATTTTTTAAAATCAATGCAATTACCAATATATATATATATATATATATATATATCATGCTTAGCTCAAGTGGTAGAGGGTTGGAGGCATTAAGCTCTCCATTGGGACGGATTCGATGAGGGAGCATTATTTTTTTTTTCTAGTAGAAATAAAATTGTGGGAGTGGTGGTGCAGGCCGTCCTGGACTGTGGGAGATACATGTCCTTATAGGTCAGGTGACACGGGTCGTCCTAGGTGCGTGATGTGGGACGTGGTTTTACGGCCCTTTTGGACCGTGGGAGATGCTGGCCCTTCTAGGTCCGCTAACATGGGTCCTCCCGGGCCGGGTTATGGCAGCCCTTCGAAGCCGGGTTGTGTAGGCCTTCTGGCGGGTTGGATTGTGAGTTTGAGTGCAAGTGAGTTGTAAAAGTCCTGAGCATATACGTCTCTCATTCGAACTGTTCGATTTTTTTCCCTTAATTAGCATGCAAATTAGATTGAGATTGAAGGCCTTTTTGTATGGCATAATTTCTTTTTTGGGACTCTCTCTCTCTCTTCCGTCCGCCACATTCAACCTAATAGAAACTGTCCTTGATTTGGATATTTCCAATTCCCTCTCATATTCTATGAACATTGGTTTAAACTCACTACTCAGTAGGAGCCTTCTGACGGGATCCATTCGTGAATGTGACAAAGTGACCCTTGAATGGGGAGTAGGATTTCTTGTGCCCAAAGAATGAGGTCAAACTTGCGTTATATAGAAACTTACATTTTGTTAGTTTCTCAGGAGATTAGTAAAACAATAGAAAGAAGGCACCAATAGATTAGGATTGTTTTTTTTTTTTTTTATTAAAAATAAGAGATGCATAGCCTATTTAAGGTCCTTTTACAATTATGAAAAACTATAGACTTCGTCATATAATAATCCAAGATATGAATGGAAAGATTCAGATCACTTAGGTCAGTAAGTCTATAACTAAAGATGAGTCAATAACAGTTGCCTTCACATAACTCTTGCTTATAACAAGTGAGATATGGAAAGAATTTGCTCGCGTACAACTCTTGTTGAATGATTGTATTATAGAAAACGAATCTAATATAAATTTGACAAAAAAAAACTAGATATCTATACAATTGTATCAAGTATCTTCATCTTCTTGAAAAAATGTATCACTTTTCAATATGTGATATTATTGCTAGATATGTACATTTTTTGATGCGATGTTTTGTTTTATTTTGTTTTTAAGCTCCATATAAATTTTCTTTGTTGTATCACAAAGGATTATCGAAATGAGGTTGAAAGCACAAACTCAAACATAAGTCGTATTAACAAACACTTTCAATAGGAAAAAAAATTGCTACTATTTTATAAAGTAAAAGATTTGAAGCCTCATAATATATATTTTATTTAGAAAAAAAAAAAACTGGGCCAAATCGGGCATGGCCCGGATCCGATTCGGACTCAGCCCGGTTAAATCCGCTAAAATTTTTTTGGGTTCTAGGTCGGTCTGGATTTAGATTCATGATCTTTTTGTCCGATCAGGTCCAAACCAGATTGAAAGCCAGGTTGGTCCAGCCCGACCAAGGACCGGTGAAACTCAATCAAAATCGGCCCTAGCCCGACCTGGCACAATACACTACCTGACAAATAGATTAGGACTTTTTTCTTGATAAAAATAAAAAATAAAAAATAAAAAAAAGATACATGGCCTATTTAAGGATCTTTTACAATTATGAAAAAATTATAGAGTTGTCATATAATAATCCAAGATATGGAAGGCTACATACTTAGGTCAATAAGTCTATATAAAGATGAGTCAGTAACCTTTTCTGTCTACACATGAAACCTTTTTTTTCATGTTGTACATTTCTTGCCATATACACTCTTCTTCCTCCATGTCCATTAACTTTGAGGTTTATGACCAGGCCAAGGCCAGTATAACTTAGAAACATGCATGCATGCAATTTTCAGAGGCTACTCAGCTCGTCCACGTTGATTGGATAAACATCAGGCCATGATCCCTGGAAGAAAGTAGTAACAAGCAATTCCGTGGCTCTCTGCGAAGGATGGAACAAATCCCAGAAGACATGGTTTGAGCGGTTGGCACATAAGCTTGAGAATGGGAGGCAAAAGGCTTTCGCATTGAGGCTCCCAAGACCGCAACACGCTGCTCTAACTTCAGTAAACCCTAAATATCCATGCGTGATAAAACAATTGCATTCGATTACAAAGTGAAAAATATGTAGAAAACAAATTTAATTTACAGATTTACAATTTTTTTTTATTTTTATAGAATTTTAAAATTTTATTATGAAAATTTTACTTTGGAATTTTTGTTGTTATTATTTTCTGCGAAAAATATTGTTTTTCATGAAAATGAGATTTTTCTATAGATTGAGCTGTTTCATTTTTCACTATTTTAGAAAAAAATATAGAAAATAATTTTTTTCTTAAAAATAGTTCCATGGAAAATATAAGATATCAAACACTACAGTTAGTGAAAAATTTGTGATAAAAATATTTTTCATGGAAAAAAATAAATTAGCTCAATCAAACACAGCATTATAGGGTTGAGTTTTGAACCGAGAACCTAATCGAACTGAGCCGAATAAGATATCGGTTCTATTTGACAAAAAAAAAAAAATTTGATTCGGTTTTAAAGATACTAAAGTTATTTATTCGGTTTTAAGTTTCGATCCAAAATCGAAAACCTAATTATTGTCCAATCGAATAAACCGAAGGTTCTGTTTTGGTTGTGGCTAATTTAGATTAGAGTTTGGTTTTGAATTTCTAAAAGTTCAATTTTTTCGGTTCTGACTATTTCGATTTGGTTGGCAGAAATTCAAACAGCTCAGGAACTCATTAAATTATATTTCCTACCGAACGTTGCCGGGTCCTGGAAGATTGTGGAGAATATCGAGGAAGAGTTGAGGAAGGAGTAGCTCATGTCGTTGTGTTCTGATTTCATCTCTTGCAGCAGCGAGACGACGCCTGCAATGTACACGAGGGACATGCTATTTGCTTTGGCATTGCAGGAGCCAGTCAAGCTATCCCTCTGGGAGGGGCAGCAACCGACGGGTCCTGTGCCCACGAATGCAAATTTCCGGGCACCAAGCCTGTACAACGTCTGCATATATAACAGTAGAATGAGAAACAACAAAAAAAATATTTAATGGCTAGATTATTCTAATGGCATTTTAGGGTTCAGACGTTTTTTGCACATTAATTTTTTACTGCTCAATTTTGATTAAAAAAATTTATAAATAGTTATTTTAAAGCACATTTCGGTCCATTTTCAAGCATATTGGAACAACTTCAAAAGAATATCTGAAAATACAAGTATTTAAATTACACTTTTGTACTACAAGGCAAGCTTTTGAAGTAGTTTTGATGTGTTTTAAAATTGACGAAATATACATTCGATGTGTTTTCAAAATTGATCAAAGATGCTTGAAAAGAACAATATCTAAAGTTATGGTACCAAAATCGAGGAGTTGAAAGTCAAGATGTCAAAAATGTCCGAAAGTTGTAATTGGGGTACCCCAAAGTTAGGACTTAAGTATAATGCAGAAACAATTTTAATGTTTTAGAAACAGAAATAATTTTTTTCTAGATTTGGATTAGATATTTTGTTGTTAAAGTACTTAATGTTTTAGAACAGAAAGGCTTTTTATAGATTTGGATTAGAAATTTTGTTGTTATACCTACTATGTAGGTCAGGATATTTTACTAACTTTTTTTGTAGGACTTTTATGCACACTGTATTGCATGTCTTTAGATCCACTGTCTGCCGACTCCCACCATTTTATAAATAAAAGAAATAATACTGATCTTCTGCCATCCAGCCAGGATCTTATACCGAACCCCTCAGGAGTTCGGTGCATTATTCTTTAGTTAACCTACTATATGCTATGTCTCTTCAGCTAATGCAGAATATGAGAAAAATCAACATGTACTAATAACATTTTGTTGAAATGTATGGAGATTAATACCGTATGATCGAATTGGTTCATAGATCAATTGTTGTTACCTTCAGTTGTTTTCCCAACTTGGTTATCATCGCATCCACAAACTCCTGAGGGGTGATATGGAGTACATCCAACAATGCGCTTGACCACATGTAGTTTAGTATGTCATTGCTTCCGATTATCAAGGCAAAGATGGACCTAGCCAGGTGATCTTTGGCTTGAGCACTGCCCAGTTGCTGCACTAAATCAGTGTATACTGTTGAGAAGTAGTGTATCTGCTTGCTTAATGTGAGGCACTGACCCTGAAATAATTAAGATGTTGGTTATATATATATATCAAAAAAGAAAGTGAGATACATGTTGCCTATACACTATCTCAACCCCTCACCTCACCCGAATCATTCCACAATCACTCTACATATCACGCGTGCTTGATCGCACAATTTGACGAAATATCTGAACCGACCCTCCTTTCTTCGATCTGATGCTCTTCGGAAGTCTCTTCCATTCCTGGCTTTGAGCTAGGCGGATCCACTCAGGTAGCTGAAGTGGCTTGAGTATAGAGACAAATTCGAGTGAACATGATCGAGAATATATATATATATATATATATATATATATATATATATATAGAGAGAGAGAGAGAGAGAGAGAGAGAGAGAGGGGAGGGGGGGGGGGGGAGAAGGATCTATATCCTCCCCTATTATGTTACAATCGTTTAATCGTGTTTAAGTCATCTAATCATAACCGTTGATTTGAACCATTCAAATCAATTATTAAGATTAAATGACTTAAACAAGATCCAGCGGTTGATAACATGAAAATGCTTGGGGATGAAAAAAATTGGAGATATGGATCACTCTTTATATATATATATATATCATTAAAATTAATATTCAATTAAATAACTGTCTGTCATCCCTGCAGTCTCGATTGCGTGTAGTTGAGAAGACCATCGCACTCCGCATTAGCGACATAGTTAATCGAGAGTAGAAGCCACATTTATTTAACAGGAAGCATTCCTTGCACAATGTCCATCTTAGCCGGCAAAGACTCCTTATTTCCATAAGTACGATTCATGAACATTTGGCTCTTGTTTCTGTTTAGCTGCAAACCCGACCAGGTCTCCAAGGTATCGAAGATTTTCTTGAGTGTTTCGAGGGATCAGTTAGATGGCTTCAAGAACACCAGCAGTTCATTAACATAAATAAGGTGAGAAACTACTGGTTCCGTCTTTCGAAATAAGGGGACAATCAACCTGTCCATAACCGCATCGTCCAACAGACTTGTGAGAAAGTCCATCACAATCGCGAAAAGATAAGGCGCCAGAGGATCCCCCTTGTCTCAGGTCTCTGTTGCTGCCAAAAAATTCCTCTGGCAGACCTGTAACCATGACTAAGAACGAGGACGAGCAGACACATTTTCTCACCCTGTCCACCCACCATTCGTCAAAATCCATACATATCATGATATGACAATGTAAGTCCCAATTAACCATATCATATGCTTTTCTGAGATTCAGCCTCAGGCACATTTTGTTACCCCCTACTTGTTAAAATTTCCCACAAGCTTGTGGGCCAGCAAACAATTCTTCGAGATGGAGCATCCTTTGATAAAAGTCGTCAAGTTATAAGAGATAAGCTCATGCATGACATCCCTCATCTGGTCGCAAATAAGGTGTGTTATGATCTTGTAAAGGAAATTTCATCACGCTATAAGCCGAACGTCCCCCTAACAAAGTCACATCCTCCACCTTCGCAATTAAGACCACAAAAGTATGGTTTAGCTCCTTAAGCAGCTTACCAGAGATTAAAAGAACTCCCTCATCGTGTCTAGAACATCTTCCTTGAGCATGTCCCAATGATTCTTGAAGAAAGTAGCCCCAAAACCATCTGTCCCTGGCAATTTGATAGGATCTACCTTTTCAACAATAAGCTCTATAATTCTTCCATAGATAGAGAGGTTCGTAACACATGATTTTTTCGCCTAGAGACCAACTTCTTAAACTCAATGTGCAAAAAAGTGATCGGGTAGGAGTTCTGATTATAGAGGTCCTGGTAGAAACTAACCGCCTCATCCATGATATCACCAGCCCCAGTAATAAGTACTCTGTTGGGATCAAGCAACCCATGAATGGTATTTCGATTATGCCTAGCCTACATCGTAGCATAGAAAAATTTAGAACATCTTTCCTTATCTCTTAGCTAGTTGTATTTAGCTCTTTGTCTGACTTGGACCTCATCCAAGAACATATCCTTGCACAACCGATCTTGGAGAGCAACCTCCTCTTCCGTGAGGACAGGGTAGAGATGATTTAACTGCTCCCTTCGTTGAACGTCTGCCAGCTTAGCCACCAGCTCCTAGAGAGGGATAATAGGTCTCATTTTTTTCCAGGCCTTAAGGAGTCCTATATTAGACTTCAAATTTTGAACGAGCCTGTCGAGCAGACCCACTCACCCCATGCTTCCAAACTTACTTAACTACCTCCTCATAATCTTCATATGAATCTAGGCGTTGTTGAACCTGAAAGGCCACCCTTTGACAACCGGTAGAGCCGCCAATCTGATTGCAATCGGGGAGTGATCACTAGTACATGGGGGTAAGCATTCCATCTGACACATTTGGAAAGTATCCAACCACCTTCCGTTACAAAGAGCGTGGTCTAGCTGGATGATAATTCGGTTGAGGATCACCTGATTGTTCCAAGTCTATATTTGTCCAATTTTATCCACACACTTGAGTCGAGAGGATAAGCGACATTTTTGAATCTATAAGAGGATCACCTGCTGCACCGGCCGACCCCTATCTTTTTATTGACGTATAAAGTAGCATTGAAATCTCCCACAGTAACCAATGGCCTTCTATCCCCAATATGTGTGCTAGTCATAGTAATATCTCTCTACAGCCCTAGTCGCTTGATTCGATCATTATGTCCATACATCGCTCCTACCATAATTTGAAGCCCGCTTTGTTGGTGAATGTAATGGTGAGAAGTTGGTCAGAGCGCTGAATCACATCTCCCTGCCAAATCTTGGTATCCCACAACCCAAATACGAGCCATATCTCCACAAGTAAGGTTGTGGATATATGACCAGTGCGTCGGTGTCCGCTTGGTAATTAAAGTACCATATCTAATTTTGAACTCTAAAATATTGACAATAAAACACCTGGACTTCTTACTATACTCCATAATATCCCTCCACCTACCTATCGAATTCGCCCTCTAATATTCTATGTGAATATAGTCATAAATTACGGTGATGGATTCTCTTGTTAACTCGTGAACTCTCTCTAAGGGGAGAAGAGAAACCATTATGCCTAGGATAAGAGGCTTTACCACCTCCCAATTCCGCTTTAGCCTACCAGATAGGATTAGAGTAGGCCAAAGGTTCCTGGCTATGTAGCGTCCTGTCCTGACAAGCCGCCTCTTTGTCAGGAGCATGAGAGGAGCGGTCCACGAGAAGAATGTTACAGAATGCTCATCGACTAGCTAATCTCCTCTAAACTCTGTCATGATCGGCTTCTTGGCTAACTGCATTAGCCCTGAAAATAAGCAAGCTCGTATTGTCCTCCTCCTGATTTTTGTCTTGTCCAAACAAGACCATAACCTGTTGTGCCTCGTCACATCCTCCCTCACTCCTATCTTTCTCATTCTCTGCTTCCATCCTCCCTAAAAGAGACGGTTGGGGATCTCTTGTCGGACAGGCTCATCCGTGTTCATACTCCTCTGTTTTGCCGATATATCCTCTTCCGCTCTCGTAAAGCTAGGGGGAACCTTGTTCCCTCCAACAGTAGCTTTAGGAGCTATTTTCTCTTGATTTGGACGAGGGGCTCGATTAATAACCTCATAACGTGCTCTCCTATCCTGACAATAGGGGATGATGTGTCCAAAGTTATGATAGCAAGACGGGACCCACTAGTATTCCACTTTCTGAAAGATAATGTCCCCCGTCGGTAGCTCAATCTCCAGAGAGTGTATCTGCCGCATTAATCTCAACAAATACTCTAGCAAAGGATAGTCATTTTCTTTTAGCCGTGCAATTATCGGTACATAAGGGGCTTCCTACTGCACTGGCCAATTTCATGATTGCTGGACCACTCCAGAGTTGAGGTGAGAGCCATAAGAATCTAATCCATAAAAGAACGATGGTTAGTCGATCCCGTTCGAAGTTGGAATATGGGTCCCATCTTCTCAACACTACCAATCTTCAATCAAAGGTCAACGGGTCATTTTAAATGACCCTCTCTAGGTCTTCCGTCATTCCGAACTTAATGAAGTAGAATCCGTTCTCCTTAGAGAAAATGTCCATTCTTTCCTTTGGATTTCACATTCTCATGGCAAAGTCCTTGAGTTGACCAAAGTATGGCCGGACTCCCATGACGTAAAGAACAATAGTGTTCTTCCAAAACACCTCCATTTCGAAGATGTCGTCTATGACAGTGGTTATGACCTTTCTTCCTTTGACGTTTTTAGGAGCCACAAAGTGCATCTCGATGGTCTCCCTCACCAAATCAGGCCTACACCAGTCCGTCCAAGAGATAAAAGCGTCTCCCGTGGTCAAGAAGTGGTTGGGGTCCCTCAGCGACATTCTATCAAACACTTGGGGGACATGTCGTGCCACCGGAGTTGTAGCCTTTTGGGGCACACGAGATTTCTAAGAGGATGTGGCCGAAGCCGGTTGGCGAGGGGAGCCACCCTTCCCCATCGGTTGCTGACCCACAACCGGAGAGCCTCTCCTAGACACAGCTGCCTTAGCCATCATGTTATTGCCTTTCAAACGACGAACCACCATCGTCCAACCATTGTTGGAAAGAGTAGAGAGATGGACGGGAGGCTGGAAAAGAGGGGGAAAGGGGGACAGGGCCCTCGTAGCCATTGCAGGTGGGCGGACGGTATCGCACGGCAGTTGTTCTCGCAGGGGAAACCCCTCATAGACGAGGATATGGAGCGGAAGGGAAGGGTGGGGGTACTGTAGCGGACGAAGAGATGGGGCGGCAGGGAGAGCTCGTCGGTGGAGAGGGGGTTGCTGGCGGACGCGCAGAAGATCGATTGGGCGAAAGCACAGTTTTCACAGGTTCCATTTTATTCCCGGATTATTATTATTATTATTATTATTATTATTATTATTATTATTATTATTATTATTATTATTATTATTATTATTATTATTATAATATATATATATATATATATATATATATATATTATTATTATTATTATTATTATAATATATATATATATATATATATTATTATTATTATTATTATTATTACTATTATTATTATATATATATTATTATTATTATTATTATTATTATTAAATGCACGTGCATTTGCACGTATTTCATACTGTTTGGGAAAAGCAAACAATAGTTTATTGAAAAAGCGCAATAACAATTCCTTAATTTCAATATAGGTTAAAACATAAGTCTTTTGGTTCCTGTGCCTATTTTGCATGCATGCTTTATTAACTATCATTCCCTAAAATGCCTAGTTTACATGCATGATTTACTATCTCTTATCTCTTGGACTTGTGAAACTACTTTGCATGCATGTTTTATTAACTATCATTCACAGTCTGCCTACTTTTCATGCATGCATACATTTAGTACATATTTAATTACTCTTTTTAATTAGTGATCATATACCCTTATTAATTTTAATACATATTGAAGGGTATTTTGGAAAGAAATTTTTTTACATTTAAGCCTACTTTTCTTTTATATATATATATATATATATATATATATATATATATATATATATATGTATATGCCCCTCTCAGGGTTATTAACATTAAAATTAATATTTTTAATTACATATTTGTTTTTAAAGATAATTTTGTTTTGAAAGTTAAATTATTTTTTAGATTTGTTTTCAAGGAGAGATTTAGAAATTTTTTTTTTTTTCAAAGAGAGATCAAATATGTTTTTGTAGAAGTCCCGTAGATATATATCAGGTCAACAATCTTCTGTATTAGAAGGAAATTTTGTAATTGTTTATTTTAGATATAGCATATTTTCTATTTTCTATACACATCTATGAGGGTTCAATAAAAAAATGGCTTATAGTTTCAGTGAAAGCTGGAAAAGGGACAAGGAGGACTTTTATACAAGTTTGATATACTATTACGTTTTTATAGAACAAAAATACTGTTAACAGCGTTAAAACAAGGATATCAAATTGTAAAAGAAGTTCAAACCAGCGATAAGTTGGAAGTTATGTAAAGGTATATTATAAAAAAGATAAATAATTGAGTATTGAGAGAGTTTACTAAATTTGTAGTGTCTAAAACTCCAGCGCCAGCCGAGGCAAAGTTGACACCTTGAAGGAATACTTGAGTTTTCATGGAATTATCTGGTATGGCTAGGTAAGGTGGGGGAGATGGTACTCCAAGCATCTCAGCTGCATTGCATTATATTAAAACATACATTAATATTGGTGTTATTTCTTTTGAATTCCAACTATTACTTAGTTGCAAAGAATGTTCTGATTGACAATGAAGCCATTAGCTTAAACAAAAACTGTTCTTTTAAGTTATATCTTCTTTGACAACTCAGCCCGTAGGCCCAAAGGATTAATATGTTCCCTTTCTGAAAAGAACTCCATGTAGATGGTACAAATGTCTTCTATCTCAACCACTTATATATATATATATATATATATATATATATATATATATATATATATATATATATATAGAGAGAGAGAGAGAGAGAGAGAGGGGGGGGGGGGGGGGGAGCGAATTCGGAGTCCCGTGGGAGCCCCGTCGGTCCCTACCGTTGAATCGTACGGACCACACGCACGGGCCCCACGCGAGTCCCATGATCCAATGGTGCGCGGGGAGGAGGGAGGAGGTGGAGGCTTCGACAGGGCTCCGGGGGCAGATGTTTTGATCCACCCCCATATATATAAATATTGGTGACATAAGATATGACTTAATAGTCCGGTGAACCTCTCGGAGGTGCTATGGCATAATTTCAGATAAGATTACTCATTATTAAAAGTTCTTGTTATGGACTACAAGTACCAAGATCATCTTCCATTTAATTTACCGAGCTCCAATTCAAATCCATATCCGCTCCTTTGTTGGTGTTACCATTAAACCACCCGCTTTATGGCGACAACAATATTGAAACCACCACCAACACCACAATAGTGGCCAGAAAAAAACAACTTATCACAATAATTAAATACATAGATACAAAATATTTAAGATGAAAAAAAAATCCAAACCTAATTAGATGTGCAACAAGCATAGACTGTATTTATGATACAGTTCATTCAGAACCGACAGCCGCTGCAGCCACCCCCACCTACATGATATATTTTGAGAGTTGTTTTGGACATTTCTACTATTGTGGATATGTTGTATACATTATTGTTGTACTATTATGGATTTTAGATTGGATATGTGTTGGTCATTTGAACTATGTATATATTTTATTTTTGGATTTTATGAGCATTTGTGCTTTCATTTGTGTTGGATATATGGCTTTGTTGGATTTGTGTTGGATATAATGGATATGTGTTTATGGTGTATATATATATATATATATATATATATATATATATATATATATATATATATATATATATTTTGTGTTACAGGTTCGTGTTACATGAAATATTTGATTCTTGAAAAAATATTCAAGTTAGCCACGGACAAGTGACGAAATAGTGACGGAACAACGACGGACTAGCGAAGAAAATCTATTTTTTTTTTTATGAAGTGATATACTAGCGACGCAACAATGACGAAAAACTTGGTCGATATTCTGATAAAGCTTTTGTCTGATACTCAAAGAGTATCAAAGCCAGTCGCTAATTCTGCCCTAATTTAGTCGCTAATGTAGCGACGAAAATATCAGTCGTTATTCCGTCGTCGAACTTTTTGTCCCTCGCTGATCAGTCGATGAAGCGACGGAACAACGACGAAAAAAAAACATCGATATTTGAACTAGCCACAAAAAATTTTCGTTTCTGATCCATCGCTATTTCAGGTTAGCGACGAAAATGACCAAAATAGCGATGGAATTGTACGTCGCTATTTTGCTTCTGTCAATATTTTGTTATATTTTTGTAGTGTAAATTTATAGGTGGATTAATCAAACCAATAGTGAGAGCATCATTAGTAAGGCCCATCCCACATTCTAGATTCAAAATGTGGGAGCTCATTTTGTAGAATATTAAGTCTCATCCCTAGTTCCAATTTCTAAATTTTTTGTCCCATTCCACCCATAGATGTTAAGGATTGGGCCTCCCAATTTTTAGATTCTAGATTGTAGGAATTCATTTTGTAGAATAAAGTCCCAATTATTTAATATAAAATTATGATATTAATATAAAATTATTTAAATATTTAAATATATTTAAATTAAGATTTATTATATATATTTTTATATTTTAATTAGATTTTTTTGATTATATTTTAATTATAATTATTTATGGATATATTTTAATTTTCATAAAAAATTTTGAAAATGGTTAGCTATGTAATATTATCTAATTATAAACAAACATCTCTTCTAACTCATGTGATTAAGGTGTGAGGTATTCTTCTTGATTGGCTAAGTTTGAATCCTTATAGTTCATTTATAACAAATTTAATTTTTTCAATATTTTTTTTACGTAATATTAATTTTTTAAAATAATCAATTGATGATATACCTATGGCTTTGTAATCACCTGTATTTTCAGAAATTTAAAAATAAATTTTCAGAATTTTTATGAATTTTTCTGTAATTATTAACTAATTAAAACCAAGATATTTTTGAAATTTAAACAATTTTAAATGATGAAAATAATACTTTTAGGTGTAAAATAAAATATTAGACATAGGGTAATTTTCCTGGAATTTATTGTACTCAGAAAATATTTTTAAAGACCTAAAAATGAAGTTTTTATAAACTCTAAAATAAACCCGGTTTATTTCCAAACTGAACCAACCCGAACCGGACCGACCCGATCTAGTCAAACCTAACCCAAACCCTGCGGGTCGGATCGGGTCTGAACCCGACCCAAAACCCGACCCGTTAACCCGACGGTTGAAATCCCTAACCCGATTTCTCCCCGACCCCGCAGCTCCCCGGAGGCCGTTTTCGCCGCCGTGGCCCGCCGGCGACCCCTCGGTTCGCCTCCCCTGCAACCGCCGCCGCCTCCCCGCCA
The DNA here is from genome assembly GCA_036927795.1 of Iris macrosiphon. Taxonomy (NCBI): domain Eukaryota; kingdom Viridiplantae; phylum Streptophyta; class Magnoliopsida; order Asparagales; family Iridaceae; genus Iris; species Iris macrosiphon. The sequence goes on along the minus strand of JAYESA010000007.1, from coordinate 141,200,443 downwards.
GCCGACTGTGGCGATTCTGATCCGCCGCCCAGCGCCGCCCTACCCTGACCTTTCACCTTTCCTGAACCCGCCGGCTGACTGCCCGACTTCTCCCCGCCACATATAAAAACCCTTCAGCCACCGATCCTCGGCCACCCACCACCTCTCCCCTCGACGACCGAGTTCCCCTGCGTCTCCCCCGCCGACAAGCCTCCGCCTTGGATCCCAAAGCCCCGGCGATATCTCTCCACCACCAGCCCTGTCTCTATTAGCTCCGGCAGCCCCGATCGACACCTCCAGCCCTTAGCCCCGCCTTCACCTCCGTCTCCTCTGGCCGCCTCGACGACTCCAGAGCCGTAGCAGCCCCGGTCGCCACCAGCTCCGGCCGTCTCCGGTGACGATGACGAGAACCCTAACCCTAGCCACCGTGTCGCGGATCGCAATTTCAGCCCTTTTCGGAGCCCTGTTCAGGTAGCCGTTTCTCTCCCCTCGCTGCCCCGTTTCCCGTCCCGTCTGCTGTGACGCGAACCCTGTGTGACCCTCTCGATACCCGTGCAACCCGCTCAGTATGTCGCGTCCTGTGGCGATAGCGAACTGCGATCCAAAATTAGAAAAATATTCGTCCTATTTTTCCTTGGAACTGAGTGCGCCCCGCCAAACGGGACGACTTGGTCATGTGCGGACTTCAGCGAAAGGTGCGCACCGTTAATACGGACATATGGGATTTCGGCCCATATCGGCCCTGTTTTGGAACTCGTTGTAACTCTGTGTACACACGTCATATCGAAACAAAACTTGCGCCATCGAACTCGTAGCAATACGCTGGTACTGTGACCCAAGTTTGGTTCAATTCTGAGAACGTTGACAAAATCGCGTATCGTGGGCCTCGCGACTCCACTTGACAGGTGATTTTGTGATCGACTCATCAAAAACTAGTTCTGGACATTCCGTTGGGTTCGTATCATCGTTCTGGACTTGTTGATACTAAGTTTGACAAATTTGGAGAATATTGTCTCTGACACATTTTTTCGGTGCGAAGCGGCCCACATGTGGACCCCGTTTAGACCAGAAACTGTCATTTTTGCCCTTGTGTCCAAATTGGACTCAAGGACATGCAATTATAGCTATTTGATATTTTCTGAACCTGATGGTGATGTTTATTACAGATTTTGGAGGAGTACATGCAGAATTCAACGATACAGGAACAGCTGTTGGTATCCAAACCCCAAGCAAGTGTACCTTGCCAAAACTTGCAGTACCTGCTTCATATTGTTATTCTGATTTATTTATATGATGTACATGCTTAACCTAGGACCGTGTGATATTACTTAGCATCCGATTAATATTCGGATGCCAACACCATACGCGGAGTTGTGTAATATCACCTAGAGATGGATATCGAGACCCTTTACATTCTCGTGCTTGCATTATCAAGTACGTCATACCCAGGACACCTAACACTATTCATGAGACAAAATCTTCCTGAAATATTCAAGGTGATTCTGTGTAGGTTGCAGGATTTGTGACATAGACATTATATTCATAGCTATTATATGACTTGTTGCATTAGTTATGATCTTGCGTGACATGGACATGAGACGTTGTGGACATGAGACGTGTGATTACATTGGGTGGGGAGAGACACACAGGCTATAGGTTGTTTTATATATGTATTTATTATTGTGAGGCCGTAGACTCTACATCAGAGCTAGGCACATTACGTGATATTACTGCTACCAGCTCCCCGACACAGAGCTTGTAGCGGTCTCAGCCTGAGTACTAGTGATGCTCTCACTTGCATTTCACTTAGATGGTTACATAGTTACCCTATTTATTTCATTTACTATTGCACTGCAATTATTTTGGCTTATATTATTTTGTACCTTGCTATATCCCCTGAGGACCTGGATTCCGGATGATGTCCCCAGGTTTAGCGGAGGATTTCTATCCCGAGGTATACGGGACAGGAGCAGAAGCAGGAGAAGGAGCTGACGCAGGAGCTGAACCGATCTCCGAGGACGAGGTGATGGATGAAGACTTTTCCTGAGTATCTGTTATTCATACTCAGTATTTGCTTTATTTAGACTCTTTTGTTTCTGGTCTGTTGAACCAGTGTATCAGACTTATATCGGGTTATTCCCTGATTTATTTTATTGAGACTTGTTGTTGGTTTTCATTTTGTTATGCTGTTGATTATATTTATCTTCCTTGGATGAGATTATTTTGTGGCATATTTAGTAGATTTTATTTTGTGTTACAGCTTAAGTACGCCTTGATGGATCCATTAAATTGGGTTTGTCCATCGGTATTTGTTGCTGGCCATTGCCACGTGTCTAGTCCCTCGATATTTTGGGACTGGGACGTGACATGGTTTTTGTGGTGGCCCATGCAGGTCTACGACTAAATTGTTCGGTTTCAACTTAGGGACCGAGCAAGCCTGCAATAAGGATATGATAAGTTATAGGATCTCATCCATTGATTGAATCATTTTTGATCTCTATATCGAATTCGAATTAATTGCTTGATTTGCATCCTGCTTTGATTCCTCTGTGTGTTCTCATAGTTTATTTTTAATGCAGAGTAATTGATCCAAGAATCGGTGATGAGAATCCCTTAGGTACACCACACGATGCTGTGGTTACCTATGAAGATGGAGTGACACCAGATAATAGAGGACAATCTTCTTAAAACGATCAAGCAGGCCAGCATAATTCAAGGTTCCGGTGTGATGACATCCAACCTCCGCCACAGTTCACTCCACCGATGCCTGTTTTTCCACCAGGACAAGCCATGGACGAGCAAAAAATGTTTCAAATATTTTATGCCATGATGCAAGCCCAACAGCAGGTTCAACAAGAGGCTCAGCGTCGTGAGGCAGAGTATTTGAGAACCAGCCTAGTAACCGCATTAGAGCAGGCGAACCCACCAGCTAGGCGACCAACGACGGGATCTATCACTGATTTCCATCAGCTGAAGCCCCGTACCTTTTCTGGCAAGGAGGGGCCAACTAAAGTTCAAGAGTGGCTCACGAACACACAATACCAGTTGAAAGCAGCTAAACTTCCAAGGGAGAGATGGATGACTGCTGTTAGGATGCAGTTGACTGACAATGCGCACCATTGGTGGCTATCAGAAGAGAGGAGGTTCGGACATGACTGAGTCACTTGGGAAAAGTTCTCCAGACTCTTCCAGGAGATGTATATCCCAGTTGTTGCTTGGTCGGAACTCCGAGACAAGTTCAACCGCCTTATTCAAGGCAATATGTCGGTGGAAGAGTACAATGCTGAGTTCATTCGACTGAGTCGCTTTGCCCCTTCTCTACTTCCTACAGAAGAAGAGAAGGCGGAGAAGTTCTTCCACGGACTCAGGTTTGAGCTCCAGAGGTTGATCGGATCTGTTGCACCTATATCATACACCGACGTCCTTGCTATAGCACGACGCATGGAGCGTGTCACTAGGAGGGAGTCAAGTCTGAAGCGGCCATTCACATCAGCACCATCCAGAGCATCACATGGGGAGTCTGCAAAGCGATCCCAGAGGAATCTACCTCAGAGAGCAGCACCAAGAGCCCTATCCCTTCCTACTTGTCACTAAAGTGGCAAGGTAGGTCATATCGAGAGGGAGTGTAGACGCAAGTTGGGACTATGCCTGATTTGTGGATCCAACCAGCATCCAGCCAAGGACTGCTCTGAGCGCCGAGAGGGAGCACCAAATCGACCAGCTTTACCAGCACAAAGGCCAGCTTATCCAGCATTGGGAGCACCACAGACGGGAGTTGGAGGAGTCAGACCGCCAGCTCCAGCAGGATATCAGCAGAGACCACCATTGGCACCACAGGCAGCACTATTCCAGCAGGCTCGTCAGCAGAGAGGTCCAGCTCAGGGACGAGGACAAGCATTTGTATTGGCTGTTGAGGAGGAAGCTACTACAGGAGAGGTTATAGTAGGTACTATATTAGTAGCTTCATTACCTGTTGTAGTTTTATTTGATTCTGGAGCATCGCATTCATTCATAGCAGCTAGCTTCGTAGCCACACATAGAGTAGCTACCGCACCTCTTCCGAATACTAAAAGAATTCTTACGGGAGGTAAAATTATTCCAGTTAGTGACATCTGTAGATCTTGTTCGGTAGTAGTCTGTAGAAGAGAGATGCGAGCTCAATTTCTGATCTTCTCCATGCCGGATTATGATATTGTACTTGGTATGGATTGGTTAAGTCAATACCATGCGACTCTTGATTGCCGGCTTGGGAAGGTTATATTTAGACCGCCTGGTCATTCAGAGTTTAAGTTTGAGAGCTATAGAGCAAGGTGTTCAGCCTACTCTTAAGGTACTATCTGTAGAAGCGGAGTCAGGTTACCCAAGAGTAATATCAGAGTTTATGGATGTATTTCCTGATGATCTTCCAGGTTTACCACCTGATCAGGAAATAGAATTCACAATAGAATAGACTCCAGGAGCAGAGCCTATCACTTCATCAGTGTACCGGCTAGCACCTAAGGAGTTGGTGGAATTGAAGGAGCAAGTTGATGATCTTCTAGAGAAGGGTTTTATTCGGCCCAGTGTCTCACCTTGGGGAGCACCTATACTATTTGTACCGAAGAAGGATGGAACAGTACGCCTGTGTATTGACTACAGGACACTGAATGCTGTGACCATTAAGAACCGGTATCCCTTGCCACGCATTGATGACTTATTCGATCAATTGAGTGGAGCTAGTGTATTCTCAAAGATTGACCTTAGATTCGGTTATCACCAGATTAGAGTGAGGAAGGAGGATATACGGAAGACAGCCTTCAGGACCAAGTATGGACACTATGAGTTCTTAGTTATGCCGTTTGGTTTAACCAACGCGCCAACTGTGTTCATGAGTTTGATGAACAGAGTTTTTCATTAGTACTTGGACAAATTTGTGGTTGTGTTTATTGATGATATTCTAGTATATTCCAAGAGCCACGAAGAGCATGAGGAACATCTCAGAATTGTGCTAGAGACGCTGAGGCAGGAGAAGTTGTATGCCAAACTCAGTAAATGTGAGTTTTGTATGGATAAGGTGCCTTTCTTGGGACATATCATCTCAGGAAAAGGACTTTCAGTTGATCCAGAGAAGATTGCTGCAATAGAAACTTGGCCTACACCTACATCAGTTGCAGAAGTGAGAAGTTTTCTCGGACTTGCTGGATATTATCGAATGTTTGTAGAAAATTTCTCAAGGATTGCGGAGCCTATGACGCGGTTGACGCGTAAGGACCAGGAGTTTGCATGGACGGAAGATTGTCAGAAGGCCTTTGAAGACTTGAAGAGGCGATTAACAACAACACCGGTCTTGACTCTTCCTTCAGGGTCAGGAGGTTTTGTTGTTTATAGTGATGCGTCAGGTAGTGGACTAGGATGTGTTTTGATGCAACATGACAAAGTTATCGCTTATGCATCGAGACAGTTGAAGGTCCATAAGAAGAACTACCCAACATATGATCTAGATCTAGCTGCAGTAATATTTGCACTGAAGATATGGAGGCACTATCTTTATGGAGAGAAGGTAGAAATCTTTACTGATCACAAGAGTCTGAAGTATATATATACTCAGAAAGAGCTCAATATGAGACAGAGACGTTGGCTTAAGTTGATGGTCGACTTTGATATAGATCTGCAGTACCACCCGGAAAAGGCGAATGTCGTAGCAGACGCACTCAGCAGGAAGCCCACGGCTTATTTCTTGACGATGCAGCCCAAGCTATTGAAGGATCTACAGAAGCTCCAGATAGAGATTATTTTACCAAGATAAAGTGGCTTGTTGGCGAATCTTGAAGTTAAGTCGTCACTTGTGGAGAGGATTAAAGAGGCATTGCCCACTTATGCTAGATTTCAAAGACTTAAAGAGAAGACAGAAGCAGGCATGCAGACGGAACTTCGCATACATGAGGACGGGACATTGAGGTACGAAAATCACCTATATGTTCCAAATGGAGAATTGAGACATGAGTTGATGACTGAAGCACATAGCTCCATGTACTTTATTCATCCAGGAGGAACGAAGATGTACCGAGATTTAAGGCAGTACTATTGGTGGCATGAAATGAAGAGAGAGATTGTGCGGTTTATGGCAAAATGTTTAGTCTGCCAGCAAGTAAAAGCCGAGCATCAAAGAACTGCTAGTATGTTGCAGCCGCTTCCCATACCCGAATGGAAGTGGAAACATATCACTATGAATTTTGTTATAGGATTTCCAAGAAGTCCCAGTGGAAAAGATGTAGTATGGGTTATCGTGGATCGACTCACTAAATCGGCACATTTCTTGCCATTTAGAGTTGGACAGTCCACGGAAGTACTAGCCGACATGTATGTACGATAAATCGTAAGATTACATGGAGTACCGAGTAGTATTGTGTCAGATCGTGACTCGAGATTTATATCTCATTTTTGGCGAAGCATGCAAGAGAGTCTTGGCACCCGACTCAAGTTCAACACTGCTTACCATCCACAGACAGATGGTCAATCAGAGAGCATGATTCAGATATTGGAAGATATGCTGCAATCGTATATGATAGACTTCGGAGGATCTTGGGAAGATCATTTGCACTTGGTAGAATTCTCTTATAATAACAGCTACCATGCAAGCATCAAGATGGCACCATTCGAAGCTTTGTACGGTAGAAAGTGCAGATCATCGATATGCTGGAGTGATGTTGGCGGGCGTCAAATACTGGGTCCAGAGTTGGTAATGCAGACCGTTGAGAAGGTGAAACAAATTCAGAATCATCTTCGTGCAGCTCAGGACAGACAGAAGCATTGGGCTGATACACACAGACGTCCCCTGGAGTTTAAAGAAGGAGAGCACGTATTCTTGAGGATTTTACCTACACGAGGTACTATTCGATTTGGGAGCAGAGACAAGTTGATCCCAAGGTACATTGGGCCATTTGATATTCTGTAGCGTATTGGTGAGGTGGCGTATCGTCTTGCATTACCTCCATCTTTACAGGGAGTGTATGATGTATTCCATGTCTCACAGCTGAGAAGGTACGTGACTGACCCAAGTCACGTAGTCGATCATTATGACATCGCAGTGGGCCCTATCTTGAGATATGAATAACAGCTAGTTGGCATACTCGACATCAGTGAGAAGACATTGCATGGTCAGACGATTAGACTGGTTCGTGTAGCTTGGAAATATCACTCTCCTGGCGAATCTACCTGGGAACAAGAGGACATCACGCGCCAGTGTTATCCTCTCCTATTCGTAGATGCAGGTATAACTTACGCATTTCTTATAGTTTCCATAGTTTCATTTTCATTTAGTAGTTTATTCTTCGATTGCGAGGACGCAATCCTCTTAAGGGGGGTAGATTGTAATCACCTATATTTTCAAAATTTTAAAAATAAATTTTCAGAATTTTTATGAATTTTTCTGTAATTATTAACTAATTAAAACCAAGGTATTTTTGAAATTTAAACAATTTTAAATCATGAAAATAAAATTTTTAGGTATAGAATGAAATATTAGACATAGGGTAATTTTCCTGGAATTTATTGGACCCCGGAAATATTTTTAAAGACCTAAAAATTAAGTTTTTATAAACCCTAAAATAAATCCGGTTTATTTTCAAACTGAACCAACCCGAACCGGACCGACCCAGTCTAGTCAAACCCAACCCAAACCCTGCGGGTCGGATCGGGTCTGAACCCGACACAAAAATCGACCCGTTAACCCGACGGTTGAAATCCCTAACCCGATTTCTCCCCGACCCCGCAGCTCCCCGGCGTCCGTTTCCGCCGCCGTGGCCCGCCGACGACCCCTCGGTTCGCCTCCCCTGCAACTGCCGCCGCCTCCCCGCCAGCCGACTGTGGCGATTCTGATCCGCCGCCCAACATCACCCGACCCTAACCTTTAACCTTCCCTGAACCCGCCGGCCGACGGCCTGACTTCTCCCCGCCACCTATAAAAACCCCTCAGCCACCGATCCTCAGCCACCCACCACCTCTCTCCTCGACGACCGAGTTCCCCTGCGTCTCCCCCGCCGACGAGCCTCCGCCTTGGATCCCCGAGCCCTGGCGACATCTCTACACCACCAGCGGTGTCTCCATTAGCTCCGGCAGCCCCGATCGACACCTCCAGCCCTGAGCCCCGCCTTCACCTTCGTCTCCTCCGGCCGCCTCGACGACTCCAGAGCCGTAGCAGCCCCGGTCGCCACCAGCTCCGGCCGTCTCCGGTGACGACGACGAGAACCCTAACCCTAGCCACTGTGTCGCGAATCGCAATTTCAGCCCTTTTCGGAGCCCTGTTCAGGTAGCCGTTTCTCTCTCCTCGCTGCCTCGTTTTTCGTCCCGTCTACTGTGACGTGAACCCTGCATGACCCTCTCGATACCTGTGTAATCCGTTCGGTGTGTCGCGTCCTGTGGCGATCGCGAACTGCGATCCAAAATCAGGAAAATATTTACCCTGTTTTTCCCCGGAACTGAGTGTGCTCCGCCAAACGGGACGACTTGGTCATGTGCAGACTTCACCGAAAGGTGCACGCCGTTAATACGGACGTGTGAGATTTCGCGGAAGTTGATTTGGATGTGCGTGCACACCGAAATCAACGCGTATCCGTCGACAACACCCCGTATCGGCCCTGTTCTGGAACTCGTTGTAACTCCGTGTACACACGTCGTATCGAAACAAAACTTGCGCCATCGAACTCGTAGCAATATGCTGGTCCTGTGACCCATGTTTGGTTCGATTCTGAGAACGTTGATAAAATCGCGTATCGTGGGTCGCTCCACTTGACGGGCGATTTTGTGATCGGCTCATCGGAATCCAGTTCGGGACATTCCATTGGGTTTGTATCATCGTTTTGGACTTGTTGACACTAAGTTTGACGAATTTGGAGAACATTGTCTCTGATATATTTTTTCGGTGCGAAGCGGCCCACATGTAAACCCCGCTTTGACCAGAAACTGTCATTTTTGTCTTTGTGTCCAAATTGGACTCAAGGACAGGCAATTCTAGCTATTTGATATTTTCTGAACCTAATGGTGATGTTTATTACAGCTTTTGGAGGAGTACCTGCAGAATTTACCGATACAGGAACAACTGTTGGTATCCAAACCCCAAGCAAGTGTACCTTGCCAAAACTTGCAGTACCTGCTTCATATTGTTATTCTGATTTATTTATATGATGTACATGCTTAACCTAGGACCGTTTGATATTACTTAGCGTCCGATTAATATTCGGGTGCCAATACTGTACCCGGAGTTGTGTAATGTCACCTAGAGATGGATATCGAGACCCTTTACATTCTCGTGCTTGTATTATCAAGTACGTCATACCCAGGACACCTGACACTATTCATGAGACAGAATCTTCCTGAAATATTCAAGGTGATTCTGTGTAAGTTGCAAGATTTGTGACATAGACATTATATTCATTGTTATTATATGACTTGTTGCATTAGTTATGATCTTGCGTGACATGGACATGAGAAGTTGTGGACATGAGACGTGTGATTACATTGGGTGGGGAGAGACACACAGGCTACAGGCTGTTTTATATATGTATTTATTATTGTGAGGCCGTAGACTCTACATTAGAGCTAGGCACATTACGTGATATTACTGCTACCGGCTCCCCGACACAGAGCTTGTAGCAGTCTCAGCCTGAGTACTAGTGATGCTCTCACTTGCATTTCACTTAGATGGTTACATAGTTACCTTATTTATTTCATTTACTATTGCACTGCAATTATTTTGGCTTGTATTTTTTGTACATTGCTATGTCCCTTGCGGACCTGGATTCCGGATGATGTCTCCAGGTTTAGCGGAGAATTTCTTTCCCGAGATATACGGGACAAGAGCAGAAGCAGGAGCAGGAGCTGACACAGGAGCTGAACCGATCCCCGAGGACGAGGTGATGGCTGAAAACTTTTCTTGAGTATCTGTTATTCATACTCAGTATTTGCTTTATTTAGACTCTTTTGTTTCTGGTCTGTTGAACCAGTGTATCAAACTTATATCGGGTTGTTCCCCGATTTATTTTATTGAGACTTGTTGTTGGTTTTCATTTCGTTATGCTGTTGATTATATTTACCTTCCATGGATGAGATTAGTTTGTGGCATGTTTAGTAGATTTTATTTTGTGCTACAGCTTAAGTACGTCCTGATGGATCTATTAAATTGGGTTTGTCCATCGGTGTGTGCTGTTGGCCATTGCCACGTGTCTAGTCCCTCGATATTTTGGGACTGGAGCGTGACGGGCTTAGACGACTAACTTTTGAAACATTTTGAAGTCTCATTATATAATGGAAGATAAAGCATGGGTGCTCATTTCAAATTAATATAGCTTATGAATTACATTTGAGCATTTTTTTTAAGTTGTTTTACACATACTAAGAAATTAATGAATATCAAGAGAGACATATTGCAACAAGACCCGGGTAGCGGAGTTAGATTCAAATCGAATCGAATATGTGAAAACTGAATAAACAGAAAACCATATATTTTTATAACGGAAATCAAATAAGACCCAAATTACAAGATCCATCTAATATCTAATGAAACGGCAATCTGAATAAATTTATAACCCATATAATTTAATTACTAACTCACAATTAACTGAAGAAAGAACTCGTTTTGATCAGCTTATATTTATTCTCAGAACTGTATAAACTTCTAAAACAAATATAAAATAAATGAATCACATGCAAATGAATTGATAATAAAAATGGAAAATTTCAGTCAGAGCACAAAAGTTTACTATATTTATAAAAAAAGCATAAAAGTTTCTAAATTTACAGCAAAAGCATTAAAACGCCCTTTGTAAGGACGTTTTACGCTTTTTCGTTAACTCCGTTAACGGACAAAATTTGACATTAAAATAAAATAAAATAAAAAGATAAAACGTCCTTACAAAGGACGTTTTATATTTTTAATTTATTTTAATTTATTTCTCTCCTCTCTCTCCCCTCTCTCTCCTCTCTCTTCTCTCTTCTCTCCTCTCTCCTCTTTCTCCTCTCTCCTGTCCGCTCCCCTCCTATGCCTCCCCTCCGTCCACTCCGCCGTTGCCAGTGTCGACCTCGGCTCGGAATGGCTGAGGGTCGCCGTCGTCTACCTCCGCCCCGGCCACTCCCCGATCTCCGTCGCCGCCAACGAGATGTCCAGGCGCAAGTCCCCCGCCCTCGCCGCCTTCCTCCACGGCGACTGCCTCCTCGCCGAGGAGGCCGACGCCCTCTCCGCCATCCACCCCTCCAAAGTCCTCTCCCTCCTCCGCGACATGCTCGCCAAGCCCTTCCCTCACGCCAAGAACTCCGCCGACTCCCTCTACCTCCCCCTTCGACCTCGTCGAGGACCCTTTTTACATTTTTTATAATTTTTTTATAATTTTTTATAATTTTTTATAATTTTTTAATTTTTTATTAATTTTTTATTTTTTTATCCGGGGAAAAAAATATTTAAAAAATGTAAGCCCTTCACAAAGGCGTTTTACATTTTTTTTTTATTTATAATTTTTTGTAATTTTTTTATTTTTTTATCCGGAAAAAAAATATTAAAAAAATGTAAAACGCCCTTCACAAGGGCGTTTTATATTTTTTTATAATTTTTATATTTTTTTATAATTTTTTATAATTTTTTATATTTTTTTTTTTAATTTTTTAATTTTATCCGGGAAAATAAAAAATTATAAAAAATGTAAAACGCCCTTGTGAAGGGTGTTTTACATTTTTTTAATATTTTTTTCCGGTATAAAAAAATAAAAAATTAATAAAAAAAATTATAAAAAAAAAAAAAAAAAAAAAAAATAAAATGTAAAACGTCCTTGTGAAGGGCGTTTTACATTTTTTTAATATTTTTTCCCCGGATAAAAAAATAAAAAATTATAAAAAATGTAAAAAGGGTCCTCGACGAGGTCGAAGGGGAGGTAGAGGGAGTCGGCGGAGTTCTTGGCGTGGGGGAAGGGCTTGGCGAGCATGTCGCGGAGGAGGGAGGGGACTTTGGAGGGGTGGATGGCGGAGAGGGCGTCGGCCTCCTCGGAGTTCTTGGCGTGGAGGAAGGCGGCGAGGGCGGGGGACTTGTGCCTGGACATCTCGTTGGCGGCGACGGAGATCGGGGAGTGGCCGAGGCGGAGGTAGACGACGGCGACCCTCAGCCATTCCGAGCCGAGGTCGACACTGGCAACGGCGGAGTGGACGGAGGGGAGGCGTAGGAGGGGAGCGGACAGGAGAGAGGAGAGAGAGGAGAGAGGAGAGAGGAGAGAGGAGAGAGAGAAGAGAAATAAATTAAAATAAATTAAAAATATAAAACATCCTTTGTAAGGACGTTTTATCTTTTTATTTTTATTTTTTTTTAATGTCAAATTTTGACCGTTAACGGAGTTAACGGAAAAGCGTAAAACGTCCTTACAAAGGGCGTTTTAATGCTTTTGCTGTAAATTTAGAAACCTTTATGCTTTTTTTATAAATATAGTAAACTTTTGTGTTCTGACTGAAATTTTTTGTAATAAAAATTAAAAAAACTAATATCATATATATTAACAAAAGAAATCCCAACAATAATCCATATAACTGATATAAGATTAAAACCAGGGGCAGATCCATAACAGGACAAGTGGAATCCGATGACCCCACTCGATTTTTATTTATTTATTATGCGTGTATTATCAAGTTGTCCGTCCCCAGAAGGCTAGAATGGAATATTACTATATTGATGGTTATGGGATGGGAGTAGCCTCATAAGCTACATTGATGGAGACGCCAACGTGTAGAGGAGTGTAGTAGGAGTGCTATTGTGTTAGTGTAGTAGATCACTAGCTCTGCAGGTTGGCTTTGTAGCCTTATAGGTTGAGGTGAGGTGAAGGCTCTATGTTGGCTATATAGGTTGAGGTGAGATGTAGGAGTAAGACACTGAAAACATGTTGTAGCTCTGCAGGTTTGGTATTAATGTATTATGTACTTCTCTTAGGGAGTACCCCAGTAGTCAGGTGAAATGAAGGCTCTGTTCATAAATTTGTTTCAGGATTCATCTCCATTAATCTCCAACCGACATTTTCTAGCAAATTTAATCTTCTGCAAGGTCTCTAGCAAAGTAGAGACGGAATTTTTTTTTTTTTTTCAGCCGGCATCTCCTCTTCCTCGGTTCCTCTTGCCTATTGGCCTCTGCGATGTCTTCACTATTCTTTCTATCAAATTCATATTAAAAATATAGTTAATTTTAAATATCTCTGCAAATTTATATTATTTAGAATTTCAGTTAAATTTATTATTTAATTATATCTTCTTTTTGGTGCATTTTAAAGTAATTGTAGTATGCTTGTAACCATTCAACATATCTAGGACTAGATTGATTACTATAAAAGAAAGTGTTTCAAATATGCAGATATATTTAAAATTATGGACATATGATTGTGTCCATTCAATAGCCTAAAATTGTGTACATATTTTTAATGGTTATGTCTTGATTATACATATAAATTAATTAAAAATGTCGCATTGTTCTAAAATAAAAATAGAAGATAAATTAGATTTCGTTCACTATTTCCGGATGCAAAGATTTTTTTCCTGAGATTAATATGAGTATTGTAATCTAAGATTAATTATCTTGTGTTTCGTAAGACATTGAAACTAAAAATATATGTATGCTACTTTTCAGTATGTGATTTTATTTTTGGATTTTTGTTATGTTTGGGATCGACCCCCCTCTCTTAAATTTATGTGTCTGCCCCTGATTAAAATCCATCATCTTACTAAAAAAAAAACTCGTAAAATAGCTACAAACAAAAAAACTGAAAAATAATAATAAATCAATAGAAAATGAATTTAGAATCCGAAATAAAAAATTACAAAACCATTTGTTTACAATAGTAATACAACAACAAAAATTCCAGTATCTACAAAAATAGAACAATTACAACATTACAAAAAATCATATATAAATGAGAAAAGTTGGAATATCAAAAATTACCAAAATATGATGAAATAGCTACGTTTTTAGCAACGCCGTCAGTTAACGTCGCTAATTTTAAAAAATTTAGTGACTCCATAAATAAATGTCGTTGTACGTCGCTGTTTGCGACTAGTAGTGATTGTACTTGAGTTTTTTGAAAGAATAGTTGCTATATATTTTTTTAACGTCGCGTAAGTTTTTGATTTAGCGACGTTTAGCGACATTTTTTACCGATGTTGTTAATTTTTTAATTAGCGATATTTATAAATGTAGGAAGTCGTCGCTAATATTTTTAGTATTAGCGACTTTTAGCGACTATCTAAACATTGTTATTAGCGACTTTTAGTGACGTCTGATCCAGACGTCGCTAATTTATTTTTAATATAGCGATCGGGTTTTCCTTTACCCTATTCTCACTCAAAAATTTACCAAAATTTTTTCTTTCCCCCGAACCTCTCGCCGACGACCCCCATTGCCGACCGTACTCCGCCGACTCCCCTCCGACCATGCTCTACTGCCGACGATCCCCCCTCCTCCTGTCACCCTCATATTTTTTTATTAAGGGTACTTTGGTAATTGACACGGGTATTTTTATTTTAGAATTTATTGTATTTAAATATTGTGCATGTGTATTCTTTATTTATTGTATTATTTATTTATTTTTAGATGCTAGATTATTTTGGACTTGTGTAGTAGACCTAACTAATTAAATTAGATGCATGAACCCAACATTTTATTTTGGTTTAGATTGAGCCCAAGAATTAGGCCCATGAATTAGGAGAATGAATTAATTAGTGAAACCATTAGACTAGAACCATCCCTCCTTAATTAATTTTTTTATGAGAGGCCCCAAGGGTTAAATTGGACATTTCATAATTGCTTGGGGAAAGGGTATATGGCCGGCCACCTTTAGGAGGAGAGAGAGTGTCTCTCTTCTCATTTTTTTTTTTTGCAAATTAGATTTAGAATTTTTTCCATTCCAATTTCTTAATTCCTTCACCTTTCCCTCGCAAATTTTTTCCCAAATTATTTCTCTATTCTTCAATTGAGGCTACTACAACAAGGATCTGCAAGAAGGAAGCGAGAATCAACAAGGAGGAGGCCAAGATCTACAAGGAGGAGGCTACATTCTACATTTGGGGATTTTTATTGGGAATCCATCTTCCAATAGGTACATTTCAATTTTTTTTATCTTAGTAGACTCTAAATTTGAGATTTAACCATGAGAAATCACTCCACATACATAGGCTACCCATAGGAATTAGTTTTAGGTTCATAGGAGACTTATAGTGGAAGTTATGTGTGTTTTTGTGTCAAATTTGGAAAATTCTGAGATTGGCACATGTGGTGTTTGTCAATTGGTCAAATAGATCAATATGACATGTGATACATTATTTGTGACTAGTGTCGTGTCCACAATTGGGTACGTGTAGGCCGTATCTCGTCAATTTGGCGATACGGGTTGATTTTGTGGGTTTTCCTCCGATACGGGAATTTGTGCATATCACTTCTTGACACGGATACGTAGTTTATTATATTATTGTTCGTATAGTGCATAATTAATATTCTAGACTTGCTCATGTCCTTCGGGATGCGTTTGGTTGTGTGGTGGAGCCGTATCGCAAGCGTATCATAGAATGAGTATGATACGGGTGTGGTGCACTCCACGTGTTTGTTTCCTTGACCTTAATTCTATGTGTACTTGTGTGTGTATATATATATATATATATATATATATATATATATATATATATATATATATATATATATATATATATATATAAACACTCATACATATACATATAGATATATCAATACATATAGATATATAGTATATATAACTATGTGCTTATATATGCATATGAGTTAATATATATAGATAAATGTATATATCTATATATCTATATGTATTGATATATCTATATGTATATGTATGAGTGTTTATATATATATATATATATATATATATATATATATATATATATATATATATATATATATATATATATATATATATATATATATATAACTATGTGTTTGTGTTTATATATGCATATGAGTTTATGTATATAGATAGATGTATATATCTATATATGTATATGTATTGATATATGTATATGTATGAGTGTTTATATATATATATATATATATATATATATATATATATATATATATATATATATATATATATATAGAGAGAGAGAGAGAGAGAGGATATATATATATATATATATATATATATATATATATATATATATATATATATATATATATATATATATATATATATATATATATATATATACAATCACACACACACACACACACACACACACACACACACACACACACATATATATATATATATATATATATATATATATATATATATATATATATATATATATGAGGGAGTGTATATATATATATAGGGATGGATATACATTGGTGTCTATGTATATTCATATATGTGTTCTATGTGTTTGTGTGTATGTGTTAGTATAGAGTGGTCTTAGCACTGTACAGTTTTCAGTTAATAAAATGCAGTATCAGCATAGCAGCTCGTACAGCCAACTGCAGTGAGCATGCTGTGCAGTAGAACCGCACAGTATCAGCAAGAAGGGTCTGCAGGTTCAGCAGTAATGACTCGAGGCATTGAACACTGCATTCAGCAGAATATTGCAGTACAGGAAATCAGCAAGAACACAGAGGGGAGCAGCAACCAATCCAGGATCAGAGTATGCAACAATGCGGGTGCACTGTGCAGTTCAGCTTGAGGAGATGCAGCTTGAGCCACACCTTGCATCAACCTGCACTGTGCAGTTCAGCTCGAGGAGATGCAGTAATTGGTTTCAGCAATGCACCTCCGCCTTGTGCACAGGAGGGAGGATACACAGCAGAGGCATTGAGCTAGTTGCAGTTGGTTTCAGCGAACTGCATAGTTCAGCAGCTCGGGGAGGAAGTGCTCACTGCATCAGCAGGATACTGCAATAAGCAAACATGTGCAGAGAAGCAGCAGGCAGGAAGCTATACTGTGCAGCCTCGAACAAGTGCAGTTACAGCATTCACACACTGCATCAGCAACAAATACACAGCAACAGGGAAGCAAGCAGTGTCATCACAGTGCATTTTGCATTGAAGCCAGACACAATAACTACAGAGTATCAGTATAAGCACAGTATCAGTATCAGTTTCAGGTATCAACACAGTATTGGCATTCATGTATCTGCTCTGTGTCAGTTTTAGCTAGTGAGGCAATGGTATTAGTTGGGTTTAGATGGTTTAGCATGGGTTATGGTTAGTAGTTAAGTGTATCAGTTTAGTTTAGTTATGATTAGTATAGTTTAGTATTTTGGGTTATTAGTATATAGTTTAGCTATATGTATGTATGTATGTAGTGGCATATTGACATGTTAGTAGTTAGTGGTATATGTTAACTATTAGTTTAGCATATAGTTTAGTTATATTAATATAGTTAGTATATGGGGTATTAGCTATATATTAGCTATATTCACTAAGTTTTGAATTACCTTGGGATACCAAGGTAATGTCAAGGTAATGGGTCGATACCAAGGTATTGGATTTGAGTATCGAGATTGGTGTGTAGGTAGTGTGATACGCATTGGTGCAAGGCCAAGGTATCCAAATTTTATTAATTAGTTTTGTACTATATATATTGACTTGTATATATATACAAATTACTATTTTCATATATTAAAACTTGTGTATCCTGAGATACAACATTTTTTGTGTTTCATAGTATCGTAGATTAGCTATTATAGCTTAGTTTCATAGCGTATCGACCTAGTATCCTAGTGTTAGACTCTTACAACCTAGAAATAGTCGGTTTGACTTAGAAACGGCTTTATGACCTAGAATTGCATCAGTTTAACTTATTTTCATTTTCGAACCTTGTATTGATGCAACATACCACATATATAGGTCTGTATGACACCAGCTTGGGCATCGAGAGACATACCTTGCTCAGGTCTTCAGGCGAGTACATTTCTCTAATAGTTTTTAATTCATAATAGTGTATATATGCATGTTCTAGAATTGTATACTTGATTCCGATATAGTGATTTCACGGACTTATCCTACATGGATCCCGTCAGGAGATGTTATCCCCTACCGTGTTCAGCGGGTACTCTTGTACATGTATTTCATCGTGTACATTGGATATTGATTTATATTTCATGTTCACATACTGCTCATGTTCAGTGTGCTTATTCATGTACACACACTGCTCGTGTTCTGTGTAATTATATTCATGTACACCCACTGCTCGTGTTTAGTGGTCATATTCGTGTTCGTAGCGTATCGTGATTGGATCCATTAGTATTAGTTGGGGATGGGAGAGTAGGAGTTGATTATGTGATCAAAGCCCCATTTTTCATTGTGTACATTCTGATTACATACCACACTTGTAATCGTCTTACCTTATTGATCATGTTCACCCAAATCGATCACATAATGAACTTGTATTCTGAGCCACATTAGTTAGATTGCAGTTATTTTATCATATTGTGGATATTCATATTGTTGTTCTATATTCTCGTACATTACATGTATACTTATTGTTCATTCATTCATATGTTTAGTGATCTTGTATTTTATTTCTATTATCTGTTTTATATGCTCGATTATGTTATTGAAATTGCTTTCAGAGGTATGTACTTCGTTCCAATCCTGACTGGATATATTTTTTCAGATGATTGGCTTATAGAGCAGTGTCCCATATTCTACGGGCCGCAGGACGGTGTACCTATAGAGGATACTCCTATAGACCAGGAGAACTTAGTTGCAGAGTCCGATGAGGTCTAGTTATTTGTATTGGACGGTATTAGACCATATTTGTTGAGATTCATAGTTTGTATATTATTTCAGATTGTGGATTGTATCTTGATTTCTTTCCTTCGCTATTCCATTCGTGCTTTATCTTCCTTAGTTTGCATTATGATTGAGTTTAGTTATATTTGTGAGATGCCATATGGTTCCTCCGTTTAGAGTTGAGATGATTGACATGTACCATATTATACTATTGAGATGTTAGATAGTTAGAAATGACCCAGACGACGTTCTACCGCCGATGTTGCAGCGTAGGCTGGGCGTAACCACGTACTCGTGCCCGAATATCCGGGTGCGGGTCGTGACACATTTTTAGTGGCGGCCTATGCAGGTCTAGATTCGCAAGTAGTGCGATATCGTAGTTGTGCTTGTCTAGAGTACTGCTATGAGCCTGCTTTAGGAAATAGGATTTAGGCTGAGAGTTTAATCAATCACAACTAGAAAACAATTCCAATATATGTTTTGCAATCCTTATCAATTGAATAATTGCTTTACTTTGAATAAAATTATGTCCTTCTTTGATGATATCGTATCATATTCAATATTGAATCCTTATCTCAATCTATCTTCAGGATCCAGTCGGTGATGTTATCTCAGGTTCAGTTTATCTTGATTCTTTTTCAGCTCATGCATTATTTGATTCCGGTGCTTCTCATAGTTTTGTATCTGTAACTTTTGCTCTGAGACATCGTCTTGAATCTGAACCGTTGGCGAGGAGTTGCAAGATCACGACCGGGGGTAACATTATCCTGCTCAGTGATGTTTGCAAGGACTATAGAGTTTCTTTGGGAGGTCGAGAGTTGAGCGTATGTCTACTTATAATACCACTTCCGAGCTATAATATAGTACTCGGGATGGATTGGTTGAGTAGGCATCATGCTAGTATTGATTATCGTGGAGGCAGAGTTTATTTCAAACGCCAGGAGAGCCAGAGTTTGAGTTCGTCAGAGGAGCAGCAGGGCAGAGCGAAGGAGACTTCTGTAGAACTTTGGTAGAAGAGCAGGAGCCGTCACATCTGTTGATCGTAGAGTTTATGGACGTCTTTCCGGAGGAGTTGCCAGGGTTTCCACCGGACAGAGATATGGAGTTCTCTATAGATTGGTGCTAGGCGCAGAGCCAATATCACAACCGTTTATAGAGTGAACAACAGCGAACTGGCGGAGTTGAAGAAGCAGGTGGATGAGTTGCAAGACAAGGGCTTTATCCGTTCCAGTTCATCACCATGGGGTGCTCCGGTACTTTTTGTACCAAAGAATAATGGGTCGGTACGTATGTGTATCGACTACAGGGCACTTAACAACCTCGCTCTCAAGAACAAATACCTGTTGCCGCGGATTGACAATTTGTTTGACCAGTTGAGAGGAGAGAAGGTATTCTCAAAGATAGACTTGAGGTCGGGGTACCACCAAGTGAAAGTGAAGAAGGAAGACATTCCGAAGACAGCTTTCAGGACTCGATATGGGCAGTTTGAGTTCTTGGTGATGACGTTTGGGTTGACCAATGCCCCGGCAGTATTCATGAACCTGATGAACAAGGGGTTTCATCAGTACCTGGATCAGTTTATTGTAGTCTTCATTGATGATATTATGATATACTCGAAGGCCCCAGAGGAGCATGAGCAGTACTTGAGGATAGTTCTGGAGACCCTCAGGAAGGAGAAGCTATATGGCAAGCTTTCGAAGTGTGAGTTCTTCCTTGATAAGGTTGAATTCCTTGGACATGTGATTATAGGAGATGGAATTTCAGTAGATCCGAAGAAGATTTTGGCAGTTGAATCATGGTCTACCTCGAGTTCAATAGTAGAGATCAGAAGTTTTCTTGGATTGGCAGGCTACTATCGGAGGTTTGTGCAGGATATTTTTAGGATCGCGGAGCCGATGACTAGACTAACCAGGAAGGACGTAGAGTTCGTCTGGACTGAGGATTGTCAGTCAGCATTTGAGGAGCCGAAGAAGAGGTTGACTACAGCTCCAATATTGATATTTCCATCAGGAGCAGGAGGATTTTCTATTTACAGTGATGCATCGGATAAGGGTTTGGGTTGTGTGTTGCAGCAGAACGGAAAGGTGATTGCCTATGCTTCCAGGCAATTACGCCCGCAAGAGAAGAATTACCTTACCCATGACTTGGAGTTGGCAGCAGTTATCTTTGCTCTTAAATTGTGAAAACACTACTTGTATGGAGAGAGAGTAGAGATCTTTACAGACTACAAGAACTTGAAGTATGTGTTTACATAAAAAGAGCTCAACATAAGGCAGCGACGATGGTTGGAGTTGATGAAGGACTTCGATATTTCTTTGCAGTACCATCCAGGGAAGGCCAACTTAGTCGCAGATTCCTTGAGCAGGTATCCAATGGCTATGTATTTGACGAGGGACAGACACTTATTGGCCGATCTTGACAGTTTGGGCATCGATGTATTAGTTCCTGGAGTCGCAGCACAGATGTGGGGACTTCAGGTATAGTCAGAGTTGATGGACAGGATCAGAGCCGCACAGTTCGAGGATGAGTCTCTGAGAAGCATCAGAGCACATATCTAGATAGGGTTGGCAGAAGACTTCAGCATTGCAGATGATGGATCATTGCGACATGGTACCAGATTATGTGTGACGAGTGGAGCATTGTGCGAGGAGATTCTTCAGGAGGCACATCGATCTCAGTACTCTATGTATCCGGGTGCCAACAAGAAGTATAGAGACATGAGAGAGCATGTTTGGTGGTATGGTATGAAGTGGAAGGTAGCTAGCTTCGTATCTAGATGCTTGGTTTGCTAGCAGGTAAAGGCAGAAAGACATAGGCCAGGTGGATTGCTTCAGCCTTTACCCATTCTGGAGTGGAAATGGGAGCATGTGACCATGGATTTTGTGTCAGGACTTCCGTGTTCTCTAGTAGGTAAAGATATAATTTGGGTCATCGTGGACAGGTTGACCAAATCAGCCCACTTTCTGCCATTCAAAGTGGGTACATCTACGGAGAAGCTCGCGGAGATGTATGTACGACAAATAATCATATTGTACGGTGTTCCAGTGAGCATAGTCTCGGATCGGGATAGTCGCTTCACATCCCACTTCTGGAGGAGTTTGCATGCTAGCTTGGACACTCAGCTTAAGTTCAGTACCGCTTATCATTCTCAGACAGACGGGCAGTCAGAGAGGACTATTCAGACTCTCGAGGACATGCTACGCACCTATTTTTTGGATTTTGGAGGTTCTTGGGAGGATCATCTTTACTTGGTAGAGTTTTCATACAACAACAGCTACCAAGCCAATATCGAGATGTTACTATTTGAGGCATTGTATGGACAGAGATGCCGCACTCCGATATCATGGGGTGATGTTGGTAAGAGATCTTTATTGGGACCAGAGATGGTAGTGGATGCAGCTGAGAAGGTGAAGCTCATCAGGGATAGACTTCGAGTGGCGTAGGACAGACATCGACATTGGGCTAATAGTCACCGAAGACCTTGAAAGTTTGAGGTATAGACTTTTGTTTTGCATTGCTTGTGATTGTTTATTTTTGTTAGATTGCTAAGGCTGTGTTTCGTGCTAGGTTGGTGGTCTGGTTTTCTTGAGGATTTCTCTGACACGTGGCATGATTCATTTCGGTGGAGGCAAAAATCTTAGTCCGCGATTCATCAGACCTTTCAGTATTCTTGAGAGGGTCGGTGCAGTTGCATACAGACTAGACTTACCACCTGTATTGGAGGGAGTGCACAACATGTTTCACGTGTCACAGCTGAGATGGTACGTGGCAGATTCCAGCTATGTGTTGGATCATTCGGAGATAGAGATGGGTCCTACTCATAGCTATCCAGAGCAGCCAGTGGAGATTCTGGATCAGAGGGAGAAGGTGCTGAGGAACCTGAGGATTATTTTGGTGCGCATCGCGTGGAGGCATCACTTGCCAGCAGAGAGTACCTTGGAGTGAGAAGCCGAGATGCGCGAGCGATATCCATATATGTTCGAGCCGTGAGGTATAATTCTTTCTTGCATTATTTTGTTTGCTTTTGGTAGTTAGTTTCTTCCTTAATTTTGAGCACAAAATTTTTCTAAGGTGGGTAGGTTTGTCACCCTCACATTTTTTAATTAAGGGTAGTTTGATAATTAACACGAATATTTTTATTTTAGTATTTATTGTATTTAAATATTGTGCATGTATATTATTTATTTACTATATTGTATTATTTATTATTAGATGCTAGATTATTTTAGACTTGTGTAGTGGACCTAACTAATTAAATTAGATGCATTAACCCAATATTTTATTTTAGTTTAGATTGAGCCAAAGAATTAGGTCCATGGATTAGGAGGATGAATTAATTAGTGAAACTATTATACTAGAACCTTCCCTCCTTAATTAAATTCTTCATGAGAAGCCCCAAGGGACAATTGGATATTTATAATTGTTTGGGGAAGGGGTATATTGCCGGCCACCTTTAGGAGGAGAGAGAGTGTCTCTCTTCTCATTTTTTATTTGCAATTAGATCTAGAATTTTTCTTATTCCAATTCCTTCACCTTTCCCTCACAAATTTCTTTCCAAATTCTTTCCCTATTCTTCAATTGAGACTCCTACAACAAGGATCTACAAGAAGAAAGCAAAGATCAACAAGGAGGAGGCCAAGATCTACAAGGAGGAGGCTACATTCTACATTTGAGGATTTTTATTGGGAATCCATCTCCCAATAGGTACATTTCAGTTTTCCCTCTCTTAGTAGACTCTAAATATGAGATTTAATCATGAGAAATTACCTCACATGCATAGGCTACCCATAGAAATTGGTTTTAGGTTCATTGGAGACCTATAGTGGAAGTTATATGTATTTTTGTGTCAGTTTTAGAAAAATTACGATATTGGCACATTTGGTGTTTGTCAATTGGTCAAATAGATCAATATAACATATGATTGATTGTTTGTGACTAGTATCATGTCCACAATAGGGTACGTGTAGGCCGTATCTCGTCAATTTGGCGATACGGGTTATTTTTGGGGGTTTTCCTCCGATACGGGGATTTGTACATATCACTTCTTGATACGAATACGTAGTTGATTATATTATTGTTCGTATAGTGCATAATTAGTATTTTAGACTTGCTCGTGTCCCGGGATGCTTTTGGTTGTGTGGTGGAGCCGTATCGCAAGCGTATCATAAAATGAGTGTGATACGAGTGTAGTGCACTCCACGTGTTTGTTTTCTTGTCCTTAATTCTATGTGTACTTGTGTATATATATATGTATGCTAGATTTTATATATATATATATATATATATATATATATATATATATATATATATATATATATATATTTATTTATTTATTTATATGAGTATATATAACTATGTGTTTATATATGCATATGAGTTTTTATATATATATATGTATATATCTATATATCTATATCTATATGTATGAGTGTTTATATATATATATATATATATATATATATATATATATATATA
This sequence comes from Iris macrosiphon, assembly GCA_036927795.1. NCBI lineage: Eukaryota > Viridiplantae > Streptophyta > Magnoliopsida > Asparagales > Iridaceae > Iris > Iris macrosiphon. Next base: position 141,176,241 of record JAYESA010000007.1, on the reverse strand, counting down.
TATATATATATGTGTGTGTGTGTGTGTGTGTGTGTGTGTGTGTGTGTGTGTGTGTGTGTGTGTGTGTAGGTGGTGATATATATATATATATATATACATATATGCGTAGAGGAGAGGATATATATATATATATATATATATATATATATATAGACTGATATATATAGATGTTATATATATATATATATATATAACATCTATATATATCAGTCTATATATATATATATATATATATATATATATATATATGTGTGTGTGTGTGTGTGTGTGTGTGTGTGTGATTGTATATATATATATATATATATATATATATATATATATATATATATATATATATATATATATATATATATATATATATATATATATATATATATATATGAGGGAGTGTATATATATATATAGGGATGGATATATATTGGTGTCTATGTATATTCATATATGTGTGTTATGTGTTTGTGTTTGTGTCAATATAGAGTGGTCTTAACACTGTACAGTTTTCAATTGAGAGAATGCAGTATCAGCATAACAGCTCGTGCAACCAACTGCAGGGAGCATGCTGTGCAGTGGAACTGCATAGTATCAGCAAGAAGGGTCTGTAGGTTCAGCAGCAATGACTCGAGGCATTGAACACTGTATTCAACAGCATGTTATAGTACAGGAAATCAGCAAGAACACAGAGGGGAGCAGCAAATAATCCAGGATCAGAGCATGCATTAATGTGGGTGCACTGTGTTGTTCAGCTCGAGGAGATGCAGCTTGAGCCATACCCTGCATCAACCTGCAAGCAAGAGTATCAGCACATTATTGCAGTATCAGTTCAACAGCAATGTTTGCTTAACATTTTAGCATTAGTTGTTCAGCCAATTGAGAGCAGACACTCCACAACAATTGGTTTCAGTAATGCACAACAGCCTTGTGCACAGGAGGGAGGATGCACAGCAGAGGCATTGAGCTATTTGTAGTTGGTTTCAGCCAACTGCACAGTTCAACAGCTCGGGGCGGAAGTGCTCACTGCAACAGCAGGATACTGCGGTAAGCAAACATGTGCAAAGAAGCAGCAGGCATGAAGCTACGCTGTGCAGCCTCGAACAAGTGCAGTTACAGCAGCAAATACACTACAACAGGGAAGCAAGCAGTATCAGCACAGTGTAGTTTGCATTCAAGCCAGACACAACAACTTCAGAGTATCAGTATAAGCACAGTATCAGTATCAGTTTTAGGTATCAGCACAATATTGGCATTCAGGTATCTGCTCTTTGTCAATTTTAGTTAGTGAGGCATTGGTATTAGTTGGGTTTAGATGGTTTAGCATGGGTTATGGCTAGTAGTTAAGTGTATCAGTTTAGCTTAGTTATGATTAGTATAGTTTAGTATTTGGGGCTATTAGTATATAGTTTAGCTATATGTATGTATGTATGTAGTGGCATATTGACATGTTAGTAGTTAGTGGTATATGTTAACTATTAGTTTAGCATATAGTTTAGTTATATTAATATAGTTAGTATACGAGGTATTAGCTATATTCACTAGGTTTTGAATTACCTTGGGATACCAAGGTAATGTCAAGGTAATGGGTCGATACCAAGGTATTGGGTTTGAGCATCGAGATTGGTGTGTAGGTAGTGTGATACGCATTGGTGCAAGGCCAAGGTATCCAAATTTTATTAATTAGTTAAGTACTATATATATTGACTTGTATATATATACAAATTACTATTTTTCTTATATTAAAACTTCCGTATCCTGAGATACGACATTTTTTGTGTTTCATAGTATCGTAGATTAGCTAGTATAGCTTAGTTTCATAGCGTATCAACCTAGCATCCTAATGTTAGACTCTTACAACCTAGAAATAGTCGGTTTGACTTAGAAATAACTTTATGACCTAGAATTGCATCAGTTTGGCTTATTTTTATTTTTGAACCTTGTATTGATGCAACATACCACATATATAGGTCTGTGTGACACCAGCTTGGGCATCGAGAGACACACCTTGCTCAGGTCTTCAGACGAGTACATTTCTCTGATAGTTTTTAATTCATAATGGTGTATATATGCATGTTCTAGAATTGTATACTTGATTCCGATATAGTGGTTTCACGGACTTATACTACATGGATCCCGTCAGGAGATGTTATTCCCTACCGTGTTCAGCGGATACTCTTCATGTATTTCATTGTGTACATTGGGTATTGTTTTATATTTCGTGTTCATACACTGCTCGTGTTCAGTGTGCTTATTCGTGTACACACACTGCTCGTGTTCAGTGTGATTATATTCGTGTACACCCACTGCTCGTGTTCAGTGGTCATCGTGATTGGATCCATTGGTATTAGTTGGGGATGGGAGAGTAGGAGTTGATTATGTGATCAAAGCCCTATTTTTCATTGTGTACATTCTGATTACATACCACACTTGTAATCATCTTACCTTATTGATCATGTTCACCCAAATCGATCACATAATGAACTTGTATTCTGAGCCACATTAGTTAGATTGCAGTTATTTTATCATATTGCGGATATTCATATTGTTGTTCTATATTCTCGTACATTACATGTATACTTATTGTTCATTCATTCATATGTTTAGTGATCTTGTATTTCATTTCTATTATCTGTTTTATATGCTCGATTATGTTATTGAAACTGCTTTCAGAGGTATGTACTTCGCTCCAATCCTGACTGGATATATTTTTCCAGATGATTGGCTTATAGAGCAGTGTCCCATATTCTACGGGCCGCAGGACGGTGTACCTATAGAGGATACTCCTATAGACCAGGAGAACTTAGTTGCAGAGTCCGATGAGGTCTAGTTATTTGTGTTGGACGGTATTAGACTATATTTGTTGAGATTCATAGTTTGTATATTATTTCAGATTGTGGATTGTATCTTGATTTCTTTCCTTCGCTATTTCATTCGTGCTTTATCTCTCTTAGTTTGCATTGTGGTTGAGTTTAGTTATATTTGTGAGATACCATATTGTTCCTCCGTTTGGAGTTGAGATGATTGACATGTACTATATTATATTGTTGAGATGTCAGATAGTTAAAAATGACCCAGACATCGTTCTACCGCCAATGCTGCTGCGTAGGCTGGGCGTAACCACGTACTCGTGCCCGAATATTCGGGTGTGGGGCATGACACCTCCTCCTCCACCAAACTCCCTTTCCTCCTCCTCTCTGGGCTCCTCCTCCACCGAGTGTGTATCTAGAGTATACTAGTAATGTGTGTGTGTGTAATAGCAGTAACAAGAAATAACAATAGCAGCAGCAGCAACTTGCACCATGTGCAAGTGAGTGCTCATTGTATTCATATGTGTGTTTGAGTGTGTTTAGTGAGTGAGTTTAGTATATGTTAAGTATTTAAGTGTTGAGTGATGGTATGTATATTAGGATTGAGTATCTAAGGATATTTGAGTTTTGGTTTAGTTATCCCAAGATACTTGAGTATGTATCAATATACCAAGATAAATGGATAAGTTATTGAGTATGGGGTATTGAGTTAATTATGAATATTTTAAGTACCTAGGATACTAAATATCAAGTGATACCTAGAACCAAGTGCATATATAGCTACATGTATAGGATTAGCTATATAAGTTAATTGGTAAATAGTTTCACATAGATAATACTCATTATAAAAGTAGAATAACTAGGTTTATGTTACAAGCTAAATAAAAATAAGTTAAGTGGTAAATAGTTTCACATAGATAATACTTATTATAAAAGTAGAATAAATAGGAATGCTTGTCATCACCTCCTTAGTCAAGTGTTTATGTGACCCATTCTCTAGAAAAAAAATTACTTATGTAAGCCTTTTGAGGCTATTAGAGTTCTACCAGAAATCTAGTAGACTTTTGAAAATCTAGTCTAACTCTAATAGCCTCAAAAAGCTTGCAGAAGTAATTTTTTTTTTCAGAGAATGGCTCACTTTGAATACGTGACATCACATATATCCTTTATTAGTGTTCACATGTGTATCCATCTTTGCATCCATTTGGATAATATACATAAACGATATATATTCATCTTTGCAAAAGTATCTAGAAATGGATCTGAATTACTACATGCGTCATCATTCGTGGATGTACAACCGTCATCATGATAATATTTGCGGTGTGTGAGATAAATTCACACAGGGGGTAGAACAGTTCCTGGAGTTAGTCAAGGCGTTCCCTCAGTACATGGATGACACCAAAATTAAGTGTCCGTGTGTGAGATATCGCAACTAGAAATATCACTCAAAAGTGGATGTGACATATCTTTTGTACTCGAGTGGTTTCACGCTGAATTACTATCAGTGGACCTCACACAGAGAACTTGTGTCTTTAGCATCGGAGCCAGAGCCTTATGTGGAGCCGTATATGATGTCCACGACCACGCTGATTACGACGACAGGTGCGTGAACATGTTTTTCGTTACTGCTAGACCTAGTTTTAATCCGGATAATCATGATGCAGTTGAGGAGGCACAGAATGTCGATGTTGCAAAGTTCATGGAGTTAATGAAGAATACAAGGACTCCATTATATCCTGATTATGAGGATCATTTACCGTTGGAGGTGGTTACACGGCTTTTGAGCATTAAGTCCAATTTTAATATGTCGCAAGAATGCTACAACCAACTGATGGAGTTGATTATAGAGATCTTGCCGGCGGGTGCTAAGTTACCAGAAAACTTCTACCGGTCTAAGAGGATGGTGAGATTGCTATGGATGGGATACGAGAAAATTGATGCATATCGCAACGGGTGTATTATGTACTACAAAGACGACAAGGATGAAGACGTGTGCAGATTATGTGATGTTGATCGCTACAAGGCAACTGATATAGGAAGGTCTTCCGGTACAAGAAAGTCGACCGATTCGATGCACGATATAGGAAGAGATTAAAGATTTACCAAGTGCTATCGAAGATCCTACTAAGGTGTACAAGTGCGATAGATTTGCTCACACTCATAACTGGACGAAGAGAAGCATATTCTGGGACCTGCCATATTGGAGCACCAATCTGATCAGACATAACCATGATGTCTTGTATATCGAGAATAATTTGTTTGATAACATAATTAATACTGTAATGGACGTAAATGGGAATACGAAAGATAATCCCACGGCCATGTTGGACTTGAAAGAAATATGTAGACGTCATGTATTGCATTCGATAGAGGAAGGAAATAGAAAGTATAAGCATCCTAAGACAATTTTCTCACTGGAAAAGAAGGATAAAAGGAGATTTTTAGGTGGATTCAGGGGCTAAAATTTCCAGATGGGTACGTGTCGAATCTGAGAAGATGTATCCATCCGAAGGAGAACAAACTGACGGGTATGAAGAGTTACGACTATCATGTATTCATAGAGAGGTTAATTTTGATTGTATTTTGAGAATTCTTAACGTATGTAGTTTAGGATCCATTGATAGAGCTTAGCATATTCTTCAGAGATCTTTGTTCTACTAAGTTGCTCGTCGATCGCCTACAAAAGCAAGAGAAGGACATTGTGATAATACTATGCAAGCTCGAGCGAGTATTTCCTCCTGGCTTTTTCGACTCCATGGAACATTTGCCAATTCATATTTCCTATGAGGCCCGTATCGGTGGACCTGTAGGTTATCGGTAGATGTATCCGTTTGAGCGGCAGTTGAACCACCTAAATAGAAATATAAAAAATAAGGCACGGACCGAGTGTTCTATTTGTGAAGCATATGTTCTCGAGGAGATTATAAACTTTTGTTCCATGTATTTCAAGCCTCATGTTGCAACTAATCGAACGAGAGCCCCAAGAAACATCGACGGGTACCAGGAATCTAATGATGTAATGCTGAAAGTATTCAATACTTTCGGTAAGCCTTCGGTCAAAATAAAAAAAGAATATCTGAATGACGATAAGCTAAGACTGTTCAGTTGTATATATTACTCAACTGCGATGAGGATGAAGTTGAGAAGCTCGAGGGGTAAGTAATTAATATGTCTATGTTTAAGTCATCTCAATCTAATAGTATACGCTAATATTGATACACTAATTAGGTGATATTTTGTTACTTTTTAGCACATTTAATGATGAGGCGAGGTCGATGAGACCATACATAATAGATGAAGAAGTATAACAGGAAATGAGACGTCATTTTCCTTCTTGGTTGAGTGCATATGTAAGGAGCTCGCTAATTTCTTTTTGTATATGCACTTTACAAAATTATTAACTAAACGTTAAACTTAATTTCTTATCTTGTAGTATTTAGGTCGATCGTCCAGATGCAACACTTGAGAATGAATCTATTAGAACCCTAGCTAAAAGGCCAATATATGCCGTCAAAATCTGGCCAAGATATTGTGTAAATGGGTTTAGATTTAAGTCAACAACTGCTCCAATTAGAGATAACTTCCTAGATCTCAATTCCACAAAAAATAATTATTTGTGTATTAGATCTTCGAACTACAAAGATGTCAATACAGACAATGATTTCTACGGCGTCTTACAGAAAATTGTGGAGTTGACATATAATTATAGAATAGAGCATGCTAAGATCGTATTATTTAGGTGTGATTGGTTCAATTTGATCCAAGATCAATGTTGGAAAATAGACAAGCATGGTCATGTGGATATAAACTATCAGCGTCGCTATCAAAGCTATGAACCATTTGTCCTATCAAGTCTGGCTCAGCTCATGTACTTTACAACTTATCCTAAATGGGAAACAACGAAGTCATACTGGTTGGCGGTATGCAAGACCAAAGCTCAAAATAGTTTTGACGTTGACGAAATAGCTTATTAGGAGGATGAGCTAACTCTTGTAACAAATATTGTAGATATGGACTCAATGGAAGTTTTCCATTACAAGTCTAATCATGTAGAAGAGGTAGAATTATCCGAAGAGAAATACGAAGTAGATGAAAGTGAAGATGAGGAGGAAGAGAATGACGAGAAAAATGAAGAGGATGAATTTTCAGAAGAGGATTGAAAATAAAATAAAATCTATATAGTCTTCTGACATGCCCAAATTTTTCTCCGGTAGACTTATCATTGTATTATCTTTCTGGATTGTACTTCTTAGATATATTATCTTTCTGGATTAGACTTATGGTTATTATCTAGACTTGTTTACAACTTGAGAAATTGGATTTTCTTCTCTATATATCATATTGTGTTTATCTTACTTAGCATTTGATTTAGTATTGTTTTGTGATGTTATTGTATTTTAGCTGTGGAATGTAAAATCTATTTAGTGACATGTACTTGTGGCTATGTACTATATATTTTTTCTTCTTTTCATTTAGTGACATGTACTGTATTTAAACTATTTTCTTATAACTTTCATCTTGTTTATCATAAGTCTGTTTTGCGCACTTCAAGATAAATGTAAAATTGGGTTTAATATCAATCACTAATTTGGTCTTTTTTATATAATGTTCTACATTACTTCTTATAGAAAACATATTTCTATCCGCCACACCGAGCTGAGGTGATCAAGCAACACTTTCCGACCGTCGCCGCTAAACTTATTCGTGATGTGATCTGCGACCAGAAGCCTCGTGATCATTTGTGACAACCAATCCAAGGTTGGATCACGCCAGAGAAGTGAACTGTGATGACGGCTAGATTTAAAGATCAGGAAGAAGGCAGAAAAGTAGTGTGGTGGGTCGATTCCGATGATGCAATATTTTTGTCGTATGGTATGTATTTTATTGTATACATAGTATTTTAATCAAAGTAGGATAAAATATTTAATTTTAGTAACATACGATATTTTTTTAACAGGTCCAAAGGAGTGAGGACACTAACATGGTGTCAATCTTCCTCGCCACCCATAGGAAGAGCAGACAGTTCATCGATGAGAGGGCCACGCAGAGCTACGTAAGTATTACTTTAAGTTTTATTAATTTTAATATAACTTAGAAAATATATAAATAAATATTTATGTAGTTAGTAATAAGTACCTTAGATATATATTAATAATTATGCATGACGAGTGGATAGTAAGTAGTACGCTTATCGAGAGATACATATTTTTTAGGATGAGTATCTTAGGATCCAAGAGATGTCGACCCAGCCCACACAGGGAGAGGTCAGTAGTTCATTGTAGCCCCTGTCCATGCAGATCCGTCGGTTAACGAGTTGTGGATGACCGTCGTTGGTAGTCTACAAAGGAGTACGTACTATGGTACGGGATCCTACGACGCCTATGTTGCGTATAGTCCTTTAGACTCCCTCTGCTAGTCTGCATACCACACAACCCTCTCATGAGTCGGTGCAAGTCCAGCAGGAGAGGGTTGACCATCAGATTGCGTCTTTACGTGACGAGTTGTTGCAGAGAATTACCTCGCAGGCCACACCGAAGACGGACGATGCGACGATCGTAGAACGTTTTGATTTGCTATAGGGGTCGCATGTAGCCATGGGTGATGCACTGGCGAGGTTGTAGAACTCACAGGTTCAGATGAGCCAGTCAGTAGAGCAGAGTAATGTGAGAATGTTATCTTTCATGGATACTTGCAATGCTCGACTGTCAGCATTGGAATAGATATGACCTCTTGGTCCGTCGGTATTGAAATCTACATCGACTACACAGACTCCTCCATCGGGTGCCATGATGATTTCACTTGAGCAGTGGGCCTCGTTGATATCCCATATTCGTGTCGTTGCTCCTTCTCCTCTCCTCCTCCTGATCAGTAGTAGTTGTTCTTTGGACAGATTCATCTCATAGGCTCACCGCGGTGCTCCTCCTCCTCCGGAACAACTGTCACGCCCCAGTCCCAAAATACCGTGGGACTAGACACGTGGCAATGGCCAGCAGTACGCACCGATGGACCAACTCAACATAATGGATCCATCAGGGCATACTTCAGCTGTAAAACAAGTCTACGACAATCATGGCACAACTAATCTCATCCACACAAGATATAGAATATGATCCACAGAATAAATAAGGAATGTAAATCATCAGCAAGTCTCACAAAGTGCTTGGGGGAACAACCCGATGAATATCTAGTACAATGGTTCAAATGACCAGAATATAAAAGACTGAAAGAAATACTAAAAGCTGAGCATAAACATGGATGCTCAAGAGAAGTCTTCAGCTAAGACCTCGTCCTCGGATGGTGGTACAGCTCCTGGATCAGCTCCTGCTCCGGTCCCGTAAACCTCGGGATAAACCACGTCTGCAAAATCTGGGGACAAAAATCCGGATCCAGGTCCTCAGGGGACATAGCAAGGTACAAGAAAGCTCATGCCAATAAATAAATAAGTCGTGCAGCAAATAAATAACTAAATGAAACAATGGGGTAAAATATGTAACCATCTAAGTGTAATGTAAGTGAGAGCAGCACGAATACTCAGGCTGAGACCACTACAAGCTCTGTGTCTGGGAGCCGGTAGCAGCAATAACTATGTGTTTACTATGTGTTTACTATGTTTTATATATATATAATCAGCCTGTAGCCTGTGTGTCTCTCCCCACCCAATGTAACCACGCATATCATGTCCATAACGTCTCATGTCCATGTCAAGCGCGATCATAGCTAAATGCAACAAGTCATAATGTATATAGAATATAAAATCTATGTCAAGTCCTGTATCCTATACAGAATCACCACGAATATCTCGGAAAAATCCTGTCTCATGAATAGTGTCAAGTGTCCTGGGTCATATGGTACTTGATAAGACAAGTACGAGAATATAAAGTGTCACGGATGTCCATCTCTAGATGACCGTACCCAACACTGCGTACAGTGTCGGCACCCGACTGATAATCGGACGCTAAGTACGTCACACGGTCCTAGGTTAAGCATGCACAGCAATATATATAAAGCAAGGAAAATAGATAACTAAGCTGCAGAGTTTGGCAAGGTACACTTGCCTGATGTTTGAATATCAACTATCGTCCTGGTATCGGTGGATCCGGTAGGCACTACTCCAAAAGCTGTAATAAACATCACCAATAGTCTCAGAAGGTATCAAACTGCTAGAAATGCCTGTCCTTACGTCCAATTTGGACACAGGGGCAAAAAGGTTATTTTCGGGCCAAAGCGGGTTCACATGTGGGCCACTTCGCACCGAAAAGCGTGCCGAGGGTAACAGTCTCTAAATGGGACAAACTATGGGTCAAACAACTCTAAATGTCAATATGATCCCAACGCTATGTCTAAATTTGGATTCCGATGAGCCGAACATAATTTGGTCCAAAAGTCAACTGTGGGGCCCGCCAATTGGCGATCTGGTCAACCGTCTCAGAAATGCGTGAAAATTGGGTCACAGGACCAGCGTGTTACCACGAGTCCAGTGGCGCAAGTTTTGTCGCAATCTGACAAGCGTGCACAAAATACTCGCGAGTTCCACAAAAGTGACGACACGGAATGTGTTCGCGGATACGGCCTGATTCCGGCGCGCACACGCGTCCAAATCAGTCCCCACGAATTTCACGTGTCCCGTTATGCTGCGTGCACCATTCGGTACACTTGGCACACGGCGGGGCGGTCCCGTTTGGCGGTGCGCGCTCCGATCTCCCACTTTTAGAAAACCGGAAAAAGTGGGTGCGCGCAGTTTTGTGACGACTACAATTTGGTCTACAGCAACTAATAGCACAAAGTTATAATACAGAAAATAAACTAGGTCATGTAATCTACAGGTATCAAAAAGAATCGTCGAATTCGGATCTCTGTGGTGGGAGATACGAACTCGACAATATGGGTGGTCATCGCAAGTTCTGCGATTGCAGAATTCTGTCTGCTCGCGCTGACTTGGGCGCTGTTTTTCACCTAGGGGCACACGTTTTCCGAGGTTGATTATAAAACAGATATTGGAGAGGGTTAAGGGAAGATCATACCTATGAAAACGGATCTGCGTTTGGTCGAGCGAGTCAATGGAAAATGACGCCGGAGCGAAGGTGCCTCGAGTGGGAGACTGCAGTTCGCGATGCCGGCGTCGACGGGATGGTTGGATGGCTTGGGGAGGCTTCTCTGGCTGCGGTGACGGCTCTAGATGTTAAGGGGAAGTCTGGAGTTTAGGTTAGGGTTTTAGAGAGCTATTATATATATATATATACTATATATATTAGGAGAGAGAGGGGGTTGAGTGGATCGGGTGAAGGGTTAAGTTTCCGCAAGGGAATTGCAAGTTGGAGAAAAGTTGCTGCAGAAGAATTCCTAAGTAGCTAAGTTGCTAGCGGGTCAACTTGGTAGTTTCTAAAGGAATAAGCAATGGCTGAATGATTGCTTAAGAATTTAGGTGGCTGTAAGGATTCCTAAGTAGCTATTATGATTACTATTATTATTATTAGTATTATTAAATTAATTCTTTTCATTTTTTTTCTTTTCTTTCTTTATTTAAAATATATATACATATATATTTGTTTATATATATATATATATATTTTCACACATAAGAAAATTTATATAATGGGGTATTGTACATCGTTAGGCTAGCAACTGCTCAAGGGGTCTCCTACATGGAATAAATTCCGAAAAATTTCTGATGGTCCCATAAGTCATCTAAGTGCCCGAACACCAAACATAAAATTTTTTAAAAATCTATTTCTCCTATTTGGACCTAATTACTACAATTTAATTAATAATTAATAAATAAAGGGCTTATACGATTTTCTGGGAAGGGGTTTTACATTCTACCCAACTTATAAAAATTTTGTCCTCGAAATTAAATTAGGGTAGGGCTCTCTCTGTCAAGTCTCACTTGATTGCAGTCTAAGAATTTCTCTCAAGTGAGCATTACGGTCTCTACCCAACTTAGAATTTACCCATCTATTATCTAAGACTATTCATCTAATAAATCTATGCCCCAACTTATTTAATCATGTTATTGAATCCTCAAGTCTTTAACACCAAACATATCACCTATGATATTCCCTAAATCATATATAAAAGGATCATCAACAATGCGACCGGCCTGTGGGGTATATCTAGTACTGTCTATATATCAAACTTATACCAAGCACGAGGTTTCGCCTTTCCGAAATAAGGGAAGACGAAGATCAATAATAAAGAATTCAAGGGTGAGGTAATAGAATAGAAGTATCGGGATCAAGGCGTTTAAAGAATACAAATGGAAATTGTCAAGTTGTTGTGGATTGAAATCCTATTTGTAATCCTTTGTTCGCATGCTCGTATTAGTACAGTTATGTAACTGATACGATATGCGCAGACATATCAAGAGGTCAAGTATACTAGTCAACTATATATCTCAATCCACGTGAAGTAGTCGTGCGAAGAGCGAACCAAAATGCACTAAGGTTGATCAGACCGTAATACACTGATTCTGAATAGACAATTGTATTAATGTACCAGTCCACTAATACATATGTCATGAACAAGCTCGATAAAGAATAAGCTTGCAAAACTAGGCCATAGAATAGCAGCATAAGTCAAGTACAACAAATTTAAGTACGCTAGATGATGATGAAAGGAGGTACAAATTAATTCAAGTTCATAAAACAAAACAAACAAGCAACCATAATAATAACAGACTCTCCAATCTCTACAGTCATCATACAACCTCCTTGTCCAAGTCGCTAGTCGACCAGTTAGGGGCAAGGACCTCTAAATTCTACAGTCTGAATTAAACACTATCTTCTAATGCAAGTCTAAAGTTGTGTCATCCTAGTTCACTTCATCAATGGGTCAATAGGGCTAGTTGGTACTATGTTGTGAGGCATACTACCCAACTTATAAAAGAATTAAACTAATACCGTGATCGTCTTAAGAGGATCCTACGAATAACCTTACACATGTAAATAAAACAGAAACTCTTATTAGGGTATATGAGGAAGGATCTTGATACTTATTAGGGTCTCCTATTGCATTATATAGGTAAGGGTCACCTTAAGTCTTAGTCATAGCACTTACAAGCAAGTGTCAATGGTAAGGATAGAAGAGTTACTGGCCGTCAAGGAGAAAGGGTCTAACTTGTATCGAGGTGAGGGTACAAATTTCATGATTTAAAAATTAAGGCTTAATCATTGGTCACAATCTACAAAACAACTTAAACTTATCAAGTTCTAACTACCAAGCATAAAGATTTCACACTCAAGGCTACAACTATAAGCCTAGCAAACTATGGGTCCTTAACAAGGAATAAAATTACTTGGCCTACTATCAGAAGCGTCAGATGGCACGAGTTGAAAGATGAAGAGAAGAAACGTAATTAGCCGTCGCAAAATAGCGAGCGCTATGGTCGCAGGGAAACAATATAAAAATAAAGATAGAGGGCTCTAGATAGCATCATGGTTCTCTAAGGGGAGTGGGGTGTTGGTTGCTATGTTTGAGGTGTGATTAGGAAAATGCTCTATACATTGCTCTTGGCTCTTTAAGGTACGGTCTGCTTATCTCAAGACAAGAACCTATATCCTAATGCTATCTCACTATGCATATTAGGTTCAGTCCTAACTTTCGATCTCGGATTTCTATTGGTTCTTCAAGACTGGGTCAAACACTAGGGTCAAACATTATGGTAAATTTTCTAACTAACTCTAGTAGTGTCTATACTACTCTGAAGTCTTCATAATTCATCAGGGGTAATGGTATACCAACCTAAAGATAAGGAGTTCTAGGGTTCACTAGATATTCTAAACTTAGTGGTGTATCTATAATCTCGTTGTATTCTTAATAGGTGTGCTACCCTAATTATCATCCTAATAACAGGGGTTCCTATATTCTAGCAGAAGTCTATACTCAAAGAACTATTAAGGAAGTACAGGAATCAAGCGGGATGCAATTGTTCAAATAGAACAGATAGGAGGAAGATGAATCATAGTCAATTATGGATGAGATCCTATACTCTAGTCCTAAGCGCAGGCTGGTCCGGTCCCTAAGTTGAAACTGAACTATTTAGTTGTAGACCTGCATGGGCCACCACAAAAACCATGTCACGCCCCAGTCCCAAAATACCGTGGGACTAGACACGTGGCAATGGCCAGCAGTACGCACCGATGGACCAACTCAACATAATGGATCCATCAGGGCATACTTCAGCTGTAAAACAAGTCTACGACAATCATGGCACAACTAATCTCATCCACACAAGATATAGAATATGATCCACAGAATAAATAAGGAATGTAAATCATCAGCAAGTCTCACAAAGTGCTTCGGGGAACAACCCGATGAATATCTAGTACAATGGTTCAAATGACCAGAATATAAAAGACTGAAAGAAATACTAAAAGCTGAGCATAAACATGGATGCTCAAGAGAAGTCTTCAGCTAAGACCTCGTCCTCGGATGGTGGTACAGCTCCTGGATCAGCTCCTGCTCCGGTCCCGTAAACCTCGGGATAAACCACGTCTGCAAAATCTGGGGACAAAAATCCGGATCCAGGTCCTCAGGGGACATAGCAAGGTACAAGAAAGCTCATGCCAATAAATAAATAAGTCGTGCAGCAAATAAATAACTAAATGAAACAATGGGGTAAAATATGTAACCATCTAAGTGTAATGCAAGTGAGAGCAGCACGAATACTCAGGCTGAGACCACTACAAGCTCTGTGTCTGGGAGCCGGTAGCAGCAATAACTATGTGTTTACTATGTGTTTACTATGTTTTATATATATATAATCAGCCTGTAGCCTGTGTGTCTCTCCCCACCCAATGTAATCACGCATATCATGTCCATAACGTCTCATGTCCATGTCAAGCGCGATCATAGCTAAATGCAACAAGTCATAATGTATATAGAATATAAAATCTATGTCAAGTCCTGTATCCTATACAGAATCACCACGAATATCTCGGAAAAATCCTGTCTTATGAATAGTGTCAAGTGTCCTGGGTCATATGGTACTTGATAAGACAAGTACGAGAATATAAAGTGTCACGGATGTCCATCTCTAGATGACCGTACCCAACACTGCGTACAGTGTCGGCACCCGACTGATAATCGGACGCTAAGTACGTCACACGGTCCTAGGTTAAGCATGCACAGCAATATATATAAAGCAAGGAAAATAGATAACTAAGCTGCAGAGTTTGGCAAGGTACACTTGCCTGATGTTTGAATATCAACTATCGTCCTGGTATCGGTGGATCCGGTAGGCACTACTCCAAAAGCTGTAATAAACATCACCAATAGTCTCAGAAGGTATCAAACTGCTAGAAATGCCTGTCCTTACGTCCAATTTGGACACAGGGGCAAAAAGGTTATTTTCGGGCCAAAACGGGTCCACATGTGGGCCACTTCGCACCGAAAAGCGTGCCGAGGGTAACAGTCTCTAAATGGGACAAACTATGGGTCAAACAACTCTAAATGTCAATATGATCCCAACGCTATGTCTAAATTTGGATTCCGATGAGCCGAACATAATTTGGTCCAAAAGTCAACTGTGGGGCCCGCCAATTGGCGATCTGGTCAACCGTCTCAGAAATGCGTGAAAATTGGGTCACAGGACCAGCGTGTTACCACGAGTCCAGTGGCGCAAGTTTTGTCGCAATCTGACAAGCGTGCACAAAATACTCGCGAGTTCCACAAAAGTGACGACACGGAATGTGTTCGCGGATACGGCCTGATTCCGGCGCGCACACGCGTCCAAATCAGTCCCCACGAATTTCACGTGTCCCGTTATGCTGCGTGCACCATTCGGTACACTTGGCACACGGCGGGGCAGTCCCGTTTGGCGGGGCGCGCTCCGATCTCCCACTTTTAGAAAACCGGAAAAAGTGGGTGCGCGCAGTTTTGTGACGACTACAATTTGGTCCACAGCAACTAATAGCACAAAGTTATAATACAGAAAATAAACTAGGTCATGTAATCTATAGGTATCAAAAAGAATCGTCGAATTCGGATCTCTGTGGTGGGAGATACGAACTCGACAATATGGGTGGTCATCGCAAGTTTCTGCGATTGCAGAATTCTGTCTGCTCGCGCTGACTTGGGCGCTGTTTTTCACCTAGGGACACACGTTTTCCGAGGTTGATTATAAAACAGATATTGGAGAGGGTTAAGGGAAGATCATACCTATGAAAACGGATCTGCGTTTGGTCGAGCGAGTCAATGGGAAATGACGCCGGAGCGAAGGTGCCTCGAGTGGGAGACTGCAGTTCGCGATGCCGGCGTCGACGGGATGGTTGGATGGCTTGGGGAGGCTTCTCTGGCTGCGGTGACGGCTCTAGATGTTAAGAGGAAGTCTGGAGTTTAGGTTAGGGTTTTAGAGAGCTATTATATATATATATATACTATATATATTAGGAGAGAGAGGGGGTTGAGTGGATCGGGTGAAGGGTTAAGTTTCCGCAAGGGAATTGCAAGTTGGAGAAAAGTTGCTGCAGAAGAATTCCTAAGTAGCTAAGTTGCTAGCGGGTCAACTTGGTAGTTTCTAAAGGAATAAGCAATGGCTGAATGATTGCTTAAGAATTTAGGTGGCTGTAAGGATTCCTAAGTAACTATTATGATTACTATTATTATTATTAGTATTATTAAATTAATTCTTTTCATTTTTTTTCTTTTCTTTCTTTATTTAAAATATATATACATATATATTTGTTTATATATATATATATATATTTTCACACATAAGAAAATTTATATAATGGGGTATTGTACATCGTTAGGCTAGCAACTGCTCAAGGGGTCTCCTACATGGAATAAATTCCGAAAAATTTCTGATGGTCCCATAAGTCATCTAAGTGCCCGAACACCTAACATAAAATTTTTTAAAAATCTATTTCTCCTATTTGGACCTAATTACTATAATTTAATTAATAATTAATAAATAAAGGGCTTATACGATTTTCTGGGAAGGGGTTTTACATTCTACCCAACTTATAAAAATTTCGTCCTCGAAATTAAATTAGGGTAGGGCTCTCTCTGTCAAGTCTCACTTGATTGCAGTCTAAGAATTTCTCTCAAGTGAGCATTACGGTCTCTACCCAACTTAGAATTTACCCATCTATTATCTAAGACTATTCATCTAATAAATCTATGCCCCAACTTATTTAATCATGTTATTGAATCCTCAAGTCTTTAACACCAAACATATCACCTATGATATTCCCTAAATCATATATAAAAGGATCATCAACAATGCGACCGGCCTGTGGGGTATATCTAGTACTGTCTATATATCAAACTTATACCAAGCACGAGGTTTCGCCTTTCCGAAATAAGGGGAGACGAAGATCAATAATAAAGAATTCAAGGGTGAGGTAATAGAATAGAAGTATCGGGATCAAGGCGTTTAAAGAATACAAATGGAAATTGTCAAGTTGTTGTGGATTGAAATCCTATTTGTAATCCTTTGTTCGCATGCTCGTATTAGTACAGTTATGTAACTGATACGATATGCGCAGACATATCTAGAGGTCAAGTATACTAGTCAACTACATATCTCAATCCACGTGAAGTAGTCGTGCGAAGAGCGAACCAAAATGCACTAAGGTTGATCAGACCGTAATACACTGATTCTGAATAGACAATTGTATTAATGTACCAGTCCACTAATACATATGTCATGAACAAGCTCGATAAAGAATAAGCTTGCAAAACTAGGCTATAGAATAGCAGCATAAGTCAAGTACAACAAATTTAAGTACGCTAGATGATGATGAAAGGAGGTACAAATTAATTCAAGTTCATAAAACAAAACAAACAAGCAACCATAATAATAACAGACTCTCCAATCTCTACAGTCATCATACAACTTCCTTGTCCAAGTCGCTAGTCGACCAGTTAGGGGCAAGGACCTCTAAATTCTACAGTCTGAATTAAACACTATCTTCTAATGCAAGTCTAAAGTTGTGTCATCCTAGTTCACTTCATCAATGGGTCAATAGGGCTAGTTGGTACTATGTTGTGAGGCATACTACCCAACTTATAAAAGAATTAAACTAATACCGTGATCGTCTTAAGAGGATCCTACGAATAACCTTACACATGTAAATAAAACAGAAACTCTTATTAGGGTATATGAGGAAGGATCTTGATACTTATTAGGGTCTCCTATTGCATTATATAGGTAAGGGTCACCTTAAGTCTTAGTCATAGCACTTACAAGCAAGTGTCAATGGTAAGGATAGAAGAGTTACTGGCCGTCAAGGAGAAAGGGTCTAACTTGTATCGAGGTGAGGGTACAAATTTCATGATTTAAAAATTAAGGCTTAATCATTGGTCACAATCTACAAAACAACTTAAACTTATCAAGTTCTAACTACCAAGCATAAAGATTTCACACTCAAGGCTACAACTATAAGCCTAGCAAACTATGGGTCCTTAACAAGGAATAAAATTACTTGGCCTACTATCAGAAGCGTCAGATGGCACGAGTTGAAAGATGAAGAGAAGAAACGTAATTAGCCGTCGCAAAATAGCGAGCGCTATGGTCGCAGGGAAACAATATAAAAATAAAGATAGAGGGCTCTAGATAGCATCATGGTTCTCTAAGGGGAGTGGGGTGTTGGTTGCTATGTTTGAGGTGTGATTAGGAAAATGCTCTATACATTGCTCTTGGCTCTTTAAGGTACGGTCTGCTTATCTCAAGACAAGAACCTATATCCTAATGCTATCTCACTATGCATATTAGGTTCAGTCCTAACTTTCGATCTCGGATTTCTATTGGTTCTTCAAGACTGGGTCAAACACTAGGGTCAAACATTATGGTAAATTTTCTAACTAACTCTAGTAGTGTCTATACTACTCTGAAGTCTTCATAATTCATCAGGGGTAATGGTATACCAACCTAAAGATAAGGAGTTCTAGGGTTCACTAGATATTCTAAACTTAGTGGTGTATCTATAATCTCGTTGTATTCTTAATAGGTGTGCTACCCTAATTATCATCCTAATAACAGGGGTTCCTATATTCTAGCAGAAGTCTATACTCAAAGAACTATTAAGGAAGTACAGGAATCAAGCGGGATGCAATTGTTCAAATAGAACAGATAGGAGGAAGATGAATCATAGTCAATTATGGATGAGATCCTATACTCTAGTCCTAAGCGCAGGCTGGTCCGGTCCCTAAGTTGAAACTGAACTATTTAGTTGTAGACCTGCATGGGCCACCACAAAAACCATGTCACGCCCCAGTCCCAAAATACCGTGGGACTAGACACGTGGCAATGGCCAGCAGTACGCACCGATGGACCAACTCAACATAATGGATCCATCAGGGCATACTTCAGCTGTAAAACAAGTCTACGACAATCATGGCACAACTAATCTCATCCACACAAGATATAGAATATGATCCACAGAATAAATAAGGAATGTAAATCATCAGCAAGTCTCACAAAGTGCTTCGGGGAACAACCCGATGAATATCTAGTACAATGGTTCAAATGAACAGAATATAAAAGACTGAAAGAAATACTAAAAGCTGAGCATAAACATGGATGCTCAAGAGAAGTCTTCAGCTAAGACCTCGTCCTCGGATGGTGGTACAGCTCCTGGATCAGCTCCTGCTCCGGTCCCGTAAACCTCGGGATAAACCACGTCTGCAAAATCTGGGGACAAAAATCCGGATCCAGGTCCTCAGGGGACATAGCAAGGTACAAGAAAGCTCATGCCAATAAATAAATAAGTCGTGCAGCAAATAAATAACTAAATGAAACAATGGGGTAAAATATGTAACTATCTAAGTGTAATGCAAGTGAGAGCAGCACGAATACTCAGGCTGAGACCACTACAAGCTCTGTGTCTGGGAGCCGGTAGCAGCAATAACTATGTGTTTACTATGTGTTTACTATGTTTTATATATATATAATCAGCCTGTAGCCTGTGTGTCTCTCCCCACCCAATGTAATCACGCATATCATGTCCATAACGTCTCATGTCCATGTCAAGCGCGATCATAGCTAAATGCAACAAGTCATAATGTATATAGAATATAAAATCTATGTCAAGTTCTGTATCCTATACAGAATCACCACGAATATCTCGGAAAAATCCTGTCTCATGAATAGTGTCAAGTGTCCTGGGTCATATGGTACTTGATAAGACAAGTACGAGAATATAAAGTGTCACGGATGTCCATCTCTAGATGACCGTACCCAACACTGCGTACAGTGTCGGCACCCGACTGATAATCGGACGCTAAGTACGTCACACGGTCCTAGGTTAAGCATGCACAGCAATATATATAAAGCAAGGAAAATAGATAACTAAGCTGCAGAGTTTGGCAAGGTACACTTGCCTGATGTTTGAATATCAACTATCGTCCTGGTATCGGTGGATCCGGTAGGCACTACTCCAAAAGCTGTAATAAACATCACCAATAGTCTCAGAAGGTATCAAACTGCTAGAAATGCCTGTCCTTACGTCCAATTTGGACACAGGGGCAAAAAGGTTATTTTCGGGCCAAAGCTGGTCCACATGTGGGCCACTTCGCACCGAAAAGCGTGCCGAGGGTAACAGTCTCTAAATGGGACAAACTATGGGTCAAACAACTCTAAATGTCAATATGATCCCAACGCTATGTCTAAATTTGGATTCCGATGAGCCGAACATAATTTGGTCCAAAAGTCAACTGTGGGGCCCGCCAATTGGCGATCTGGTCAACCATCTCAGAAATGCGTGAAAATTGGGTCACAGGACCAGCGTGTTACCACGAGTCCAGTGGCGCAAGTTTCGTCGCAATCTGACAAGCGTGCACAAAATACTCGCGAGTTCCACAAAAGTGACGACACGGAATGTGTTCGCGGATACGGCCTGATTCCGGCGCGCACACGCGTCCAAATCAGTCCCCACGAATTTCACGTGTCCCGTTATGCTGCGTGCACCATTCGGTACACTTGGCACACGGCGGGGCGGTCCCGTTTGGCGGGGCGCGCTCCGATCTCCCACTTTTAGAAAACCGGAAAAAGTGGGTGCGCGCAGTTTTGTGACGACTACAATTTGGTCCACAGCAACTAATAGCACAAAGTTATAATACAGAAAATAAACTAGGTCATGTAATCTACAGGTATCAAAAAGAATCGTCGAATTCGGATCTCTGTGGTGGGAGATACGAACTCGACAATATGGGTGGTCATCGCAAGTTTCTGCGATTGCAGAATTCTGTCTGCTCGCGCTGACTTGGGCGCTATTTTTCACCTAGGGGCACACGTTTTCCGAGGTTGATTATAAAACAGATATTGGAGAGGGTTAAGGGAAGATCATACCTATGAAAACGGATCTGCGTTTGGTCGAGCGAGTCAATGGGAAATGACGCCAGAGCGAAGGTGCCTCGAGTGGGAGACTGCAGTTCGCGATGCCGGCGTCGACGGGATGGGTGGATGGCTTGGGGAGGCTTCTCTGGCTGCGGTGACGGCTCTAGATGGGAAGGGGAAGTCTGGAGTTTAGGTTAGGGTTTTAGAGAGCTATTATATATATATATATACTATATATATTAGGAGAGAGAGGGGGTTGAGTGGATCGGGTGAAGGGTTAAGTTTCCGCAAGGGAATTGCAAGTTGGAGAAAAGTTGCTGCAGAAGAATTCCTAAGTAGCTAAGTTGCTAGCGGGTCAACTTGGTAGTTTCTAAAGGAATAAGCAATGGCTGAATGATTGCTTAAGAATTTAGGTGGCTGTAAGGATTCCTAAGTAGCTATTATGATTACTATTATTATTATTAGTATTATTAAATTAATTCTTTTCATTTTTTTTCTTTTCTTTCTTTATTTAAAATATATATACATATATATTTGTTTATATATATATATATATTTTCACACATAAGAAAATTTATATAATGGGGTATTGTACATCGTTAGGCTAGCAACTGCTCAAGGGGTCTCCTACATGGAATAAATTTCGAAAAATTTCTGATGGTCCCATAAGTCATCTAAGTGCCCGAACACCTAACATAAAATTTTTTAAAAATCTATTTCTCCTATTTGGACCTAATTACTACAATTTAATTAATAATTAATAAATAAAGGGCTTATACGATTTTCTGGGAAGGGGTTTTACAACAACAGTAGTCCTAGTTAGAATAATTTATTTATTTTCAGACTTTTGGCCCATGATATTGGATTATTTATGTATTGAGATAGTATTTCAGACTTTATTTGTTCACATCTAGTACCAGTTGTGATGCTTACTGGATTTTTTTCCAGACTTAGTTTGTATGATGCATGTGAATTTGCTGGATATATATTTTCATACTTATTTATTGAGAATGTGTCTATTTCTTTTAATTTTACTTTATTATTTATATTGAATGCATGAGAATTTACTGATGTTGAGTGTTCCACCGAAGGGGTCGACGAACCCAGAAAATTGAACAGATGGTTACTCCAAGTCTGTCTATTTTTATGAATTGTGATAATGCAGGATATATGACAAACTGCAAGCATATATTTATTCCAAGTTTTTTTTTGCAATTTAGCGACGTTTAACGACATTTAGTGACGTTTACATACGTTGCTAACTGTATCAGAACGTCGCTAATTATATCACTAAATGTCGCTAAATTGCTGACATGATAGTATTTACCAAGTCAACAAAACGTCACTAAATGTGTTACAAAACTTCGCTAAATAGAAAAATATTAACGATATTTAGTGACACAATACGTCGCTAATATAGCTACGATGCGTCACTAAACGTTGGTAATATGAAAAATATTACCGACGCGAATACGTCGCTAAACGTTGCTAATTTTTCTTTTTATTATTTGAATGAACAAAAAGTAGAGGAATGAAAAGTTTAAAAATAATTTTTCGTTTGTATATGGATAGATATATAATTTCTATTTAGCACTTGGGATTCTCATATCATAATTTATATGTAGTTACTTTATTCCAAATATCTCTCATCTCTAGACATTTTTCTTCCACTTTTAGAAAAAAAAAATTTAGTGGGACCCATATAAATTTTTCTCTCATTCCACTTTTTCTTTCCCTTTCCCAAACACCTTCACTTATAATTTTTTTTATTTTTTCCTTAACTTTTTTCTTCCTCCCATTTTTTTTCCTTTCCAAACACTACATAATCCTACCTAACCCTTTCTCTCTCCTCATAGTCACTGCGACCTCTTCTCTCTTGAAATCTCTTCCTCTCCCTCTCTTCTTTCTTGAAGAGACTATTCCTTTCCTTTTCAACTACTCTTCTCGTGCAACAAAATGAAGCAAAAATGTGTGGTGGAACTCCATCCCGGAAGCGGCGGCGGAGTCGAGGTGGAAAATTCACATGCATCATACAAACTAAGTCTGGAAAAAATGTCGCAAATTCATATCCAGTTATAGCGATGTTTTTTCAGAATTAGTTTATATGATGCATGTGAATTTCCTACCTCGACTCCGTCGCACATTTTTGTTTTATTTTGTTGCACGGAAAGAGTAGTTGAAAGGGAGAGGAATAGTCTCTTTAAGAGAGCAGAGAAGGAGATTTCAAGAGAGAGGAGGCGGCAATGAGCATGAGGAGAGAGAAAGGGTTAGGTAGTGTTTGGGAAGAGAGAAAAGTGGGAGGAAGAAAAAAGTTGAGGGGAAAGTAAGAATAAAATTATAAGTGAAGGTGTTTGGGTAGGGGGGAGGAAAAGTGGAGTGAGAGAAAAATTTATGTGGGTCCCACTAAAAAAATTTCTCCTAAAAGTGAAAGAAAAATGTAGAGAGATGAGATATTTTTGGAATAATTTACTCAACTCCCCCTTATATAAATTATGATATGAGAATTCCAAGGACTAAATAGCAATTATATATCTATCCATATACAAATAAAAAATTATTTTTGAACTTTTCATTCCTCTACTTTTTGTTTATCCAAACAAGAGAAGAAAAAAAAATTAAATTTACCTTCATTTTACTCCCTTCCATTTTTCCCCCCTCAAATATTCCTTCCCATCCCTTTAAAAGCTCCCAAACATAGCATTAGAATTTTTTTTCACTTTTATATGGGATTAATGGTAAAATGGTAAATATCCAACTTTACTAAATCAGTTTTTGATTCGTGTCAAAGGAGATCTTGTTAACCCCCTATTTAGGGGGATGGTCACGATCGATATTTTATATGACAAATAAGAATATTTATGACTTTTTAAACATAAAATTTTAATTCTCCTTGTTACCTTCTGATTTGGGAGTTAAAAAATGGACAAAAGACGGTTTAACAAACCATTACTTAAATTGACACTCCTCTAATACCTCTATCCTCAAACAAAACAAAAATTTTCTCCTCACTTAAACACTCTTCATCATCAAGGGGTCTGCTTGGATTGATGGTTAAGAGAGTTAAGTAAGGAAAAATTAAGTAAGAAAAAAATATTATGCTTTTTTGAGGGTAAAGATTTAGAAGGAAAAGTTATAGAGAGTTAAGGATTTTTTAACCTTCTTTTGTCTTTTTTTTAACCTCCCAAATCGCGGGTTTAACGAGTAACATATTTTTGTCTATTTTTTTAATCTTTCAAATCACGGGGTTAAAGAGGGAAAGAGTAGTTTTGTTTAAAAAAACTCATTCATATCATTATTTGTCATATAAATATTATGACTTTCTTCTTCATTTTTTTTTCTTTCAACCTGTCGCTCTGTAGCTTCCTGACTTTGCCTAGATACGTCATGTCTTCTTGATTTCCCATACTTTATTATTCATAGTTAATAAGAAAAACTATCCATGATACTTTATTACTCATCTGTTGAGTTGATGAGGATTTGAAGTATCCGTTGATAAAAAAATGAAAAAAAAATATGGAGATGCATTCGTTGACAAGAATTTTTTTAAATTTTTTTGATGTATCTGTTGGTTAGAAAAATTATTGATGCATCTGTTGGTAAAAAAATTATTGATAAAAAAATCGTTGATAAGAAAATAAAAAAAACAAAAGCATCCTATGAATTACAATCGGACATGTTGCATCTGTTGATAAGAATATGAGATCTAAATGGATTGTATTATTCTCTTTTAATTCATAGAATTGTAATATATAATAAGAATCTTTTGGTAGCTATTGTATTTTTTATTAAACTTACTTTCACTCAAAATTTTCAATCAAAGCAAAAATTATTAAAGACACCCCAATTAGCTCTCCCTCTAATCCAAACAAGATTATATGTATCGACTTCCTTCCCTCCCCTCCTCCTCATTTAAGTTCCCCTTACTTAACCCCACTTAACCTTGCTTATTTTTTTCTCTCAATCTATAGCAGACCTTAGGACCGACACAGTGATAAGTCCCATAAGATTTCGGACTTGGACAACCCTCCACTTCTTAGGCAAGTCTTCCGGACCAACATGAACCGTAAGAGGTCGGCCCTCAAGGACTGGACTATAATAAATAAAGATTAAACGATAATCAAAATTAGCTCTGACTAGGATAATCCGACCCTCCGAACAGACACTGATTGCATTGCACTGAATAAGAGGTAGGACCAACATACCGAGGTAGTCAGCGGAGATCTTGCCGTTGCTGAAACGGCCCGTGGCCTTGCCCCCTGGGTAGTCGACTCCGTTGTGCGGATAGTTGGCCTTGGCAAGAGACAAAGTCAAGTAATCATTGTTCCCAACCTCTGCCAACGAGTCCCCAAGCACGTAAACCGCAGGAACCACGATGGCCTCGGCGCTAGCACACAAGAGCAGGAAGCACCAAAAACACAGCACAACAGCCATTGAGAGAGTTACAGAAACAAGAGCTTGAGAGAAGTGGCAGAGACGTGTTGGTATTTATAGGCTCCTGATAATAGGTAATACAAAAATGATTCGATACTAGTCCAGTATTAATGCTAATCCAGTTAAAAAAAAAAATTATTCAGACTAGTACAAATTTTACTAGCGCTGTCCATTCTCTTCACCTTCCTCCTCCTGCTACCTCTCCCGCTCCTCCACCGCTCGCCGCCGTCCCCGCGCGCAGCAGCGGCCCCGTCCTCCACCGCTCGCCGCCGGCGCTCGTCGTCGTCCCTGTACGCAGCAGAAAAGAAAATGACAAAAGTAGCAGCAGCGGCCCCGTGGGACCCCCCCCCTCTCCCATCGTGCGTGCGCCTTCGCCTCCTCTCCCGCCTCCCGCCGCCGCCTCCTCCTCCTCCTCCCTCTTCCGCCTCGTCCCCCCTTCCAGCCTCCACGCAACCCCGCCCTCATGTCACCTCGCGTAGCCTTTCCTTCCGGGCTGTCAAAAATTGACAGTCCTATCAATTTGAAGAACTGTCAAAATTTTGACAGTCTTAAAAAATTAATATATATTTTTAGGACTGTCAAAATTTTGTCAGTTCTTCAAATTATCAATTGGAAGTGAACAGCTCGATGAATAATTTTTGGAAGTGACAAACTTGTAATTATCAATGATAAAAATTTGGACTGTTTCAAGTCATTTTTGTAGTGCCTTTATCAATAGCCTATTTAAAGGCTTCCGATATCATGTTTAAAGAGGCAAAATTGTCACATTATGTGCTCATTAATTTCACACTATGAAGGTTAATTGCATTGGTATTTATTGATTGAATTGGAAAGCTAAGCGTTGAAAAACTGGTCATCTTTGGATTTTGAAAATTCTAAAAATGGTTTCTTGTAAGTCATTTCATTATGGCCATAAATAAGGAGGAGGGCGATGAGCTTGGGACAAAAAGGAGCTAGCCATTTATGTTGCGGAAACTGAGCAGTGCGAAAGGTTAGGCAGTCGTGTGCTCAATCCAAGACACACGTCAAATGAGGCTATTTTGAAACTTGGTAGCAATTCCGCAAACTGAAAAAAGTCTGGAAGGGCAAAAGTAGGATTTATTGCATAGTACAAATAAATACATAAAAAATTTTGGTTAAAAAATTGTCAAACAAGAAACACTCGGTTGGATTTAATTCCTATTTAATATGTTAAAAAAAATATAAACAAATTTAGCACTAAAATGTCGACATTTTATTTTATCGCTAAAAATTCGTATGTCCATATTTTCATCCATGTCACAAAATGATGCAAGCTACAAGACTATTGGATTTCTTTTTTGGTTAAATAAATAGGTTACATGCGAGTATTTTTTTTTTTTTTAGACATTTTTTTGTGAATGTGCTAGGCTGGTTAAAAACAGCAAGGCTGCAAGAGTTAATAAAAGTCTGTTGAATTTTTTTTCTTGGTTAGTTAAATAGGTTGCACTGTCAGCTATATATTTTTGTGCCGAAAGTTTTAGTTATTCGTACGGAATGTTTTTAGAATGTCGCAGTCTTAAAATTCGTATATTAATTCAAATCATTCAAAAGTACGTAAGTACTATACATTTCTAAAAAAACCAAAAAAATATTACGTATTATACGGATTTCATTTGGGTGATTGCTAACAAAGATTTTGAAGCCATGAAGTTTGTGGATTTGTAAATGCGGATGGCAGTGATAGTGCCTCAATCCATTCTCTATTGTGACTTTTCCTATAGCCCGGGATATATTGGGAGGGAACTGTTGGCTTTGCTTTCAAAAGCTCAAGCTCCTTCTTTTCTTTAGTCCCACATCGGATGGGCCAACCATTCTTGTGTACATATATTAGTTCCCCTTCTTTGCTTTCTTAAAGTTGTTGTGCGGGGAACCCCTTGGGCCACACGCGCACGCCGTCGCCGCCGTCCGGCCCGGCTTGATTCGGTTCGGTGCGCGTAACGGGTGCGGGTACGCGCCCACATCTGCGGACGCCGAATGCCGATTCGATTTCCTCTTCGGGCTGGGACCCTAAAATTTTTTTTGCTCCTTTTTATTTTTTCATTTAGTTTTCTGAACGTTGGGAAATTAATTTTATTCGTTACTAATTGTTTTGAACCGTTATAAACTTTTATGTCCAGATTCATTCCTCTGTGACTGTGTAACGGCTGAATTAATAGAAAATTAATTCATACCGTTACATAGTGTATGGATTGTTATATATATTAGTGGTTCTCTTTGTGAACATAATCAGAAAAATTCTTTCCTCCAGACAATTGCTGCCAACATTCTGTCCAATCTTCGTCGTTTCAATCGTCTCCAAGCTCTGGGCAGAGCTAAGTCCTGGTCGTTCTCTTCGAGTCGTGTGCGACTACGAGATACCGGTAGTGCGGAAGTTTTACCACTAGGAGCTTTGGAAAACGTCTGCACACAGATCCCGAACCAACTCTTAGGGCAGTGTTTCGTGCACGACTTTCACAGAGGCCGGTAACATCAGTCTAATTTTATTTTTTATTCACAAATTTTCAATAAGAAAAAAAGGACAATATTTCTAACAACCTAAGAGTTGATTCTTTATGTTAGAATTGTCCATCTAAATCTTGCTAGAAAATTTCTGATTATTTGTTTTAATTGCTTAATATTTCAATTGCTAGAAGAAAAAAAAAATTCTGATTAAAGTGTTTACCATTGCTAGAAAAATTTCTTATTAAAGTGTTTACTATTGCTCGAAAAATAGTTAGCACATTGCTAGAAAAATTTCTTATTAAAGTGTTTACTATTGCTAGAAAAATTGTTAGCACATTGCTAGATAAATTTCTCATTAAAGTGTTTACTATTGCTAGAAAAAAAATTTCTGATTAAAGTGTTTACTATTGCTTAATAATTCAATATACAATTGCTAGAAAAATTCTAGAAATTTCAATTTGCTTAATATTTACCATAGCAAATTTCTGATTATTTGTTTACTTATCAAGTTGCTTACTATACTGTCAAATTGCAAATTTGCTTAAAGTGTTTTAAAAATTGTTAGCACATTTGATAAATTTGTCAATTGTAATTTTTGATCACAAAATTTCTTTCAAATGTAACATACAATTTGCTTCATTTTTAATCACTTAGTATTGTGAAAGCAATCTAGGACCGAAAGAAAATAGTTTAGTAAAAAAAAAATTGCAAATAAAATCTTCAAATCTAAAGTTTCAAAGTAGAGACAGACTCGGACACAAGTCGAAAGGGTCCTTCTGTCAACCGGGTGTAAATAGCCCTAAGCGACACGGTACTTAAGAGTCTTCGGACCGCCTCAATCATGACTGCTTCAACCGGGTGTAAATTTATATTTTTCAGACTGCAATCATGACTGGTAAGGAGGAATCCTCTACTGCAAAACCTATTAAGTTTGATGGCTCATACTTTAAAAGATGGCAGAGCCAAATGAAATTTTGGCTCACGACCTTAGGACTTATTTCTGCCATTGATGGGTCCACACCCGTCACAAATGATTTTGATGATACTGAGTCTGACATAGGAGTGTCCACCTCCTCGAAACCAAAAACCCCTAAAGAAATAGACTTCCACTGTTTTCATAGAATTCTAAGCGCATTATCTGAATCCTTGTATGATACATTTTTTGAATACAAGAGCGCTAAAGAACTTTGGAAAGCCTTGGAAGATGAATACGGCTGTGATGATGCCGGAATAGAAAGGTTTAATTCTTCAACCTTTAATAGGTATTTCATGGTAGATAACAAGCCAATGAATGACCAACTCCATGAATTCCAAGAATACCTTAGGCATATTCAAGCCAAAGGGACATCTTTCTCCAATGAGCATAATATAGCATGCCTAATAGACAAGCTACCTCCCTCTTGGTCTGATATTTCTAAGGAACTTATCCATACACAAGGATATCTTACCTACAATCAAGTCCTAAAGAAAATTAGAACCGAAAAATAAATTAGATTGAGGTTTAAGCCTAAGACTGAATCTAAAGCTAAGGTAAACCTTGTAGAAGGCCAAGAAAAACCCAAATCTAATTTTCCTTATAAATCAAAAAAAAAAAAATTCAAGAAGAAGAAAATCTTTCAGCCTAACCATCAAAACCATCATCACCAAAACCATAAACCTAGAAACTTCAGTCAGACTCAAGATCAAAAGAGATTTTGTTTTGTGTGTGGTAAAATAAACCATATGGCCACCAACTGCTACCATAGAAAGAAGGAAGCTGTCCAGACCTCCTACAAAGGAAAGGGCTCAGTTAGACCAGAAGCGAACATGCTTCACAAAGGTTCTTCGAGTTCCTTCAGGTCTGTAAGCTTTCAACCCCTTATTAACCTCTCTTACCATTCTGATGATTGGTGGTTGGATTCTGGAGCTAATGTTCACATTTCGTTTGATCGCTCCTGTTTTTTGAACTATCAGGAATCAAGTGGAGGAGGTGTGACCCTAGGAGATGGCTCAACGGCACAAATTATTGGAAGAGGAAAAGTTGACCTAAAGATGACATCAGAAAAAATCTTAACTCTTCATGATGTTCTTCATGTACCATCTGTCAGGAGAAACCTAGTTAGTGGATCCCTTCTTGTAGCCTCAGGATACAAAATTGTAATGGAGGCAAATAAAGTAGTATTTTCTAAGCATGACTCCTTTATAGGAAAAGGCTTTGTAAAAGACGGTCTTTTTATTTTAAGCACAATGAATAAAATTACTGATTGTTCTCTCATTGTCTCTAATATAGAATCTTCAAATGTTTGGCATGGCAGACTAGGTCATGTGAACCTAGGTTCTATTAAAAGAATGATGACTTTAGATCTTATTCTCAAGACTCCAATAGATGACAAACATAAATTTGAGGTTTGTGTTCAAGCCAAACACACTAAATTACCATTCAAATTTGTAGAAAGAAATTCTGACCTTCTACAACTTATCCATAGTGATGTATGTGACTCAAATAGGATTTTGACCAGAGGCGGTAGAAAATACTTTGTTACGTTTATAGATGATTATTCAAACTATTATTATATCTACCTTCTCAAAACCAAAGATGAAGTCCTAGATAAATTTAAGGTCTACAAATCTGAAGCTGAGAATCAATTAGAAAGAAAGATTAAGATCCTTAGATCTGATCGTGGTGGAGAATATACCTCAAACGAAATGATTAACTTCTGTGAAGAACATGGAATAATTCATGAGATAACTGCTCCATATTCACCTCAGTCTAACGGAGTTGCTGAACGCAAGAACCGCACTCTGTTAGATATGGTGAATGCCATGCTTCTCAGCTCTGGTGCTCCTGATAACTTGTAGGGAGAAGCCCTTTTAACTGCCTGTTACATTCTTAATAGGATTCCTAGTAAGACAAAAGATAAGACTCCCTATGAGCTCTGGAAAGGTAGAGCTCCTAGGATTAATTACCTTAGAGTTTAGGGATGCCTTGCTAAAGTCGGAATTTCCGAACCTAAAAAGAGAAAGATTGGTCCCAAGACTGTAGACGCTGTTTTCATAGGATATGCCTTAGACAAATATGCCAATATATTTCTAGTGACTCACTCAGAAGTAAATAAAATCTTTAACAATACCATTATAGAAGCAAGAGATGCAGTTTACTTTGAAAATATATTTCCTTTTAAGGATAGAAGTTCAATTTCTTCCTCCATACCCTCTACTAGTTCTCAAGTCCAAATACCAAGCTCTCAATCTGAACAAGACTTAGAACCTAGACGGAGTAAAAGGAATAGGATTGAAAAAAAATTTAGGAGAAGAATTCTTCACCTTTTTGATAGAGGGTGATCCCTCAACTTATGAAGAAGCAATATCGTCTCCTGATGCTCCCTTCTGGAAAGAAGCCATAAACAGTGAATACAACTCAATCATGGAGAATAATACTTGATTTCTAACAGATCTACCTTTAGGCAATAAACCACTAGGTTGTAAGTGGATTTTCAAGAAGAAACTCAGAGCCGATGGTATTATAGAGAAATACAAAGCTAGATTAGTTGCTAAGGGTTTTACCCAGAAGAAAGGGTTAGATTATTTTGATACCTACTTTCCTGTAGCTAGGATCACATCCATTAGAACTCTCTTGGCCTTAGCATCCATTCAAGATATGCTAATCCATCAAATGGATGTAAAGACAGCATTTTTGAATGGAGATCTAGAGGAAGAACTTTATATGGACCAACCTGAAGGTTTTATTGCTAAAGGTCAAGAAAAGAAAGTCTGCAGACTAGTAAAATTCCTCTATGGTTTGAAACAAGCTCCCAAACAATGGCACAATAAATTTGACAAAGTAATTTATGAATATAGTTTCTTGTCAAATGAGTATGACAAATGTATATACTCTAAAGGTACATGTAAAAGTTGTGTTATTTTATGCTTGTATGTAGATGACATTCTTATCCTAGGTTCATCACTGGAATTGATAAATATTACAAAGAACTATTTATCTAGCCAGTTTGATATGAAAGACCTAGGAGAAGCCAACTTAATTTTAGGAATGCAAGTGACCAAAGGCAAAGAGGGTTATACTCTATCTTTAGCACATTCAATTGAAAAAATGCTAAAAATATTTGAGTTATTTGATAAGAAACCTGTCCTTACTCCTTATGACAGCAGTATTGTACTAAAAAAGAATGAAGGATCACCTTTGGAACAACATAAATATTCACAAATGATAGGCTCCCTTATGTATATAAAAAATAGGACAAGACCTGATATTGCATTTGCTATTGGGAGACTAAGTAGATATACCAGTAACCCAAATCAGTCACATTGGACTGCCTTGGATAGGGTATTTAGATATCTCAAGGGCACCCTAGATTACAAACTTTATTTTACTAGGCACCCTGATATCATAGAAGGTTATTCAGATGCAAACTGGGTAACCGACTAACATGATATAAAATCTACTACTGGATATGTATTTACTCTAGGAGGAGCTGCAATCTCCTAGGGCTCTTGTAAGCAAACTATCATAGCTAGGAGTACAATAGACTCCGAAATGATAGCTTTAGATACAACTTGCACAGAAGCTGAATGGCTTAAAAATCTTATTATGCATATACCTGTTTCTCTTAGTCCTGTTCCTGCAATTTCTATAAACTGTGATAATAAATCTGTTATTGAACTACTAAAGCATGATTCTGTGAATGCTAAGATGAACAGGCACCTGCAGCTGCGCTTCAAGTCAATAAAAAGTCTACTAGGCAAATATGTGGTTCTTGACTATATAAAGTCAGAAAAGAACCTTGCAGATCACTTGACGAAGGGTCTGTCGAGGACTTTGATCCTAGAATCATTGAGGGGGATGGGGTTAAGCCATAAGTTAGTCACCAGCAGTGGCAACCCAATCGAGTCTGACTGGAGATCCCAAGAAGCCGGTTCAATGGGTAGAAACAAGCTGAACTTAGGTGACTTTATGGAACACTG
Source organism: Iris macrosiphon (assembly GCA_036927795.1). Classification (NCBI taxonomy): domain Eukaryota; kingdom Viridiplantae; phylum Streptophyta; class Magnoliopsida; order Asparagales; family Iridaceae; genus Iris; species Iris macrosiphon. The sequence goes on along the minus strand of JAYESA010000007.1, from coordinate 141,143,310 downwards.
ACTCGAGATTAAAGTCTCATTAAAATATAGCCCAAGCGGCTGTACATGTGTACAATGACTCCCCATCCCTATGGTGACAGTGTTCCTGTGTGATATGGTTAGGATGAGGTTAAACTCTTAATAGGTCCAAGCTGTAATGCTGGGTTGATTCATATCACCAACCATTAAGGACTTACCTATATGAGAGGTCGTGAAGGCCGCGACTATGGGACAGGGCGATCCCAGACAACTCTCATGAATATAGAAAAGTGCGCATGGCCATTTAAAAGCGCCACCCAATAGACCAAGGACCTCTAGCGTACTATGTGTGCTATTTTTCTAAATCTGGTTCAAGAAGTCTGATTCAAGGCATAGTCCGTCAAGCACTTCTTCAGATTAAGGCAATAGTCACTACGTGAGATTCAAGGCTATAGTCCATCTCATCTATGCATAGTATTTTACTGCCCAGCTGCTCTCTCTCTCTCTCTCTCTCTCTCTCTACTTCACTCTTATCTCTGTTTCGGAACTTGACCTTTTGGGGGGGATTGTTGGCTTTGCTTTCAAAAGCTCAAGCTCCTTCTTTTCTTTAGTCCCACATCGGATGGGCCAACCCCTTCTTCTGTACATATATTAGTTCCCCTTCTTTGCTTTCTTAAAGTTGTTGTGTGGGAACCCCTTGGGCCACACGCGCGCGCCGCCGCCGCCGTCCGGTTCGGTTCGGTTCGGCGCGCGTAACGGGTGCGGGTACGCGCCCACATCTGCGGACGCCGAATGCCGATTCGATTTTCTCTTCGGGTTCGGGCTGGGACCCTAAAATTCCTTTTGCTCCTCTTCATTTTTTTATTTAATTTTCTGAACGTTGGGAAATTAATTCTGTCCGTTACTAATTGTTTTGAACCGTTATAAACTTTTGTGTCCAAATTCATTCCTCTGTGACTGTGTAACGGCTGAATTAATAGAAAATTAATTCAGACCGTTACATAGTGTATGGATTGTTATATATATGAGTGGTTCTCTTTGTGAACATAATCAGAAAAATTCTTTCCTCCAAACAATTGCTGCCAACATTCTGTCCAATCTTCGTCGTTTCAATCGTCTCCAAGCTCTGGGCAGAGTTAAGTCCTGGTCGTTCTCTCCGAGTCGTGTGCGACTACGAGATACCGGTAGTGCGGGGGTTTTACCACTAGGAGCTTTGGGAAACGTCTGCACACAGATCCCGAATCAACTCTTAGGGCAGCGCTTCGTGCACGACTTCCCCAGAGGCTGGTAACATCAGTCTAATTTTATTTTTTATTCACAAATTTTCAATAAGAAAAAAAGGACAATATTTCTAACAGGAACTTACTGATCGAGTAATTTAATTAAAGGTTAATTAGAGTTTGGGTCTCAGAAATATACGAAAAATAGCGTTTGGGGGTGCTGAAGCTCTCCTGTTTAGACTTTGTGTGAAGAAAAGAGTAACAGTTGAGCTGTGGAGCAAACAATCGTAATGTGGGAGGAGAGAGGAGCTGGAACGCAAAGTAGGCGCACAAAGTGTGAGCGGGCCTGTAGAGTTTGCAAGAAAGGAAGTTAATTTGCTTAGAACACATGAATCACGCGAGCCAGTGCATACATAGAAAGAAACTAAGAGACCATGCACACATGATCGATGTTGATGATTATTTGGATGTTTGGAAGTATAATTCAACTCATACGTTACCTAGTGGATCCTGTAACAACCAATGTTGGTTGCAGCTATTTGGAAGGAATTATGATGCAACAATTGCATGACCTCGTGGGTCATGGAATCATGTGGAGGGGAGTCAAGGGTGTTGTGTCCGATCGACAAAGGGCCTAGACACACGGTGGGAGAGTTAGCGAAGGAGTGTTGGTTTGGTTGGAGACCTAAACAAATTTCGGGTATTATGAATTTATTGTGTTCTAATCATCAAAGGTTAAATACTCCTTTTAAGGAATGAAAATTCGATGGACTTTTAATTTGAAGGCAAAGGAAGCTCAAGATGTAGATATCTAAATTTATCTCTGACTCATTAAAGAAGATGGATTCTAGTTGACATGATCATGACCCTTGTTAGCAATTATCCGAATAAAATGCGTATAATATACGCATTCTTTCGTATCTTTCAGAAACGTATAATACTTACCTACTTTTGAAATATTCGAATTAATACGCAAAATTTAAGGCTGTGAGTTTTAACACGTTTCATACGAATACGTATAATACTTACGTACTTTTAAAAGAAAAATTCTCACATGCAATCTATTTAATCAATCAGGAAAGAAATTCAATAGTCTTGTTGCTTGCATCAATGATCATTTGTAAGATGGGTGAAAATGTGGACTTATGAATTTGTATTTAATGAGTTTTTTGTTTGTTTATTGGGGAATAAAAAATAGAAATACATGTCAAATTTTTAGTGCCGGATTTGTTCATATGAAACATACTAAACACGAATTAAATCTAACTCAAATATTTCTGGTTTGACGAATATTTGACTGAATTTTTTAACATATTTTTATTTGTCATGTGCCGATTTATATTCGTACTTTTTCCGTCCCAATTTTTATTTTTTTGTCGAATTGCTAACAAGGATCATGGCAAGCCGGCTTGTAATTTTTTTTCCTGTTTTCGGAGAGGTTTGTACTCAGGTCTTTGTTTCGTTAACTAATCACTAGAAATGAATTATATTCCCTCTGCTTAGTTAAAAAAATACTTCTCAAATTACTTTCATCATTTTTAACTTTGGGAATAATTTATCCCCTAAAAAACAATTATTTATGTTTGACATTTTTATCTTTTTATTTATTTTGAAAATGAAATGAATCCCACGTGATCTTGAATTTGACATTGAAGGAACCTAGAAAACATGGACTCACCAAAAATTAGTGGTATCACATTATGTCATATGTCACTACAAGAAAATTATGCTTCTGTGACATGTAAAGTTGTCACACAAGTTGTGAAACTCGTCACAACACATCTTCTGTGACGAGTAGAGTGACGACTTATTTTTATTACATATACCCCTGTAGATAAAAGATATAGTGACGACTAAAATGTGGTATCACAAAAGGTTTTCAACTGTGATAAGCAAGCTTGTCACTGATAGTATTCTTTCCGTGACAACATATCTCGTCACTATGAATGTTATATGTGACGCACAATATTGTCACAAATAATATATTATTGTAAATTAAATTAAAATATATTTTGTCAAGAGAATAAAAAAAAGTAACAAATTTATATTTGACCCCTATGTGATTCGTACCCGCAACCTTTTAATCCAGAATCAAATATGCTACCACTACACCAAAATTATTAGTTTGTCAAATAAAAATAATAACATATATGACTTGTTGTTACAATTATTTTTTTCTTAGAGAATACTTTTTCCAAAATTATTTTTTTTCAACTAAATTTCCTAAATTTTATTATTCTATAAAAATAATTCTGAATTTTTTTAACTTTGTCACATATAACTTGTTGTTACAATTCTTTAAAGAAGTCACAGAATATACCTTAAGTGACAAGTATTTTCACTTGTCACATACTACTTGTTGTTACAATTTTTTAAGGAAGTCACAGAAGACACCTTAAGTGACAAGAATTTTTTTTACTTTTCATATAATACACCTTAAGTGACAAGTATTTTCACTTGTCACATATAACTTTTTGTTACAATTCTTTAAGAAAGTCACAGAATACACTTTAAGTGACAAGTATTTTGACTTGTCACATAAAACTTGTTGTTACAATTTTTTAAGGAAGTCACAAAATACACCTTAAGAGACAAAAAAATTTATTTGTCACATAATACACCTTAAGTAACAAATATTTTTACTTGTCACATAGAACTTGTTGTTACAATTCTTTTAGGAAGTCAAAGAAATACCTTAAGTGACAAGTATTTTGACTTGTCACAAAAAATTTAGCCTTTGATTCTCATAAAAAATTAATATTTTATTTTAGTGACAATATTGAGTAACGACCAATAAAAATATAGTCATTGAATGATTTAAATGTGTGACGATATACAACTATTGTCACAAAATCAAATTACAAGTGACAACAAAAATTACTTGTCACAGAAATATTCCTTTAAGTGACAAGTTTTACACTTGTCACAAACTACTTGTCAGAAAAACCCAAATTTCTTGTAGTGTGTATCCGACACGACACAGTTCGGATATGAAGACATGGACAAGACTTGATTTTGGTGTCTCTCTATCATGCTTGTGTAGTCTTTATGTCTTGCTCGATATATGTTAGACATGATGCAACACATATTTATTGGAAATCCAGCCTATAAAAGACATAAAAAGGCAGTTTAGATTCTCGTGGAAGTTGTCGACTGGATATTGCCAACAATATGATCAGATATATCCAGAAGAATCTGGCAAACTCGCCGACCTGAAATATGGTCGGATATGTCATTAGTAAGTAGCATTTTTCAAGAAGTTTTGGACTAGATATCTGGCGGATTCTGGGTCTGAGCACAAGTTAGTTAGGGATTCAAAATCTTTATCAGATTTTAATGGTCCATACAAGGTAAAGATCCTAATGATAATTATGGTTTCTTAACTCCCATAAATGGAAAGTTAATAGGATTTTAATGTGTCCTCTTCATCAGGGTTCAAGGAATTCTACCACCATCTAAGAGTTCACAGATCCTAGGGATCTTGCAATTCAAGATACATAGAGGTTATGAAGGAGCATCATTGTCATGTCCCGCTCCTAGAATACAATGAGCTGAGTACATAACTAATATTTCAAGCTACGCGTCAAACAATTACACCTATATCTTTATTCGGATTGTCGCCTATAAAGTTCTAGGATAAATATATGGGCCAATCTAAAACATTTATGAACTAAGAATAATTCACATTTATAAACATAAATAATCCATAATTACATCTCACAAGTCTAGTTTTTTGTCTCAAAGGATAATATACATAAAAGACTATACAGCTACACAAAATAAAACTATAACTCTACACTCTGCATGTACTACTGTTAAGACTCATCTATGCCATATATCAGAAGTGTCTCTTTCTCAGCCATGCCTTCATCTAGTGAAAAAATATTAGGTCATCAAAGACATGGAAGTACTCGATTCAAGAATGGTAAAACAATCATTACCAAAATATGGCTCATCAGCGACGTACTTGTAGCAATGACTTCAATTTATCGCACATAGCGACGGACGGGCATCGAACATACGATCAACTGTAGATATCTCAAATTTTAATGAACAAGGTGTATCTAAGTCATTGGCTAGGCGTTACTAGTTCACGGGGTTATAACATTTTACTTGGCGACGGCCTGTGGCATCGCCTATCCGTCACCCATATTGTGCCTTCTTGTATCCAACTTAAAGCCCCATTTTTGTTAAGCATTTGCGTTAAGCAAACAAACTATTTGTGTTAAGCATGTCGTAGTTTAACAAATATCGATCCGACCCCCTCTCTCTCATCTGTTCGACCTTGCTCTCTTCTGTCACGCCCCGGTCCCGAAGGTCCCGACAATACTCCCGCCGGGCGTGAATTACCGTATCCCGTCGCTCCTGCGGGGCGTATGTCGTTTGCCATCGAGGCATGATGTCGTACGAGCCTGGGGTTGCACTCTCACAAGGCAACATCGTTAAAGTTTGTGGCTATCATCGAACCGATCGAGTACGCAGCGGAGGGACAGTGTTACAAACAATAACCCATCTGAGTATACGGGACAAAGATTAAGGCACGAGGTTCTCTGAATACAATAGCATCGTTCCCTACATTATGTCCCTCTATAAAAAAGTAGCTCAAAATATCTCAATACGGCTCAAGGCATCGACACTATATTTCTAGGTCTTGGGGATGAGGCACGGCTATCCCTTCCTCAAACGATCCAGCACCTGCGAACAAGCAAACTATTGGTGGGTCAGCACTTTAGAAAAAATACTGGTGAGTATAAAATCAACGAACAGAAGCAACATTTACTAAAACCAACACTAAGTAATTATGTTATAAAATATTATATTACTAGTGATCATTCTAGTTTTACCTAGGTTTGTTACATGCAGTACAGGAACAGAGTCATATTACTTCTTTTTGGAAACATATTGAAATCAGAATTCAGTTCAATACAACCAAGCATACAAGGCAAACAGTTCAACCATGATGTACCAATCAGGGTGTGCGCAGCATGACTCGTGAGCTATGTCCAAGGACTCTAGGTACAAAGTAGGATCTAGTAGACTACTATTCTATCAAGCAAACAAGATGAACAATCTATAAGATGTCGGTCCCCAAGAAACTTTGGATCAGTAGCAGTAATCCAACTAACTAATGACTCCTTTATCTAATACTATTAGCAACTGTGACTCATGGTTGTTTTTCACTAAAATACGCTCAAAATAACAGCCGGGACCAAGGTTCATCTCTGCACCAATCGCCATTTTTTGACTGATGCAAATGCATGAAACACTATCAGATAAAATCTATGATGCACATGTTCCTAAACAAGCAGGATATATATATATATATATATATATATATATATATATATATATATATATATATATATATATATATATATATATATATATATATATTACCATCTCTGAGCAGTGCAAAAACAGTAAGCAAAATGATATATCACATATTTAGTGATTCTTACCCCTTGTTGAACAGTTATCCCTATAACAGACATACAAGTTAGCAACAATTTGCATATATAAATGAGGTTCTCTTTCCTGTCCGTCTCTGCATCAAATAGTTAGGTATGCAAGAAGGCTAGCCTAGCATGCGCCCTAACTACCTGAAATGGAGCTATCTCCATGAACAAGCTAACTTCTCTAACTCAAACTCTTCCAAACAGAAGTACCGTCTCCCATCTAATAGCCAGTCCCCCCTAGATCCCGTAGGACCGGAACATCAGGATGCACTATTAGTCTCAGCCCATCAATCTCCATCCACCATTCTAATAGCAACCCCAAAGATCCCATAGGACCAGAACATCAGAGTGCACTACTAGTCTCCAAACTTATCGTTTAGCCTCCATCCCCGCAAGCTCCTCGATAACAAGCATATCACAAGCATAACACAACGTGACAATATAATCTTTCAATCTATCTATCTCTTATCTAATAGCTGTACTCCCTAGATCCCGTAGGACCGGAATATTAGGGCGGGCTACTAGTCTCTTCTCTAACAAGACAAGCCATTTACTCTTTATCATAAAACAAGCATACATTCAATCTAGCTTTTACATCAAAGACAAGCAATTATATAAACAACGACAAGCAAACATATGAACGATCTTTAATTTAAGCAAGCATGGCACTGGTCTATTTATCTCTTCAAGTTAAGCATGCAGTTCTACTCTTTTCATGGCAAGCTTCGTTCGATTAGCGGTGTCAGTATAACTAGCATACAATATTTATTTCTACACTTAGCATGACAAGGTTCTCTATTGACAAGCAATCAAGTTCTAGCTAAGCATGCAGTTCTACTATTCATGCAACAACAAAAATAATCTTCTTAGCAACATGCACTAAAAACTCAGATTCATTATTAAGACGTGCAAGAATCAGAGAATAAAGTTCTGTCCACTCACCTAGATCAATCATCTTTTAGTTTAACAAGGAGCTCTTCAAGAAGGTTTTTTTGTGTGTCAGCAAACCGATATCTCTTGTACATAGTGCCAACGCGGAGCGGGACACTACATACTTACCCACCAAGAAAAAGTTTCGTCCTCAAAACTTCAAGGTGAAACTTTCGATATCCAGAGCAGCGATAGTCATCTTCCCTCACCATCCTCAATTATAAAACTCTAGCAATCAACAGGCACAAAATCACAAATCTTAAGCAATAAATTAAATCAAGAAAACTTTTGCACGCATCTGTGAGAATATCTATGGACTTATTGTATGGAACGCTCAACTCAGCAGTGACATCAATGTACAAGGAATCGCCATCTAAGAACAACAGCGAAATGGGTGTAAGGCCAGAGGATCGAGTAGCTCTATTTCCATTCTGTCATGCCCCGATTTTGAAGTTCCTAACAACACTCTCATCGGGCGTGAATCACCGCGCCCCGGCGCTCCCGCGGAGCCTATGTCATTTGCCATCGAGGCGTGATGTCGTGCGAGCCTGGGGTTGCGCTCGCACAAGGCAACATCGTTAAATTATGGCTATCATTGAACATATCGAGTATGAAGCGGAGGGACAGTATTATAAACAATAATTTATCTGAGTATACGTGGCAAAGATCAAGGCACGAGGTTCTCTGAATACAATGGCATCGTTCCATACATTATGTCTCTCTATACAAAAGCAGCTCAAAATATCTCAATACGGCTCAAGGCATCGACACCAGATTTCTGGATCCTAGGGATGAGGCACGGCTATCGCTTCCTTGGACGATCCAGCACCTGTGAACAAGGAAACTGTTGGTGGGTCAGCACTTTAGAGAAAAGACTGGTGAGTATAAAATCAATGAACAAAAGCAACATTCACTAAACCAACACTAAGTAATTCTGTTATATAATATTATATTACTAGTGATTTTTCTAGTTTTACCTAGGTTCGTTACATGCAGTACAGGAACAGAGTCATATTACTTTTTTTGGAAATATCTTGAAATCAAAATTCAGTTTAATACAACCAAGCATACAAGGCAAACAGTTCAAGCATGATGTACCAATCAGGGTATGTACAGCGTGTCTCATGAGCTATAATCAAAGACTCTAGGGACAAAGCAGCATTTAGTGAACTATCATTCTATTAATCGAACAAGATAAACTATCTATAAGATGTCGGTCCCCGAGAAACTCAGGAGCAATAGCGGTAATCCAGTTAAATAATGGCTCATTTATCTGATGTTATTAACAGCTGTGACTTGTCACGCCCCAATCTCCCGTAAGCTCAATAATATCTGCTGAACGTGAATCACCACGTTGCAGCTCTCCCGCAGGACAATCGTTCTCATCGGGACGTGATACCGTACAAGCCTGGAGTTGCGCTCGAACAAGGCGATATTGTTAAACACCAAAGTTATCATTGAAACAACCAAGTTGCAACGAAAGTCAAGTATTGTATACCAAGCACACATCAGAGTAATATGCAGTGAAGCTCTCAATAGGGTCCAAATGAAATGCCTCGAAGGCAATGCCACGAAGGCGATGCCACGAAGGCGATGAAATACTCTTGCTCTTTTCTCTAGCCCACAAAGGTACTTACAGTTTATACATCATGTCCCGTATATCCAAGCAGCGCCACTACACCTGCGTACCTTAAATATTGCCCATAAACGTGGGTCAGTACACAGCCATACTGGTGAGCGGGGTAACCCACTCGTCTAAGCCGACACTAAGTAAATAGTGAATGCAAACAGTTATATGGTGATCTTTATAGTTGAATCCTAGATTCATTTCATGGCATATAAATGACATGTTAATGAAAGCTGTAAAGCAGTTTACGCATACAAGCATTCAACTCAATCCAAACGACAAGCAATACATAAATAACTCGAAGGATTCTAGCATGCAACCCGTCCTACTCAAGCCATCGTTTGCACGATAACATCAAACCATCAACCAATGCCTCAATATCCTTCCTCAACCAACTTGTTTAAAATCTAAATCTCATTAGTGCACACTCTTGCCGAGGCAAGGTGGCCGCGCCTATATGAAGCACAAACCAACCAAAGTAAAGCAAACCAACTCTTATCTATATGAAGTCACTGGCTAAGCCATACAGAACATATTCCAAGCATTACGGCGCGCCCTATCAGCCCGGGTAGCAAGCTCCACTGAAGGTCCCGCAATGCATCGCGACTAGCATGAATCAAATATTTCTCTCCGGATCGATACGGTTCCAGTGCCCCGGAAAGCCGTTTCGAGGAAATGCCAAAACTTGTGCACAAGTTGTCCGTGACATGCAGACACAAGTAGGTATGACGAGAGGATCGAACATTCTCGCCACACCAAGCGATCCTAGACTCGTTCAACCGATATCCAATAAAATATCCAACCAAGATATCCAACCAACATATCCAACCAAGGATTCCAAAACCAAACCTCAACATATAGCCCAAGGCACCAAAATATCAAGTTATGCCCATAGGCACAATGCCTCTTCTCAACACAGTATTTCAAATTGGGTGCAACACCCCAACTCAGAATAATCCTATGGCACAATGCCCCAACAGTGACATAATGCCCCAACAGAGGCACAATACCCTCGCTGATGCAGTTATTCGGTTTCGAACCATAATTGCTCGCTTTTCAAGACAAAGCGACCAAATGATACTCGTGCACGAATGCATGCTCGCTCGTCCAAATTCTCGATGTTCTCAATGCCTCAATGTATCATTCCAACCGTCCAAGCATAATCCTAATTATCTAACCAACTGCCTCAAGTAGTGTATAATCCAACTCTAGCTCCAACTATCCAACGCGTAAATTATTTCAAGCCACAATCCTACCAAGCAAACGACGTACACTCTATGCATGCCTCAGTGTAGTGATTCCCAATATTTCAGCCCAAGTGTTCAAGCCTTTACGTGTTTTCCATATTATTAGGCATGAAGGAGTAGAGGAGAAGGGAAAGAGCCCACTCACAATGTTTGATCCCGTTAGGCATCCTGTCCTGCCGATACGGCCAATCTCTTGAACCTGTGGTCCGATGCAAGCGCGATCTACTCAACTGGTATGACCATGCGAGCAGGCCGTGCTCTCCAAATCATCCGACCGATCGGACTAAGGAAAGCGGCATTATCGTTCCAACCCAGCTATCTCAGTACTATTCTGAACGAACACCTGATTCCCATCGAACTCCGCTAGCCATCTGCACATAAAACCAACTCAATCAATACTTCTTCCCAAAATCCAACAAATCAAATGTAACCAGCATTTATTTTATTCAATCCGACTCAGCGTAACGTACCGTGCGGTTGTGGGGCGTTACATAATATACCACTTAGAAATCAGGTTCGTCCACGAACCGTGCTGGTACTCATTCCTATCACATACCGCTTGTCCAATTCCATAGATCCGCTCTATGCAACTCTCATATTCACGATCCAGACTCAGCATCTCATTTTGCTGAACGCTCGTATAAATTCCACGAATTCCCTCATCCTCCTTGCAGCTCAATACGAATTTCTCGTATCGCTTAGTTTTGGATCGTACACATATTTAAGGCATCCCTAAAATACATGCATTTCAGCCGAGCTTTACGATAGCAAATTTGAACAAGTTACAATGGTATCTTTATGTCCGAGGCATCCATTTGCTTTACTCCCAATTGAACTAATCCTGATTTCCATTCTAACACATTCGATTGAGCACCATTCACAAATATGATAATTTCCCACCGACTCAATTGGTTCGTGTTCTAACTCAATCCATCCAACTATTTCTGAATCCGAACTAGCAACATCTCCAAATATATCTCATGCACTGAACGATCATCTCAACCGATACTACCCCAACTAGGCGACTTACCCAAATATCAAACTTTGCTTAGATCAGCTCAGTCCAATACCTTTTTCCTGCCATCTCAATACCTCACTGGGTGAACATCTATACTGAGGTTCGTGTGATCCATGAAGATCTCGTCGCCACGCCAAAGGGATAGTGTCGCCACATTTTCAACGTGGACACACTCGCCACAATTCTTAGGTTGCGCATGGAATAGTTCTTCGTGCTGCTTCCACTGCCTCGAAGCATAGAATATCATATTTGCCTTTCAAACGAGCACGCTTCCCAGACTAAGTTCCGATACATCTTGTAAATTTGAGACAAATCTGTCCCTTCCAGTATTCGCAAAGATTTGATCTGAACGAGCCGCTGCTTTAACTTCACGAGCTAGTTTTACAGTCGTCAATTCATATGAATGCTATTCCCTTCCAGGGCACGATGAGTCAGAGGCGATTCCATCGATAAAAATCTGCGAATCTGAATCTCATCATTTGACTTAGGCTATTTCCACCATCGCTCCGATCTTCCGGCTGCATCTTCTGCTGAAGGCTATCCTAAGGGTCTCTCAAATCCAACACTCAGTCAATAAGACAAATCTTATCGCTCACATCTACCCTCGACGTATCCCCAAATACACCGCCGCAAGGGTCGTTCTATGGGTCTACAATATTCATCTCCGATCTGGCGGGCAAGTCGCTAGGGTCAGTTGTCCCGAAGCTACGCTCGATAATTGTAAGTTACCACGATGGACAGTTACTATGAACCATGCTATATCTCATCTGTAAATCCGAAACAAAATCCAACCATTCCATCCGAGCGAACTTCCGAATTCGAGCATTTCATGTACTACCTCTGATGATCTGTCAACCAATGCCGCTTAACCGCCTAGAGTCTTGCTATCTATCCGAGCCACAGTTCGAGAACTGCGCTCGTTGAAACCGTCTTCCATCAATCCATCGTTCTGCCCTGAATCCATCAAATTTCTGAATTGCCACGTTCATTTCTCGTACTACCACTTGCAATGATTCTCGAAACTCAAGACTTGCTCAAATTCTTATCCGTTTGCCACGTCCCGTTATGCACGTCCAACTTACTCGAGTAGCACAGTGATTTGCTCAATTGTTGCTCCCATATTTAGCTATCTTTAAAAGTCTGTCCGCCACAATCTTTGTCTTTCGTTGTTGCCATAATCCGTCCACGTCTTCCGGAGAATCCTTCTACCATTGTTGCGCCATCTTGCCCAAAATTCCTTTTCCGCTAAACCTGAGTCGACTTCTCGAGCAGCAATATCAAAAATCTTTTAAGTTTGTGTGAATCCATCGCTTGCCCCTCCATAGCAGCTTATGTTTCATTGCTCAACCAACAGCTCAAATGTGTTGCCCAAAATCGTAGTCCGTGCTCGCTATCCTTCAATTAACCCATCGCTTCGCTCAAGCGTAACCCAACTGTTCGTTCTGATCCCGTCCATCTCTTAAGTCCAATGATACTTCCATTTGCACAAGTCCGTTCTCGATTTGCTCAACTCAATATTCGTTTGCTTCATTTTTTATTCTTCCCAACTCAGATGATGTGCACCAACCAACTTGTATTCCCGTTACCCGAGTCCGTTCAGGCAATTCCCATTGATGTCCAACCAAAATATTTTCAATCCCTTGCTCAATACGTGGTATCCCATATACCACTCTGAATCAAGTCGCTACTCGCATTACGATTTCTTGCATTGATCCAAGAATCCGTTCGAACCATCCCTTATGTGTGATCCTGCCATTCACAACTCAAGTCTGACACAAAACTCAGGCAATGCCTGAATTATCCAAATCTTTCCATCAATCTCGCGATGCAACTCGTGCTATATCCCATTCTTAATAGTTCCAACTATTTTCACCGTCTGATACTTTCGCAACACGAGCAATCGTGTAACGATTGTCTTCCAAGTAGTCCAACCCAATACCCAATGGTTCCACACATTTGTTGTACGAGCAACTCGTGCAACTCTATTCTGATATTCCCAAGCCAAACTCAAACATGCTCAACCGATGCGCTATGTGATATACCCAGCCAAAATTCAAACTCCGTCCAATAATTTGCTACACGAGCAACTCGTGCAACGATCCATTCTTATTGAATGCTTCTACTCACAACATGTCGCATTACCAAATCTCGTATGCCAACCAACTGATCCACTGATGCAATCAAAATCTCTCTGAATGACAACCCAAGCCAACCCAACGAAAGCTCTCAACTTGTTGCACAAATGTAACAACGCCACCCAACTTGCTGCACTAATGCAACAATGCCTAACGAGGCTAAGCGATCTAACGAAAACCAACCAAAAGCAACACAACGAAGCACAACATGCAGCCACAACCAGCAATTTATAGACTTATTGCATGAAACATCCAATACGGCACCGAGTAGAGTCAAGAGCTAAACGACACGCGAAAGCTATTTAGAGTTTGTGATGAAGCGAAGGACCAAGTCCGAGAAAATGATCCAGGCGCTCTGATACCAATTTGTCACGCCCTAATCTCCCGCAAGCTCAATAGTCCCTGCTGAACGTGAATCACCACGTTACAGCTCTCCCGCAGGACAATCGTTCTCATCGGGACGTGATATCGTACGAGCCTGGAGTTGCGCTCGTACAAGGCGATGTTGTTAAACACCAAAGTTATCATTGAAACAACCAAGTTGCAATGAAAGTCAAGTATTGTGTACCAAGCACACATCAGAGTAATACGCAGCGAAGCTCTCGATAGGGTCCAAATGAAATGCCCCGAAGGCAATGCCATGAAGGCGATGCCACGAAGGCGATGAAATACTCTTGCTCTTTTTTCTAGCCCACAAAGGTACTTATAGTTCATACATCATGTCCCATATATCCAAGCAGCGCCACTACGCCTGCGTACCTTAAATATTGCCCACAAACGTGGGTCAGTACACAGCCGTACTGGTGAGCGGGGTAACCCACTCGTCTAAGTCGACACTAAATAAATAGTGAATGTAAACAGTTATATGGTAATCTTTCTAGTTGAATCCTAGATTCATTTCATGGCATATGAATGACATGTTAATCAAAGCTGTAAAGCAGTTTACGCATGCAAGCATTCAACTCAATCCAAACAACAAGCAATACATAAACCACCCGAAGGATTCTAGCATGCAACCTGTCCTACTCAAGCCATCGTTTGCACGATAACATCAAACCATCAACCAATGCCTCAATATCCTTCCTCAACCAACTTGTTTACAATCTAAATCTCATTAGTGCACACTCTTGCCGAGGCAAGGTGGCCGCGCCTACACGAAGCACAAACTAACCAAAGTAAAGCAAACCAACTCTTATCTATATGAAGTCACTGGCTAAGCCATACAGGACATATTCCAAGCATTACAGCACGCCCTATCAGCCTAGGTAGCAAGCCCCACTGAAGGTTCCGTAATGCATCGCGACTAGCACGAATCAAATATTTCCCTCCGGATCGATACGGTTCCAGTGCCACGGAAAGGATTGGACATTCTCGCCCCACCAAGCGATCCTAGACTCGTTCAACCGATATCCGACCAAATACCCAACCAATATATCCAACCAACATATCCAACCAAGGATTCCAAAACCAAACCTCAACATATAGCCCAAGGCACCAAAATATCAAGTTATGCCCATAGGCACAATGCCTCTTCTCAATATAGTATTTCAAATTGGGTGCAACACCCCAACTCAGAACAATCCTATGGCAGAATGCCCCAACAGTGGCACACAATGCCCCAACAGAGGCAAAATACCCTCGCCGATGCAGTTGTTCGGTTTCGAACCACAACTGCTCGCTTTGCAAGACAAAGCGACCAAATGATACTCGTGCACGGATGCACGCTCGCTTGCCCAAATTCTCGATGTTCCCAATGCCTCAATGTATCATTCCAACCGTCCAAGCATAATCCCAATTATCCAATCAACTGCCTCAAGTAGTGTATAATCCAACTCTAGCTCCAACTATCCAATACGTAAATTATTTCAAGCCACAATCCTACCAAGCAAATGACGTACACTCTATGCACACCTCAGTGTAGTGATTCCCAATGTTTCAGCCCAAGTGTTCAAGCCTTTATGTATTTTCCATATTATTAGGCATGAAGGAGTAGAGGAGAAGGGAAACAGCCCACTCACAATATTTGATCCCGTTAGGCATCCTGTCCTGCCGATACGGCCAATCCCTTGAACCCGTGGTCCGATGCAAGCGCGATCTACTCAACTGGTATGACCGTGCGAGCAGGTCGTGCTCTCCAAATCATCCGACTGATCGGACTAAGGAAGACGACATTATCGTTCCAACCCAGCTATCTCAGTACTGTTCTGAACGAACACCTGATTCCCATCGAATTCCGCTAGCCATCTGCACATGAAACCAACTCAATCAATACTTCTTCCCAAAATCCAACAAATCAAATGTAACCAGCATTTATTTTATTCAATCCGACTCAGCGTAACGCACCGTGCGGTTGCGGGGCGTTACATGACTCATGGTTACTTTTCACTAAAATACACTCAAAATAGCAACTGGGACCAAGGTTCAGCTCTGCACTAATAGCCATTGTCCGACCGATGCAAATGCATGAAATACTATTAGATAAACTCTATTATGCACATGTTCATAAACAAGCCGTATATATATATATATATATATATATATATATATATATATATATATATATATATATATATATATATATATATATATATATAATCTACCATCTTTGAGCAGTGCAAAACAGTAAGCAAAAAGATATATCATATATTTAGTGATTCATACCCCTTGCTGAACGGTTATCCCTGCAGCGGACATACAAGTTACCAACAATTTGTATATATAAACAAAGTTCTCTTTCCTGTTCGTCTCTACATTAAACAGTTAGGTATGCAAGAAGGCTAGCCTAGCATACACCCTAACTACCTGAAATACAGCCATCTCTATGAACAAGCTAACTTCTCTAACTCAAACTCTTCCCAACAGGAGCACCATCTCCCATCTAATAGCCACGCCCCCTAGATCCCGTAGGACCGGAACATTAGGACGCATTATTAGTCTCACCCCATCAATCTCCATCCACTATTCTAATAGCCACCCCCCTTGATCCCGTAGGACCATAACATCAGGGGGTACTATTAGTCTCCAAACTTATCGTTTAGCCTCCATCCCCCGCAAGCTCCTCGATAACAAGCATCTCACAGGCATAACACAATGTGACAATACAAGCTTTCAATCCATCTATCTCTTATCTAATAGCCGTACCCCCTAGATCCCGTAGGACTGTAATATCAGGGCGGGCTACTATTTTCTTCTCTAACAAGATAAGACATGTACTCTTTATAACAAAATAAGCATATATTCAATCTAGCTTTTGCATCAAAGATAAGCAATAATATAAACGACAACAAGCAAACATATGAACGATATTTAATTTAATCAAGCATGGCACTGGTCTATTTATCTCTTCAAGTTAAGCATGCAGTTCTACTCTTTCCTTAGCATGGCAAGGTTCGTTCGATTAGCGGTATCAGTGTAACTAGCATGCAACAATCATTTTTATACTTAATATGGCAAGGTTCTCTATTGACAAGCAATCAAGTTCTAGCTAAGCATGCAGTTCCATTATTCATGCAACGAAAAAAATAATTTTTTTAGCAACATGCATTATAAAACTCATATTCATTATTAAGGCGTGCAAGAATCAGAGAATAAGTTCTGCCCACTTACCTAGATTAGTCATCTTCTGGTTTAACAAGAAGCTCTTCAAGAAGGTTTTCTTTTTGTGTCAGCAAATCGATATCTCTTGTACATAGTGCCAACGCGGAACGGGACCCTACATCTTCTCTCACTCACTCGTCTCAATCCCTTTTTCGTCTTCTTCGATGGTGCCCTATCTTGATCTCTCACTCATCTTTCCCTCTCTCGATCGGTAGTGCCCCCTCTCTCTCCTGTCTCATTCTCTCAAACGTCATGCCCGTGTCATCGTGTCTATATTGTCTATACATGTGCTCCACACAGCTCTAGCGCGGGTATTCTAGCTCTAACCCTCTCTCATGAATACGCCCAACTCCGACTCGGTAGAGCTATTGCAGTCGAAATTGGTTGATTTCTTCCATGATTTTTTGATTTGGTGCTAGATATATTTTATCTTATTATACCCTAATTTTTTGTAATTTAGGGCTAGATATATATATGATATGATTATACCTTTTTTTCAATTAGGTTATGGTATTTAGATCACCAATTATTTGTTAATTTTCCCTGGGTATTAAGTAATAAAGGTAATGAACTTAGCATATACTTTCATAGGGTTTACATCGATGATATGTACTTAGGATGGGAGATTTGTTGGTTTCGCTATTTGCTATGGTTGTGTCCTGTTATTATGATGTTTGATCTTTTATTTTCTTATGCTACCAGTAACCTTGTTGTTGATGTTAATTTTATTGCTTCATAGTATATGGGCTTTCAAGATATTACATTGATCTGTCTCAATGATTTGGTGCAATATTAAGCAACAATATTATAATATGATATATATTAGGGTTTTGTTAATGGCGATGCATAGATTACTTTTTTTTCTTTAGTTCTTTTTATTTTCCTTCATTCCCATATCATTTCCCTACCAAATTTTATCCCAATTTCTTTCCAAATCACCATTGGAGGCTAATGGACCAAGGATCTAGAAGGAGGAAGAAAGGATCTACAAAGACGAGAAAGGATCTGTCACGACCCGCATTCGATATAGGGATGCAAATCGGGAACAACGCCCAGCCTACGCCACAGAATCAGCAGTAGAACGCTGTCTGGGTAATCCATCTAGCAATATAATGAGCCACCAACAATAACAATTGTAAACCCCCTCATCCAAAATTAGGTCTACTTGGCTTAGATAGTAAAATTAGGTCTAGTTTGAATCCAATATAAAATAGAACAAGGTATTTATTTAATTTTGTATTATTTATTACACATAGCGCACCTTACCGTTGCTTCGATAATTGGAGCACCTCACTGGCCATTGCCTTCCTATAAATTTCACAACCTTGTCCTAGACGTGCCCGCCCTACCATTCTGACCTCGGTGTAACTTATAATTATGCTTTCTTGTGTTACATTCTAGTCGTACAATATTCGTCGCAGACATTATTATTTAATTCTAAATAAAATATGACTTTGTACTCTTGTGCGTTCCAATCAAAATTGGAGACACAATATTGACCGTTTTTTGTAACTCAAAAATTTGTTAATATTCTACACTCTATCCTCTACGTCCATGATACTTGTGTCCCACCTAATTTTATTCCCATATACTTCTAATTAATTCCAGAACACCTTGCACGATATTTTTATTAATTAAAATCCAATTTCCATCTTTGTGCAATTTTTCCAATTATTGGGCATTTTTATGCAAAAATGCATTAAGATGTCTACACCGTTGGATAATGCATGAAGAAAACCCAATTTCCCCTTTACATGAATTTTTTCCATAATTTTTTAGAATGTGCAAACGCACAACATCGCCCTCTCAATTGAACCTAGCATTCAATTTAAATAATGCAAATTATAGCCCTCCCAAACATTCCCCTATGAGCCCAAGGCCCAACCCAAGAGGATGTTGATCGAAGTCAACTTTTCCTAAGTCAAACCAACCCCCTTACATGTGTATAAATACAAGTCCTCCCCTCTTTTCTTTATTTTCTCTAAAAACAAAAACAACCCCAAACCCTAGCCGAAATTCCTTCACCACCCGTGCACCACCTCCTCCCTCCTCCAATCGGACTTCTAGGCTGCCACAGCCACCACCTCCTCCGCCTACCCTTGCCTTTGACGCCGGATCACCCTCCCCCGGCCGCCTGCACAAACTGCCACCGCTATCAACCACCATCTTCACCATCATCAAACCATCCGACCCGACCCCCTTCACGACTTCCCTCACCAACCCGACCGCCCTGTAACCTCCCTCAGCCCGTCGCCACCGCCACCAGCATCGTCCCCATCACCGCCACTACCACCAGGACCACCGCCACTACCACCACGACCGCCACCCTCCTCCTCTTTCCCGTCATCACATCCGCACCAATACCACCAGCGCCAACTCCATCCAACCCGACTCCGACTTCCCTTCGCCGCCAGACTCCACGAGCAAACACCGCCCCAACACCACCATCCACCTCCTGACCACCCCCACGACCAAACCCCACCGTCATCCACCGTCCCCAACCGCCTGCAACCACCAAACCATGCTGCCACTGCTGCTGCTGCCGTTGTTATGACTACTGCCACTGCTGCTGTTGTTTCCCGAGCCCCCGTCGGAGCTCCGCCTCCCCCTCGCCGGCGACGATCGCACGACGGACACGCACCCCCTGGACATGACACAATAGGTATGAATATATATAATGTATATTTAGTTAATGTGTATAAATTGTGTATTTATGTATATGTATAGTATATATTTATATATAGTGTGTATAATTGGATATTATGTATATATAATATATATTTATATTTAATGTATATATTTATATATGTATTATTGTATTTATATAAAGTATTAATGTATTATTGTATATAATATCTAATGTATATATGTATTTATATATGTATTATTGTATTTATATACCATATCTAATATATTATATTATTATGTACATATATATATATATATATATATATAAAATTTAATTACATATATATAATGTACATTCGTATATATGTATATTTTTATATATGTATATATGTATTATATAATGTATATGTATAAATATAAGTATTATATTTGTGTTTATATACATATGTATATTTAAATATATATTTTATGTAAATCCGTAATTACGTATATATAATGTATAGATGTTGTATTTTTATATATATGCACACATAAATATATATGTATATATAATATATAATGTATTATTACTACATATATATATATATATATATATATATATATATATATATATATATATATATATATATATATATATATATGTGTGTGTGTGTGTGTGTGTGTGTGTGAATTATGTATATATATGTAATTGTATATATATATATATATAATGAATAAATGTAAATATGTCTATATGCATAATTGTATATATATGTATGTTTGTTATTAAATTATTTAATGTATATATATGTATATGTGTTATGTATGTATACATGTACTATGTTAGCATAAGTAATTAAGCATAGTATAACGTAGTAATTTATAATTATGGTTATCTGTTCGTAGGCATCCGAGACGGTGCTACCTTGACTGTTGGTTCCGGAGCATTGCTTGTGCACACCAGAGTTCCAGGCAAGTATATATTGCCTTGTTGTACTATTTAAATTCTGTATTATTAGCTGCATGTTTATTATTTTAATTGTGCGCGTCCGAGAGAGACTCGGGTGCAGTCAACGAAGGCGTTGACGTTATGACTTGTGTCTGACCTAGAGTCTAGTGGACCCACCTAAAGTTGCGGAATTATCGGTATGACTCTCCAGGCCTTGACACGTATCATTACACGTCACAGAGTGAGTTCATATAGGGACGCGTGCCTCATGACTGACTGGCCATCAGTATGAGCAGTACGTGTGACGATATTTAGCTTAGTTGTTTATTTCTATAGAGACTTGCATTATAGTATGAGATGTCCACGTCGTATTCGCGACTTGTACATTGACATTGGGCGGAGAAGACAATTAGTAGGCGTATGGGACAAACAATTTGGTTGCCATAGTTTTAGAGTAAACTGCGGGGCCGTGAGCCTCAGTATTGCCCGGGTATGGGATCAGTGTTGCTCGGTTATGGGAGTATATGCTTGTCGATTCATTCGGCAGAGGTTACTAGCTGCGCGCTATCATAAGCGATGATATAGTCAGCATATACATCTGGCATCCATTTACAGCTAATGCCAGATACATAGCCTCTGGCTCGACACTATGCTTTATACTTTTTACCTACCCATACGTACCAAGGTTGTCTTCAAAGTGCATTCACTTAGCTGGTTAGATTACCCTTGAGTTTTCACAGTATTTACTTTATGGTATGCTTTTATGTATCTTGTTATGTCCCTCTGAGGACCTGGCCCTTTCCAGGTGTATTGTTCATGAGTATTCGCAGGAGCATAGATCCGAACTGGTTGCGTACGATCCGAGGAGTCCTCTCTTCGAGCCTCGTAATTATTAGATATTGTACTTATATTGTATTTACCTTGTTTATTCTATATACTAGTTCGACAGTGGATTTGTTTCCATCCGACTACCATTATTAGATACTTTATATTGAGATCTAGTTATAGATATTGGTTATTCATTTATATATGATTTCTGTAGATGAGATTTAGTTATGCCCTGTGACATATATATTTACCACTTGTGAATCGTAATTCATATTACAGCGTACGTGTGTTATGGTTTCCATATATTGGAGTACCATATTCATACGGCTAGCATGCTTACGTATCCTGGTCCTACGTATTTTGGGACTGGGGCGTGACAACAATATACTCAATCACAAATCTAAGACGGAACGAGCACGAATATGATAAAAAATAGAATAGTCACATACAACTCATGAGTCTAAAATAATAACATCAATGAGTCTAAAAGAATACTAGAAAATAAGTTGGAGACAAATCCAGTACAAGAATACTAAGAAGCTACTAAACTCGGATCATCTGTCTCAGTTGGGATAAGTTTCTCCTGAGCCAGGGTCTCTGAATCTAAACCTACAACATCCTGAGGTCCATAATGTGTAGGGTACCAGTCCTCAGTGTCATTTGGGAAAAATATATCCAGTCAGGAAAGAAGCAGAGTACATCTCTAACAACAGTTCTAATCAATGATAAAAAATATGTAACAATAAATAGATATTAATATACAAGATGTAACAATAGATACAAGAGATATATAATAAGAAAATACTGGAATAAATACAATAATGGACAATATGACAATGAACAAGAATACTAATGACTAAGTGTGTGAGTACTAGCTTAACATGTGATCGACTTGGGAACATGATACAAGATTTATGGCCTGGCTAATCATAAATACGGTGTATGATTAACACTATTCAATGAACAAGACTTGATACAAGGATGTTATGATCACATATCTACACTAAAATACTCTCCACCCTCGACTGGTATAGTGGATCCAACCATGGTAAGCTATGGCACGAGATTCCCCAAGAAAATAACAACTATTCCCGAGAATCAGTGTCTGTACATGTACAAGATAATCAATGAAACAAGGCTTGCACAAGATACACCATATACCAAGGAATAATATCTCATGACGAGATCCGGATATACCAATCCGTGTAACCATCGTATCAAGAAACATGGATATCTACACTAGATACAATGAACATAGAGGATATCATAAATGAGAAACTATCAGAGAATGTACTCGCCTGAAGTCCAAATAATAGTCTCACAAATATCTAATATGGTGCCTCGAAGACCCAGATATGGAATATAACATCAATACAAGGTTTCAAAAAGAAAATAAGTTAAACTAGTCAACTTCTAGGTCAACAAGCCATCTCTAAGTCAAAAGTCAAACTATGGTCAACAATGGTCAAACTATGGTCAAACTATAGTCAAATATGTCAAACTATCTATTTATAGGTTACAAGAGTCTATCTAAAAAATATTAGTTTCAAACACTAGAGTCTAGGTCATAAAAGCTATAACTTAGGATACTAGGATACCGTATCTCAGGATACGTAAAATAATAGGTAAAATATCACATATACATATCAAGCAATTATTAATTATATAAAATACTAATTATAAACATTAAATAGATATCTTGGTTTTGAACCAACTTGGTATCACAACACTAAACCATAATCTAGATACCCAAACCCAATACCTTGGGTATCCCCAAATACCTTAATACTTACCTTGGTATCTCAAGGTAATATCCAATACCTTGTTTATACTAACTACCCATAAATAATATATGCTAACAACTTAAATATTATAAATATAGTATACTAAAACATAATTAGCAATTTAGAATGTATCTACATATTAATACCATATATATATATATCTAATATAATTAAACACACAAAATCTAATAAAAACCGCAAAACTGTCATTAAAAGTTCTGCCTACTGTCGCTGAAACTACTGATACCGCTGATACCCTGTTGCTTTTTGCGACAAACTCCTGTTGCTGTCACCAAAACTGTAGCTGCTGCATCGCTGTTGCTGCTATAGCCGTCGCTACTGCTGTTGCTGTTACTATTGTTGTTGCGGCTGTTGTCGCTATTTCCTCTGTTGTTGCTGTGTGCTAATGCTGCTGCTGTTTGGTGACGGTTGAAACCATCGCCAAAGCTCCCTGCTCTTCCTCTATTATATATATATATATAACATAATATATATATATAATATATATAAAAAACGTAATATATAATACCACATACTCCTCCACATACATATATATGTGCATAATAACTACATATGACATAACATACATACATATATATATATATATATATATATATATATATATATATATATATATATATATATATATATATATATATATATATATATATATATATATATATATATATATATATATATATATATATATAGTATCATATATATAACAACACATATACGTATACATATATATAATCACAATATATATATATATATATATAACATTTAAGTATAAATATAACAACATATATATATACATATATATATACATATATATATATATATACATATATATATATATATATATATACATATATATATATATATATACATATATATATATATATATATACATATATATATATATATACATATATATATATATATATATACATATATATATATATATATATATATATATATATATATAGACACACACACACACACACACATAACATATACACTATATATATACTATAATATATATATATACAACAACATTAAATAGCTCTTACATATGTAGAAGAATAGCTACATAAAAATATATACACATAGATATAATAGATACATAGATCTAAGACACATCAATACATAAATATATAAACACAACAATATATATATATACATACATATAATTATACATCACAATGACTAAGAACACAAGAGAAATAGATCTAGAAATTAAATTGCACAACACATGGAGTGTATCACACCTGTATCCCACTAGATTTAGGATACGCTTGCGACACGAGTCCACCATACATCCAAATGTACCCCGAAGGACACAAGCAAGTCTAATATATTATTTATGAACAATATGAAGAGTCAAACACAAATATACGTGTCTGTGTTAAAATATGACATGCTCAAAGTCCCGTATCGGAGGAAAAACCCCCAAATCAACACGTATCACCAAATTATTAGGATACGACCTACACGTATCCAATTTTGGATACAACACTAGCCCCAAACACACAAGTACATGCCAAATTGATCTATAGGACCAATTGACACACACAACAAATGTTAATCTCGAAATTTTTCCAAAATTGACACAAAAAGTACCATAACTTTCTCAAGGCCTCCTATGAACACAAAACCAAATCCTATGGGTAGCCTATGTATATGGGTTGATTTCTCATGGTTAAATCTCATATTTAGAACCTAATTTAAGGGAAAAAAACTAAATTGTACCTATTGGGAGATGGATTCCCAATGCAACCTCCAAATATGATAAAATTAGCCTCCAACTTGTAGATCCTTGCTCCTCTTTGTAAATCCTTGCTTCCTCCTTCTAGATCCTTGCTACACTAGTCTCTAATGGTGATTTAGGAAGTAATTGGGATGAAATTTTGGTAGGAAAATAATATGGGAATGAAGGAATTTGGTTGAGAGAAATTATAGATCTAATTTGCAAATAAAAAGAGGAGAGAGAAATATTTTCCCCCTCTTTAATAGGCCGGCCCCTTACCCCTTCCTCAAGTCACTATGTAATATCCATTATACCCCTTGGGGCCTCTCATGAAGAAATAATTAAGGAGGGAAGCTTCTAGTATAATGGTTTAATTAAATTAATCCTCCTCATAATCAATGGGCTTTCTAAATGGGGTCAATTCTAACAATTAATACATGTTGGTCCATGAGTCTAAACTAAACTAGTTAGGTCCACTGATACAAGTCCAAAATAAATAAATAACATCAAACAATAATTAAATAATACAACAATAATTATTTATCAAGCACAATATTTAATTAATTATGGAATTACTAAAATATCCTTTTCTAGAAAATGTGCTAGTGACATGATCTATAAGTTGGAGGCCAATTTTATCATATTTGGAGGTTTTATTGGGAATTCATCTCCCAATAGGTATAATTTAGTTTTTTCCCTTAATTTAGGCTTTAAATATGAGATTTAACCATGAGAAATTAACCCATATGCATAGGCTACCCATAGGATTTAGTTTTGTGTTCAAGGAGGCCTATTGGGAAAGTTATGGTACTTTTTGTGTCAATTTTGGAGAAATTCTGAGATTGATATTTGTTGTGTGTGTTTGTTTATCCTATAGATCAATTTGGCATGTGCTTGTGTGTTTGGGGCTAGTGTCGTATCCACAATTGGGTACGTGTAGGTCGTATCCCAACAATTTGGTGATACGTGTTGATTTGGAAGTTTTCTCTCTGACACGGGACTTTGTGCATGTCATATTTTGATATGGACACGTAGATTTGTGTTTGACTCTTCGTATAGTTCATAAATAATATATTAGACTTGTTCGTGTCCTTCGGAGTACGTTTGGATGTGTGGTGGACTCGTATCACAAGCATATTCTAGATCTAGTGGGATACGGGTGTGATACACTCATGTGTTGTGCAATTTAATTTCTAGATCTATTTTTCTTTTGTTCTTGGTCATGGTGATGTGTAAATATATATATATATATATATATATATATATATATATATATATATATATATATATATATATATATTTATGTATTGATGTATCATAGATCTATGTATCTATTATATCTATGTGCATATATATATTTATGTAGCTATTATTCTACATATGTAAGAGCTATTTAATGTTGTAGTATATATATATATATATATATATATATATATATATATATATATATATATATATATATATATATATGTTATTATATATTTACTTATATGTTATATGTATTTATATTGTGTATAGTTATCAATGCATGTACGTATATATGTTACTATATATATGTATATTATGTCATAATAGTTATTATGTACATGTATATGTTTGTGGAGGTGTGTGTACGTTTACATATATTTATATAGTTGTAAGTTATATATAGTAGTAATTATATACTATATGTTATATATATATATTATATATATTATGTTATATATATATATAAGAGAGGGAGAACAGGGAGCTTTGGCGACGATTTATAGCAACAGCAGCCGCATCAGCAAAAGCAATAGCAGCAGCAGTAGCGACGGCTGCAACAGCAACAGCGGCAGCTTTGGCGATAGCAGCAGGCATCCGTCGCAGTAGCAGCAGTTCCCGCCACAATAGCAGCAGCAATTGCGACGGCGGCAGCAGCCTTTCATCGACGCTTTTGCGGTTAGTATATATATAGTTATGGTTTATATATATATATATATATATATATATATATATATATATATATATATATATATATATAGAGAGAGAGAGAGAGAGAGAGAGAGATATTCCTAATTGTTAATTGTGATGTAGTATACTATAATTATAACTATTAGTTGTTAGCATATATTATTTATGGGTAGTTAGTATAAACAAGGTATTGGATATTACCTTAAAATACCAAGGTAAGTATCAAGGTATTGGGGGATGCCCAAGGTATTAGGTTTGGGTATCAAGATTGAGGTTTGGTGTTATGATACCAAGTTGGTTCGAAACCAAGGTATCCATTTAATATTTGTAATTAGGATTTTTATATATTTAATATATTGGATATATATATGTGTGTGATATTTCATATCCCTTGTTTACGTATCCTGAGATACGGTATCTTAGTATCCTAAGATATAGCTTTTATGACCTAGACTCTAATATTTGAACCAATATCTTTGAGATAGACTCATACAACCTAGAAATAGATAGTTTGGCATAATTGACCGTAGTTTGACCATAGTTGACCAAAGTTTGACTTAGAGTTGACTTAGTTTGACTTTTGACTTAGAATTGGCTTGTTGACCTAAAAGTAGACTAGTTTAACTTATTTTCTTTTCGAAACCTTGTATTGATGTTATATTCTATATCTAGGTCTTCGAGGAACCGTGTCAGACATCTGTGAGACTATTCTTTGGACTTCAGGCGAGTACATTCTCTGATAGTTTCTCATTTGTGATATCCTCTATGTTCATTGTATTTAGTGTAGATATCCATGTTTCTTGACCCGATAGTTACACGGATTGGTATATTCGTATCTCGTCATGAGATGTTATTCCTTGTATATGGTGTATCTTGTGCAAGTCTAGTTTTATTGATTATCTTGTGCATGTACAGACACTGATTCTCGGAAAGATTTGCTACATTCCTAGAGAATTCCGTGCCATAGCATACCATGGTTGGATCTACTATACCAGTCGGGGGTGGAGAGTATTTTAGCATAGATATGTGATCATACCCTCCTTGTGCTTGTCTTATTCCTTATGAGTATTGATCATACACTGCACGTATGATCAACCAGGCCATTATACTCTTGTGCAAGTTCCCAAGCCGATCACATGTTAAGCTAGTACTCACACACTTAGACATTAGTATTCTTGTTCATTGTCATATTGTTCATTCTTGTATTTATTTCCAGTATTTCCTTATTGTATATCTCTTGTATCTATTGTTGCATCTTGTATATTCACATATATTTACTGTTACATAATTTTTATCATTGATTAGAACTGCTGTTAGAGATGGACTCTGCTCCTTTCCTGACTGGATATATTTTTCCCAGATGATACTGAGGAGTGCTACCCTACACATTATGGACCTCAGGATGTTGTGGGTTTAGAGTCAGAGACCCTGTCTTAGGAGGGACTTATCCCAACTGAGATAGATGATCCGGGACTTGTAGCTTCTTAGTATTCTTTTGTACTGGATTTGTCTCCAGCTTCTTTGTTAGTATTCTTTCAGACTCATTGATGTTGTTATTTTAGACTCATGAGTTGTATGTGTCTATTCTACTCTTTATCGTATTCGTGCTCGTTTCTATCTTAGATATGTGATTGAGTATATTGTTATTGTTGGTGGTTCATTATATTGCTAGATAGATTACCCAGACATCGTTCTACCACTGATTCTGCGGCGTAGGCTGGGCATTGTTCCCGACTTGCATCCCTACATCGTGTGCGGATCGTGACACATTTTTAGTGGTGGCCAATGCTGGTCTTTCTTCGAGGTCATAATTAGTGCGATTCGTAGTGGTGCTCTAAATTAAGTACTATTATGAGCCTGTTTTAGGATATAGGTTATAGGCTATAGGCTGAGAATACTCAATCAAATTTAGAAAAAATTCTTTTGATTCATTCAACTATTCTCCTTTGATATTGATACTTGATCCCTTAAACTGTCCTTTCCTTGAGTATCTTACATCATGTGCCATATTGATTCTTTCTTTCGCTTTGTCTCAGGATACCGCCTAAGACTAGATCGCAACAGGAGAGAGCAGCTTCTGAGAGGTCTGCGATATCCTGAGGGTACACACCAATCACTTCTCCGATAATTGGAGTTTCAGCTGCTTTCGGAGGTCCACCACCTACTCAAAGGACTGTGCCAGCTGTATTTGAGGGGCTTCTACCTCCACCTCCTGTGCCAGTTGAGGCAACACAGATTTTTACACTATTTTGTGAGATGCTTGAGGGACAGAGGGCTCAGTCAGAGGCACATCAGAGGCAGACCAATATTTTACGGTAGGGCATCGAGAGTGCTCATCAGCTTGCTCGTGCCGTAGTCGAGATTCTGGTCCAGCAGCAGGTTGCTCCTCAGGTTGCTCAGCTTCGGCCAGGCAATATTTAGGACTTCAAGAAGCTGGAACCTAAGGTCTTGACGGGCATGGAGGAAATCGTCTATGATAATGATTGGCTCGAGGATATTGAGCGTCTTATGAGGGTGTCCCATCTTTTCGAGGATCTGAAGGTTGAGGCGGTAGAACTTTAAATGTTCGACGTCGCTCGTACTTAGTTCAGGAATGAGCCGATTCTTGTTGACACGGGACAGTCTTGGGAGGTATTCAAGGAACTCTTCAAGAAGAAGTTCTTCGCTCAGGCAGACAGGCTAGACTTGGGGAGATAGTTTGAGAGCCTCATTCAGGAAAGCATGTCTGTGGAGGAGTACGCCGTGGAGTTCGGTAGGTTGAGCCAATTTGCTGAGTATTTGGTGAGAGAGTCGGAGGTTTGGGCTATTCATTTTGATGAGGGTCTAAACTGGGAAGTGATAATCCTTATTTCATCTTTTTATGAGATATACTCGGAGATACTTGCGGAGGCACGCAAGGTTGAGCGGGAGTTAGGTTTGAAGCCTAAGAGAGACCGTGATTCTTTTCTGGGGGCCAACAACAATACAATATCTGCCAAATGTCCTCATTTCCAGTCCAGGACTTTCCAACAACCACAGCAGCACCAGACTCTAGCTCGGGCGCCGTTTCACCAGGCACCACAGCAGCAGAGATAGTTACAACAATCTTTCTGCCACTTCTGTAAGAAGCCCAGCCACATCTGGGAAGTTTGTAGGAAGAGGTTGGGAGTTTGTTTGTATTATGGTACTGCAGGGCATCAGCTGAGGGAGTGTCCTTCCAATCCTCGTCGTGCAGTTCAGGGAGCAGCTTCAACTCCGATGGCACAAACGAGACCACCTGCAATACAGTCGACGGGACCGCTTCCGACACAGCAATAGCGTTATGTCCAGCATCAGCAGTAGGGATGTGCACGTCAGGGACGAGTGTTTGCTATGACCGTCGAGGAGGACGAAACCACCCGAGATGTCATTATAGGTTCTATTCTTCTTGATTCCATTCCAGCTTTAGCTTTGTTTGATAGTGGTGCTTTCTATAGTTTTGTATCTATTTCTTTTACTGTGAAGCATGGTTTGGTAGCTGAGTCTTTGCTTAGGACTTGGAAGATCATGACCGGGGGAGTTGAGTGAGTGTCTACTTGTAATGCCACTTTCGAGCTACGACATTGTACTCGGGATGGATTGGTTGAGTAGGCACCGTGCTAGTATAGATTGTAGAGGAGGTAGAGTTTTGTTTGGTCCGCCAGGAGAGCCAGAGTTCGAGTTTGCTAGAGGAGCGTCAGAGCAGAGAGAAGGCATTATTTGTGGAGCTATGGTGGAAGACAAGGAGTTGCCGCATCCATTGATAGCAGAGTTCTTGGATGTATTTCCTAAGGAATTGCCAGGATTTCTGCCATATCGAGATATTAAATTTTCTATAGACTTGGTGCCAGGTGTAGAACCAATTTCGCAATATTTCTATAGAGTAAACAACAACGAGTTGGTCGAGCTGAAGAAACAGGTGGATATTGTACTCTTAAAAATGAAGCTTTGCTTTAACTTTGGCTCTACTTTTCACTCTGGTAGCAGAAGCCATGATATTGAAGATAGAAAATAGGCTGTTAAGGAAAAAAGAAGGAGATGGAAATAGTTTTTTTGTAAATTAAGTGAGGTGACAATTATGACCCCTCCTTTTTGATATTGAATCAAATGGGTCTTCCAAGCAATGGATCGCTACTTGAAATACAGAATACTCAAAGTACTAATTATAATACTTTTAGAATCTATCTAATTTTATATATACATCTAATTGCGTCTATATATTTCATTTTATGAAGCATAATAGTCTACGTCCAACTAGCAGTGGATCGCTACTTCGTTGATCGAACGTGAATGTACAGATAATAACATGAGAGCATAATTGATTTGAGTGACAAATTTAAGATGTCTTTGAAGTATTTCTCAAGTATGCTACTAGCAAACCTGATTACATGGATGAAAAAAAAATCAGGTGTCTATGTGCTCGTTGTCAGAGTAGACGTTACAAAGAAGTGACGGTTGTGAGGGGGCATCTGAACCATTAAGGGTTTTATATGTGATTATGACCGGTGGACATCACAAGGTAAACATTATAAGGAAAGACACTAAGGCTTGTTCGATATATATATGTTATCGAGATGGAATAACCACGACACTAAGTCTTGTCTTATATGTATGAAAAAGAGTAACACGTTCCATCTTAAGCATGAAAGGAAAACTTTATTCTTTGAATGTCACTGTCAGTTTCTACATGCGTCACATTATTGGAGAAAGAACAACGAGGCATTTAGAGTTGGCAAACAAGAACCATCTCATCCACCTATGAGATTAATGGGATATGATATTTAGGAAAAGGTAGAGTATTTATCGACTGTGGTAAAAGATCCAATATCGAACAAGTATGTCGAAGGATTTAGGCATAGTTATAGTTGGATGGATCAAGTAGGGTATCTTCTAGGACTTACCTTATTGGAGAGACAATATGATAAGACACAATCTTGATATCATGCATATTGAAAAGAATGTGTTTTATTATGACTTTAATACTGTTATGGACATTAAGGGAAGGATGAAGGACAAGCCCAAAGCAAGATAAGACATGAGAGAGATATACAAGATTCACAGTTATACTTAATACAAATGGGAGCTAGTAGTTTTGTAAAGCCGTAGCGATATTCACATTAAGCAGGAAAGAAAGATATGCAGCTGGATAGTGGGTTTATGATTTTTTGACGGCTTTGTTTTGAATATATCTAGAAGAATTGATCTCAATGATAGTAAACTTATGGGAATGAAGAGTCACGAATGCTAGGTGTTTATTTAAATATTACTACCTATTGCTCTTAGAGAGATGTTGCCTCCTGCTGTATGGATTTCGTTGGCCAAGCTATCTATATTCTTTAAATATATTTATTCAAGTAAGATGACGATGTAGCATATGGTTCAACTTGAGGAAAAGATTGTCTTGATACTTTTCAAATTAGAAGAAGTCTTTCTTTCTAGCTTTTTCGACAGTATGGACCATCTGTTGATTCATCTACCAAACGAAGCACGTGTCGGTGGACCTGTTCAGTATTAATGAATGTACCAATTTTAAAGATGAAATACTAATATAGGATCCAATTTTTTTAATAAATTATGTAGATATTGTGATCTAAATATTTTTTGATATATATCTTTCACGGTACCTCCATCATCTTAAGAAGAAGGTCCATACTATGGCTAATATAGAGGCTTTGATATGCAAAGAATATATTATCGAGGTGTCACGCCCCAGTCCCAAAATATTGAGGGACGGGACACGTGGCAATGGCCAGCAGCACGCACCGATGGACAACCCAATTTAATGGATCCATCAGGGCATACTTAAGCTGTATATAAGGTCTATAACAACAAGTCAGAACTATCTCATCCACAGAAAAGAGTATAAAATCAACAGCAATAAGGAAAGTAAATTAAACATCCAGTCTCAGCAAAGTATTCGGGGAACAACCCGATATAAAGTATGGTACAATTGTTCTCATAAACAGAAATTAAATAGTTTAATTAAACAGGAAATAACGACTGAGCATGGCGAAGCAATGATTCAGGAGAAGTCCTCAGCGATCACCTCGTCCTCAGCTACGGGTACTGTTCGATGAAGAGCACCTGTTCCGTAGACCTCTGGATAAACCTCGTCTGCAAATCCTGGGGACATAATCCAGATCCAGGTCCTCAGGGGACATAGCAAGGTACAAGAAA
Organism: Iris macrosiphon; assembly: GCA_036927795.1. Lineage (NCBI taxonomy): Eukaryota > Viridiplantae > Streptophyta > Magnoliopsida > Asparagales > Iridaceae > Iris > Iris macrosiphon. Next base: position 141,110,095 of record JAYESA010000007.1, on the reverse strand, counting down.
GCACAAGCCAAAATAAATTCAGTAAAGCAGTTAATGAAACAACAGGGTCAACTATATATCCATCTATGTGAAATGCAAGTTGAGAGCATCACTAAAACTTAGGCTGATACCACTACAAGCTCTGTGTCGGGGAGCCGGTAGCAGCTATACTATGAATTTTACTATGTGTTTACTATGAATTATATATATAATCAGCCTATAGCCTGTGTGTCTCTCCCCACCCAATGTAATCATACATATCATGTCCACGATGCTTCATGTCCACTTCACGTACGATCATATCTAATGCAGTAAGTCATACTATGTCTATGAATATAACATCTAGGAATATCATGTCTATGTCATAAACCTGTATCCTATACAGAATCATCTTGAATATTTCAGGAAGATTCTGTTCATGATCTGTGTCAAGTGTCCTGGGTATAATGTACTTGATAAGACAAGTACCAGAATGTAAAGGGTCTCGAATGTCCATCTCTAATAACATACACAACTCCGCGTACGGGGTTGGCACCCGACTGTAATCGGACGCTAAGTATGCCACACGGCCCTAGGTATAAGCAAGTACAACAAGTATATATGTCAATGAAACAAATAGCAAAAACTGCAGATATTGGCAAGGTACACTTGCCTGGGTTTCCTGTTTCAATTGTAGCTCGAGCTTCAGCTGGATTTCCAAGCAGTACTCCGGTTGCTGAAACAAACATCACCATCAGGTCCAGAAAATATTAATCAGCTAGGAACGCCTGTCCTTGAGTCCAATTTGGAGACAAGGGCAAAAACGTCATTTTCGGGTCAAGGCGGGGTCCAGATGTGGGCCGCTTTGCACCGAAAAACGTGTCAGGGTCAAAGGTCTCCAAATTCACCAAACTTAGTGTCAACAGGTTAAGAACGATGATACAAACCCAACGGAACTTCCAGAATTGGATTCCGATGAGCCGATCACAAAATCGCCCGTCGAGCGGGGCCTGTGGGGCCCGCGACACGCGATTTTGTCAACGTTCTCAGAATCGAACCAAACTTGGCTCACAGGACCAGCGTATTGCTACGAGTCCGATGGTGCAAGTTTCGTCTCGATCTGACGTGTGTACACTAAGTTACAGCAAGAATCAGAATGGTCGGATACGGGACGATGTCCGCGGATACGCACTGATTCCGGTGTGCACGCACATCCGAATCAGCTTCTGCGAAATCCCGCACGTCCGTATCAACGACGCGCACGTATCTGTGAAGACCGCACGTGACCAAGTCGTCCCGTTTGGCGGGGCATACTCGATTCCGGGGTAAAACAGGGTCTGGGTTTTCCTGTTTTTGGATCGCGGTGTACGATCACCACAGGACGCGATGCCCCGAGCGGTTTGTCCGGGCACCGAGAGGGTCACACATGCTACGCGATACAATTTACGGAATTGAATTCTGAGCTACGAGCAAGAAGTTATGGGTACCTGAAGTGGTCCGAGAAACCGAGGCAAAATCGTGTCCTGGACACTGTGTCCGACACAGAAATTAGGGTTTACTGCTCCTTTGGCCGTGTCCGACACACGGCACTGAAACTAGGGTTAGGGTTTTGACACGGACCGGGTCGGATTGAACCCGAATCCGACCCGTTAGGGCCTAGGCGGTTCGGGTCAGTGAACCCGGTCCGGTTCGGTCGGCTCAGTATTGGGTTCGGTTTGGTTCATTACAATTAAACCGGGTTTAATTGGTTTAATTAATTAATTAGTATTTAGGGCTTTTTAAAAATCCATTCGGGATCCAATAAATTCCCGAAAAATTACCCTATGTCTGGTTTTCCATTTTACACCATAAAATATTATTTTCAAAATATTTTAATATTATTCATTATCAATTAAAAATCATTTAATAATTCAAACACCTGTATTTAATTTCAGAAAATTCCTATAAAATTCCAGAAAATTGACAAAAATCCAAATTAATAAATTCTTGAAAATCAGGGGGATTACAATATACCCCCCTTAAGAGGATTGCGTCCTCGCAATCAAAGATTAACCGGTCAGCAGAGATGACATGGTTGCAACCATTGTTCGAAGCACATCAAAAATCAAGGAGCACCTAGGAAAAATTATTTTCCTAAGCATTAAAATTTATTCAATTTCCCAAATATGGGAAATCTGGAAAATTACAGTTTTAGAGAACCAGGTTATCTTTCAAAACTTATCAGGTTAACATTTATAAAACATTCTGAATTATTGGCAAGTTCAAAATTAACACTAGGTTATCAATTATTAACAGGTTTAAAGTTAACCCTAGGTTATCAATTAATAGCAAGTTAAAATTACCAAGTTAAGTCTGGGGTCACGAACCAGCAGGCACGAATTATAACAATACTAGAAACAGAAAAACTATAAAAACTTACGCGCATTAGCTACTCATTGGTTCTGCGCGTCTTCCAAAGTCATCACGAAGGCTTGTCCGCGTCCTGGTGGATTCCTCTGTTGCTGTTGCTGCTGCTGGGCTTGTTGGAAGAGTGCCGCTTGTGGTGCCAATGGTGGCCTTGGCTGATACCCTCCTGGTGCTGGTAGAGCTTGTTGGTTTGCTCTTGGTGCTCCTCCTCGATGATAAGGACAATCCTTGGCTAAGTGTTGATTGGTTGCGCAAATCAAGCATAATCCTAACTTACGTCTGCAGTCCTTCTCCGTATGGCCTACCTTGCCACAGTATTGACATGTAGGTAATGTCTGCGAAGAGGCTCTGGTTGGCTGGTGTATATGAGGCCTCTTTGCAGCTTCTTCTTGTGGTGATCTGGCTGATGTGGAAGACCGTTTCAGACTGGTCTCTCTCCTGGTGACGCATTCCATGCGTCGGGCTGCAGCGAGAACGTCCGAGTACGAAGTGGGTGCGACAGATCCAATCAATTTCTGTAGCTCGATGTTGAGTCCGTCAAAAAACTTCTCGGCCTTCTCTACTTCTGTTGGGATCAAAGTAGGAGCTAAGCGACTCAGACGAATGAACTCGGCATTGTACTCTTCCACCGTCATAGCTTCCTGGGTGAGGCGATTGAACTTGTCCCTCAGTTCTGATCGAGCGATGGCCGGAATGTACATCTCTTGAAAGAGTCTGGAGAACTCTTCCCAAGTGACTCGGTCTGGTCCGATCCTGGTCTCTTCAGATATCCACCAGTGATGGGCATTGTCCGTCAACTGCATTCTGACGGCGGTCATCCAACGTTCCCTCGGTAGTTCAGCTGCTTCCAACTGGTGTTGTATATTGGTTAGCCACTCATGAACTTCGGTTGGTCCTTCTTTGCCCGAAAAGGTACGGGGCTTGAGTTGACGGAAATCAGTGATAGATCCCGTCGCTGGTCGCCTAGCTTGTGGGTTCACTTGCTCCAATGCGTTTACTAGGCTGGTTCTTAGGTACTCTGCCTCCTGACGATGTGCCTCCTGTTGAACTTGCTGTTGGGCTTGCATCATGGCGTAAAACATCTGAAACATCTGCTGCCCGTCCATTGCTTGCCCTGGTGGAAAGACAGGTATCTGTGGAGGGAACTGCGGCGGAGGTGGGAAATCATCGCGCCTGAACCTTGAGTTATGCGGTTCAGCTTGACCACCTTGAGAGGATTGCCCTCTGTTCTCTGATATAACTCCATCTCCATAGGTAACCACAGCGTCTTGTGGCGTACTCAAAGGAATTTCGTCTTCAATTCTTGGATCCATCTTTCTGCATCCAAAATAAAATATAAGAATCGCACAAGATTCAAGGCAGGATGCAAATCAAAAATTAATTCGAGTACGATACAGATATCAAGAACGTTTTCAAGCAAGTGGATGAGATCCTAAAAACTTATCCTATCTTATGGCAGGCCTGTTCGGTCCCTAAGTTGAAATCGAACAATTTAGTCGTTGACCTGCATGGGCCACCACAAAAACCATGTCACGCCCCAGTCCCAAAATATCGAGGGACGGGACACGTGGCAATGGCCAGCAGCACGCACCGATGGACAACCCAATTTAATGGATCCATCAGGGCATACTTAAGCTGTATATAAGGTCTATAATAACAAGTCAGAACTATCTCATCCACAGAAAAGAGTATAAAATCAACAGCAATAAGAAAAGTAAATTAAACATCCAGTCTCAACAAAGTATTCGGGGAACAACCCGATATAAAGTATGGTACAATTGTTCTCATAAACAGAAATTAAATAGTTTAATTAAACAGGAAATAACGACTGAGCATGGCGAAGCAATGATTCAGGAGAAGTCCTCAGCGATCACCTCGTCCTCAGCTACGGGTACTGTTCGGTGAAGAGCACCTGTTCCGTAGACCTCTGGATAAACCTCGTCTGCAAATCCTGGGGACATAATCCGGATCCAGGTCCTCAGGAGACATAGCAAGGTACAAGAAAGCACAAGCCAAAATAAATGCAGTAAAGCAGTTAATGAAACAATAGGGTCAACTATATATCCATCTATGTGAAATGCAAGTTGAGAGCATCACTAAAACTTAGGCTGATACCACTACAAGCTCTGTGTCGGGGAGCCGGGTAGCAGCTATACTATGAATTTTACTATGTGTTTACTATGAATTATATATATAATCAGCCTGTAGCCTGTGTGTCTCTCCCCACCCAATGTAATCATACATATCATGTCCACTTCACGTACGATCATATCTAATGCAGTAAGTCATACTATGTCTATGAATATAACATCTAGGAATATCATGTCTATGTCATAAACCTGTATCCTATACAGAATCACCTTGAATATTTCAGGAAGATTCTGTTCATGATCTGTGTCAAGTGTCCTGGGTATAATGTACTTGATAAGACAAGTACCAGAATATAAAGGGTCTCGAATGTCCATCTCTAATAACATACACAACTCCGCGTACGGGGTTGGCACCCAACTGTAATCGGACACTAAGTATGCCACACGGCCCTAGGTATAAGCAAATACAACAAGTATATATGTCAATGAAACAAATAGCAAAAACTGCAGATATTGGCAAGGTACACTTGCCTGGGTTTCCTGTTTCAATTGTAGCTCGAGCTTCAGCTGGATTTCCAAGCAGTACTCCGGTTGCTGAAACAAACATCACCATCAGGTCCAGAAAATATTAATCAGCTAGGAACGCCTATCCTTGAGTCCAATTTGGAGACAAGAGCAAAAACGTCATTTTCGGGTCAAGGCGGGGTCCAGATGTGGGCCGCTTTGCACCGAAAAATGCGTCAGGGTCAAAGGTCTCCAAATTCACCAAACTTAGTGTAAACAGGTTAGGAACGATGATACAAACCCAACAAAACTTCCAGAATTGGATTCCGATGAGCCGATCACAAAATCGCCCGTCGAGCGGGGCCTGTGGGGCCCACGACACGCGATTTCGTCAACGTTCTCAGAATCGAACCAAACTTGGCTCACAGGACCAGCGTATTGCTACGAGTCCGATGGCACAAGTTTCGTCTCGATCTGACATGTGTACACTAAGTTACAGCAAGAATCAGAATGGTCGGATACGGGACGATGTCCGCGGATACGCACTGATTCCGGTGTGCACGCACATCCGAATCAGCTTCTGCGAAATCCTGCACGTCCGTATCAACGACGCGCACGTATCTGTGAAGACCGCACGCGACCAAGTCGTCCCGTTTGGCGGAGCATACTCGATTCTGGGGTAAAACAGGGTCTGGGTTTTCCTGTTTTTGGATCGCGGTGTACGATCACCACAGGACGCGATGCCCCGAGCGGTTTGTCCGGGCACCGAGAGGGTTACACATGCCACGCGATACAATTTACGGAATTGAATTCCGAGCTACGAGCAAGAAGTTATGGGTACCTGAAGTGGTCCGAGAAACCGAGGCAAAATCGTGTCCTGTGTCCTGGACACTGTGTCCGACACAGAAATTAGGGTTTACTGCTCCTCTGGCCGTGTCCGACACACGGCACTGAAACTAGGGTTAGGGTTTTGACACTGACCGGGTCGGATTGAACCCGAATCCGACCCGTTAGGGCCTAGGCGGTTCGGGTCAGTGAACCCGGTCCGGTTCGGTCGGCTCAGTATTGGGTTCGGTTTGGTTCATTACAATTAAACCGGGTTTAATTGGTTTAATTAATTAGTATTTAGGGCTTTTTAAAAATACATTCGGGGTCCAATAAATTCTCGAAAAATTACCCTATGTCTGGTTTTCCATTTTACACCATAAAATATTATTTTCAAAATATTTTAATATTATTCATTATCAATTAAAAATCATTTAATAATTCAAACACCTGTATTTAATTTCAGAAAATTCCTAGAAAATTCCAGAAAATTGACAAAAATCCAAATTAATAAATTCTTGAAAATCAGGGGGATTACAGAGGAGGTATCAAACCTCTGCTCAATTATTTTGATACGTATGTCAAGACAAATTCAGAATAAGGTTCCAAGGAATGACGAAGCCATGGGATATGCATGATACAATAGAGGCTTGTAAATATTCAATATGATGGGCAAGCCTAGTGCTAGTAAGAAACAATGGTTGGAGGACGATAAGTTGGAAGCAACATATCATCACTACCAAAATAATACAGATTAGCGATGCATAAAAATATCGCTAAACTGTAAAAAAATATCGCTAAAGTAATTTAGCGATGTATTTAGTGACGTTTACATTTTGTCGCATATTTGATGGTCGCAAACGGGCGAAACATCGCTATTAGTCGCTATAGCGACATAGATTAGCGACGTTAGCACGTCGCTATTTTTTTTATATTTAGCGATGTTTAGCGTTGCAACGTCGTCGTATTAGCGCCAAATACTATGTCGAGAAACATCGCTAATATTTTTGTACTTAGCGACATTTTGCTACGAAATTGGCTACGTCTGGATGTGTAAGCCCCCTGATTTTCGGAATTTTAATTTGCAATTTCTCGGGATTTTTCGATAATAAAAACCCAGGCCTTTGGCAATTCAATGATTTTTAATTGCGGTTTATTCATATTAAAATATTATGGAAATAATATTTTATGGTGTAAAATGGAAAACCGGACACAGGGTAATTTTTCGTGAATTTATTGGACTCCGGAAACCCGTTTAAAGCCCTGTAAACCGATGTAGAATTAAACCGAATTAAATCCGTGCCAACGCCCGACATCCCCATGAGAGCCGAAGCCAAGCCCAAGGAGCGTGACCCAGCCCGAATCCTAGGTCTAACCCTAGTCCAATTTCGGTTTGTATAAATACATATTTTTCCTTAAGTTTCTCCACAAAGAAATAAAAAGAAAAAGAAAACCAATTACCAAATCCCTAATTTCTAATTATCCCTAAATTCTAACCTAACCCTAACCCTGAGCCGCCACCCGCAGCCAGGCCCGACTCCGGCGGATCACCCCTCTCCTCCTCCTGCTCTCCCCTCGCTCCGTCGTCTTCTCCGACGAGCTCTGGCCTCTCTGCCCTAGCCCGCTGCCCTGTCACCCTATCTCCGCCGTCCCACCAGTCATCTTCCCCTTCACCGCAGAGCCCAGCACCATCACCACCACCATCTCCACCTTCACTGCCCTAGCCGAAAACCGACGACGGCCACAGCCGCCCAAACTCCTCGGTCTCCGCCTCCGGCTTCACCCGACTCCCGCCGACCACCACGCTGACGCCGCTGTGCCCGCCCCGGTCCCCTCCTTCCTCCTCGAGCCCCCGCACCACCGCCTTCTTCCCAGCCCAGCGCCTCGCCGCTGTCAGCCACCGCGGTCTCCCCGAGCCCCTGCTGCCCCTCGAGCCGCCTCCTTCCGTCCAGTTCTGCCACTGTGGCCAGCCCCCGCTCCGACCCATACCTCCTGAACCTCCTCCCTCTTCTTCCTCCTCCGCCCTACCTCTCCGACGAGTCAGCGCCTCCGCCTCCGCGAGCAGTCCGGCCGCCCCGCAGCCCTTGGCCGCCTCCGTCGTGTCCAAACAGCAGAGCCCTAGGCCAAGACGCGGCCTGGACACGACACAGAGCAGCAGAGGACACAGGGACACAGCAGAGGACTCCCGGACACAGCCCTAACCCTAACCCTAGGCGTGTCGGACACGAGATTGACACCAAAGAACTCAGTTTTTCAGACCACTTCAGGTATTCATAACTTCTTGCTCGTAGCTCGGATTTCGATTCCGTAAATTATATCGCGTAGCCTGTATGACCCTCTCGGTGCCAGGACAAACCGCTCGGGGCATCGCGTCCTGTGGTGATCGCACACCGCGATCCAAAAACAGGAAAAATTAAACCCTGTTTTACCCCGGAACTGAGTACGCCCCGCCAAACGGGACGACTTGGTCGCACGCGATCTTTACCGAATCGTGTGTGACGTTGATACGGACGTGTGGGATTTCGCAGAAGTCGATTCGGATGTGCGTGCACACCGAAATCAACGCGTATCCGCCGACACCGTACCGTATTCGTCGATTCTGAAACATGCTGTAACTTTGTGTACACACGTCGGATCGAGACGAAACTTGCGCCATCGGACTCGTAGCAATACGCTGGTCCTGTGACCCAAGTTTGGTTCGATTCTGAGAACGTTGACAAAATCGCGTATCGTGGGCCCCACAGGCTCCACTTGACGGGCGATTTTGTGATCGGCTCACCGAAATCCAATTCTGAAAGTTCCGTTGGGTTCGTATCATCGTTCCTGACTTGTTGACACTAAGTTTGGCGAATTTGGAGACCTTTGACCCTGACGCGCTTTTCGGTGCAAAGTGGCCCACATATGGAACTCGCTTTGGCCCGAAAATAACCTTTTTGCCCCTGTGTCCAAATTGGACGTAAGGACATGCATTTTTAGCTATTTGGCATCTTCTGAGACTGTTGGTGATATTTATTACAGCTTTTGGAGTAGTCCCTACCGGATCCACCGATACCAGGACAACAGTTGATATTCGGACATCAGGCAAGTGTACCTTGCCAAACTTTGCAGTATTGTTACATATTTTTCTTGCTTCATTATATTGCTGTGCATGCTTAACATAGGACCGTGTGATGTACTTAGCGTCCGATTATTAGTCGGGTGCCAACACTGTACGCAGTGTTGGGTACGGTCATCTAGAGATGGACATTCGTGACACTTTATATTCTCGTACTTGTCTTATCAAGTACCATATGACCCAGGACACTTGACACTATTCATGAGGCAGGATCTTTCCGAGATATTCGTGGTGATTCTGTATAGGATACATGACTTGACAGAAGTACTATATTCTTAGATACTTTATGACTTGTTGTATTTAGCTATGATAGCGCTTGACATTGACATGAGACGTTATGGACATGATATGCGTGGTTACATTGGGTGGGGAGAGACACACAGGCTACAGGCTGATTATATATATATAAAACATAGTAAACACATAGTAAAATACATAGTTATTGCTGCTACCGGCTCCCAGACACAGAGCTTGTAGTGGTCTCAGCCTGAGTACTCGTGATGCTCTCATTTGCATTTTCACATAGATGGTTACATACTTACCCTATTTATTTCATTATCTGCTGCACTGCATTATTTATTTTGGCATGAGCTTTCTTGTACCTTGCTATGTCCCCTGAGGACCTGGATCCGGATTTTGTCCCCAGATTTTGCAGACGAGTTTTATCCCGAGGTTTACGGGACCGGAGCAGGAGCTGATCCAGGAGCTGTACCGCCATCCGAGGACGAGGTCTTAGCTGAAGACTTCTCTTGAGCATCCATGTTCATGCTCAGCTTTTATTATTTATTTCAGTCTTTTATATTCTGGTCTGTTGAACCATTGTACTAGATATTTATCGGGTTGTTCTCCGAAGTACTTTGTGAGAATAGATGATGATTTACATTCCTTATTTATTCTGTGGATCATATTTTATATCTTGTGTGGATGAGATTAGTTGTGCCTTGATTGTCGTAGACTTGTTTTACAGCTTAAGTATGCCCTGATGGATCCATTATATTGGGTTGGTCCATCGGTGCGTACTGCTGGCCATTATCACGCGTCCAGTCCCTCGGCATTTTGGGACTGGGGCGTGACAGGATGACATGGCCAATATTGCCATGTTATCATATTAGCGACGTTTAGCGACTAACTAGCGACGTTCATGGTATAGAATAGCGACGTTCTGATACCCATTAGTGACGTTATGTTATGTCACAATTCATCACTAAATGTCGCTAATCTTGTAAAAAAATAAAAATATATATAGAATGTAAAATAGTTTCCATAACAATCTGCCTGCTGTTTGTACAAATAGATTCACAGTTTATAAAAATAGACCCAGAGCAACCATCCGTTGAATTTTTTGGGTTCGTCGATCCCTTCAGTGGAACACTCAACACTAGTAATTTACATATGCAGTCGATATAGATAAAAGTATAAGAGTCTAAAATGAATAGTATTGTAGTTGATAAACAAATAAATATAATATCCCCATGTCACACAAATATAATATCCCCAAAGTCTAAGAGCCTAAGAGTGAAATATATATACAAAAGACCCAAAAATGTGATAATGTTTCACAAATAAACAAATAATCTGTCCAACGTAGGACTAATGCTGATCAGGAGGAGGAGGAGCACAGTCGCACAACTGGATATGAGAAAGTCTAACTACTCTTGTGACATTATTAGCGATGTCGAATTAGAAGGAGGCAGTATCGTCGGTGTCTATACAGGTGGAACAAGAGGACGTATCTGCTCAAATGCTACTCGTCTAGCATTGTATAAATCTATGGAACCTATTATTGATGCCACGCTATGCTGTATTGATGCGGCCAGATCCGTAATGGTCTGCTACATCGTCTCACTCATTATACTGAGCTCCATAATGCTTCGCTCGAGCGTATCAAAACGTGTTTTGATCGTCGCATCGTCCGCCTACGGCTGGGACTGGGGCAACTCCGTAATCCTCCGAATTATCTCATCACACAGAGATGAAATATGATGGTCTACTCTGTCACTCCCCAGTCCCAAAATACGTAGGACTAGGAATACGTAAGCATGCCAGCCGTATGTATATGGCAACTCCAATATATGAAAATCATAACACATACGTACGTTGTATATGAAAGATAATTCATAAGTGGTACATATATAAGTCACAGGCATACTAAATCTCATCCATAGACGCAAATAAAGAATATCAAAATAAATAACTGAAGATGTCTCAAGTACGAAGTATCAAAAGAATAATAGTCGGGTGGAGATAAATCTACTACCAATCGACTAAATCAACTAAATAATAGAGGAGGTCAGAACTCCAATATAAATAAAATACTAAATAAATAGTAGCAACTAATAAGTCCATCAGCTAAGAGATGATCATGGATGCTCGGGAGGTAAGACCTCCCCGACAGAAGATGAAGAATCAGGACCTGATATGTACTCCTGCAGATAGTCCTGATCGTCTGCACATGACAAGGGACCAGGTCCTTAGAGGGACATAACAAGTACACAAAAAATTAATATGCCACTATCTACAATATATCATAAAGGAATATAGACAGAGAAATATAAAAGGTGTGCTATTGCTAACTATTCTATGTGCTCATGCAATCGAGGACAACATTTAACGCCAGGGGCAGACTGACGACGAGTACACGAGTAGCGCTCAAGTGAGTCACTAGCAAAATACCGAGTAATGGAAAATGAAGCACAAGGAAAAACTGACTTAGACACGACACAACATTACCCAAGCATCTAGTGTATGTCCTCCCCACCCAATGTATCTATAAGTCGAGTCTAAATCAGCCAAAAAACTATTATAAACCATGTACTTCTGTTTAATCAAGGGAGGAACGAATCAAGAATCCAATCATAACTAATCAGGTAATAATACACATACTCTAATTTTATGCATGCAACTTTTCGTGTCCAAATATGTGTCAACATGATAGATGGCTCTTCTACTAACAACAATATAAAATTTAAAATAAACAAGTCTAAGTAAATAATCAACGAAGTATATCAAATATGAGAAAATTGGACAATCATGAAAATATTATAGTAGGGCAAGGTATATTTGCCTTCTCCAGAAAAGGATGGTCATAACTAAAGACGTCGTCCAATCTACCCCGTTACATAAATAAAATAAGTTAGATTCTAAGAGAGTGGTTGAATCGGTTTCTATTCTAATATATTTAATTCTGAATAAATTACCCTAAAATACTATTTTAATCATTAATATTAGAATTTTAGTAATTTTTGGAATTTATAACTAATATATTTAATTTTACGAATTTTGGGACCCGTGGCACGCAAATCGAGGCAATCCATTGACTGAAAAGTCAACCGACACAAACTCAAATTTTGGGCATGAATTCCTATATATTTTAGTGTCACAAGTATGCTAGAATTTATGGCTCATACGGATTCAAAATTGTTTGAAAATTATTGCACATACAAAATCGTATTATGCAATGGTGGTTGATTGCTAACCTAGAAGTTTTACGGAATTAAAAGTACAGTAACAATTCAAATTAAATTCTAAAAAAATATGTCGATGGTCTCGATGTTAGATTTCTGAAACTTCAAACGGTTCATGATTCAGATTCCTGGTTCTTCCGAAATCGTAAAAACACCGAGACGCGTCTATTTTCGGACATGTTGTGCTCTATGAATTTTCTATAATTTAATATTCAGAATTTTGTGAAATTTTTGACATATTTTGAAAACTAACCTCACCACGATTCTAACGTAAGAAATTGTGATACGTTTAGAGTGCGAAGCTATCCGCAATGGCTTTTGGAAGATCGAAGAACCCAAGATGACAATCCTCCTTAATCTCTCTCTCTCTCTCTCCTTAAATAATCGGATGATTAGGGTTATAATACACACACACACACACACACACACACACACACACACACACATATATATATATATATATATATATATATATATATATATATATATATATATATATGGTCAACGGCTGAAAAAAGAGAATAGACTGGACATGCTAGAATCTGGTTGGGCGGTTTGTTTATATTATTTGTTTTTGATTTGCCTTTATCCAAACATTATTTAAGTCATTTTAAGTTGAAATAACTCAAATAAAATAGTAAAAATAATCATAAAAATCTAGAAAAATTATAAAAATATATTTTGAACCCACAAACCCTAGAAAAATACTTGGGGCCGTTTTATGTTCATAGGTTTCCTACTATAATTACTAGAAGCTCTAAAAATTATTTTTACCTATTTAAATCAAAATAAATATTAAACATATTCCAAAAATTCTGAAATAAAATCCAAAATCCAAAAAATGTAAAATATTATTTTATATTCTAAAAAATTACTTGGGTACATTCTATGTTCATTGTCTTGCACAATAAATTCTAGAAGTCCTAGAAAATTAGTTATTAGACTATTTTAAAACCAAATAAATCCAAATAAATTCTATAAAATTTCAAATAAATTATAGCAAATATATTTAAGTATTTTAACCCTAAAGTAAATGTTTGGTAGAAAAATATAGAAGTATGGTCTACAGTAAATCATGAAAGCCCTAAAAAATTATGTTTTCTAGGTTTTAATTATCTAAAAATCCTAAAAAAATCCAAGAAATTCCAAAATAGCCTAAAAATGATTATAAGTCCTAGTATGAGTATCCATGAGCTATATGAACCTTAGAGTTACATTATTATTCTTACAAAACTATACGTAGTATTTTAAAAACACAAAATTCTCATAAGATTACAAGTGTATTCTAATTATTATTGTTATTATTAGCATATGATACTATTATTTCTTCTCGTTTCGACAAATTCCTATTTATAATTAAAAATTCTAATAAAATAGGGGAGGTTACAAACTCTCTCTTGCGGGACTCGCACCGACTCCTGGGAAGGCTGTAGGGTATGCATACTGGTAGAGGGGGTCCTAGAGGACTGCATCACAACGTAGGCGCAGTAGGATCCCGTACCATAGTACGTACCCCTTTGAAGACCACTAACATAGGTCATCCATAGCTCGTCATCCGACAAAACTAGGTAAGCCGGGGGCTGCGAGGAAGTACCGGCCTCTCCTTTGGGAGGTGCAACAGCAGCCCCTTGCGTCGACCGCTCCCGGAGCCGTAGATACTCATTCTAGAAATATACGAATCACTCAGTAATCATAATTCTTAATATCCCCTCATCCTAAACTTAAACATTAATATCTAAGCTAGTTATTACTAAGTACGTGGATATTTATTTGCATATTTTTTAAGTTATTTTAAAATTAACAAAACGTAAAGTAATACTTGCATAACTCTGCGTGGCCCTCTCATCGATGAGCTTTTTGCCCTATCGATGGGTTACGAGAAAGGCAGTCACCATCTTAGTGTCCTCACACCTCTGGGCCTATTTAAAATATATTGTGTTACGTCCCGATTCCAAAGAATCAAAAGTAGCCATGGTCGTGATATCGTACAAGCATAGATTGCACTTGTACAAGGCAAAAAGATAGATAAGTCATGGTATTTCTCAGGAACATCGATATAGCAGTAGAAATAAGCAAAAAATTGAAGTCACAAAAGAATAGATTGAAAAGCATCTCTTTATTTGTAAACCCCCCAATTTTTTTTAGATTTTAGATTTTATTACTTTTATTATTGGTATTATGAATTTATTGAGATAAAGGAAGAATTTTTCATTATTTTAGCTAATTAGAATAATATTAAATTCATGTATAGATATTTTTTATAAGTAATTAATTATATATATTTCACAGAAAATATATTTTTGGGTGTACAACTATTATAAGAGTATTGTAGAATTTTCTGGAAATTAATTGGGGTTCAAACATATATATATATATATATATATATATATATATATATATATATATATATATATATATATATATATATATGTGGTTAAATTAATAAATATTAATAAACCAAACCATAAAACCCAAAATCTGTATTATGAATTTATTGAGATAAAGGAAGATTTTTCATTATTTTAGCTAATTAGAATAATATTAAATTCATATATAGATATTTTTGTATATGTAATTAATTATATATATTTCACAAAAAATATATTTTTGGGTGTACAACTATTATTAGAGTATTGTAGAATTTTTGGAAATTATTTGGGGTTCAAACCTATTTATAAATAGCTATATATATATATATATATATATATATATATATATATATATATATATATATATATATATATATATATATATATATATATATATTAGTAAACAAAACCCTAAAACCCAAAATCTAAATCTATACCGAAATTAAACCAAACCTGAAATTACCAACACCTGAAACCCAATTTCCTACTGCTACATTAATCGAACAACCCTTGACCACTTCCTCTCCCTGAAACCGACCTCCGACCGCCCATTTGCCCTTCCGAAACCCCTGACCCCTTCGATTTTCTTCACTCCCTATATATACCATAGACTAGACCAGACCCCCTTAGTCTTTATCTCCTGCGTCCAGACGAACCCCAACGACCACCGTCAACCACCGCCCACAACCGCCGACGGCAACAACAACAGAGTTCGTACGGAGAACAGGCCACTCGCGACCCCATTTTCTCGGTGAATTTTCTTCCATCTCGCTCTATTATTTTTTGTTTTGATTGATTCATTGTAACCACAACATAACCCAAATCAAGAACCTTCAATTAGATTTTTATTTACAGTTTTAAATTGTGTGTAAATTGACTTGAAAGTTTGACGAAAATCTAATTTTAAAATAATTTAAAAACTGTCTCAAACTCCCATATTTCAAGCCTATTTTTCTCCCAGAATATTAACCATTTTAAAAATGTACTTGAACAGTAATTTAGACAACATAACCGAGTTTTAATCTCTTTAATTAGTTTAATTTATTCAATTTTTTACTACTGATTATTCAGCGTTGAATTTGACCAAAAACTTGATTTCATAACCCAAAATTTCTCGATACGGGGTGTGTTCCGCCAAACAAAGTGACTACGTCATGTGAGAATTTTACCGAAAGACGCGTATCAACGCAGACATGTGAGATTTTGTGGAACTTGATTTGGATGTGCATGCACACCGGAATCAACACATCCGTTAAAAAATATCGTATCGGCCTATTCTGACACTTGTCATAACTTCGTATGTGCTTGTCATTTCGCAACGAAACTTACAGCATAGGATTCGCAGCGTTACGCTGGCCCAGTAACCCAAGTTTGTTTTAATTCTGAGAATGTTGACGAAACACCGTTTTTCGGGCCCTACGGTTCTACTTGACGGGTGATTTCGTGACATGCTCATCGAAATTCAGTTTTGGATATTCCGTTGGGTTCGTATCCTCGTTCTTAACTCGTAAACACTAAAATTGCTAAATTTAGAGAACTTTATCTTTGGCATATTTTTCGATACAAAGTGGGCCACATGTGGACCCCGTATTAATCCAAAATTGTCAATTCTATCCCTGTGTCCAAATTGGACTTATGGGTAGTCAATCCTAGTTATTTTTAGTATTCTGAGAGAAATGATGATGTTTGTTTCAGCATCCGGAGATGTACTTGTAGATTTTACTATTACAGGAGCACTTGACGGAGTTCAGAGCGCAAGCAAGTGTGCCTTGCCAAATTTGGATGATCCTGTTATATGAATTGCCTGTATTCTTTATATATATACTTCTATGATGTACCTGTTCAACCTAGGACCGTGAAACGTTGCTTAGCGTTCGAACAAGATTCGGGTGTCAACGCCGTACGCAAAGTCGTATAACGTCATTTAGAAGAGTTGATTCCACGATCCTATTTTTGTGTGCTTGCTTTCACAAGTACGTCAGACTGTAGGACACTTGATACTATTTAATGTGACAGAATCTTCTTGAGTTATTCATGGTGATTCTGTATAGGCTTACAAGATTCTTGATATGAGACTTGCATATATAGAGATATCATTATGACTCGTTATACTAGCTAAAGGTCATGATCTTGCGTGTTATGGACATAAGACATTGTGGACATGAGACATAAGGTTACCTTGGGTGGGGAGAGACACATATGCTATAGGCTGATTATATATATATATATATATATATATATATATATATATATATATATATATATATATATATATATTATACTACTGTAGACTACTTGCTGCTATGGGCTCCCCGACACAGAGCCTGTAGTGGATTCAGCCTGAGTACTAGTGATGCTCTCATTTATATTTTACTTAGCTGGTTACATTGCTTGCCCTGAGGATCTATTTTTATTTACTGTATTTTATTTAGCTCGAGTGTTTCTTGTACCTTACTATGTCCCCTGAGGACCTGGATCCGGATTATCTCCCCAGGTACAGTAGAGGAGGATAACCCGGAGGTTTACGGGACATGAACTGACGTTGGAGAAGTATTGGCACCAGAGGACGAGGTTGTGCCAAAGGATTTCTCCTGAGTACTCAGTTACTTATCTAGTTATTTATGCTTAGTGATATTTTATACTTGGACTTATTAACATATGTATTACTGTTATTCTCTTTTCTTTATTGTGACGGGTTATTCCCCGAGACACTACTTATTTGGACTTGATGATGGACTATTTTTTATCTAATATTTTGACTGGTCTATCATATTGATTTGTGTTTACTTTCTGTAGATGAGACTAGAATTATACTGTGATAGATGATGTAGACTTGTATTTATATTTGCTACAGCATAAGTGCACTCTAACGGGTTAATTAAATTGGGTCAGTCCATTAGAGTTGTGCTGTTGGCCATTACCACGTGACTAGTCCCTCGGTATTTTGGGACTGGGCATGACATAGTTTTTATGGTGGCCAATACAGGTCTATGAATATATTGCTTTGGTTTCAACTAAGGAATCGAGCAAGCCTGCAAATTAGGATAGAATAAATTATAGGATCTCATCCACTTGATGACCTATTCTTGACCTCTATATCGACTTCAAAATAATTTTTTGACTTGCATCTTGCCTTGATTCCTCAGTACGACTCTCATTGTTTACTTTTTGTGTAGAGTAATAGATCTACGAGCCAGCGATGAGACTCCCGTGGGTACACTGCAAGGTGCTGTGGTCACCTACGATGATGGGGTGACGCCATTAAGTAGAGATCCCTCCACTCAACAAAGCAATCAAGCAGAACAACACGCCTCGAGGTTCCGGCGAGATGATATTCCACCACCATCGTAGTTTACTCCACCAATGCCTATTTTTCCACCAGGATAACAGATGTTCCAAATATTCTATGCAATGATGCAAGCACATCAGCAGGTTCATCAAGATGCTCGGCGTTACCAGGCAGAGAACCTGAGGAATAATATAGTGACCGCACTGGAGCAGGCGAACCCACCAGCTAGACGGCCATCGACGGGATCTATCATTGATTTTTGCCAGCTGAAGCCCCATACATTTTCTGGCAAGGAGGAGCCCACTGAAGTTTATGAGTGGCTCACAAACACTCATCACCAATTGGAAACAACCAAGCTTCCGAGGGAGCGTTGGATGACTGCCGTCAGGATGCAGTTGACGGGCAATGCTCATCAATGGTGGCTATCTGAGGAGAGACGGCTGAAACCAGACCGAGTCACTTGGGAGAAGTTCTCTAGACTCTTCCAGGAGATGTACATTCCAGCCATTGCCAGAGCAAAACTTAGGGATATTGTCATGCCCCAGTCCCAAAACATCAAGGGACTAGACACGTGGCAATGGCCAGCAGCACACACCGATGGGCAAACCCAATTTAATGGACCCATCAGGATGTACTTAAGCTGTAATACAATAATCGGGGTCTGCTACTCTCATCTACAAAAATGAATACAACAATATCAGAATTATAAAGCAATAACAAGTCTTGATTAAAACATAAGTCGGGGAACAACCTGATAATGAGTTTGATACATCAACTCAATAAACTGGAAATAAAGAGTCTAACAATAGAAAATAACTGAGTATAGAATGTGCATATACTCAGGAGAAATCCTCAGCTATTACCTCGTCCTCGGTTCCTGGTACTGCTCCGAGAAGTGCTCCTGTTTCGTACACCTCAGGATAGATATCTTCTGCTAACCATGGGGACATAATCCATATCCAGGTCCTCAGGGGACATAGCAAGGTACAGATAATACAAGCCAAAATAAATGCAGTGCAGCAATAAATAAAACAATAGGGTAATTATAAACCAGCTAAGTGATATGCAAGTGAGAGTTTTAGTCATATTCGGGCTGAGACTACTATAGGATCGGTGTCGGAGAAACCCATAGCAGTATTCTCTCGAAGGGCCAGTAATGTACCAAAGCTCTGTGTTAGAGTCTAAGGCATTTCAAGTAAAGTAATATATTTATGTATAATCAGCCTTTTGTATGGTAAATCTCTCCCCACCCAATGTAATCACACGTCACAGGTTCACGATGTCTCATGTCCATGTCACGCAAGATCATATCTAATGCAACAAGACTTAATAAAATTTAAGCATGTACAATGTATATGTCCAAATCCTGTATCCCATACAGAATCAGCATGAATATCTCAGAAAGATTCTGTCTCATGAATAGTGTCAGGTGTCCTGGGTTATAACGTACTTGATAATGCAAATACGAGAATGTAAAGGGTCACGATAGCCATCTCTAGTTGACATTACATAACTCCGTGTACGGTGTTGGCACCCGACTATTAATCGGACGCTAAGTAAGTCACACGGTCCTAGGTTTAAGCATGTACAAAAGATAAATAAGTCAAAGAAATATGTAACAAGAACTGCAATGTTTGGTAAGGTACACTTGCCTGGATTTTGTTTACCAACTGCGGCTCTGGTTTCAGCGGGTTCTGCAGGTAATTCTCCGGTTGCTGAAATAGACATCAACATCAGATTCAGAAGACATCAAATAGCTAAAAACGCTTGTCCTTGAGTCCAAATTGGACACAAGTGCAAAAATGACATTTTCAGGTCAAGGCAGGGTCCATATGTGGGCCGCTTTGCACCAAAAAATGTGTCAGGGTCAAAGGTCTCCAAATTCATCCAACTTAGTGTCAACAGGTCCAGAACGATGATACGAACCGAATGGAACTTCCAGAATTGGATTCCGATGAGCCGATCACAAAATCGCCCGTCAAGTAGAGCCGTGGGGCCCACGATACTCGATTTTGTCAACGTTCTCAGAATCAAACCAAACTTGGGTTACAGGACCAGCGTATTGCTACGAGTCCGATGGCGCAAGTTTCATTTCGATCTGATGTGTATACACAAAGTTACATTAAGATTCAGAAAAGGCGGATACGGGGCGTTGTCGGCGGATACACGTTGATTCTGGTGTGCACGCACATCCAAATCAACTTCTACGAAATCCCGTACGTCCGTATCGACAGCGCACACGTATCGGTGAAGACCGCACGCGACCAAGTCGTCCCATTTGGAGGGGCGCACTCAGTTTCGGGGGAAAATGGGGTATTGATTTTCTTGTTTTTGGATCGCAGTTCACGATCACCACAGGATACGACGCACCGAGCGGTTTGTACAGGCATCGAGAGGGTCACGCAGCCTATATGTCACAACTGACGGACGAAAAATGGGGCAACGAGGAGAGAGAACGGGTTACCTGAACAGGGCTCCGAAGAATAAAAAATATCTGTGTCTGCGAGACGGATACGACACACTAACACTGCACAGTACCACTGTTCTAGGGTTTCGGTGGCCGGAGACTCGCCGGAGTGGGGCTCGCCAGGGTGGAGGTGCTCGGCTCGTCGGGTCGGCTCAGGCGCTGCTGCGGCGGGTGAGGCGCTGCTGCGGCGGGTCTCCGGAGGAGGAGACGGCGGCGTTGGAGGTGAGGTTCGGGCGGCGGTTGACAGGCGAAGCTTGAGGTGCTGGGGAAGACGGCGGAGCGGGGCTCTGGAGGCTGGAGGAGGGGATACCGAGGTTGGGGTGGCCGGGCGTCGGCTCAGGCGCTGGGGAGGGGGAATGGCGAGGTCGAGGGTGGCAGAGCACCGCGCTGGAGGTGCTGCGGGTGCTAGCCGGCCAAGGCACTGCTCGTAGAGGCTGGAGGCGGAGGCTGCGAGGACGGGCTCGTCGGGGAAGACGGCTGGGGCGGAGAGGGGTTTTAGGGTTCCGACGAGGGAGATTGGTGGGTGGCTATGGCGGTGGAACTGGTGGTGGAGACGGCGGGGAGAGGAGGGTTTTATAGGGAGAGGTCTGGGCGGTTACGGCCGGAGGAGGCGGGACGGTTACGGCAGGGGAGGCAGGACGGTTACGGCAAGGGAGGCGGCGCCTAACGGCTGCGGGAAACACGGCGGCGGTCGGAATCGTAACGGCGACAAGGGTCGGGGGAGAAGCAGTACTGTAGCTGCCGGGTCGGGTCAAAGCGGGTGGGTCGGGTTTTGGGCCCGGATCCGACCCAATAAGGAATTGGGTTGGGTTGGGTTAGACCGGTTCGGTTTAGTTTGATTTTTTCTGAAATAAACCGGGTTTATTTCTAGGTTTAAATTGGTTTATTTAAAACGTGGTTTTTAGGTCTTTAAAAATGCTTCCGGGGTCCAATAAATTCTAAAAAATTACCCTATGTCTAATTTTTCATTTTACACCAGAAAATATTATTTTCATAATATTTTAATATTTAATAAATGCATTTAAAAATATTTTAATTTCAAAATACCTTGAATTAATTAGTTAAAAATTACCAAAAATTCTAGAAAATTCATTTTTAAAATCTAAAAATTTCTGGGGGTTTACAATCTACCCCCCTTAAGAGGATTGTGTCCTCGCAATCAAAGAATAACCGGTCAACAGAGATGACACGGTCGCAAACATTGTTCGGAGCACATTACTATCAAGAAGAATCAAGGTCGAGGGTTCTAAGAATTACACATAGGGAAAATCATTTCCGTAAGCATTAAAAGTTATAAAATTTTCCGGATGAAGGAAATCTAGAAAACTATAATTTTAGAAAAACTAGGTTATTATTTATTAGCAAGTTGAAAAAAACTACTAGGTCAAGACTAAGGTCACGAACCAGCAGGCACGAACTAAAGCAATACTAAACGAGATAGCTACGAAAACTTACGCGCATTAGCTATTCCAAGAGTCTGCGCGTCCTCCAAAGTCATCGCGAAAGCTTGTCCGCGTCCTTGAGGTGGTGCCCTCTGCTGTTGTTGGGCTTACTGGAAGTGTGCTGCTCGAGGCGCCAAGGGTGGCCTTGGTTGATATCCTTGTTGGTTGACTATTGGTGCTCCTTCTCTACGCTCAGGGCATTCCCTCACTGCATGCTGTCTGGATCCGCAAGCTAAGCATAACCCGAGTTTACGTCTACACTCCTTCTCGACATGGCCTATCTTGCCACAATAGTGACAAGTAGGAAGAGTTAGGGATTTGGATACAGCTTCCGGTGGTGCTTGATGCAGATGAGGTTTCTTTGCAGCTTCTCCATGCGGTGCTCGGGCTGGTGCTGATGTGGAAGGCCGCTTCAGTTTGGACTCTCTCCTGGTGACGCGCTCTATGCGTCGGGCTGCAGCAAGGACGTCCGTGTACGAAGTAGGTGCAATGGATCCAATCATTCTCTGTAGCTCAAAGTTTAATCCATCGAAGAACTTCTCAGCCTTCTCTTCTTCTGTCGGGATCAGGGATGGAGCGAAGCGACTCAGTCGAATAAATTCCGCGTTGTACTCTTCCACCATCATAGTATCCTGAGTGAGGCGATTGAACTTGTCCCGCAGTTCTGATCGAGCGATAGCTGGAATGTACATCTCCTGAAAGAGTCTGGAGAACTCCTTCCAAGTGACTCGGTATGATCCGAGCCGTCTCTCCTCAGATAGCCACCAGTGATGCGCATTGCCCGTCAATTGCATTCTGACGGCAGTCATCCAACGTTCCCATGGAAGCTCAGCTGCTTCTAATTGATGTTGAGTATTGGTGAGCCACTCATGAACTTCTGTGGGCTCCTCCTTGCTTGAGAAGGTTCGGGGCTTCAGTTGGCAAAAATATGTGATAGAGCCCGTCGATGGCCGTCGAGCTGGTAGGTTCGCCTGCTCCAGTGCAGTTACTAGGCTGTTCCTCAAGTACTCCGCCTCGTGACGTTGAGCCTCTTGATGAATTTGTTGTTGAGCTTGCATCATTGCGTAGATCATTTGGAATATCTGCTGCCCGTCCATTGGCTGCCCTTGTGGGAATACGGGCATTGGTGGAACGAACTGCGGAGGTAGCGGAATATCATCACGCCGGAATCTAGAAGCATGCTGATATGTTTGGCTACTTCGGTGAGTAGAAGGATCTCTACTCAATGGCGTTACTTCATCTTCTCCGTAGGTGGCTACAACACCTATTGGTGTTCTTGCTGGAGTTTCATCGTTTGCTCGTGAATCTATTACTCTGCATCCAAAAATAAAC
The DNA here is from genome assembly GCA_036927795.1 of Iris macrosiphon. NCBI lineage: Eukaryota > Viridiplantae > Streptophyta > Magnoliopsida > Asparagales > Iridaceae > Iris > Iris macrosiphon. The sequence goes on along the minus strand of JAYESA010000007.1, from coordinate 141,086,834 downwards.
TATAAGAGGCGCACAGGAATCAATGCAAGATGCAAGTCAAAATTAAATTTTGAGTTCGATATAGATATCAAGAACGATTCAAGCAAGTGAATGAGATCCTGAAAACTTATCATATTCTTATTGCAGGCCAGTTCGGTCCCTAAGTTGAAACCGAACAATTTAGTCGTTGACCTGCATGGGCCACCACAAAAATCATGTCACGCCCCAGTCCCAAAACATCGAGGGACTAGACACGTGGCAATGGCCAACAGCACACACCGATGGGTAAACCCAATTTAATGGACCCATCAGGATGTACTTAAGCTGTAATACAACAATCAGGGTCTGCTACTCTTATCCACAGAAATGAATACAACATTATCAAAATTATAAAGCAATAACAAGTCTTGATTAAAACATAAGTCGGGGAACAACCCGATAATGAGTTTGATACATCAACTCAATAAACTGGAAATAAAGAGTCTAACAATAGAAAATAACTGAGTATAGAATGTGCATATACTCAGGAGAAATCCTCAGCTATCACCTCGTCCTCGGTTCCTGGTACTGCTCCGAGAAGTACTCCTGTTCCGTACACATCAGGATAGATATCTTCTGCTAACCCTGGGGACATAATTCATATCCAGGTCCTTAGGGGACATAGCAAGGTACAGATAATACAAGCCAAAATAAATGCAGTACAGCAATAAATGAAATAATAGGGTAATTATAAACTAGCTAAGTGATATGCAAGTGAGAGTTTTAGTCATACTCGGACTGAGACTACTATAGGATCGGTGTCGGAGAAACCCATAGCAGTATTCTCTCGAAGGGCCAGTAATGTACCAAAGCTCTGTGTCAGAGTCTAAGGCATTTCAAGTAAAGTAATATATTTATATATAATCAGCCTTTTGTATGGTAAATCTCTCCCCACCCAATGTAATCACACGTCATAGGTTCACGATGTCTTATGTCCATGTCACGCAAGATCATATCTAATGCAACAAGTCTTAATAAAATCTAAGCATGTACAATGTATATGTCCAAATCCTGTATCCTATACAGAATAACCATGAATATCTCAGGAAGATTCTGTCTCATGAATAGTGTCAGGTGTCCTGGGTTATAACGTACTTGATAATGCAAATACGAGAATGTAAAGGGTCACGATAGCCATCTCTAGTTGACATTAGACAACTCCGCGTACGGTATTGGCACCCGACTATTAATCGGACGCTAAGTAAGTCACACGGTCCTAGGTTTAAGCATGTATAACAGATAAATAATTCAAAGAAATATGCAACAAGAACTGCAATGTTTGGCAAGGTACACTTGCTTGGATTTTGGTTACCAACTACGGCTCTGGTTTCAGCGGGTTCTGCAGGTAATTCTCCGGTTGCTGAAATAGACATCACCATCAGATTCAAAAGACATCAAATAGCTAGAAACGCCTGTCCTTGAGTCCAAATTGGACACAGGGGCAAAAATAACATTTTCAGGTCAAGGCAGGGTCCATATGTGGGCCGCTTTGCACCGAAAAATGTGTCAGGGTCAAAAGTCTCCAAATTCGTCCAACTTAGTGTCAACAGGTCCAGAACGATGATATGAACCCAACAGAACTTCCAGAATTGGATTTCGATGAGCCGATCACAAAATCGCCCGTCAAGTGGAGCCGTAGGGCCCAAAATACACGATTTTGTCAACGTTCTCAGAATTGAACCAAACTTGGGTCACAGGACCAGCGTATTGCTATGAGTCCGATGGCGTAAGTTTCGTTTTGATCCGACGTGTTTATACAAAGTTACATCAAGATTCAAAAAAGGTGGATACGGGGCATTGTCGGCGGATACGCGTTGATTCCGGTGTGCACGCACATCCAAATCAACTTCTACGAAATCTCGTACGTCCGTATCGATGGCGCACACGTATCGGTGAAGACCGCACGCGACCAAGTCATCCCGTTTGGTTGGGTGCACTCAGTTCCGGGGGAAAACGGGGTGTTGATTTTCCTGTTTATGGATTGCGGTTCGCGATCACCACAGGATGCGACGCACTGAGCGATTTATACGGGCATCGAGAGGGTCACGCAGCCTACACGTCACAACTGACGGAACAGAAAATGGGGCAACGAGGAGAGAGAACGGGTTACCTGAACAGGGCTCCGAAGAATGAAAAATATCTGTGTCTACGAGACGGACATGACACACCGACACTGTACAGTACCACTGTTCTAGGGTTTCGGTGGCCAGATACTCGTCGGAGTGGGGCTCACCAGGGTGGAGGTGCTCGGCTCGTTGGGTCGGCTCAGGCGTTGCTGCGGCGGGTGAGGCGCTGCTGCGACGGGTCTCGGGAGGATGAGACGGCGGCGCTGGAGGTGAGGCTCGGGCGGCGGTTGACAGGCGGAACTCGAGGCGCTGGGGAAGACGGCGGAGCAGGGCTCTGGAGGCTGGAGGAGGGGAGACCGAGGCTGGTGTGGCCGGGCGTCGGCTCAGGCGCTGCGGGAGGGGGAACGGCGAGTTCGAGGGTGGTGGAGCACGGCGCTGGAGGTGCTGCGGGTGCTGGCCGGCCAAGGCACTGCTCGTGGAGGCTGGAGGCGGAGGCTGCGGGGACGGGCTCGTCGGGGAAGATGGCTGGGGCGGAGAGGGGTTTTAGGGTTCCGGCGAGGGAGATTGGTGGGTGGCTATGGCGGTGGAACTGGTGGTGGAGGGAGAGGAGGGTTTTATAGGGAGAGGTTTGGGCGGTTACGGCCGGAGGAGGCAGGACAGTTACGGCAGGGGAGGCGGGACGGTTACGGCAGGGGAGGCGGCACCTAACGGCTGCGGGAAACACGGCGGCGGTCGGAATCGTAACGGCGACGAGGGTCGGGGGAGAAGCAGTACTGTAGCTGCCGGGTCGGGTCAAAGCGGGTGGGTCGGGTTTTTGGCCCGGATCTGACCCAATAAGGAATTGGGTTGGGTTGGGTTAGACCGGTTCAGTTTAGTTTGATTTTTTTCTGAAATAAACCGGGTTTATTTCTAGGTTTAAATTGGTTTATTTAAAACGTGGTTTTTAGGTCTTTAAAAATGCTTCTGGGGTCCAATAAATTCCAGAAAAATTACCCTATATCTAATTTTTCATTTTACACCAGAAAATATTATTTTCAAAATATTTTAATATTTAATAAACACATTTAAAAATACTTTAATTTTAAAATACCTTGATTTAATTAGTTAAAAATCACAAAAAATTCTAGAAAATTCATTTTTAAAATTTAAAAATTTCTGGGGGTTTACAGATATGTTTAACCGTCTCACTTAAGGCAACATGACGGTAGAAAAGTACAATGTAGAGTTCATCTGTTTGAGTCGCTTCTCCCTACTCTGATTTCGACAGAAGAGGAGAAGGCTGAGAAGTTCTTTGATGGACTTAGCTCTGAGCTACAGAGATTAATCGGCTTTGTTGTACCTACTTCTTATACGGATGTCCTTGCTGCAGCCCGACGCATGGTGCGCTTCACCAGGAGAGAGTCCAACTAGAAATAGCCGTACATATCAACACCAGCTAGAGCACCACAGAGAGCAGCATCACGAGCCCCATCCCTTCCTACTTGTCACTACTTTGGCAAGGTAGGCCATATTGAGAGCGAGTGTAGACGAAAGTTGGGACTATGCTTGGTTTGCGGATCCAGCCAACATTCAGCCAGGGATTGCCCTGAGTGTTGAGAGGGAGCACCGATGGTAAACCAACAAGCTTTACCAGCACCGAGACTAGTCCTGCAGCCACATAGGCCAGCTTATCCAGCACTGGGAGTACCACATACAGGAGTTGGAGGAGTCAGACCACCAGCTCCAGGAGGGTATCAGCTGAGGCCACCTTTGGCACCACATGCAGCACTCTTCTAGCAGGCCCAACAACAGCAGTGGGCACCACCACAGGGACGTGGACAGGCTTTTGCGATGACAATGGAGGAGGCATGGACTCAAGGAGTAGAGAATATGGGTAAGATTTAGTTTTATCATAGCTAGCTATAGTAACGAATATTCCTAGTAATACTTAGCATGTGACTATTAGTTCCATTCCCTAGCCTATACCTAGTATTATGTTAGCATGAACTTGTTGGTCTAGAGTAGTAATATGTAAGTGGTACCCAAGTTTTTAGAAGCTGTAATTAATCTTCCCTCGAATCAGACTCCTTTACTCTTGAGTTACTTATCTCTCATTGCCTCAAAAAAAGTTTTCATTGCTTCCCTACGTGTTCTGCTTGAACAAAACCCTCACCCTTCCTCTCGGTTTTTCCTTTGTTCATGGTCCCTTATCATTTGTGTCGTGCTTCAACAAATGTCATACAACCGCGTTATCTGTCATACAACCGCGTTATCTCTTCTGGAGCAAATCTTTCCTGACCTGTTACGTTTTATTTTCTTATTTGCGAGGAAGCAATTCTTTTAAGTTGGGTAGATTGTAAAACCCTTCTTTTTTTAGATTTTAGATTTTATTATTTTTATTATTAGTATTATGAATTTATTGAGATTAAGGAAGAATTTTTATTATTTTAGCTAATTAGAATAATATTAAATTCATGTATAGATATTTTTGTATATGTAATTAATTAAATATATTTCACAGAAAATATATTTTTTGGTGTACAACTATTATTAGAGTATTGTAGAATTTTTTGGAAATTATTTGGGGTTCAAACCTATATATATATATATATATATATATATATATATGTGTGTGTGTGTGTGTGTGTGTGTGTGGTTATATTAATAAATATAAATAAACCAAACCCTAAAACCCAAAACCCGAACCCATACCCGAATCAACCTAAACTCGAAATCACCAACACCAGAAACCTAATTTTCTACTACTACATTAACCGAACAACCCTCGACCCCTTCCTCTCCCTGAAATCGACCGTAGGCCGCCGACCGCCCCTTTCCCCTTCCAAAACCCCTGACCCCTTCGATTCCCTTCACTCCCTATATATACCATAGACTAGACCAGACCCCCTCAGCCTTCATCCCCTATGTCCAGATGAACCCCGCCTACCGCCGACCGTCGTCAACCGCTGCCCACATCCGCCGACCGCAATAACAACAGTGTTCGCACGGACATCAGGCCACTCGCGACCCCATTTTCTCGGTGAATTTTCTTCCATCTAGATCTATTATTTTTCGTTCAGATTGATTCCTTGTAAACACAACATAACCCCCTTTAAGACCGATCAATTAGATTTTTATTTACTGTTTTAAATCGGCTGTAAATCGACTCGAAAGTCAGACAAAAATCTAATTTTAAAATAAGTTAAAAATTGTCTCAAACCCCCCATGTTTCAAGCCTATTTTTCTCCCAGAATATTAATTATTTTAAAAATATACTTGAACAGTAATTTAGATAACATAACCGAGTTTTGATTTCTTTAATTAGTTTAATTTATTCTATTTTTTTACTGCTGATTATTCAACGTTGAATTTGACCCAAAACTTGATTTCGTAAACCAAAAATTTTTTGATACGCGGTGCATTCTGCCAAACGAGGCAACTTCGTCATGTGAAAATTTTACCGAAAGGTGCGTATCGTCAACGCGGACTTGTGAGATTTTGTGAAACTTAATTTGGATGTGTGTGCACACCGAAATTAACGCTTATTCGTCAAAAAATACCAGATCGGCCTGTTCGGACACTTGTCATAACTTCGTGTGTGCTTGTCGTTTTGCCATGAAACTTGTGCCATCTGATTCACAGCATTATGTTGGTCCTGTGACCCAAGTTTGGTTCGATTCTGAGAATATTGACGAAATACCATTTCGTGGGCCCTATGGTTCTACTTGACGGGTGATTTCGTGACCGGCTCATCAAAATTCAGTTTTGGATATTCTATTAGGTTCAAATCCTCGTTATGACTCATAGGCACTAAGTTTGCTAAATTTGGACGACTTTATCTTTGACACATTTCGTGACCGGGACCCAAAATTGTCGATTCTGTCCCTGTGTCCAAATTGGACTTATGGGTAGTCAATCATAGCTATTTCAGTATTCTGAGAGCAATGGTGATGTTTGTTTTAGCATCCAGAGGCGTACTTGCAGATTCCACTATTACAGGAGTATCTGACGGAGTTCAGAGTCCAGGCAAGTGTACCTTGCCAAACTTGCAGAGATTCTGTTATATTAATTGCTTGTGTTCTTTATATATATATATATATATATATATATATATATATATATATATATATATATATATATATATATATATATATATATACTTCTGTGATGTACCTATTCAACCTAGAACCGTAAGATATTGCTTAGCGTCCGAACAAGATTCGGGTGTTAACGTCGTACGCGGAGTCGTATAACGTCGTTTAGAAGAGTTGATTCCACGATCCTATTTTTGCTTGCTTGCTTTCCCAAGTATGTCAGACTGTAAGACACTTGACACTATTTTATGTGATAGAATCTTCTTGAGTTATTCATGGTTATTTTGTATAGGCTTACAGGATTCGTGATATGAGACTTGCATATATAGAGATATCATTATGACTCGTTGTACTAGCTAGAGCTCATGATCTTGCGTGTTATGGATATGAGATATTGTGGACACGAGACATGAGGTTATATTGGGTGGGGAGAGACACACATGCTACGGGCTGATTATATATATATATATATATATATATATATATATATATATATATATATATATATATACTATACTATACTATACTACTGGAGACTACTTGCTGCTATGGGCTCCCCGACACAGAGCCTGTAGTGGATTCAGCCTGAGTACTAGTGATGCTCTTATTTGCATTTCACTTGGCTGGTTACATAGCTTGCCCTGAGGATCTACTTTTATTTACTACATTTTATTTGGCTTGAGTGTTTCTTGTACCTTGCTATGTCCCATGAGAACCTGAATCCGAATTATGTCTCCAGGTACATCAGAGGAGGATTATCCCGAGGTTTATAGGACAGAAACTGACACTGGAGCAGTATTGGCACCAGAGGACGAGGTTGTGCCAGAGGATTTCTCCTGAGTACTCAGTTACTTATCTAGTTATTTATGCTTAGTGATATTTCATACTTGGACTATTGACATATATATTGATGTTATTCTCTTTTCTTGATTGTGACGGGTTGCTCCCCGAGACACTACTTATTTGGACTTGATGATGGACTATTTTTTTATCTAATATTTTGACTGGTCTATCATATTGATTTGTGTTTACTTTATGTGGATAAGACTAGAATTATACTGTGATAGATGATGCAGACTTGTATTTATATTTGTTACAGCTTATATGCACTCTAACAGGTCCATAAAATTAGGTTTATCCATTGTAGTTCTGTTGCTGGCCATTATCATGTGGCTACTCCCTCGGTATTTTAGGACTGGGCCGTGACATTATTGATAATAATATTTGAGTACATGGCTTACAACAGATTACAAAGATTTTCAATTACAACTGATACTTGGCCACTTGGCTTACATTAAAATTTGCCGTCTTGGCTTACAATCTCATTGATACAACTGAATTACAATATTCTATACATTATGTCCTTTATAACAGATGATGCCTTTAATGGAAGAAGAGCTTCCACATGCCCCAATAATGCTTCGATGCTTCGGAACCGTTCTAGCCACTCCCCGAAGCTGAGTACCTGGAGATGACCATAAATGTGGGTCGGTACATATCGCGTACTGGTGAAAAAAACTAGTCCACTCATCTAAACCAACATTAAGTATTTATGTGAAAAGCATGTATATTACTTTAGTTATCTTTCTATTCGGGACTAAGTTCATTTTAGTGATCAAAGTATTCAGCAGCATAATAAAAGCATGTTATAGGATCAATAATATAAATTGAATATATGATAGACATTGTATATCTCTTATCGACGATTCTTACCGACAACCCGCTATTCTTATTCCTGCAAAACAAGGATTAGCCACAACATATAAGTAATATGAATCATTTCTACTTGGGATGTTAAGCCTGCACAATGTTCTCGTTAGTATGTAGCCTAACTACATGAGGGTCACTGGTGATATAATTTTATACCACGAGGGAGATGTCATATAGGACTTTGAAGGGCGTACAAAGAGCCATTCATGAGGTTGCGATCCCCAATACATGTCTTATTTATACCCGGTGCGATAAAAGAATTATATTTCCTCCCAGACAGAACGATTTCGATGCCCTGGTGAATCTCGTTCGAGAAAACTTACTAAACCTTGTGCACAAGTTGTCCATGACCATGCAACGTCTATGCAAATAAAATACTAAGTATAAATTGTATGGTAAAGAAATATAAGTAAAGCCTCGCATTATTGATCTTTCTTGTTTTACTCATTTTCCTATCGGTTGGTGACCCGTAGGTCCCAACTTACAAACTTTCTCGTGGCCCGATGGTACCATACCATAAATTATACTCGCATATGAAGCTTTTTTTTCATAGTTACGGTGCACTGATGTACTTATACCTGTACAGATATTCAATATTTTTTTTCCAGTTCTACAAGCAAGTAAAACATGTTGCACAATATTACTTCGTTCTCATATAAGACATAGATTATAACATTCTTTTGTCGAGAGAGACTAGCATTTATCATTCATGTGTTTCTTTGTTTATAACAGCATTAAACATAAGGCATCACTATCTTTATGTGGACTAGAGCAGCATATAGTAAGGCAACACAAAAGCGCAATACTAGCATTCATTTTATTGGGACATGAAGGAGTAGAGGAAAAGGGACATATCCACTTACTTATACAAATATTGTTTTCATGCCACGATTCCATATTCACCTATGATTCCTCAAGAATGATCCAACGCGATGAACAGTCTCCAACTTCGCATAATCATACATTCAAACCATGCCACATAAGATATCCCATCCGACCAAGTTAAGCAATACATCACAATCACACCACGCATCTCAATTTATCGCACCACTTGTATTCCATCGTTCTGATCCATCTATAATTCTAGCGTAATGCCTTTTTGCGTAGCGGAGCATTACATAATATACCATTTAGAAAAAGTTTTTCTTCAAAACTTAAAAAAATAACTCAATTCACCATATCACTTAAGTCACCCCATGAAAATGTTCTACACCAGTTGTAGTTCAACATCCCATTTTAATCTCTTGTCAATATGCTCATTCATGAATCTCATATTCTGATGCTTTTAATTCCACCATCTTATTTCTTCTAAAATAATTTATCTATGTTCCGCAGTTCACAAATATTCTCCTACAGCTCCATTTGAATTCCGTTCACCACTTTGTTTGGATAGTACATATATTTCCGGTGTCCCCGAAATATAGTGCACTCAACCAATGCTAATGGTTAGAAAAATCAAATGGCTAAAGATGTACCTTCATTCCTCATTACTGATCACTTAATGATTTCGGCTAAGATGTTCCTTAAATTCGATTTTCCATAACTCTAAGTCCTAGCGACACTTACTCGGCCAATCTCGTCGGTATCTTTCCAATACTTTGCAATCAAGTTTCAGTCTAAGCACTTCTCAATATTCACCAACATCCTTTCGATCTTAGCATATGTAAACTTTTTTTATCTCATTCATAGTGTTCCTCCATATAACTAGTTGCCACAATTACTATCTTTCAATGCACCAATTAAAAAAATATAAGGTACTGCCTAGATTAGGCTATTAGCTCAAGCACGATAATTAATCATTTCAAACAAACCGACCATAACCTAATTTTTATTAATTATGAATTGCAATATTCATTCTTCCAACGCCAATTCCGTTATTCCCATCTTTTATGAATAATATGACCTGTCGTCACTTTGTTTTGATTCATCCAACTTTGATTAATTACATTAAGAATATCATGATCGGCCTTCTTTTTATTATTACCCCAAGTATATTTACAATCATTCTGATAGTTCCTCAATATTCCATTCCTTCCATTCAACTTCTAGCAACTTTTTCCAATATTAATGTTGTCCAACTTCTAATGAATCCAGAGTTTTCTTTTTGATCATATCACGGTCCATGCTACCAAAATTTATTATAGTTCGATGATCACAATCCGTCTAGTATAATAGTCGTATTAGCCACATCTTGTATCAAGTTTTTCTACCCTATGTATAAAAGTTTATCAAAATTCTCGAATGACGATTCCATCGTTTATCCTAATTTATTCTGCATTCCAACTTGATTCCAAAAGAAACAATTCCAAGATAATCCAACCAATCGAACCCACTATTGATTTTTTATTCCAGTCGAATAATTAAATCTAACTCTACTAACCATCAATTTCCAAACTTACTCATCCAACAGTTTAACCATTCCAACACGACCTGCTATTTCGAAGCACTTGCTCCCAAATCTCACAACCAACAATCACATATAGGCTATACTCAGGCTGGCTCACAATACGCACTATACAAGGCTCACGATGCCATATTACCCAAGCGACATCAATAGGGTCATCCTATGTGTAAACCCCCTGATTTTCAAGAAATTTTAATTTGGAATTTTTCACAATTTTCTGGATTTTTCTGAGATTTTCTGAAATTAAATTCAGGTGTTTTAATTATTAAATGATTTTTAAATAATATTAAATAATATTAATATGTGATAAAAATTATATTTTCAAGTGTAAAATTAAAAACCGGACATAGGGTAATTTTCTGGAAATTTATTGGACCACGGATGGATTTTTAAAGCCTTAAAAAACTATTGATTTATTTAAACTAATTAATTAAACCCAATATTAACTAAACCGAACCCAGTAAATAAAACCGAACCGGACCGGCCGGTCTGCCCGAACCGGCCCAGACCCTTAACGGGTCAGATCCGGGTCAGATCCGACCCGCCAGTACCCGACCCGACCCGGTTGAATCCCTAACCCCCTAATTCTAAACGACCCGACTCTTCCCCTGCCGGCGGCCGTTTCCGCCGCCGTGGCCGCCGGTGGACCCCCCAGTTCGCCTCCCTCGACCAGCCGACCTTTCCCCTACCCATTTCGGCCAACACCCGATAGTCCTTCTCCCTCTCGACCCTCTATTTATACCCCATCATTCCGCCGGAAAACCCCTTCACCACCCTTCTTCTCCGGTTAAAATCCCCTACTCCGGTCATCTCCGCCCAGCCCAGAACTGACCTCGCCGCCAGTCCCCGGCCGCCCACCTCAAGCAGAACCCGACACCCGGCCCCCCACCTCCAGCAGAACCCGCTGCCGGCCCCTCTCCTGTCCGCGACGACTCCAGCCGGCACCGATAACACCGGCGTCGCCTCCACCTGCACCCCAGACCAACTCCGGTGAACCTCAGCCGTCCAGCAAGCCTCTGGTAACTCGGACACGACACAGAACCGTGCCCTAGCCAGGACACGGCCGGACACGTCCAGGACGCAGAATACACGACTCGGACACGTGTGAATTAGATTTTTGAGCCCTGTTCAGGTACTCATAACTTTCTCCTCGCTGCCCCGTTTTCTATTCCGTCAGTTGTATCGCGTAGCCTGCATGACCCCCTCGGTGTCCGTACAACCCGTTCGGTGCATCGCGTCCTGTCGTGATCACGAACCGCGATCCAAAAATAGAAAAACCAACGCCCTGTTTTACCCCGGAACTGAGTACGCCCCGTCAAACGGGATGACTTGGTCGCGTACGGTATTCACCGATACGTGCGCGTCGTCTATACGGACGTGTGGGATTTCGCAGAAGTTGATTCTGATTTGCGTGCACACCGGAATCAATACGTATCCGCGGACACCGCCCCGTATTCGACCTTTCTGAATCTCGTTGTAACTTAGTGTACACACGTCGGATCGAGACGAAACTTGCGCCATCGGAATCATAGCAATACGCTGGTCCTGTGAGCCAAGTTTGGTTTGATTCTGAGAACGTTGACAAAATCGCGTGTCGTGGGCCCCACAGGCTCCACTTGACGGGCGATTTTGAGAACGGCTCATCGGAATCCAATTCTGGATGTTCCGTTGGGTTAGTATCATTGTTCCTGACCTATTGACACTAAGTTGGACAGATTTGGAGACCTTTGGCCCTGACACATTTTTTGGTGCAAAGCGGCCCACATGTGGACCCCGCCTTGACCCAAAATGTCATTTTCGCCCCTGTGTCTAAATTGGACTCAAGGACAGGCGTTTCTAGCTGATTACTTCTGGATCTGATGGTGATATTTATTTTAGCAATCGGAGTACTGCCTGTAAATCCCACTGAAGTCAGAGCCACAATTGGAACCGGAAACCCAGGCAAGTGTACCTTGCCAATACTGCAGTTTTTGCTACTTATTTCCTTGACATATATAACTATTGTACATGTTTAAACCTAGGGCCGTTTAACTTACTTAGCTTCCGATTAATAGTCGGGTGCCAACACCGTACGCGGGGTTGTGTAAGGTCAACTAGAGATGGATATCGTGACATTTACATTCTCGTACTTGCCATATCAAGTACAATATACCCAGGACACCTGACACAGATCATGATACAGAATCTTCCTGAGATATTCATGGTGATTCTGTGTAGGATGCAGGATTGACATAGACATTATATTTTTAGTTCATAGTATGACTCACTGCATTAGATATAATCTCACGTGACATGGACATGAGACGTGTGGTTACATTGGGTGGGGAGAGACACACAGGCTACAGGCTGATTTCTTATATATATAAAATCTATAGTAAACACATAGTAAAACACATAGTATAACTGCTACCGGCTCCCCGACACAGAGCTTGTAGTGGCATCAGCCTAAGTTCTAGTGATTCTCTCAACTTGCGTTTCATATAGATGGTTATATAGTTGACCCTATTATTTCATTATTTGCTGTACTGCATTTATTTTAGCTTGAGCTTTCTTGTACCTTGCTATGTCCCCTGAGGACCTGGATCTGGATTATTTCTCCAGGATTAGCAGACGAGGTTTATCCAGAGGTATACGGAACAGGAGCACTTCACGGAACAGTACCAGTACCTGAGGACGAGGTGATCGCTGAGGACTTCTCCTGAACATCTTCTTCTCCATGCTCAGTTATTATGGCAATTAGACTCTCTTTCCTGTTTAATTAAACAATTGTAACAGACTTTATATCGGGTTATTCCGCAAATTACTTTGCTGAGACTGGATGTTTGATTTACTTTCCTTATTGCTGTTGATCTTATTATCTTTTGTGTGGATAAGATTAGTTCTGACTTATTGTTGTAGACCTTATATACAGCTTAAGTATGCCCCGATGGATCCATTAAATTGGGTTTGTCCATCGGTGCGTGCTGCTGGCCATTGCCACGTGTCTAGTCCCTCGATATTTTAGGACTGGGGCGTGACATGGTTTTTGTGGTGGCCCATGCAGGTCAACGACTAAATTGTTCGGTTTCAACTTAGGGACCGAACAGGCCTGCGATAAAGATAGGATAAGTTTTTAGGATCTCATCCACTTGCTTGAAAACGTTCTTGATATCTGTATCGTATTCAAAATAATTTTTGACTTGCATCTTGCCTTGAATCCTGTGCGCTTCTTATATTTTATTTTTGATGCAGAGTAATGGATTCAAGAAGCGGAGACGAGAATCCCTTGAGTACACCACACGATGCTGTGGTCACTTATGATGAAGGAGTGACACCCGAAGACCGAGGACAATCTTCTCAAAACAATCAAGCAGGCCAGTATAATTCAAGGTTCCGGCGTGATGACATCCCGCCGCCTCCGCAGTTCGTTCCACCGATGCCCGTATTTCCACAAAGGCAACCTATAGACGGGAAGCAGATATTTCAAATGATCTATGCAATGATGCAAGCCCAACAACAAATTCATCAGGAGACACAGCGTCAGGAGGCAGAGTATTTGAGAACCAGCCTAGTAACCGCCTTGGAGCAAGTGAACCCACAAGCTAGGCGACCAGCAACGGGGTCTATTACTGATTTTCGTCAACTCAAGCCCCATACCTTTTCGGGCAAAGAAGGACCAACCGAAGTTCATGAGTGGCTCACTAACATAAACACCAGTTGGAAGCAGCTGAACTTCCAAGAGAACGTTGGATGACCGCCGTTAGAATACAGTTGACGGACAATGCTCATCACTGGTGGCTATCTGAAGAAACCCGGTTCGGACCAGACCGAGTCACTTGGAAAGAGTTTTCCAGACTCTTTCAGGAGATGTACATTCCGGCTATCACTCGATCGGAACTTTGGGACAAGTTCAATCGTCTCACTCAGAGCAGCATGACAGTGGAGGAGTACAACGCAGAATTCATTCGTCTAAGTCGCTTCGCCCCTACTTTGATCCCAACGGAAGAAGAGAAGGATGAGAAATTCTTCGACGGACTAAACTTTGAGCTACAGAGACTCATCGGATCCGTCGTACCTACCTCTTACTCGGACATTCTCGCTGCAGCTCTACGCATGGAACGCGTCACCAGGAGGGAGACCAGTCTGAAACGATCTTCCACATCAGCCAAAGAACCTCAAGAAGAAGCTGCAAAGAGGTCTCACATACACCAGCCACCCAGAGCCTCTCCGCAGATATTATCTACATGTCAATACTGTGGCAAGGAAGGCCATATTGAGAAGGACTGCAGACGCAAGTTGGGATTATGCTTGATTTGCGGAACCAATCAATACTTAGCCAAGGATTGTCCTTATCATCGAGGAGGAGCACCAAGAGCAAACCAACAAGCTCTACCAGCACCAGGAGGGTATCAACCAAGGCCACCCTTGGCACCACAAGCAGCACTCTTCCAACAAGCCCAGCAGCAGCAGCAGTAGAGGAATCCACCACAAGGACGCGGACAAGCCTTCGCGATGACCTTGGAAGACGCGCAGAACCATGGAGTAGCTAATGCGCGTAAGTTTTTATAGTTTTCTGTTTCTAGTATTGCTTTACTTCGAGCCTGCTGGTTTGTGACCTTAGACTTAACCTGACTTGCTAATTATATGTAACCTAGTGTTAACCTAGTAATAATTTTGAACTTGCCAATAATTTAGAATATTTTATAATTGTTAAACTGATAAGTTTTTAAAGGATAAAACTGGTTTTCTAAAACAGTAATTTTCTAAATTTCCTTCATCTGGGAAATTTTATAACTTCCATCACTTAGGGAAATAATTTTTCCAATGTGTTATTCTTACACTCTCAATTTTGATTTTCTTGATTGTAATGTGCTTCGAAAAATAATTGCAATCGTGTCATCTCTGTTGACCGGTTATTCTTTGATTACGAGGACGCAATCCTCTTAAGGGGGTAGATGGTAAACCCCCTGATTTTCAAGAAATTTTAATTTGGAATTTTTTACAATTTTCCGGATTTTTCTGAGATTTTCTGAGATTAAATTCAGGTGTTTTAATTATTAAATAATTTTTAAATGATATTAAATAATATAAATATGTGATGAAAATTATATTTTCTAGTGTAAAATTAAAAACCGGACATAGGATAATTTTTCGGGAATTTATTGGACCCCGGATGTATTTTTAAAGCCTTAAAAAACTATTGATTTATTTAAACTAATTAATTAAACCCAATATTAACTAAATCGAACCCAGTAAATAAAGCCTAATCGGACCGGCCGGTCTGCCCGAACCGGCCCAGACCGTTAACGGGTCAGATCCGGGTCAGATCCGACCCGCCAGTACCCGACCCGACCCGGTTGAATCCCTAACCCCCTAATTCTAAACGACCCAACTCTTCCCCTGTCGGCGGCCGTTTCCGCCGCCGTGGCCGCCGATGGACCCCCCAGTTCGCCTCCCTCGACCTGCCGACCTTTCCCCTACCCATTCCGGCCAACACCCGGCGGTCCTTCTCCCCCTCGACCCTCTATTTATACCCCATTATTCTGCCGGAAAACCCCTTCACCACCCTTCTTCTCCGGTTAAAATCCCCTACTCCGGTCATCTCCGCCCAGCCCAGAACTGACCTTGCCGCCAGTCCTCGGCCACCCACATCCAGCAGAACCCGACACCCGGCCGCCCACCTTCTGCAGAACCCACTGCCGGCCCCTCTCCTGTCCGCGACGACTCCGGCCGGCACCGATAACACCGGCGCCGCCTCCACCCGTACCCCAGACCAACTTCGGCGAACCTCAGCCATCCAGCAAGCCTCCGGCGACTCGAACACGACACAGAACCGTGCCCTAGCCAGGACACGGCCGGACACGTCCAGGACGCAGAATACACGACTCGGACACGTGTGAATTAGATTTTGAGCCCTGTTCAGGTACTCATAACTTTCTCCTCGCTGCCCCGATTTCTATTCCGTCAGTTGTATCGTGTAGCCTGCATGACCCCCTCGGTGCCCGTGTAACCCGCTCGGTGCATCGTGTCCTGTGGTGATCGTGAACCGCGATCCAAAAACAGGAAAATTAACGCCCTGTTTTACCCTAGAACTGAGTACGCCCCGCCAAACAGGATGACTTGGTCCCGTACGGACTTCATCGATACGTACGCGTTGTCGATACGGACGTGCGAGAATTCACAGAAGTTGATTCTGATGTGCGTGCACACCGAAATTAATGCGTATCCGCGGACACCGTCCCGTATCCGACCTTTCTGAATCTCGCTGTAACTTAATGTACACAAGTCGGATCGAGACAAAATTTGTGCCATCGGACTCGTAGCAATACGCTGGTCCTGTAAGCCAAGTTTGGTTCAATTCTAAGAACGTTGACAAAATCGCGTGTCGTGGGCCCCACAGGCTCCACTTGACGGGCGATTTTGAGAACGGCTCATCGGAATCCAATTCTGGAAGTTCCGTTGGGTTCGTATCATCGTTCCTGACCTATTGACACTAAGTTGGACAGATTTGGAGACCTTTGACCTTGACGCATTTTTCGATGCAAAGCGGCCCACATGCGGACCCCGCCTTGACCCGAAATGTCATTTTTGCCCCTGTATCCAAATTGGACTCAAGGACAGGCGTTTCTAGCTGATTAATATTTTCTGTATCTGATGGTGATATTTATTTCAGCAACCGGAGTACTGCCTGCAAATCCCGCTGAAGTCAGAGCCACAATTGGAACCGAAAACCCAAGCAAGTGTACCTTGCCAATACTGCAGTTTTTGCTACTTATTTCCTTGACATATATAACTATTGTACATGTTTAAACCTAGGGCCGTTTAACTTACTTAGCTTTCGATTAATAGTCGGGTGCCAACACCGTACGCGGGGTTGTGTAAGGTCAACTAGAGATGGATATCGTGACATTTACATTCTCGTACTTGCCATATCAAGTACAATGTACCCAGGACACCTGACACAGATCATGATACAGAATCTTCCTGAGATATTCATGGTAATTCTGTGTAGGCTGCAGGATTGACATAAACATTATATTTTTAGTTCATAGTATGACTCACTGCATTAGATATAATCTCACGTGACATGGACATGAGACGTGTGGTTACATTGGGTGGGGAGAGACACACAGGCTACAGGCTGATTTCTTATATATATAAAATCTATAGTAAACACATAGTAAAACACATAGTATAACTGCTACAGGCTCCCCGACACAGAGCTTGTAGTGGTATCAGCCTAAGTTCTAGTGATTCTCTCAACTTGCATTTCACATAGATGGTTATATAGTTGACCCTATTGTTTTATTATTTGCTGTACTGCACTTATTTTAGCTTGAGCTTTCTTGTACCTTGCTATGTCCCCTGAGGACCTGGATCCGTATTATGTCCCCAGGATTAGCAGACGAGGTTTATCCAGAGGTATACGGAACATGAGCACTTCACAAAACAGTACCAATACCTGAGGACGAGGTGATCGCTGAGGACTTCCCCTGAACATCTGCTTCTCCATGCTCAGTTATTATGGCAATTAGACACTTTTTCCTGTTTAATTAAACAATTGTAACAGACTTTATATCGGGTTGTTCCCCGAATTACTTTGCTGAGACTGGATGTTTGATTTACTTTCCTTATTACTGTTGATCTTATTATCTTTTGTGTGGATAAGATTAGTTCTGACTTGTTGTTGTAGACCTTATATACAGCTTAAGTATGCCCCGATGGATCCATTAAATTGGGTTTGTCCATCGGTGCGTGCTGCTGGCCATTGCCACGTGTCTAGTCCCTCGATATTTTGGGATTGGGGCGTGACATGGTTTTTGTGGTGGCCCATGCAGGTCAACGACTAAATTGTTCGGTTTTAACTTAGGGAACGAACAGGCCTGCGATAAAGATAGGATAAGTTTTTAGGATCTCATCCACTTGCTTGAAAACTTTCTTGATATCTGTATCATATTCGAAATAATTTTTGACTTGCATCTTGCCTTGAATCCTGTGCGCTTCTTATATTTTATTTTTGATGCAGAGTAATGGATTCAAGAAGCGGAGACGAGAATCCCTTGAGTACACCACACGATGCTGTGGTCACTTATGATGAAGGAGTGACACCCGAAGACCGAGGATAATCTTCTCAAAATAATCAAGCAGGCCAGTATAATTCAAGGTTCCGGCGTGATGACATCCCGCCGCCTCCGCAGTTTGTTCCACCGATGCCCGTATTTCCACAAAGGCAACCTATAGACGGAAAGCAGATATTTCAAATGATCTACGCAATGATGCAAGCCCAACAACAAATTCATCAGGAGGCACAGCGTCAGGAGGCAGAGTATTTGAGAACCAGCCTAGTAACCGCCATGGAGCAAGTGAACCCACAAGCTAGGCGACCAGCAACGGGGTCTATTACTGATTTCCGTCAACTTAAGCCCCGTACCTTTTCGGGCAAAGAAGGACCAACCGAAGTTCATGAGTGGCTCACCAACATACAACACCAGTTGGAAGCAGATGAACTTCCAAGAGAACGTTGGATGACCGCCGTTAGAATGCAGTTGACGGACAATGCTCATCACTGGTGGCTATCTAAAGAAACCCGGTTTGGACCAGACTGGGTCACTTGGGAAGAGTTTTCCAAACTCTTTCAGGAGAAGTACTTCCGGCTATCACTCGATCAGAACTTTGGGACAAGTTCAATCATCTCACTCAGAGCAGCATGACAGTGGAGGAGTACAACGCAGAATTCATTCATCTAAGTCGCTTCGCCCCTACTTTGATCCCAACGGAAGAAGAGAAGGATGAGAAATTCTTCGATGGACTAAACTTCGAGCTGCAGAGACTCATCGGATCCGTCGTACCTACCTCTTACTCGGACGTTCTCGCTGCAGCTCGACGCATGGAACACGTCACCAGGAGAGAGACCAGTCTAAAATGGTCTTCCACATCAGCCAAAGTACCTCAAGAAGAAGCTGCAAAGAGGCCTCACATATACCAGCCACCCAGAGCCTCTCCGTAGATATTATCTATATGTCAATACTGTGGCAAGGAAGGCTATATTGAGAAGGACTGCAGACGCAAGTTGGGATTATGCTTGATTTGCGGAACCAATCAATACTTAGCCAAGGATTGTCCTTATCATCGAGGAGGAGCACCAAGAGCAAACCAACAAGCTCTACCAGCACCAGGAGGGTATCAACCAAGGCTACCCTTGGCACCACAAACAGCACTCTTCCAACAAGCCCAGCAGCAGCAGCAGTAGAGGAATCCACCACAAGGACGCGGACAAGCCTTCGCGATGACCTTGGAAGACGTGCAGAACCATGGAGTAGCTAATGCGCGTAAGTTTTTATAGTTTTCTGTTTCTAGTATTGCTTTACTTCGTGCCTGCTGGTTCGTGACCTTAGACTTAACCTGACTTGCTAATTATATGTAACCTAGTGTTAACCTAGTAATAATTTTGAACTTGCCAATAATTTAGAATATTTTATAAATGTTAAACTGATAAGTTTTTAAAGGATAAAACTGGTTTTCTAAAACTGTAATTTTCTAAATTTCCTTCATCCGGGAAATTTCATAACTTCCATCACTTAGGGAAATGATTTTTCCAATGTGTTATTCTTACACTCTCAATTTTGATTTTCTTGATTGTAATGTGCTTCAAAAAATAATTGCAACCGTGTCATCTCTGTTGACCGGTTATTCTTTGATTACAAGGACGCAATCCTCTAAAGGGGGGTAGATGGTAAACCCCCTGATTTTCAAGAAATTTTAATTAGGAATTTTTCATAATTTTTGGATTTTTCTGAGATTTTCTGAAATTAAATTCAAGTGTTTTAATTATTAAATGATTTTTAAATGATATTAAATAATATAAATATGTGATGAAAATTATATTTTCTAGTGTAAAATTAAAAATCGGACATAGGATAATTTTTCGGGAATTTATTGGACCCCGGATGTATTTTTAAAGCCTTAAAAAACTATTGATTTATTTAAACTAATTAATTAAACCCAATATTAACTAAACCGAACCCAGTAAATAAAACCGAACCGGACCGGCCGGTCTGCCCGAACCGGCCCAGACCCTTAACGGGTCGGATCCGGGTCAGATCCGACCCGCCAGTACCCGACCCGGTTGAATCCCTAACCCCCTAATTCTAAACGACCCGACTCTTCCCCTGCCGACGGCCGTTTCCGCAGGCGTGAACGCCGACGGACCCCCCAGTTCGCCTCCCTCGACCTGCCGACCTTTCCCCTACCCATTTCGGCCAACACCCGGCGGTCCTTCTCCCCCTCGACCCTCTATTTATACCCCATCATTCCGCCGAAAAACCCCTTCATCACCCTTCTTCTCCGGTTAAAATCCCCTACTCCGGTCATCTCCGCCCAGCCCAGAACCGACCTCGCCGCCAGTCCCCGGCCGCCCACCTCCAGCAGAACCCGACCCCCGGCCGCCCACCTCCAGCAGAACCCACTGCCGGCCCCTCTCTTGTCTGCGACGACTCCGGCCGACACCGACAACACCGACGCCGCCTCCACCCGCACCCCAGACCAACTCCGGCAAACCTCAGCCATCCAGCAAGCCTCCGGTGACTCGGACACGACACAGAACCGTGTCCTAGCCAGGACACGATCTGACACGTCCAGGACGCAGAATACACGACTCGGACACGTGTGAATTAGATTTTTGAGCCCTGTTCAGGTACTTATAACTTTCTCCTCGCAGCCCCGATTTCTATTCCGTCAGTTGTATGGCGTAGCCTGGATGACCCCCTCGGTGCCCGTGCAACCCGCTCGGTGCATCGCGTCCTATGGTGATCAACCGCGATCCAAAAACAGGAAAACCAACGCCCTATTTTACCCCGGAACTGAGTACGCCCCGCCAAACGGGATGACTTGGTCGCGTACGGTCTTCACCGATACGTGCGCGTCGTCGATACGGACGTGCAAGATTTTACAGAAGTTGATTCTGATGTGTGTGCACACCGAAATCAATGCGTATCCGCGGACACCGTCCCGTATTCGACCTTTTTGAATCTCGCTGTAACTTAGTGTACACACGTCAGATCGAGACGAAACTTGCGCCATCGGACTCGTAGCAATACGCTGGTCCTGTGAGCCAAGTTTGGTTCGATTCTGAGAACGTTGACAAAAGCGCGTGTCGTGGGCCCCACAAGCTCCACTTGACGGACGATTTTGAGAACGGCTCATCGAAATCCAATTCTGGAAGTTTCGTTGGGTTCGTATCATCGTTCCTGGCCTGTTGACACTAAGTTGGACAGATTTGGAGACCTTTGACCATGACGTATTTTTTGGTGCAAAACGGCCCACATGTGGACCCCGCCTTGACCCGAAATATCATTTTCGCCCCTGTGTCCAAATTGGACTCAAGGACAGGCATTTCTAGCTGATTAATATTTTATGGATCTGATGGTGATATTTATTTCAGCAACCGGAGTACTGCCTGCAAATCCCGCTGAAGTAAGAGCCACAATTGGAACCGAAAACCCAGGCAAGTGTACCTTGCCAATACTGCAGTTTTTGCTACTTATTTCTTTGACATATATAACTGTTGTACATGTTTAAACCTAGGGCCGTTGGACTTACTTAGCTTCCGATTAATAGTCGGGTGCCAACACCGTACGCGGGGTTGTGTAAGGTCAACTAGAGATGGATATCGTGATATTTACATTCTCGTACTTGCCATATTAAGTACAATATACCCAGGACACCTGACACAGATCATGATACAGAATCTTCCTGAGATATTCATGGTGATTCTGTGTAGGATACAGGATTGACATAGATATTATATTTTTAGTTCATAGTATGACTCACTACATTAGATATAATCTCACGTGACATGGACATAAGACGTGTGGTTACATTGGGTGGGGAGAGACACACAGGCTACATGCTGATTTCTTATATATATAAAATCTATAGTAAACACATAGTAAAACACATAGTATAACTGCTACCCGGCTCCCCGACACAGAGCTTGTAGTGGTATCAACCTAAGTTCTAGTGATTCTCTCAACTTGCATTTTATATATATGGTTATATAGTTGACCCTATTATTTTATTATTTGCTGTACTGCATTTATTTTTGCTTGAGCTTTCTTGTACCTTGCTATGTCCCCTAAGGACCTGGATCCAGATTATGTCCCCAGGATTAGCAGACGAGGTTTATCCAGAGGTATACGGAACATGAGCACTTCACGGAACAGTACCAGTACCTGAGGACGAGGTGATCGCTGAGGACTTCTCCTGAACATCTGCTTCTCCATGCTCAGTTATTATGGCAATTAGACTCTCTTTCCTGTTTAATTAAACAATTGTAACAGACTTTATATCGGGTTGTTCCCCGAATTACTTTGCTGAGACTGGATGTTTGATTTACTTTTCTTATTGCTGTTGATCTTATTATCTTTTATGTGGATGAGATTAGTTCTGACTTGTTGTTGTAGACCTTATATACAGCTTAAGTATGCCCCGATGGATCCATTAAATTGGGTTTGTCCATCGGTGCGTGCTGCTGGCTATTGCCACGTGTCTAGTCCCTCGATATTTTGGGACTGGGGTGTGACATGATTTTTGTGGTGGCCCATGCAGGTCAACGACTAAATTGTTCGATTTCAACTTAGGGACCGAACAGGCCTGTGGTAAAGATAGGATAAGTTTTTAGGATCTCATCCACTTGCTTGAAAACGTTCTTGATATCTGTATCGTATTCGAAATAATTTTTGACTTGCATCTTGCCTTTAATCCTGTGCGCTTCTTATATTTTATTTTTGATGCAGAGTAATAGATTCAAGAAGCGGAGACGAGAATCCCTTGAGTACACCACACGATACTGTGGTCACTTATGATGAAGGAGTGACACCCGAAGACCGAGGACAATCTTCTCAAAACAATCAAGCAGGCCAGTATAATTCAAGGTTCCGGCGTGATGATATCCCGCCGCCTCCGCAGTTCGTTCCACCGATGCCCGTATTTCCACAAAGGCAACCTATAGACGGGCAGCAGATATTTCAAATAATCTACGCAATGATGCAAGCCCAACAACAAATTCATCAAGAGGCACAGCGTCAGGAGGCAGAGTATTTGAGAACCAGCCTAGTAACCGCCTTGGAGCAAGTGAACCCACAAGCTAGGCGACCAGCAATGGGGTCTATTACTGATTTCCGTCAACTCAAGCCCCGTACCTTTTCGGACAAAGAAGGACCAACCGAAGTTCATGAGTGGCTCACCAACATACAACACCAGTTGGAAGCAGCTGAACTTCCAAGAGAACGTTGGATGACCGCCGTTAGAATACAGTTGACGGACAATGCTCATCACTGGTGGCTATCTGAAGAAACCCGGCTCGGACCAGACCGAGTCACTTGGGAAGAGTTTTTTAGACTCTTTCAGGAGATGTACATTCCGGCTATCGCTCAATCAGAACTTCGGGACAAGTTCAATCGTCTCACTTAGAGCAGCATGACAGTGGAGGAGTACAACGCAGAATTTATTCGTCTAAGTCGCTTTGCCCCTACTTTGATCCCAACGGAAGAAGAGAAAGATGAGAAATTCTTCGACGGACTAAACTTCGAGCTGCAGAGACTCATCGGATCCGTCGTACCTACCTCTTACTCAGACGTTCTCGCTGCAGCTCGACGCATGGAACGCGTCACCAGGAGAGAGACCAGTCTCAAACGGTCTTCCACATCATCCAAAGCACCTAAAGAAGAAGCTGCAAACGGTCTTCCACATCAGTCTGAAACGTCGCTAAATGGCAAAAAATGTCGTTACATAATTTTATTGACGTCTGTAGCGACGTTTCGATGAAGTCACCTTTAAGCTAGTCGCTGACCGAAAAAATATCGTAAAACGTTGCTATACCGACGTTTTCTAGCGCCGTATATGCGTCGCTATATTAGCGACGTTTAGCAACGTAACGTCGCTAAATTAGCGGCGTGTTGTTGGTCTCTATATGTCGCTAATTTTTTTTTCTTTTTAGCGACGTTGTGCGACCTATTTAGCGTCGTTATATTGACCTAGCAATATTGCCATGTCAGCAGTTTAGCGACGTTCAGCGACATACTCAGCGACATTTTTAGCGACGTATTTATCGACTTTCAGCGACGTATATAAACGTCGCTAAACGTCACAAAATGTTGCTAAAAACGTCGCTAAAGATTCAGTGAAAAAAAATATTGAATTATTTCCAAACCAATCTTCCTACACTTTATAAATTTATAATTTATACAAATAGATCCGTAGCAACCTTTCGTTGAATTTGCTGGGTTCGTCGACCCCCTTCGGTTGAACACTCAACACCAGTAAATTAACATATATTTAATATAAATAATATAGTAAAATTTGAAGAAAATAAAATATTGAGATTGCAAACTGAGTCAGGAGAAAATCTCGTCATAAAGAATGCAACAAATATCCACACAACTGAGTCTGAAAGCCTCGTTTTAAAGAATACAAGAAATAAAGTCTGAAAGCCTAAAAAATAAAAAATATTCATAAATGACCAAATATCATTGGTCTAAAACACAAACAATCAATAAACTATCCTAACTAGGACTACTGTGGATCTGTAGGAGGATGACCACCAGCGAGCATCAGGGATAAGAACAGATTATACTGCTCCCGTAAAATCGACACCGATGTCGATGGAGAAGGCAGTGTAGTCGGTGGTGTCTGTGTCGATGAAGGCGCACCAGGAGGAGGTATCTGCTCTAACTCTACTAGTTGATGGTTGTATGAATCCATGGTAGATAACAGTCTCGTACTACTATGAACCATTGAATACTGCATCATAGTTAGCCTCTCGCCCATGGACAGCTGTGATACCTGCAGTTCCGTCACGCTGCACTATATCGACGCTCGAAGATAAGTTATCATATCCCTGAGCTCCATAATGCTGCGCCCGAGCATATCAAATCGTGCAATGAGCGTCGTATCGTCCGCCTGCAGCTGGGACAGGGCTTGCTCCTCCATTCTTCGTAATAACTCGTCACAGAGAGACGCAATCTGACGGTCAACGGCCTCCTGAACTTGGGCCGACGACTGCGAGGGCTGTGGGGAATGCGCACTTGCCGTGGAGACCCTAGATGACTGCATCGTAACAAGGGCACCATAGGATCCCTTATCGTAGTACGTACCCCTCTGGAGACCATCAGCGGCGGTCACTCACAGCATGTCCGCTGACAGAGCTGGAGAGGGCTGCGAGGAAGTACCAGTCTCTGCCATTGTAGGTGCACTTGCAGTCGCCCGCTCACGCACCTAAGATACTCGGCCTAAAAAAGTTTGGATATTCGATAAGTTATATTAAAATTAACACAAAGTAAAGTAATACTTACATAGGTCTGCGAGGCCCTCTCATCAATGAGATTCCCGCCCTTTTGATGGGTGGCCAGGAAGATGGTCACCATGTTTGCATCCTTACCCTTTTATATCTGTTAAAAATATATTATTTAGTACAAAATTAAATATTTTATCCTACTACCATTTTATCGTACTTGTATTAAAATAATATATCTGAAATAAAAAATATACCAAACGAAAAAAAATATTTCGTCATCGGAATGATGCCACCACACCACTTTACTGCCTTCTGCCTAGCCGCCTTGGCCTTCTCAGACCTTTCCTTGTACCTCGGATCATCGAATCTAGCCCTCATCGCTGTCCACTGCTCAGGCGTGATCCAACCTTGGATCGATTTTCTTTCGCGATCACGAGCAAAATCTGGATACGCTCGATCAAAGTGCTTCTATGCTTCTCCATCGGATGGATGATCCAATACTCCTTTAATCTGTTTTCGCCTGTTCCAACTCATGTTTTCTACAGTCTCGTTCACCATAAGCAACCTCTACAACCGCGACGTCAAAGGCAAGTAGTACATCGAATCGGTAGGCTTCTTTGCACCGACAGACTTTCCTCTTCCAGTGGCCTTGTAGCGATCAGCACCACAGAATCTGCACGCATCTTCATCCTTGTCATCTTTGTAATACAACATGCACCCGTTGCGACATGCATCAATTTTCTTGTATCCCATCCAGAGCGATCTCACCATCCACTTAGATCGGTAGAATTCTTTAGGCAACTTTGCACCCTCTGGTAAGATCTCTATAATCAAATCCATCAGTCAATTATAGTATTCTTACGACATGTTAAAATTGGACTTTATGCTCAACAATCTTGTAAACACCTCCAACGGTGAATGATGCTCACAACCAGGATATAATGGAGTCCTTGCATTCTCCAGCAACTCCATGAACTTTGCAGCATCGGCATTCGGTGCCTCCTCAGCTGCATTATGATTGTTCGGATCGAAACGCCCCGCCACATCAAAAACCATATTCACCCACCCTTGGTCATAAGCAGCATCGTCGTGGACATCCATATACGGCTCCACATAAGGCTCCAACTCTGATGATAAAGAAACAAGTTATCCCTACGCGGTCCACTGATAGTAATTAGGCATAAAACCCTTCGAGTACAAATGATATGTAACTTCCACTTCTGGATGATATTTCAAGTTACGACATCTCACATACAGACACTTAATTTTGGTACCGTCCATGTACTGAGAGAATGACTTGGCAAACTGCAGGAACTGCTCTACACCCTCAATGAATTCATCTCGCACACCGCACATGTCATCAGGATGACGGTTGTACATCCATGAATGATGACGCATATAGTAATTCATATCCATTTCTAGATACTTTTGCAAAGATGAATATACAACATTCAAGTATATACTCATCGTTAAATACAGTACATGCACTGATACTCCTAGTCCTAGTATATATACTCAGGAATACCCAATTATGTTATACACCTAATCGTTTATACACACATAAGAATACTCAGGAATATAGTACATGCACTGATACTCATATTGCAGTGTATCAGGGAGTGTCAACTGAGCAGATTTGGGTTTGGGTTTGGGTTAGGGTTAGGGTTAGGGTTTATGCACTGCTTTAAGTATTAGTCATCTGGTTATAGGGGAGTGCTTGTCCATAGGAGTATATGTCATGTTGACAACAGATTTGGGGAGCAACACAGTGAGCAGTAAGATGGGGAGAGCTCTTGCACACACCATCTGCACAGACCCGACAGTGCACATTTGATGTGCACATAAGTATTACGACAGAATTCACAGGGTCTGTATACACCATCGTACAAAGCATTGTGCGACATTAGGCGGCAATAATTTGAAGTTGCATTTTAAACTTGCGTATCACAACAGGCATTAGAAGATTGGGGGAATCTCTGTGTATCTTAGTATTGAGTATTACAACAGGCATTTTAAACTTGAGTGTCATCTAGGATTAATATTGATATTAAGTTGGTATCAGTTATATTAAGTTAGTAGCAGTTATTGTAAGTTATAAGTAAGTCATGATAGTATAAGTTATGTACTAATTTATAGTATTAAATGTCAAAAAGAGAGAGAGAGAGAGATAGGGCTAGGGTTAGGGTTTACACCCTCTGTGACAGTGTCTGTGTCTGTGTCGTGTCTGTGTCAGTGTGTGTGTGTCATGTCAATGTCAGTGTCATATCGTGTTTGCATCTGTGAGTGAGAGAGAGAGAGAGAGAGAGATCGGGTTATTGTGGGCTAGGGTTTACACCTCTGTGTTAGTCTGTGTCATGTTTGTGTCAGTCTATGTCGTGTCAGTGTCAGTGTCATGTCGTGTGCATCTGAGAGAGAGAGAGAGAGAGAGAGAGAGAGAGAGAGATATCGGGTTATGGTTTACCTAGAGGAGGAGGAGGAGAAGGTTGTGGAGGACGCCGGAGTAGGGGGCTGTAGAGGACGTCGGAGGGGGCTATGAGGGAGCAGTCGGGGGGTCCGCCAGAGTAGGGGGCTGTGGAGGACGCCGGAGGGGGCACTTCGCCGGAGGGGGGGAAGAGGGGGGAGTTTTTGAAAATTTGGGAAAAGCTTTCGACAGAAGGGGAGAATCGAAACCTATATTAAAATTTTAGAAACGTTTAGCGACGTCAACTTATGACATCACTAATAATAATAGCGACGTCATAACTAGATATCGCTAAAAGTTGCTAATTATCTAGTTTGCGACGTTATAGACGTCGCTAAAAATCAAAAAAACTAACGTCGCTAATTACATCGCTAAATCAAAAAACTCAGCGACGTTTAGCGACCTTAAAGAAGCTTATCGCAACTATTCTTTTTAAAAAATTGAATTACAGTCACTAAACGTCGCTATATGTCACCAACAGTGACGTATAGCGACGTTCATTTTTGGAGTCGCTCAAATATTTAATATTAGCGATGTTTTAATATGACGTCAGTAAAAATCTCGCTATTTTATCATATTTTGGTAGCGATGGTTAGCTATACCGACAGCTAAACCTAATATCCATAGGCAACTCATCTCATGCTAGACAGCTAATATGAACCATATCTCTATTCTTAGGGCCAACCATAATCCGACCAATCTATGGTACTTCTACCCAACTTTTATGGCCAACTCAAACCATAATACACTACCACTGCGCAACCCACTATAAGGAATGTCCGACAGTCTAGGTCAAGTCTTATCTACCTACGGTCAATTTTGTAAGGATATACCTCAAATAAAGGTTCATTCTAGACTTATCCCAACCCTATAAGGTCAATCCAGAACTAATCTGTTCAATTCCCATATCCATTAAGTAAATCGCCAATGATTAAAATTTGAAATCCTCTAATATATTGTTTCATTTTTTATTTCATAATCATACTCTCGTTGTATCTTTATATCATTCCCGTGCTCTCATGCATCAAATTATCTATGAGATAGGGCAATAATCCAAAACTCAAATTCTGACCGATCACCTTTACTAATAAATCGTTCATGGTCCTTTCTCTCAATTCATTCCTATTCATGTTATATATATGTATGTTCAGTTTCACCAAAATAATTTATAACCAACAATATCACTCAATCAATATATTGAGTAATATCTTTCTTCCGATTCATTCCATCGATCTTACTTTTGCCAAAATTTATTTTGATAGGGATAACTTTTGTTCGCATTAATTATCAACTCAATTGCATCACCTCATCAATGTCTCGTAGAATTCTATCTCGCTAAGCCACATTCGATGATTACTCATGTATTCGATACATCGGTCATACCCCCACTCTAGAGATCATCCACAATAGTTATCATCTGATAAATTATATATGTCATCCAACTTGTTATCAACACGACTAAGTTTTCTGCCAACCAACTATTTTCAACACGACCAAACTTTTCGTTGATAATATTTATCCCAACTTGATAGACCTCAAGCTTTATTTGTATTCCTTTCATCGAGTTATCTTAAAGAACTTCCATCTATCGTCATACAATACGGGTCATCGATTAGTTTCTTTACAATCCACCAAGTTCATATGCTTACTGATTGTTATCTACCGATTCTTAAGTTCGATTATCCTCGTTTCATTACTGCTTACCCTTTTAAGTTAGGCCTGTAGAATGCTACACACCTAAGATCAAAGGAAATAGTTTCTCGTATACTCGATCTAACTGTAAATTATTTTTTGAGAACATCCATCATAGGAACCAACATGATTTTATCCCGTCTGATACTCCTACGCAATTTCAACCAATCTCATTCGATATATTTTCTAATTTATTTATCAATAGTTACATTTGATCATTGATCTAACTTGAAGCTTTTACACAGCCATTTTCAGGCATCGTCTAACCGTATAATCAATCTCGTTGTTCTCAGCTAAGGCATCCATCTTATACTTCTCCCTTTATTTCTACCTAATATAACATTAAGTCATCGAGAGTCTACTATTGATACTCAGACCAAAATACCCGAGGGACACTCACATCGTAATACCATATGCATCATTCTTGACTAAGTTTCGGTACTACCCTATTTTTACTTGGTAGGCTCAACGCTATCACTTATGGAAGGGTCACCGCATAAGCATTACCGATAGGGTGTATGCATATACCACTTAAAGACTAAGCCATTCCTGACAATTATTCTGTCCTTACACTGATCCTACATCTATTCCGTACTACCTTCATATGGTAGCATTGCCAGTCGCAACATGATTCTCAATACTCATGTATAAAATAAAATCCTGCCATAGTACATGAATCAACTTAACATTACTCTTGATTTTCTCTATTGAAATTACTCAAGAATAATTCATATGATTACAGCACACATATTCATTCTCTTTATTTCCATATGCAAATTAATAATCATAACTTATTCTTCTGTGACATCGAATCATTGTTAGATTCTTGGTATCTTTTACAAATCAAGATCACAACAAGGGCAATACAATATTTAGGCTTATTGTATGGAACATCCAGTGAGTGTAGCCAAGAGGTCAAATACCCTTGATTGCGGAAGCACAGTCAATCAAAAGCGGAAGCAACACATAGCGATCACAGATGCAAATTCGATAATCGTAAAAGCAATTTTAAATACTCGCAGAAGGTAACTTTGAATACGTACTGAGACGACTATAACTAATCGCGGAGAAGACTTTGAATAATCACAGATGCAACTTTGAGTATCCACAGATACATCTTGGAGTAATCATGGAAGAAAATTTGATTTAAAATTTTTTGAGTCCAAGGACGCATAACCATGCTCTGATACCAATTTGTCATGTCCCAATTTCGAAGAATCAAAAGTAACCACGGGTGTGATATTGTACAAGCCTAGATTGCACTTGTACAAGGAAAGAAGATAGATAAGTCATGGTATTTCTCAGGAACATCAATATAGCATCAAAAATAAGGAGGCAAATTGAAGTCACAAAAGAATAGATTAAAAAGCATCTCTTTATTGATAATAATATTTGAGTACATGGCTTACAACAGATTACAAAGCTTTTCAATTACAACTGATACTGGGCCACTTGGCTTACATTGATATTGGCCGTCTTGGCTTACAATCTCACTAATACAACTTAATTATAATATTTTATACTCCATCTAACAGAAGTTGCCTCCAATGGAAGAAGTGCTTCTGTGCGCCCCAAATAATGCTTCGATGCCTCAGAAGCGTTCCAGCCACTACCCGAAGCTGAGTACCTGGAGATGCCCATAAACGTGGGTCAGTACATACCGTGTACTGGTAAGGAGAAACTAGTCTACTCATCTAAACCAACACTAAGTATTCATGTGAAAAGTATGCATATTACTTTAGTGATATTTCTATTAGGGACTAGGTTCATTTCAGTGATCAGAGTATTCAACAGCATAATGAAAGCATTTTATAGGATCAACAGTATAAATTGAATATATGATAGATATTGTATATTGCTTATCGGTGATTTTTACCGACAACCCGCTATTCTAAACCCTGCAAAACAAGGATTAGCCACAACATAAGTAATATGAATCATTTCTACTTGGGATGTTAAACCTGCACAATATTCTCGTCAGTATGCAGCCTTACTACATGAGGGTCATTGGTGATATAATTTTGCACAAAGAGGGACATGCCATATAGGACTTCAAAGGACGTACGAAGCACCATTCATGAGGTTGCGATACCCAATGAATGTTTTGTTTATATCCGGTGCTACCAAAGCACTATATTTTCTCACAAACATAACGATCCTGGTGCCCCGGTGCATCACGTTAGAGGAAACTTACCAAACCTTGTGTATAAGTTGTCCATGACCATGCAACATCTATGCAAATAAAATACTAAGCATACATTGCATGGTAAAGAAATATAAGTAAAGCCTCACATTATTGATCCTTCTTGTTTTACTCATTTTTATACCGATTAGTGACCCGTAGGTCCCAACTTACAGACCTTCTCATGGCCCGGTGGTACCAAACCATAAATTATACTCGCATATGAAGCATTTCCTTCATAGTTATTGTGCACTAATGACTTATACATGTACAGATATTCAATGTTTCATTCTCAGTGCTACAAGCAGGTAAAACAGATTGAAAAATATTACTTCTTTCTTATGTAAGTCATACATTATAACATTCTTGTGTCAAGAGATACTAGCAATTATCATTCATGTGTTTCTTTGTTTATAACAACACTAAACATAAGGTATCACTATCTTTATGTGGACTAGAGTAGTATATAGTAAGACAACACAAAAGAGAAATACTAGCATTCATTTTATTAGGGCATGAAGGAGTAGAGGAAAAGGGATAAATACACTCTTTTATACAAATATCGTTTTCATGCCACGATTTTATATTTGCCTACGATTCCTCAAGAATGATCCGACGCGATGCACAGTCTCCAACTTGGCATAATCATACATACGAACCATGCCGCATAATATATCCCATCCGGCCAAGTTAAGCAATAATGTACCATCACACCACGCATCTCGATTTCCCGTATCAATCGTATCCCATCGGTCTGATCCATCTATAATTCCAGCATAATATCTTTCCGCGGAGCGGGGCATTACATATTATTTGTTACTATAATTAAACATGTTATCCTACTTTGATTAAAATGATATATATATACAATAAAATATATACCGGGCGATAAAAATATTTTGTTATCAAAATCGACCCACCACACCACTTTTCTGCCTTCTGCCTGGCCATCTTCGCTTTCTCCGAACACGCCTGGTACCCAGGCTAATTGAATCTAGCCCCCATCGCAGTCCACTACTCAGGTATGATCCAACAGTGGATTGGTTGTCCCAATTAATCATGAACCTTCTAGTCGTCGATCGCATCATGTATCAGCCTGGCGGTGACGGGAGAAAACTGCTGCTCGATCTGCTCATCCCAATGTGGTGGATATAAATAGGTTTGCTACAAGAAGTAATGTGGTAAGTAATATAATACGCATAAATTAGATGATTGATATTAAAATCAAATAAATTTTTACCACTTAGATGGTTAGGCGACCCATTGGATGTTATTTTTAAGTACTTTATTGGCATGTTTATATGTATCTTGTGACGTCTCTATGAGGACCTGGTCCCTTTCCAGATATAGATGGACAGGAGTATCCACAGGAGTACAGACCCGGACCTAACACTTCTTATCAGACTTAGGAGATCTTATCGTCAGAGTATCATTGATTCATTACAGCTGTTAGATATTCTAGTTGCTATTTCTTTTTGGACATTTATCTTATATTATAGTTTGATTCTCTTCTCTCTTTTTAGTAGTTTTAGCATAGTCGATTTGCAGTGGATTTATTTCCATTCGACTATCATACATTGAGACTTCCTATTTGATATTCAGTTATTTATTTCCTATTTATTTCTTTATTTGTGTTATGGATGAGATATAGATTGCATGTGACTTGTTGACAGTATATTACCACTGGTGGATGTGATATTCATGTACAGCATACGTGTGTATATAGTTTCCATATATTGGAGTTCGTATACATACGGCTGGCATGTTACGTATTTCTAGTCCTACATATTTTGGGACTGGGGCGTGACATGTTCTTAGTGGTGGGCCATGCAGGTCTAGAATATATTATCTCGGTTACGTTACTGTACAGAGCAAGCCTGCGTATTGGAATAGGGTATAGGATCTTATCCATGCTTGACTAAAACTCATTCTTCCTTTTAACTTCCTATTTAAATGCTTGTATTCTGTTTGATTTCCTGTACTTCTTCTAATATTTCATCCACCACCTGCAGAAAGATGGATATGCGTGGTGAATGTACTGCCGCCGATGGCGACACGTCTTCAGGAGTCAACGGCCAAACTCGAGAAGACACCTCGACGACTCCTAGACTTTCGGGGCTAGATAGACAGAATCACAATCCAGTTCCATCTAATCCTTTAGCTTCACCTAATGGGACCCTTCCAGCTTCATCGACGTCACAGGATGGCCAGACACAGTTGTTCCAATTCTTCCAAATGATGATGCAGGAACAGAGATAACAGGCAGTCGTACTAGCTGCAAAGCAGAGGCAGCAAGCGGCAGAGCAGAGGCAAGAATTCTTGGCAGCACTTGAGAGGATGGCTGCACAGGCTTCTGTACCAGCTCAGGCACTAGTTCCAGTACCGCGAGCTAGAGTTGTTTCAGTCAAGAACTTTATACAGATGGGTCTGAAGCCATATAAAGGCACTAAGATCCCAGAGGAGACTACAAACTGGATTACCTACACTCAAAAGTTATTAGAAGCATCGCAGCTACCTACAGATCTATGGATGACAGGCGTAAGGACGCTGCTAGATGGTAACGCTAATCACTGATGGGAATCAATGGAGCGCTAGTTGGGTACATATCAGACTTGCGAATAATTCTTGGAGTGCTTTGAGAGAAAGTACTTCCCGGACACTGTCAAGGATGCGTTGTACGATTAGCTTCTTCATCTAGAGCCGGAGAATAAGACAGTTGATGAGTATGATGCAAAGTTTAGTCTCCTCAGTAAATATGGCACTGTCCTGATACCGAATGACTTGGTGAAGGCTAGAAGGTTTCACCGCGGGCTGACTCAGGAGCTCCAACACTACACTAGCTCACAGTCCCAGATCTCTTATGCCGAATTACTGACAGAAGCTAGGTTATAAGAGACCATCAGCAAAAGAAAAGGAGGTCAACTGAAGACACAGCAATGACCAGTAAGGATACAGCAAGGAGGGCCTATTAGAAGTCTTTTGGTACAGCAAAAACAGTATCAGCATAGATCAGGACCGTACCAGAATTCGGGGAAGCCCCACTGTAGTTATTGTGGGAAACGCGGGCACATTTTGAAAGACTGTCGGACTCGTTTAGGAAAATGTATGAGATGTGGTTCCGGACAGCACATGGTGAGAGACTGTCCAATGCAGTAGACATTGACACTTCCACCACCAGTACAGAGGCTAGCACTTCCAGCACCGAAGCTAGCTCAGCAGATGACTAGACTAGGAGCACCTCGACCTCCAGTAGTAGGAGGATTTCAGCGAGGACCACTGCTACCTACTCAGGACGATCAGTACACGAGGGCCAGTTATGGATTACCACAGAGGAATGGGCAAGCTTTTACACTAGAAGTGGATGACATGGAATAGGAGATTGATGTCATAGTAGGTATTACTCTTGCTTTTACTTTTCCTGCTGTGACATTGTTTGATACAGGAGCCACCCACTCGTTCATATCTTCTAGTTTTATTGCCAAACACAATATTGCCACTACATATTTACCTAGTTATGTTAGAATTATCACCGGAGGAGGAGTTGTACCTGTTAGTCAGATTTGTAGATCGTGTCCTGTAGTAATTTGTGGCAGAGAGATGAGTGCCCGACTCTTAGTCCTTCCTATGCCAACTTTTGATATTGTGCTTGGAATGGACTGGCTAAGCAAGTACCACGCTTTCTTCGAATATTTTGGAGGAAGCATTCTTTTTAAGGTACCAGGCCAGCCGGAACTTGAGTTTGCACAAGGATCCATAGAAGCCATTGATGGTGTTCAGCTTGCAATGGACGATGTTATCTATCACCCCATTATTTCAGAATTTCAAAACATCTTTCCAGAGGAACTGCTAGAACTACCACCAGACAGACACGTAGAATTCTCAATTGAATTAGCACCAGGAGCAGCACCCATAACATCACATATTTATAAATTGGCAAAGAAGGAGATGGATGATCTGAAGTCACAGTTAAAAGAATTAGAGGAGAAAGGTTTTATTCGGCCAAGTGCATCACCCTGTGGAGCACCAGTGTTGTTTGTACCAAAGAAGGATGGGTCAGTGCGTATGTGCATTGACTACAGAGACTTAAATGCAGTAATCGTAAAGAATAAATACCCGTTGCCATGCATTGATGACTTATTTGATCAGCTTAGTGGAGCCAAGGTGTTCTCGAAGATAGATTTAAGATCGGGATATCAACAGGTGAAGGTACGGAAGCAGGACATTCCAAAGACAGCATTCCGGACAAGATATGGGCACTACGAGTTTCTGGTTATGCTATTTGGGTTGACCAATGCTCCAGCTATCTTTATGGACTTAATAAATTGAGTATTTCATTAGTATTTAGAATAGTTCATGATCGTCTTCATAGATGACATACTTGTCTATTCGAAGAGCCACGAGGAGCACGAGACGCACCTGCGGATCGTCCTAGAGACATTGAGGAGAGAGCAGTTATATGCGAAGCTCAATAAATGTGAGTTTTTCTTGGACAGAGTCTTATTTCTTGGGCATATTGTTACAGGAGATGGTATTTCTGTTGATCCAGAGAAAATCTTGGCAGTCGAGACATGGCCCGTTCCTAAATCAGCATCAGAGGTGAGAAGTTTCCTTGGACTTGGGAGATATTACCGACGGTTCATGGAGAACTTCTCAAGGATAGCAACACCTATGACTCAGCTGACTTACAAGGATCAAGAGTTTATATGGACCGATGAGTGTCAAGTCGCTTTCGAGGAGTTAAAGAAGCGACTGACTACAGCACTAGTATTGACTATTCCATCAGGAACAGGAGGTATGTGATTTACAATGACGCATCAGGGAAAGGCTTGCGATGCGTGTTGATGCAACATGGCAAGGTGATTGCATATGCATCTAGACAGTTAAGAGTGCATGAGAAGAATTATTCAACTCATGACTTGGAACTTGCAGCCGTTGT
Organism: Iris macrosiphon; assembly: GCA_036927795.1. NCBI lineage: Eukaryota > Viridiplantae > Streptophyta > Magnoliopsida > Asparagales > Iridaceae > Iris > Iris macrosiphon. Next base: position 141,050,021 of record JAYESA010000007.1, on the reverse strand, counting down.
ATTTGCTTTAAAGCTATTGAGACATTACTTATATGGGGAACGAGTAGAGATTTATACAGATCACAAAAGCCTCAAGTATGTCTTCATGCAGAAGGAGTTAAATATGAGGCAATGACGGTAGCTTGAGTTGATAAAGGATTTTGAGATAGAGCTACATTATCACCCAGGCAAGGCTAACGTTGTGGCAGACGCGTTAAGCCGGAAACCAGCAGCTTACTTCTTGATGACACAGAGGGAATTATTGGAGGACTTGCAAGAGCTTGGAATAGAAGTAATATTACTCGGAGCAGATGGGGCATTAGCCAACTTGCAAGTAGAATCATCACTAGTAGAGGGGATCAAGGCAGCCTTGCCTACGGACGCCAGATTCAGGAGATTGAAAGAAAGGACAGAGGCCGGAGAGCAAACAGGATTACACATTCATGATGACGGGACATTACGATGTGGTGATCGTCTATATATTCCTAATGGAGAGATTCGACAGGAGCTGATGGCAGAAGCTCATAGTTTGCGGTATTCTATTCATCCTGGAGGCACCAAGATGTACCATGACTTACGACAGCACTTTTGGTGGCATGGGATGAAGAGAGAGATAGCTTGCTTTGTCGCCAAATATCTAGTATAACAGCAGGTAAAGGCGGAGTATCAGAGAACAATAGGGTTATTGCAACCACTCCCAATTCCTGAGTAGAAGTGGGAGCACATCACTATGGACTTCTTCATGGGTTTTCCAAGAGTCCAAGTGGGAGAGATGCAGTATGGGTAATAGTGGATCGACTCACTCAGCCCATTTCTTGCCTTTCAGAGTTGGTCAGTCTACAGAAGCTTTGGCTGACTTATACATGAGGCAAATCGTGATATTGTGCGGCATACCAGTCAGCATTGTATCAGACAGGGATTCACATTTTACATTACACTTTTGGAGAAGCATGCAAGAGAGTCTTGGGACTCATCTGAAGTTCAGTACATCTTATCACCCGCAGACAGATGGGCAGTCCGAACGTACTATTCAGACAGTGGAGGATATGTTGAGGGCTTGTATGTTAGACTTTGGAGGATCATGGGAGGACCACCTACATCTTGTAGAGTTTTCTTACAATAATAGCTATCAAGCGAGCATCCAGATGGCTCCGTTTGAAGCATTGCATGGAATAAAGTGTAGGTCTTCCGTGTATTGGAGTGACGTGGGATAACATCAGATTCTGGGACCAGAGTTGGTAGTCAACACCGTTGAGACAGTAAAGAAGATACAAGGACACTTGCGAGCAACGCAAGACAGGCAGAAGCAGTGGACAGACCTTCATCATCGTCCCTTGGAGTTTAAAGAGGGCGACCATGTCTTCTTGAGGATATCACCTACTAGTGGCACTATTCAATTCGGAGGGCATGGCAAGTTGAGTCCAAGGTATATTGGACCATTTGACGTGCTAGAGAGAGTGGGAGAAGTGGCATATCGAATTGTGCTACCACCTTCACTTGAGGGAGTACATGATGTATTCCATGTGTCACAGCTTAGGCGATATGTGGCAGATCTCAGTCATGTTCTCGACCATTTCGATATCACCATTGGGCCGAGCTTGTCATACCAAGAGCAACCCATGGAAATCTTTGATCGTCGAGAGAAAGTGTTAAGGAATCAGTCGATTCCCTTGGTCCCCGTGGCATGGAAGCATGGCGCGCCAGGAGAATCCACTTGGGAGCGCGAGGACGACATTGGCAAACATTTTCCGTACATATTTGTAGACTAAGGTATGAATTTACTTTGTTCATCTCTACCTTATACCATCCTTGCGTATTCTATCGTAGCTTAGTTTTAATTTCGAGGACGAGATTTTTATAAGTTGTGTAGAATATAAAATCCCTAATTTTAAAAACCATATTAATTATTTAATTAATAATTTAATTTAATTATAGTATTTATTAGTAATTAGAAGATAAATAATTTATTAAAAATTTTATTTCTAGGTAAATATGCATTTAGAGATTTATGGAGCAACTATTATTTTACCTTAATTTATTTCATGTAGGGGACGTGTGGACGATTGATAGATTATTTGTATGCACTAATATAAATTTCTAGAATTATATATATGTGTGTGTGTGTGTGTGTGTGTGTGTGTGTGTGTGTGTGTGTGTGTATAGACTTATTAAAATGAAAATAATAGAAAACAAAAAGAATAAAAGAAAAGAAAAAGAAAAGAAAGAAAAGAATAAAAATCATTAAACTAAACCCTTAAATCCTAATCCCGAGTAAACCAATAAACCAACCCTAAGTCCTACCAAAAAGGAAGCCAGCAGCAGCAAGACTAACCCCCCCCGCACGAGACCCCGTTTCATTCCCTGCCTCTACTCTCTCTCTCTCTCTCTCTCTCTCTCTATATATATATATATATATATATATATATATATATATATATATATATATATATGGTAACTTGTAAACCCCTAAACCATAACCCTAAATCTCCACCACCCAAACCGACGCCGACTTCCAAGCGCCGACAGACCTCCACGACACCGCCGCCGTCGACCAGAGCACCGCCTGGACCCGCCGTCGCGTCAACACCCGCAATCACCCGCACAAAAAACTGCGACGACGTACCCCTGTTCACGCGTAGATTTTCGCTCCATCTTGAGACCAAATTCGATCCCGTCTTCACCGGTATATTCATGACCTATCCCTCTTTCAACTCTGTATATTAGTTTACTTCGATTAGCACGTAACCCTAGGTGAAAACTGAGACCAAGTTGGAAAAAAATGACAACTTTTAATCTCATAAAAACTGCTGTAACCACCAATGTTTACGGACTCGTATCTCCCACCACAGAGATCCAAACTTAGAAATTCCTTTTGCTATGTGAAGACCACCTAACCTAGATTATTTTTTGTCAATTATATTATTTTATTTGATGCTGTATGCAGAATTAAACTGGGTTAAAAATTACAAAAAACCTATTTTTGAACCTTCAAAATTTGTGATACGGAGGGCGCTCCGCCAAACGGGACCGCCCCGTCGCATACCAATTGCACCAAAAGGCGTGTATGGTATGTCCAGACATGTGGGATTTTACTGAAACTCATTCGGACGCGTGTGCGCGTCGAAATCAGCCCGTATCCGCAAAAAGTCCCTGTATCATGACTTTTGCAAAACCCCGCACCATTTATTATACGCTTGTCAGAATGCAACGAAACTTGCGCTACTAGACTTGTGGTATCGCGCTGGTCCTGTGACCCAATTTTTATATAATTCTGAGATAGTTGACCAAGCCGCCTATTTGTGGACCCTACGGTTGACTTTTTGGGCAAAATTGTGTTCGGCTTACCGGAATCCAAAATTGGACATACCGTTGAGTTCGTAATAACATTTAGAATTTATTTGACCTATAATTTGTTCTATTTAGAGATCTTTACCCTTGGCACATTTTTTGGTGCATAGTGGCCACATATGGACCCCACTTTGACCCAAAATTATCGTTTTGCCCCTTTGTCCAAATTGGACGAAAGGGTAGTATTTTTTATCTATCTAGCTGATTACGGAAACGTTGATGATATTTATTTCAGCATCCAGAGACATTTATTCGGAGGCCTTAGTTTCTGATCCTGTGTGCCTGACCTCTGGACGTTGACACTATACAGATTACTTGCCAGGCAAGTATACCTTGCCATTGTACTATTATTTATATTCTATATGTTGCATACATTTTTATTTTTGTCTATTTAGTTCATTTATTTTAACTGCTATATAAACTGCGCGTCCAAGGAAACTTGGGTGCAATGATGGTGACGTCGTATTCTGTTTTTATTATGTATATGCATATGGACCTACTCTATGAGACCACCCCATTTTCTTGAGGCATTCTTATGTTTCATTAGCCATGACACTATTCTTACACGAGTGTAAGTCACATATAGGACACGGAATTGTGTACTCGGTTGGCCACAGGTACGTATAGGTCGTACGATGGATTGGGATAACTGCCGATAGAAACCTCGCATGCTAGTAGACCTGGCAGTATTTTGAGCTATCATCGTATCATGGATGTGATATGCTTAGAGCATGGGGTAGGGAGAACAACAAGTAAGGCATTTAGGCTCCTTTGTACTTTTCTTGTGTAACACGTACGTTCCGCCAGAGATGCGCGATCATGATGACCACTATATCTTATATATTATCAGGCGGCCTCTGGCGTTCAAAAGACGACATGCTTTTTAGGCCCCTGAATCTCCAAGAGAATCATGCCAATCCTATTTTAGCCAGATAGCCCACTTGTTGGAAAGTTGTTCTCAAACTGCATTCACTTAGACGGTTAGGCGACCCATTGGATGTTATTTTTCAGTACTTTATTGGCATGTTTATATGTATCTTGTTACGTCCCTCTGAGGACCTGGTCCCTTTCCAGATATAGACGGGCAGGAGTATCCACAGGAGTACAGACCCGGACCTGACGCTTCTTATCAGACTGAGGAGGTCTTATCATCAGAGTATCATTGATTCATTGCAGCTGTTAGATATTCTAGTTGTTATTTCTTTTTGGACATTTATCTTATATTAGAGTTTGATTCTCTTCTCTTTTTTTAGTAGTTTTAGTAGTCGATTTGTAGTGGATTTGTTTCCATCCGACTATCATACTTTGAGACTTCCTATTTGATATTCAATTATTTATTTCCTATTTATTTCTTTATTTGTGTTGTGGATGAGATATAGATTGCATGTGACTTGTTGACAGTATATTACCACTGGTGGATATGATATTCATGTACAGCGTACGTGTGTATATGGTTTTCATATATTGGAGTTCGTATACATACGGCTGGCGTGTTACGTATTTCTAGTCCTACGTATTTTGGGACTGGGGCGTGACACCACTACACAACCAACCACATCCCGAAGGAAACGAGAAAGTCTAATATACTAAATATGAACAACATGTATAAAAATTAGATTAACTACGTGTCTGTGTCAATATGTGATATACACAAGTCTCCGTGTCAGAGGAAACCCCAAAAAATAATTCGTATTGCCAAATTGACGAGATACGGCCTACACGTACCCAATTATAGACACGACACTAGTCACAAAAAATCATACATATGTCCTATTGATCTATTTAACCAATTGACAAGCACCACATGTGCCAATCTCGAAATTCTCCTAAAATCGACACAAAATATACATAACTTCCACCATAGGTCTCCTATGAACCTAAAACCAAATCTTATGGGTAGCCTATGCATGTGGGGTAATTTCTCATAGTTAAAATCTCATATTTAGAACCTACTACAAGAAAGAAAATTGAAATATACCTATTGGGAGATGGATTCCCAATAAAAATCCCCAAATATGGAAATGTAGCTCCTCTATGTAGATCTTAGCATCCTCTTTGTAGATCCTTGCTTGCTTCTTGTAGATCCTTGTTGTAGTAGCCTCAATTAAAGTTTAGGGAAGGAATTTATAAAGAAATTAGTGAAGGAATGGAAGAATTTGGAAAGAGGAAAAATGTAGATCTAAAGGGAGTAAAAATTGTGAAGTTCATAATTTTCTCTCTCCTCCTTACATGTGGTCGGACATATACCCCTCTCTATGCTATATAAAATATCCAAAACACCTCTTGAGGCCTCTCATGAAGAAATTAATTAAGGAAAAAAGGTTCTAGTCTAATGGTTTCACTAATTAATTCATCATCCTAATCCATGGGCCTATTTATTAGGCTCAATCTAAGCCAAAACAAATATTGGGTTCATGCATCTAACTAAACTAGTTAGGTCCACTACACAAGTTCAAAATAAATCTAACACTAACAATAAATAAATAATACAATAAATAATTACACATGCACAATATTTAAATATAATAAATCCTAAAATTAAAAATACCCATGTAAATTACCAAACTACCATTAATTGAAAAAGTGAGGGTGATAATCCTACCCACCTTAGAAAATTTTTGTCCTCGAAATTAAAGATGATCGTAACCCCCTTTAGGGCAACCCTAGTCTAAACTAAAACATACAACATGCAATTTAAAAGAAATCACTACTATGGTCTCTGTCCATCATAGTTTTGCAGTCTCCGACAGGGTATACTATCTATACAATAACACATAAGCAGTCTATAAGGTACATAAACAACAGATGGAAATAAAATAAATAGAATAGGACAAAATAAACTAACTTATCACCTGAAGTATCATCCTCTCCGACTGCCATGGCAAATGCCCCGCCCTGCTAGGGTGGCTCTCTATGCGGTTGCTGAGCAGGTTGCGGGGTTACAGGTAGCCTAGCTCCACCTCTCTGACCGCGATCTGGTCTATACGGGTTATTGGAACACTCCTTCACCTGATGGTCAGGGGAACCATAATACCAGCATAGTCTGAGTCTCTTCCGACAATTCTCCCAATCATGCCCATGCCTTCCATAATAGGCACAAGGAAAAGTCTGTTGAATCTGCCTCTGAGGCTGCTAAAGAACCGACTGCTGAAACTGTTGTATCTGTTGAGCTGGTGCCCTAACTGGCACAAGATACTGCTGATGATGATATACTCTTGGCTGCTGAAAGTGGATGCGCTTCGCTGGGCCTGCACTACTACTCGCTCCTCCGGTGTCTCTCGGCCTCTTGGAGCTAAGCTCCAAATCATCCTTCGTCCGCTGTGCATGTCTCAGAATTTTCTTAAATGTAGCAGTACGGTCTCCATTAGTATGAGATAATCTCACTGTTCAGTCCATTCCTGAACTTCCTAGTCCTGGCCCGAGGATTATGTCCTTCAATAAATTATCCCAATCGGCAATACTCTGCCGCATACTCGTCCACCGTCAAGTTCCCTTGGACAAGGTTCTAAAATTGACTCTCCAAAGTGCTATGAGCCACATTAGGGAAGAAATTCTCTTTGAAAATCTCCTTGAAAGCTCCCCAAGTAACTTCCGGTGCTGATATCCTGGGGTCTGTCCTGAACCATGTCAGCACAATATCGAACATCATACTACCTGCTGCCTCTACCTGCAAGCTCTCAGGATTCTGCGCCAATCGCAGGTCCCTCTCAATATCCTCTATCTATTCATATGCATATAAGATTCCTTTGGTGCCCAAAAAATCCTTAGCCCCATCCTCTTGAAGTCAATGATAGTCCATGGTCTCTGCTACTGCGAATCGGGCTGAAGTGGTGTCGTCTGTGGTCGAAATAATACGACTCTCTCAACTATTGCAAGCGCAATATGGTGAGCATTCTAAATCTATGTCGTAAAACCTCTGACTGTCATTGTTGTGCCTCTATCATCTGTTGAAAGAGCTCGAATATCTGCATCTGATCGACTGCGGGTGGCGGGAATGAAAGATCCCCTGCAACTGCCGGTGATGTCCTCTGTACCGGAGGTGGAGCACCTCGGAAAGCTGATGTGGAAACGCCCACCTGGATCGGTGAAGTCGACCTCTGAAATGTAGGTGCTGGAATACCGTCTGATGGTACTTCCCTCATAGAAAACGAAGTGACTGATCGTGCTGACATTGCGCCTGAGCACTGGAAACGCGTCTTTGGCGGCATCCTGATGACAGATTCAAAATAAGGAATCAATATTGAGCAAGATATAATATCATCAAAGAAGGATAATTTTTTTTTAAGGAAAGCAATTTTCAGAATAAAGATAGCAAGATTCAATTATATTAGAATTATTTCCTAGTTGTGATTCAGTATCCCTCTCATCCTAGTGTCCTGTATCCTATCCTATCGTAGGCTCGCAGTAGTACAACTAAGTCGTTGCACTACTACGACATCGCACTACTTATGAAGCCTGACCTGAATGGGCCACCACTAAAAATGTGTCATAACCAGCACCCTGTAGAAGGGCACGAGTTTGTGGGTACGTCCAGCCTACGCCGCAGCATCGGCAGTAGAATATTGTCTTGGTCTACTATGCTATCTAATATCTCACGCAATGTATATAAATTACTGTCATACTATCTCAACTCCAAATGATACTCAATCACAAAAAAAACTAAAGAAAGATGTAAGCACGATATGGAATAGAAAGAAAAGAAATACAAGTCTCAATACATCACATATCCAACTTAATATCTAAACACAACTCAAGATCTTAAATAATAATACAACCCATAATCTAAATAGAAACAACTACTACAAGGTAGGAAAATCTAAATGGCATCAGTATCTAGCACTACATCCTCAGGTGAAACTCCATCTGTTGGTCCATAGTAAGTGGGACACATCCTCTCTAACCATTCATCTGAAAAAAATATCCAGTCAGGATTGGAGCAAAGTACAACCCAATAGCAGTTCCAATTAATTGATAATGACTATAAACAGAAATAAAGAATATAATACAAGACGAGAAATAATAAACAATATCATACTATAGTAGAAGAACAAGTAAACAAGAACAATATGGCATTCACCGATCATGATGAAAGTAGAACAAGACAATAGAATGAGACAATAACTAGAATGTGGTGAAGAACTATAACTATGCTAAGTGATTGAAATACTAGTTAGATATGTGATCGGCTTGGGTGAACATTGTCTACTTTAACGTTGGATAAATATTGTCTAAGTTAAAAATTGAATATTGTCTAGGATTTGATCACATATCTAGCTAATACTTTTCCTTTCCCCCGACTAGTACAATGGATCCAACCATAACACATTACGATACAAGATACTCAAAGCATTGTAAACAATAAACCTTGAACATTAAACATTGAACATTGTAACATTGAAACATTGAAACATTGAACATTGAACATTGTCTAAGTTAAATATTGTCTAAGTTAAATATTGAGAACACGAGGAACAATAAAATAATATATAAAATATCCCATGACTGATCCATATGTATACTAGTCCGTGCACCAATGTGTCAAGAGTCATGTAAAATATTTCTAAATACTTGCATTATAGTAATTTCAAATAATGAAAACTATCAGAGAATGTACTCGCGTGTGGTCCAAAACAATGATTGTCAAACTATGTCCGAATTGGTGTCACACAGACTTATATATGGAATATTATATTAATACAAGGTATTGGAATAATTTAAGTTAAACTATTCAACATCTAGGTCACAAAGCCATTTCTAAGTCAAACCCGACTAATTCTTGGTTGTATGAGTCTATCTCTAGGATACTAGGTCGATACACTATGACACTAAGCCACACTAGCTACGCTAAGCTACCAGGATACACACAAAACACCGTATCTCAAGATACGCTGGTTTTAAATATAAAAATGGTAGTTTATATATATATATATATATATATATATATATATATATATATACAAGTCAATATACATAGTACTACTAATTAATGAAAATATGATACCTTGGCCTTGCACCAATGCGTATCACACTACCACACACTAATCTCGATACTCAAACCCAATACCTTGAGTATCGACCCATTACCTTGATATTACCTTGGTATCCCGAGGTAATTCAAAACCTCAAGAATATAGTTAATTCATATGTAACCCTCAACCAATATACTAATATATACTAATATATACTAAGTACTATAATATATATATCCATACAATACTTAGATACTAACTATAATACAATACTAACTTACCAATACCTCATATAATACATATCCATATATAATACCTATATATGGTACTACACTTAGCTCATAGTCTAACTAGTCCACCTATCTACTAGCTATCTAACTATTTATTTATATACACTAACCTTAACACTAACTACTAACTAAATACACAACTCATTACTAACCCACTGAACCACTACTCGATACCTGGCTGCAAACTGATACAGATACTGTGCATATACTGAGGTACTAAAACTGTAGATACCCATGCCTACCTTGCTGCTGAATCTGACACCTTGATGCATACTGCAGTTGGTCACTGCACCCCCTTGTGCAGCTCATTGCACATTGTTTTCCTGATACTCTGTAGTTGGTTTCACACTTATGGCTATGCTGCAGTTGCATTGAGGATGCAACTGCTCCCTGTTCTTCAATGCATGAGCTACACCTCCCTCTTGTTGTCTAGCTGCTACTGATAGTTGCAGGTGCCCGACTGAAAGCCACTGTGCAGCTGCAATGGAGATGCAACTGCTCCCTCTTGCTGAACTACCTAGTGCTCTGATGCACTGCCCGATCTCCTGCAGTTGGCTGCACTGTATACTGCAGTGTTGAGGACTGCACGAATTGCTGCTAGAGTTAGCTACTGCTCGAGCCTCGATGTGCATTGCACGAGCTTTCTGCTCCCTCTCCAGTTGAAGCTGCACGAGCACTGATCTGATACTGAAACTGTGCAGTTGGCTACTGCACAGTGCTTCCTGTATATTGGCTCTTCTCCCTGCTGATGTTCTCTGCAGTGACTGCAGTGCCCGAGCTATTAGCTCCCCCTTTGCTGAACTGCTTGAGAATTATGTGCACGAGCAGCACCTTGCTGATACTGAAATGCCTAGGGCTTGCTACTGATGTAGTGTTTAATGCCTCGAACCCCCTTCAGTGCTCATTAACTCATAGCTCACACACAAATACTAGAGCCAACTCACAACACACTCACAAACATCTAGAACCACACACACACACACATAACAAAAAGCACACAACACACACAACAACATGCCATCAACACACACACACACATGTATATATATATATATATATATATATATATATATATATATATATATATATATATATATATATATATATATAGATCATTAAACCTATAAGCATAGATATACATATACACTTAAATATATATACATCCACATGTAGCTATATGTATATACCTATATACTATATCACATAATACACACTCAAATAGATATATATGTCATATATATATATATATATATATATATATATATATATATATATATATATATATATATATATACACACACACAAGCACACATAGAAATGAGGACAAATGAACAAACACGTTGAGTGTACCGCACCCGTATCACACTCATTCTATGATATGCTTGCGATACGGCTCCACCACACAACCAAACTCATCCTGAAGAACACGAGCAAGTCTAATATACTAAATATGAATAATACGTATAATAATTAGATCAACTACGTGTCCATGTCAATATGTGATATGCACAAGGTCCCTGTGTCGGAGGAAAACCCCCAAAAAAATATGTATTGCCAAATTGATGAGATACGGCCTACACGTACCAAATTGAGGATACGACACTAGTCACAAATAATTATACATATGTCCTATTGAGTTATTTAACCAATTGAGAAGCACCACATGTGCCAATCTCGGAATTCCCCTAAAATTGACACAAAACATACATAACTTCCATCAAAGGTCTCCTATGAACCTAAAACCAAATCCTATGGGTAGCCTATGCATGTGGGATGATTTCTTATGGTTAAAATCTTAGATTTAGAACCTACTACAAGAGGAAAAACTAAAATATACCTATTGGGAGATAGATTTCCAACAAAAATTCCTAAATATAAAAATGTAGCTCCTCTTTGTAGATCTTGGCCTCCTCCTTATAGATCCTTGCTTGCTTCTTGTAGATCCTTGTTGTAGTAGCTTTAATTGAAGTCTAGGGAAGTAATTTGTGAAGAAATTGTTAAAGGAATGGAGGAATTTGGAAAGAGGGAAAATATAGATCTAAAGGAAATAAAAATTATGAAGTGAATGATTTTCTCTCTCCTTTTTGCATGTGGCCGGCCATATACCCCTCTCCATGCTATGTGAAATATCCAAAACACCCCTTGGGGCCTCTCATGAAGAAATTAATTGAGGGAAGGTTATAGTCTCATGGTTTCACTAATTAATTCATCCTCCTAATCCATGGGCCTAATTATTGGGCTCAATCTAAGCCAAAACAAATATTGGGTTCATGCATCTAACTAAACTAGTTAGGTCCACTTCACAAGTCCAAAATAAATCTAACACTAACAATAAATAAAAAATATAATAAATAAATAATTGTCACGACCCGTACCCAGAATTTAGGCATGAGCCGTGGGTACGTCCAGCCTACACCGCAGCATCGGCGGTAGAACGCTATCTAGGTATCAATACTACTAAATATAACTCATAAGATAATCTGTCAATGATCTCAACTCCACAAGGAGGACAATGAATAAAACATTGATCAACAATTCATAATGTACTCAATAACAATAACTATAGGAAGTAGATGGCACGATAAGATATAAAAAGATAAGGAAGTACTGACATAAGTCAAGTACAATAACCCAAACAACAATAAACTAGAGCCTAGCTATCCCAACATAAATAGTCTCAACAATAATATTATCCAAGTCTCAAGTTTAGAACAAATAAATACATAGATAACTAGAGCAAGGAGCTGTCTAGGCGACTGCGGGTGGTGTCTCCTCAAAGGAGAGTGACTCCTCTAGAATCTCCGGTATGTAGTCTCCCTCTACTCCTGGGTCATAGTAAGTAGATCAGAAGTCCTCGAGGTCCTCTAAAAAATGTTATCCAGTCAGGATTGGAGCGAAGCACAAGCACTAAACAACAGTTTTATTTATATGGACAAAAACTATAAGACAATGTAGGGAAATACAAGATAAAGAAATACTAAAAATAAAAAAATGCTGGAGAAATATGTAATCAGCAATAGTACTAACTAGCAATGAACAGATATATGTGAATGCTAGAAATAAGTGAACTAGAATAAAGAATAGAATTACTATATGATCGGCTTGGGACTAGATCAAGCTTGTTATATATGATTGGCTATGATACATATGAGGTCAGGCTAACGATCTAGTTAGCTATGATACAACCAATAGTCAGGCTAATCATATATAATAGGCTATGAGGCATGCAAATGGTCAGGCTACACCCAACGTGATATGTGGAGTGAGCTATGATGCATGTAAATTAGGATATAATCACATAATCTGCTAATATTTTCCCATCCCCAGCTAGCACGATAGATTCCAATCATGACTCCTCATGATAGGTATCTATGATACTAGCCCATGTATCCATAGTGTCAGAATCAAGTATACTCTACAACTAGAATTATAGAAATAATCAACATAATAAAAACTGTCAAAGAATGTACTCGCCTGTGGTCCTGAGAAATTAGTGAGAATCGATGTCCAAACTGGAGTCACACCGACCTATATATATGGTACATTGCATCAATACAAAGTTCAAAAATAGAAATAAGTTTATTTGATGCAATTCTAGGTCATAAGGCTATTTTTAAGTCAAACCAACTATTTCTAGGTCGTAAGAGTCTAACATTAGGATACTAGGTCGATACGCTATGAAACTAAGCTATACTAATTAATCTAGGATACTATAAGATGCACAAAATGCTATATCCTGAGATACACAAGTTTTAAATATGAAAATAGTAGTTTATATATATTAACAAGTCAATATACTATATATTATAACAATCGATGAAATTAGGATACCTTGGCCTTGTACCAATGTGTATCTCACTACCTACACACCCATCTTGATACTCAAGTCCAATACCTTGAGTATCAACTCATTACCTTGATATTCCAAGGTAATTCAATCCTTATCAAATATAGCTAATACATATATATAATTACTTATATACTACTCTCTATACTAACTAAATTAACATATAGTTAATATAGGTAACTATTAACAAAATCAGGTATACATATAATTAACTATTTAGCTAACTACTAGCTATACTAACTCACTAGTAAACCACTAGCTAAACACTAAACTCACTGACCAACTAAACCCAATACCTTGCTAGCACTGAACAGTATTGTACTGAAACTGATACACTGAACAGTGAGGTATGCACACTGTTGTTACTGCACCCTCTATGTTGCAGCTACTACTGCTACTAGTCCATGCCCAACTCCTCAATGCTGAAACTGTACACCACCTAACATACTGATACTGAACACTCAGGGAACTCCCTGTCTGATACACAGCCAGGATACTCACAGAGAAGTTAATACTCAAGAAACCTGGGTACTTAATCTGATACTACATATAGAAAGCAACATACCAAGAGTTTGACAATAATTTCTCCATAAAGCCAAGTGTAAATCAAAGGTCAAACAAAAGTTTACTCAAAGCCAGTGATACTCACATAAACCAAGCTGACACCAAGTACCCCACTACCTAACTCATACACTAGATAAACTTGCTATGGTTGAGGTGGTTGCTGCACATTCATTCCAGGCAGATCCCACTAATACTCGATAGTCTAAGTTTGCATAAAACCCCATCAATAACATTACCCTTACTTAACCTCTCTCACACTCTACCACCCCTGGTATCAGACCCTTCACTGTCACCAATGAACACATCCCCTCACATCCTCCTTAACACTAAATTCAGTTATATTGCACCATATTCCATATCTTATGTACTTGACATCAGAGTTGTTGCAACATGGCACTACACACTCAAACATGCTCCTTAGAGCTATTGCTACTCGAGCATGAATACCTTCCTGCTATTGCAAGTGTTGCACAGCATGCCACAACCAAAGTTTGCCCGCAGAAATGCTGCTGCAACTGTTGTGATGCAATAGCAACAGATCTGATACAGATTTCAAGCACTGCAAGTGAATCCCCCTTCACACTATCACATAGTGTGCACTGTGCCCATAGTGAAGAACCCGGCCTCATGTAACAATCCACAAATATACATATACACAATAATACATATACGTACATATATACACACATATATATATATACACACACACACACATACCCAAAACACATAAATTAGATCATATAGATAGGCGTACCTCCTATTAAACATTTTATCAAGCACCTAGTGTGCACAAAACTAGGATACTCTTGATATACCATGAATCCTCATGCATAAATCCCAATACACAATCAAAACACATACTTACACTATATAGATATACATATACATATATATATGATTAGGGATATGAAAAATTAGGGAAAAATACTTCCTTGGATCATAAAAACCCAACTATGAACAAATCTCATGAAGAAAACACTATGAAACCAAATAGAACTAATTTCTCTCTCCCTAGGGGTGTTCTTAAACCATGGGTGGGCTTCTAATAGCCAAACAAGAATGATTAAAATAGGAATTAAATGAGGATTTTCATATTTTCACCCATTGGGAGATGGATTCCCAATATAGCTTCTTCTTCTCCAAGACTCCTTGTGCCCAAGCTTCTAGGTCTCTTTGAATGAGGGAAGAATAAGGGATTTGAGGCTCAAAAATTTGAAATTTGTGAAGGAAAAGAAGAATTTTCTTGGGGGCTATTTCTAGGGTTTCTTCATGAATGATGAGTGGCTTTGAGGGAAGCTCCCTCTAGATATATAGGGCCGGCCACTTGCTAGGGTTGGGGTTTAGTAATGCATAAAGTCTCATTTTCCCTCTATGGCTTGTCATGAAGAACCATTTAATTAAGGAGTTTAGTATTCATGTGAGGGATTTTACTAAATGCTAATTAATATAATAGGGATTTGTCTCGTGGGTTTTTAGGTCTAGTCTAATACAAGGTCCATGGTCACAACAAGTCTAGATCACTAACCCATGTTATTAATGAATACAATATAATATGTAATTACTCTAGAAATGTGGTAGTGATAATAATTACACATACACAATATTTAAATATAATAAATCCTAAAATTAAAAATATCTATATAAATTACCAAACTACCCTTAAATGAAAAAGTGAGGGTGACAGTCTGGGACACATGGGGCCGGAGACACACGGGACCACATGGAGTCTGGGATGCATGGGGCCGCATGAGGCAAGTTGTACTGGACACGCAGCATTGCACATCCATTGAGAGTGAAGTTCTGTGCTGACGTAATACTTCTGTCGTTTAGTGTGTTCATGTCTTTTGAGGCAATTAAAAAAACATTCGTCGGGATTTTGTGTTAGAGACTATCCTACTGACGGGACAACACGTTAGGTCCATAAGCGGCCTAGATACTTTGGCTGATTGGGGACGCATGGATGTCATCTTTTTTGGGGCGCATGGCTGTTGGACGCATGGACACGTGCTGCCAAGCTGGCATTTTTTTAGGCTTGGCTCAACCATTTTGGGGAGCTTAACCGACTTCTTGCAGACTTCTTGGAAACTTAACTATTGGTTGTATACTAAATTTTTGGAAGATAAACTGTCGGATTTATATTTTCTAGGTTCATCATTGCAATTATTATCGTCACACGAACCGTCACTTTCTTTTATCAATACTACTGTCGTGGTCCGTCATGTCCCATTTCGTGAAACATGTCGTCCAAGGGGGATTCTAGTTGGGAACCCTGGCCACCCGCCTTGCTTCCTCGTCGTCTCTTCCCTGTTACGTCTTAGTGCTGGGTATCGGAGGGTCCAGACTTGGAGGGTCTCGTGAGGGATGATCTTTCGGTTCTTCGTCGATTATCATGTCGTATCCGCCTAGACCGAGGGCACAGGATGAGGGTGAGTTGTCTGCTGATGAAAGCCTTCTGTCCTTATTAGGGTTGTCTTTGGAGGCTCTTGCTCGGCCTCTTGAGTCCACTCTGAATTTTGTCTTGCTGCCCGTAACTCTGAGGAGAGAAAAACGTTGGAATGGAGGGAAGGAGTGCGCCGCCAGTTTTATCGTACGGGCATACGTTCGCTCCTGGATGTTGTGGATGTGCTTCGTAAGGCTTGCATCTCTTTTGACTGATCGCGTATTCCTCTTCTTCTTTTTATTTTATATGGGCCTTGATAGCTACATGTTGTAACCCCCCTTTTGTAAAATGAATTTTTTGTTTTGTTTTGATCAATATTTCTTTTATGCGGCCCCCGTATTCTGAGGATGATCAGGCCGCATGAGGGCCCCCTATGCAGTTGGTTGTTCTTGTCGCATAGGTCACATGTGGCTCTATGTGGCTTGCTTTCATATTTGGGTGCATGAGCTCTTATGCGGCCTGCATGATTTTTATGCTTCTACAATACCCCCTTTAAAGTTTCCAAAATTGGTCAGTTTAGAATACTTTGATTAAGAAGCATGGTTGAGTTTTGGCCGCATATGAGCGACATGCCGCATAGTCGATCCTATCAGTCTGTTGGATTATTAAATAAATTAATTTGCTCAATCTTTTGACCTAATCTCCCCAGATTTTGAGCTATGCCTTGGCACGGGGCTCGGGGCATCGGTTTCCAAGGAGATTCGGGTGGATCATGAGAATCGAGACGCCAGGTACATCCTCATTAACCATTGGGTTCATTGCCTCGATCTCCCCACGCATTATTGAAGCCTATAAATAGGCGACCAGGAGAGAGAGAACTTTATCCCCTCACTTCCTTTCCCCTCTCCTGTGAGGGATGCTGAAGGCAGAGGCTCTTTTCGTTGAGGGGTTAATCAAGGGCAATTTCAATCCATGGCCCCCCAATCCGGGCGTTTTGCTTGGAGGTAGGATAGTACTGTATTTCTCATGCTGGAGAAGAGGAACCAGTACACCATACTTCTAAAAGGATGCACGCAGACCCTTTGCAAGATTCTGCCGCCTGGATGGAGACTCGTCTTGGAGATGCACAGACATCTTCACAGAGTTTTATCGTATAGATGAGCACTACTCTGTAACATGCACGTCAAGCTTTGGCATGGCCTCTTGGGTGGGGGTCGTCTTCTTTCATGTGCATAGAACTTTATCTCTGGCTCGGCCGCATGGACGAGGTCTCCTCTTGCTTGTGCGCACATGCTTGGTCATGCGTCGCTGCGCTCGAAACAGCCGTATGTGGCAGTTTGTGCCTTTATGTGATCTTTGTTGAGACTGATACGTGTCTTCTTTTTGCAGTTTTTGTCCTCGCTTATACTTCTTATAATGGAGCATGGAAGGATATCATAACGCCCGTTGTTCGGGCTGAAGATCAACTTTATGTGGCGGTTCACAAAGAAATGTTCCAAGAGATTAGGACAGTTCGACAAGAAATAATCCAGGAAACGAGGATGAGCATCTTACGTCGCACGCTGGACTGTTCTTGTTCATGCAGCATGCTAGCTAATTTTCTTCCCTTTATGCGGCTTTCTATCGGCTGGGGGCTTGTGGCGGCATGACAAGATTTGGATTAATTATCATTCCTGTTGTCGGTCTTCCTGTCTATTTATAGAGCATCTGCTCCTGCTCTTCCCTTTCTATCCATCAGTATGGATTCTCTTCCGTATACTGAGTTTTGCACTATAGAGTGGTAAGCCAGAAAGCATCGAGCTCTGTTGTTGGGCCTACTTAAGTCCGTGGCAGAAATAATACGGGGGCGCCTTTTAATGGAAGAGGTTCTTGTCAACGAGAACTTATAGAAACCCTTAAAAGGGGTTTCCATCATATGTACTAAAGACCTTGAATGTTAATGAAAACCCTTAAAATATAACGGATTTCCATCATATGTACTCATGATCTTGAATAAAAGTTTCTCCTTTTTCGGAATTCATTCCTTCATTTGTCTTGTTGTGTATAAATTTTATGTGATATTTGTATATTATACTAGAGGTAATATAAACGTAGTACAATACCATATTTTATTGAGGACATCCCGCTGGGGGACTTTTGGTGGACTTATTACTTGTAGCACATGTTCAGTGCAAATAATAAGTTTAAAAATCATCCCTATCAAAGATAATATGGACATGATAGATTTTGGGGACCTATTACTTCTTGCGCGCTGGGGTACAAGTAATAGGTTTAGAACAAGCCATGTCAGAGGTAATATGGACGTGGCAGTTTTTGTGGATCTAGCACCGCTGGTGTACCTTGGTGAGTACGGGTGATAAGTGGGGATGACAATCGATATCAGAGGTAATACGGATGTGATAATTGATAGCAAAGACCCAGGAAGTTTGCTCAGAGGTAATATGGACATGGCAAACTCGGTCGGAGAGAAATATTATGACAGTAGTTCAGAGGTAAAACTGGACATGAACCGATATCCAAACAACTCGCTGAGGAGTGATTTTTTTAGTGTGGTCTATCCGAACATGAAGATAGACCTGAGGATTTCTTCGCTGGAGAGATTGGTAGGACGATAGCTCAGAGGTAATATGAACATGGCTAGCATCTAACAGGATAGATTTTTGAGTGGTCACTGCGGGAGTGTGCGAGTGGACCTGAGGACTGCTCCGCTGGGAAGACTTTAAGGATCCATCATCCATTGTGTATCCAGGGCTCCTGGATACCGATGACAGATTTTATAAGAATTTATAAAGAAGGGGAAAATATTATATATAGGCACTTGCTGGGGATGAAGAACCAAGTGTGTAGAGATGTACATCTGGATTATCCCGCTGGTGATGAGGGAAGTACAAGTCAAATTTAGACGTAGTACTTTTCTAGGAACTTGTCGTTGATAAGAATCATGAGCAAGTTGACGTTGGGTTTTGCGAGCCGGTAGGTGCGGTTGGATAATACCAATTCTACGACGAACGGGCCCTCCCATTTAGGCTGGAATTTATCGTTTGTCTTGTGGGTCATAACCATCAGCCTCCTTACGGTCAGGGCGAGATCACCCACTTGGTAGGTCCTTTTCTTCACCCTTTTGTTGAAGGCTCCAGAGAGACGAGCTGGGTATAGCTCAATGCATTGTTGAGCTATGAGACGTTTCTCGTCGAGTGCTTCTAACTCTTGTAGCCGTCGGCGGTGATTGTCGTCGACGGCTAATTGGTTGGAGAGAGCCACTCGAAGTGAAGGGATTTGGATTTCGAGCGAAAGGACTGCTTCACTTCCGTACACCAAAGAGAAAGACGTATTGCTAGTAGCTGTTTGGACAGTTGTACGGTAGACCCAGAGACATTTATCCAGCTTCTCGTTTCAGTCTCGTTTACTGGAAGACACGAATTTCTTGAGGAGATTGATGATGGTTTTGTTGAATACTTCTGACAGACCATTTGCTGTGGGGTTGTAGGCCATGGAGGCTATATTTTGGATTCAGTTCTTGTCATAAAACCAATAGAAGGCATGACTCGCAAATTGTGGATCATTGTCGTGGATGATCCTCCAAGGCAAGCCGAAGCGATATATGACGTGATGCTTGACGAAACTGATCATGTTTGATGTCTTTACTTCGGCGAGTGGAACAACTTCCGCCCACTTGGAGAAGTAATCGGTAATAGCAAGGATAAATTGATGGCCCCTTAAACGAAGGTAAGCTTATCGGTCCGATGATGTCTATCCCCATGCTTCGAACAACCAAGATGCTACCGTTGGGTGTAGGAACTCTGAGGGCTAGTGGATGAGGTCTGCGTGGATCTGGCATATCTGGCATTTTCTTGCATAATCAACAGCATCCGCTATAATCGTAGGCCAGTAGTAGCTCATTCTCCGAAGATGGTCTTGTAGCTTTAGACCGGGTTGATACGCCCTACAGACATCGTCGTGAGCTTCGCGGAGGGCTTGTTTTGCCTCCGCGTTCAACAATCATCGTACCTGTCACACACCAGTCCCAAAATACGTAGGACTAGGACACGTAAGCATGTCAGCCGCATGTATATGGAAACTCCAATATATGGAAACCATAACACACGTACACTGTAATATGAATAACAATTCACAAGTGGTAAACATATATATCTCAGAGCATAACTAAATCTCATCCACATAAATCATATATAAATAAATGACTAGTATCTATGAACTAGATCTCAATATAAGGTATCTCAAGATGACAGTCGAATGGAAACAAATCCACTACCGAACTAGAATGAAGAATTAACAAGCCAAATACAATATAAATACAACCTCTAACAATCACGAGGCTCGAAGAGAAGACCTCTCGCAATATAAGTAGCCCGTCCGGATCTGCGCTCCTGTAAATACTCATGAACAATACACCTAGAAAGGGACCAGGTCCTCAAAGGGACATAACAAGATACATAAAAGCATGCCATAAAGTAAATACTGAATAAATAACTCCAGGGTGACCTAACCATCTAAGTGAAATGCAACTTGTGGACAACTTTGGTACGTATGGGTAGGCGTAGGCATAACGTCTGACGTCCTCTAGAGTGTGGTATCTGTAACGTCCATCATTCCGAAGAATGAGGCATCTGCATATATATAACGTCCAACACTCTAAGGGACGTGGTATCTGCAATAATATATACGTCCGTATCACTCCGAAGAGTGCGGTGTCTACAATAAAGGAGGTAGGTGTCCCATACACCTACTAATCGTCCTCCCCGCCCAATGATCTAAGCATGTTGTATCCACAACCCACTTTAGCTACTACGCCGAAGTGCAAGTACCGGCGTCGTAACTTTGGGTTATAGTCTATCGATAGAATAATAGCCCAACCTTACAACCAAACAAGGACAAGGATTGGACCACCTTACTACTATAGTCTATGCTCCGACTGCTAATAACTGCTAAGTCTTCTAATATGCATCACTATTAGCAGTTATACCCTATCCATCGCACGACCTACACGTACAGGTGGCCAGCCGGATACGCAAGTCCATGCCCTATATGAGACTCACAACACGTGTAAGGAAAGTGTCAAGGCCTGGTAGTCATACCGATAACTCCACAACTTTAGTTTGTCTACTAGACACTAGGTCAGACACAAGTTCTAACGTCAACACTTTCGTTGACTGCACCAGAGTCTCTCTCGGACGCGCACAGTTATATAATATAAACATGCATTAATAATACAGAATTTAAACAGTACAACAAGGCAAGGTATACTTGCCTAGCAAGAGAGCTGCAGAGTGTAATATCCAGATATCAAATACCAAGAGTCAGAAACTACGGCCTCAGAATGAACATCTCCGGATGCTGAAATAAACATCACCAACGTTTCCAAAATAAGCAAAATAGCTAGAAAATACTTCCCTTTCCTCCAATTTGGACACAGGAGCAAAACGGTAATTTCGGGTCAAAGCGGGTACCACTTGTAGGTCACTTTGCACCAAAAAGCATGCCAGGGGTAACGGTCTATAAAAGGGACAAATTATAGGTCAAACCAACTCCAAAAGTCTGTACAAACTCAACGGTATGTCCAATTGTGAATTCCGATGAGCCGAACACAAATTCGCCCAAAAAGTCAACCGTGGGGCCTGCCAATAGGCAACTTGGTCAACTGTCTCGGAATTGCGTTAAACTTGGGTCACAGGACCAGCGCATTACCACGAGTCCATTAGTACAAGTTTTGTCACATTCCGACAAGCGTGCATAAAATGCGCAGGACTTTCGCAAAAGTTACGATACGGGGATTGTCCGCGGATACGGGCTGATTCCGACGCGCACACGCGTCCAAATCAGTTTTCGCAAAATCTAACATGCCCGGGTACGCTGCGTGCACCTTTTGGTATACTTACTACACGATGGGGTGATCTCGTTTGGCGGGGCGCGCTCCGTATCACAATTTCTGAAATTTGGGAAAAAGTATATTTTCGGGTTTTTCCAACTAATTAAATTCCACATACAGCAGTTAATAGAATAATAAAATGACAAAAAATAAACTAGGTCAAGTGATCTTCACATACCATCAAGAAAAACCGGATTCAGATCTCTGTGGTGAGAGATACGAATCCGAGAACAGGGGTGGTTGCAACAGAATTTTCTGAGATTTAAATGTTGTGGTTTTTCATCGACTTGGCGTCGATTTTTACCTAGATTTGCACGTTGTTCGAGATAAACTAAAACACATTACTGGAAGGGGGATAGGTCGGGATTATACCTGCGAAGACGGGGTCGAGTTTGGTCGAGCGATGGCACGAGAAACGGAACAGGAACACAGGTAAGTTGTTCGATCATAATTCGGTTTTGCGCGCGCTTGGCGTGATGTGCGGCCGGCAGCTCCGGCGCATGGCGGTGGGTCTGGACCGTCGGCGGTGGGCTCTGGTGGTCGGCGCAGTCGAGGGGTTGAGGAGATTAGGGTTAGGGTTTAAGGAGATGAGTAGCTATATAGAGAGAGGGAGAGAGAGAGAGATCGCGATAGAGAGGTGGGGGGGGATTCGTCGCTCGCGGGGGGGGGGGGGAGAATCCCTTAGCAGCGGCTGCTCATATGTATAATTAAGCGGGTCGGGTAGGTATAGGAATGGGTAGGTCCATTAGGGTTTAATTCATATGTTTTTCTTTTTCTTTTCTTTTTCTTATTCTCCATTTCTATTTTAATTTCTAAGCATTAACTATATACATATATATACATATATATATATATATAGAAATTCTAGAAATTTATTATTGTATACCATTAAGCTAACAACTGCCCAAAGGGTCTCCTACATGAAATAAATTAGAAAAAAATTCTAATGGTTCCATAAATTCCCTAAATACACAAACACCTAAAATAAAAATTAAATAAATTCTATTTCTCCTAATTTGCTCATAATTACTACAATTAAATTAATAATTAATAAAAAAGTAAATACGAATTTTAGGATTAGGGGTTTTATATCCTACCCAACTTATAAAAATTTTATCCTCGAAATTTAAAACTAAGTCCAATTGTCATGGGGAAGTTTGGGGGCTATAATTTGCATTTTTTTAAATGCAAGGCTAGGTTTATATGAGGGGACGAAGTTGCACATTCCAAAAATCCATGGAAAAGATTTATATGAACGAAAAATGGGTTTTTTCCTATGTCATGTCCAATGGTGTGGACACCTTAATGCACTTTTATATAAAGGCGCCCAACAATTAGAAAATTGCACAAAGATGGAATTTCTATTAACAAAATTAGTGCACAAGGTGTTCTTAAATTAATTAGAAGTACATGGGACTAAAATTAGGTGTAACACAAGAGTCATGGACATAGAGGCTCAGAGTAGAATATTGTCATAGGTTTGGTCGCACGAAACGGGTCAAGATTGTGTCTCCAATTTTAATTGGAACGCACAAGGGTACAAAGTTGGAATTATAGAATCAAATACAAACGTCTGCGACGAATATTGTGCGACTAAAAATGTAGCACAAGGGAGCTTAATTACAAGTCACGCAAAGGTTAGAATTGTCACTACCACATTCTGGAAACAGGGGTAATTTTGACTTTTTTTTTTGCAATATTTAATACTATTGTAGTTATAATTAATTAAATTGCATGATAGTATATTTGGTTTTAAATAATTATGTGATATGTAATTAAATATATAATTTTATATGCAGTGTTTACTATTTTATTTTAGCTAGCACAGTAGACCTAGAAGCCAGTAGATGAGCACCTGTCGAAATTATGGAATTTTGAGGTTAATTATTTATTTTAGAATTAATTTATTTGAGGTGTAGTTAATTACCGTATTTTTTATTTAATATTTTTGCGCATTGCCTTTGCTTCGATATTTGGAGCACTATCCAGACTTTTGTCTTCCAACAAATTTCACCATCTTGCCCTAGACATGCCCACCTTCCATTCTGCTATTTTTACAACTCATAATTATGCTCCCTGTGCATTATTTCTAGCCGCACAAAAATCGTCGCGAACGTTATTTTAAAATTCCTATTTTTGTATCGTTGTGCGTTCCAATCAAAAATTGGAGGCCATCTTGACCTATTTTTCGTGCGGCCCAAATTAGGGAAATATTCTGTTCTGAGTCTTCTTCAATATTGGTATTGATGACCTGACCTGATTTTGGCTCCATGTACTCCTAATTAATTGTTGAACACAACTTGCATTTTATTCTATTTAAATTGAGGATACCATTTTATCTGATTTTTAAATCCCAATTTAATTCCAGTGCCCTACAAATTCAGTCCATACCCATCTTACAGCGCCCCCTGACCCTACAAAATATCGGACCCCGAATCGCCTGCCCAATTTTCGTCATTTCATGTGTTTGTGCAATTTCCCGAATTTAAGGGGCTAAGTTGCAATTATTCAATTGTAGGTGCCAACACCTAATTATTTTAATCAATGAGGGAGCCTATTAATTTTAATTAAGAACCCTCATCCCCCATGAATAATTTCCTCATGTACAATCCTAGCCATTCATTTGAAATTGGCCCATCACCACCCTCCATCACACCCTCTCTCATCCTATTTAATAACATGTCTACCTCAACCCTAATCCCTAGAAACCTAGGTTTTCCCCCACCTCACAAGCCTCCAAAAAAAATCCTCAAGCCCCCACCTCTCTCCAACGTTGGATAATTTTCTCCTTTCTTCTTCTCTTTTTCTTTTCTTCTTCTTCTCTCTTCTTCTTCTTATTTCTTCTTCTTCCTTTTCTTTTTCATTAAATTTGAATTAGATAGGGGGGGGAATACTGTTCATCCCCCCCTACTGTTCAATTTTCCGGCGGCGGGCCTACAGCCGATCAGCCGGCCTGTTTCCTATTCCTCCTTGCTCCACTGCAGTCCGCTGCCCCCGCGCTCGGCGGTGCTGCCGAACTCCGGCGGGCCCAGCGGTCATCTCGAGCCCGGCCGAGCCCAACTCCGGCCGGCCATCAGCCGAACTCCTCCCTCCCGAGTTCCTCCCTCTGCCCACGGATCATCCCCGGCGTGCACGGTCCGGCCTGCCCGACTCCGGCGCTGCACAGTGCTCCGGCTCCTGCTGTCCCCCCACGTTCGAAGTCCTCCGGCCGGCCAGCAGGCCCGCTGGCAGCAGCTCCGGCCGAAGCCGCTGATCGAGCTCCCCTCTGCGTGCAGCCCACAGCCCGGCGGCAGCCCCCTCTCCTCTGTAAGCAATCCTCTCTCCCTCCTTCTTCTTTAGTTATATATATATATATATATATATATATATATATATATATATATATATATATATATATATATATATATATATATATGGATATATATATACGTATATACGTTCATGTATATACTAATATATGTATTTATATATATTAAAATCAATGTGTAGGTACATGTATGTGTAAAATTAATATGTGTATATATATTTAATTAAAGTGTATATATGAGTATGTTTTTAATTTAATTGGTATGTAAAGATGTATTTTTAATTTAAATACTATATAATTTGAATATTGTACTGTATTCTCATATATAAATATGTATCAAATTAATATTTTAAATCATGAAAATGAATAGCATTTATTTAAAATATTAAAATACATAATGTATAATATATATTTTGTAGTAGTATATAAATGTATTATTGAAATTCTATTGTATACTTAATATTGTAGATATATAATGTATGTATGTATGTATGTATGTATATATTAACATGTAATTATGTAATTAAATTAATGTATACATGTATATGTATGGTATATATATATACATTGGGTTATTTTATAATATCTATTAAATAAAAAGTATATGCTAGTATAAAAATTACTTGGGTGTATTAATGTTAGTATATTTAAATGATAATATTCTAAAATGTATTTTTGGCATATATGTGAGTATATACTAGTATAAATCAAATATGTAATTTTAAAAGGAATATATAGGTATATATATTGTAAATACATTTAAATTGGTGCATGTATAAAATATTGTAAGTATAAATTATTATGTTTATATATATACATACAAGGATCTTTATTTTAAAGTATATATATTTATACATATATCTATAATTGTAATGGATGGAATTATATATACTAGTTAATGAGATGTTTTTATATATCCCTACTAGATGACCCTAGTTGACTAGTGCCCTGCCTGGCATAGCCCTAAGGCCAGTGTATTTCTATTGTGTGTTAGTATAGCCCCTGATACAAATGTTATATTGTAATGTGTCTTTAGGACTGTTGGTTCACCCAGGGGATACTCTGGAACAGGACATCTATAAATACCAGCTAAGGACCAAGGCAAGTACATTCTCTGATAATTTCCAATTCTTGATAATTGCTATAAGTTCAATAATCTTGAAATGTTACAACTGAATCTTTGACACTGTGTTACACGGACTAGTATAGCTTGGATTTACAGTCATGAGATGTTACAATTATTATCGTATTGACATTGTACACGACATGTATATTTAGACATCGTACATGATAGACTTGACTTGCTCGTGTATCGTGACGTGTCATGGTTGGATCCACAGTACTAGTTGGGGGCGGGGAAATTGCTAGTGAGAAATGTGATCAAATACCTATCGTACAAGTTTATATTATTGGTGTTAATCATTCGCCTCACGCATGATTAGCCAGACTGTAGCAATTGTACATGTCCCAAGCCGATCACATTTTGAAACTACAATTTCAAACACTTAGAATGGTTACAGTTCTCTATTTTAGATCATATACTACATCACCCGTATATGATACTGTTCCTTTTTCTTTTCATTTTCATGCATGCACTGACTGTATCATATTGCCTATTGCCTGTCTCTTTACATTGCCTGTCTCTCTTAAACTGTCATTACATTTATTCCATTTTCTTCTCAGTAGCTAGCATGACATGTTTTATTGTATTATAGACATTATCAATTAATGGAACTGTTATTTGAGATTGTGCTTTGCTCCTTCCTGACTGGAAACATTTTTCCAGACTATGCCTTAGATGACCGCTGTCCGACACTTTATGGACTATGGTGAGTAGCTGCAGACTTGGTAGTTGTGATTCTGGAAGGTCTAGTCGGAAGTTACTATTTTTAGTTAGTGATTTAATTAGGCTATTTGGTACCGGATTTGTCTCCGGCAGTTTGATGATTCTTGGATATTGTTAAGTTAAGTTATTTCTTGT
Organism: Iris macrosiphon; assembly: GCA_036927795.1. Taxonomy (NCBI): domain Eukaryota; kingdom Viridiplantae; phylum Streptophyta; class Magnoliopsida; order Asparagales; family Iridaceae; genus Iris; species Iris macrosiphon. The sequence goes on along the minus strand of JAYESA010000007.1, from coordinate 141,022,469 downwards.
GGACTTGTGTTGTGTTTAATTTTAGTTTTATTATTCGAAATCTTATCATGCTGTAATCCTGTGATTGAGTATATGTTCATCTAATTGTGTCATCCGTGCCTCCTAATGGAGATTGGATATTTGCGTGACATTAGTTAGATAGTATCAATACCTAGACAGCGTTCTACCGCCGATGCTGCGGCGTAGGCTGGACGTACCCACGCATTCGTGCCCCTAAACCGGGTACGGGTCGTGACACATTTTTAGTGGTGGCCCATGCAGGTCAGACTTCGCGAGTTGTGCGATGTCGTAGTAGTGCGACGTCTTCGTTGTACTACTGCGTGCCTGCAATAGGATCTAGGACATAGGATACTAGGACGAGAGCGAATACTCAATCACAATTCCTTGAGAGATTCCTGGGATGACCCCTGAGAATCTTGTTAAAATTTTAATTTAAATCATTCCCTTGTTCCGTCCGTTTTCATTTGTTGATATTGATTTGATTATTGTTGATTAGGTATTAAATTAGGATCTTGGGTTCATTGTGGGGGTTGATTTCATATCAAGATGAATTTGTAGACTGATTTATGGTATTAACTGATGACGCATGTTGATGAGGACAGTGAAAATGATTAACATTAGGGCTATTGGACTACAAGATACGGATTTAAATTTTAAATTGAGGATTGAAAGTGAATTTTTAATTTTTGAATTTGAGAAGTGAGATATTGTCATTAAAACTTTTTGAGGAATTCAGATTCAATTCAATAAACCTAGACAAGTCTGTAAGGAATTTTTGTGATTAAGTTTTTCAGTATTTAGATAATTGGTCTTGAGGAAAGTGTATTCATTTACTTTAAAAATTTATTCGAGGTATTATTTTCAGGAATTTCATTTTAGGATAAGATCTTATAGTGGGAAAGATATATTAGCATATAGCAGATGAGGTGCATATGTAAGGATATGTTGGCTTGAGCATGATTGAGATTTCACTGCCAACTGGCTTAGGTGTTCGTCTAAGATTATATTGGAGAGAGCAGTACTTAGAATAGTGTGTTGCAATTGTTATGCACTTGAGTGATAAGGATAACTAGTATCAGCGATTGCAGTAGGTAAGGAAGCTAGCAGTGAGTGTGCTTGTGATAGAACTGTGGTACTTAGAAGGATAGAGGTATCAGACCCTGGATGTATCATTGACCTGTAGAATCACAACTAGGAATATTTATTCCCAATCTTTTATCTTGAATGTTGCTTCTTTAGAACTATACTGTCCTTCCTTGATGATATCGCATTTTGCCTTAATTAATTCTTTGGGATCTGTCTTCAGGATGTCGCCGCAGACACGATCTATGAGAGCGGGAACATCAGCTTTAGAGGGGCCTGCCACCTCTCCACCTGATGGACAGACATCCGTAGTTCCTCCTACATCTCCAATGCACGTAGGTGATCCTCCTTCTCCACCTGTTCAGAAGATTGCCGCAGCTGTGACGGACAACCTTCCTCCTCCATCAACTCCGATTCCAGGAGGTTTGTCCATTGACGGAACGCAGATGTTTACCTTGATCCAAGGCATGGTAGATGCCCAGAGAATAACGGCAGACGCTCAGCGAGTTCAAGCTGAGGCTCAGAGGGTGCAAGCAGAAGCGCACCAAGCACAAACCGAGCTGATGAAAGAAAACATGGAGAATGCTCATCAAGTGACTCTCCAAGCTTTGGAGAGAGTAGCACAATACCAGCAGTTTCCTGGCCAGCAGCAGAGATCAGGCACTATAGTGGATTTCAAAAGAATGATGCCTCGAGAGTTCAAAGGCACCGAAGGGATACTTTACGCTGACGACTGGCTAGAGGATATAGAGAGAAGTCTGCGATTGACCCAGATTCCGGAGAACTTGAAGATAGAAGCCGCTGGCAGTCAGATGTTCGATATCGCACTCACGTGGTATCGCACGGAGCCGAGAATTACTGCGCAAGGACTTACTTGGGAGACCTTCAAGGAACTCTTCAAGGAGAAGTTCTTTCCCGACGTGGCATTGGGAACCTTGGAAAGTCAGTTTCATGATTTAGTTCAAGGAAACATGTCGGTCGACGAGTACGCTGCAGAATTCTGTAGATTGAGCCGTTTTGCATCGTCTATGATTCGAGACCCAGGAGATCGAGCCCGGAAATTTAGAAAGGGACTGACGAGAGAGATTAAGTCGCGCACTTCTGGTCGTCGTACCGCTACCTTTGAGGCTATCTTGATGGATGCTCAGATTGCAGAAGAGGATCTGGACCTCAGGCCTAAGAGGAGTCACAATACTTTTGGAGAAACGAATGGTAGCCCAGGACCAGCTAAGCATCCCCGTATTCAGCACCAACAACAGTACCAAGTACCATTTCATAGTCAGCAACAACCATGGACATTTCAGCATCCACCGCAGTACCTAGCACCAGTTCCTATCCAGCGACAACCCTGGGCATTTCAGTATCAACAGCAGTACCCGGCACCAGTTCCTGTACAGCAGGATCAACGAACTTGTCACTTCTGTAAGAAGCCAGGTCATCTTTGGGAGAGCTGTAGAACGAGGCTAGGACTTTGTTTGCACTGCGGCGCTGCGGGACATCGAGTAAGGGATTGTCTTCTAACCTCTTATCTCCCCGGCCAGCGTGCAATTTCAGACTATAGAGATCCAGTTAGGCTACATGTGGAACCGTATATTGCTCGGCACCCGCAAAGGGAACCACCCCAGCAGGGCGGGCATTTGCGATGACGGTCGAGGAGACCGATACTGCAGGTAATGTGTTAGCAGTTTCTGTTCTTTCCTTTATTCTGTTCCTATCTATTTGATTGATTGATTGCTTAGTACAATAGTTGTATGCATGATTTTCTTGTTAGAATGTAGTTAGTAGTACCCCTGATGCATAGACTGCAACACCATAACAAATGAGACCATGACCATCCGTATTTCCCCTAGATTGTATATGGTATGACTATAGGTAGAATTTTCTTAGACCGTAATTAGTGGTGTTGACTGTAGTGAAGATTCATGAAGGAGTTATGACTTGACAAGAGGAACAAGATGATTAAAATTTGAGGATAATTATTGATTTAAATAAATGGTTAAGAAATTAACATGGCATAATTGGTGGTTTATTAATTCCAGGAAAGATTTTGACATGTTTAAGTTGGTTATTAAATTGAAAATTTTGGGAGATTGTCAATATATTTATTTAATTGCAAGTTATGAATTTTAGAACCTTATATTTGGATATCACATTTGGAGACTCCTTAAATATCATATTGTTGAGTTCTTGAGGAGTGGATATTAAATTCCGGGTATTAAATTATTGACTCAAAACTTTCAGGGGAATTTTGATAAAAAAAAATAGACTTTGATTTCATTTCGAGGATTTTTCAGGAATAAAATAATATCAGAATTTTGGCAAATTATGAAAGGACATCATGAATTATTACCTGAATTCGTAGATGATGAATTTAAATTTGCGGGAATAATAATGTGTATGACTAAACACTAGTATGAGGATTTTAAATTTCGAGGACGAAATTCTTTTAAGGTGGGTAGACTTGTCACTACCACATTCTGGAAACAGGGGTAATTTTGACTTTTTTTTTTTTGCAATATTTAATACTATTGTAGTTATAATTAATTAAATTGCATGATAGTATATTTGGTTTTAAATAATTATGTGATGTGTAATTAAATATATAATTTTATATGCAGTATTTACTATTTTATTTTAGCTAGCAGAGTAGACCTAGAAGCCAGTAGATGAGCACCTGTCGGAATTATGGAATTTTGAGGTTAATTGTTTATTTTAGAATTAATTTATTTGAGGTGTAGTTAATTACCGTATTTTTTATTTAATATTTTTGCGCATTGCCTTTGCTTCGATATTTTGAGCACTATCCAGACTTTTGTCTTCCAACAAATTTTACCATCTTGCCCTAGACATGCCCACCTTCCATTCTGCTATTTTTACAACTCATAATTATACTCCCTGTGCATTATTTCTAGCCGCACAAAAATCGTCGCGAACGTTATTTTAAAATTCCTATTTTTGTATCGTTGTGCGTTCCAATCGAAAATTGGAGGCCATCTTGACCTATTTTTCGTGCGGCCCAAATTAGGGAAATATTCTTTTCTGAGTCTTCTTCAATATTGGTATTGATGACCTGACCTGATTTTGGCTCCATGTACTCCTAATTAATTGTTGAACACAACTTGCATTTTATTCTATTTAAATTGAGGATACCATTTTATCTGATTTTTAAATCCCAATTTAATTCCAGTGCCCTACAAATTCAGTCCATACCCATCTTACAGCGCCCCCTGACCCTACAAAATATCGGACCCCGAATCGCCTGCCCAATTTTCGTCATTTCATGTGTTTGTGCAATTTCCCGAATTTAAGGGGCTAAGTTGCAATTATTCAATTGTAGGTGCCAACACCTAATTATTTTAATCAATGAGGGAGCCTATTAATTTTAATTAAGAACCCTCATCCCCCATGAATAATTTCCTCATGTACAATCCTAGCCATTCATTTGAAATTGGCCCATCACCACCCTCCATCACACCCTCTCTCATCCTATTTAATAACATGTCTACCTCAACCCTAATCCCTAGAAACCTAGGTTTTCCCCCACCTCACAAGCCTCCAAAAAAAATCCTCAAGCCCCCACCTCTCTCCAACGTTGGATAATTTTCTCCTTTCTTCTTCTCTTTTTCTTTTCTTCTTCTTCTCTCTTCTTCTTCTTATTTCTTCTTCTTTCTTTTCTTTTTCATTAAATTTGAATTAGATAGGGGGGAATACTGTTCATCCCCCCCTACTGTTCAGTTTTCCGGCGGCGGGCCTACAGCCGATCAGTCGGCCTGTTTCCTATTCCTCCTTGCTCCACTGCAGTCCGCTGCCCCCGCGCTCGGCGGTGCTGCCGAACTCCGGCGGGCCCAGCGGTCATCTCGAGCCCGGCCGAGCCCAACTCCGGCCGGCCATCAGCCGAACTCCTCCCTCCCGAGTTCCTCCCTCTGCCCACGGATCATCCCTGGAGTGCACGGTCCGGCCTGCCCGACTCCGGCGCTGCACAGTGCTCCGGCTCCTGCTGTCCCCCCACGTTCGAAGTCCTCCGGCCGGCCAGCAGGCCCGCTGGCAGCAGCTCCGGCCGAAGCCGCTGATCGAGCTCCCCTCTGCGTGCAGCCCACAGCCCGGCGGCAGCCCCCTCTCCTCTGTAAGCAATCCTCTCTCCCTCCTTCTTCTTTAGTTATAGTTATATATATATATATATATATATATATATATGGATATATATATACGTATATACGTTCATGTATATACTAATATATGTATTTGTATATATTAAAATCAATGTATAGGTACATGTATGTGTAAAATTAATATGTGTATATATATTTAATTAAAGTGTATATATGAGTATGTTTTTAATTTAATTGGTATGTAAAGATGTATTTTTAATTTAAATACTATATAATTTGAATATTGTACTGTATTCTCATATATAAATATGTATCAAATTAATATTTTAAATCATGAAAATGAATAGCATTTATTTAAAATATTAAAATATATAATGTATAATATATATTTTGTAGTAGTATATAAATGTATTATTGAAATTCTATTGTATACTTAATATTGTAGATATATAATGTATGTATGTATGTATGTATATATTAACATGTAATTATGTAATTAAATTAATGTATACATGTATATGTATGGTATATATATATACATTGGGTTATTTTATAATATCTATTAAATAAAAAGTATATGCTAGTATAAAAATTACTTGGGTGTATTAATGTTAGTATATTTAAATGATAATATTCTAAAATGTATTTTTGGCATATATGTGAGTATACACTAGTATAAATCAAATATGTAATTTTAAAAGGAATATATAGGTATATATATTGTAAATACATTTAAATTGGTGCATGTATAAAATATTGTAAGTATAAATTATTATGTTTATATATATACATACAAGGATCTTTATTTTAAAGTATATATATTTATACATATATCTATAATTGTAATGGATGGAATTATATATACTAGTTAATGAGATGTTTTTATATATCCCTACTAGATGACCCTAGTTGACTAGTGCCCTGCCTGGCATAGCCCTAAGGCCAGTGTATTTCTATTGTGTGTTAGTATAGTCCCTGATACAAATGTTATATTGTAATGTGTCTTTAGGACTGTTGGTTCACCCAGGGGATACTCTGGAACAGGACATCCATAAATACCAGCTAAGGACCAAGGCAAGTACATTCTCTGATAATTTCCAATTCTTGATAATTGCTATAAGTTCAATGATCTTGAAATGTTACAACTGAATCTTTGACACTGTGTTACACGGACTAGTATAGCTTGGATTTACAGTCATGAGATGTTACAATTATTATCGTATTGACATTGTACACGACATGTATATTTAGACATCGTACATGATAGACTTGACTTGCTCGTGTATCGTGACATGTCATGGTTGGATCCACAGTACTAGTTGGGGGCGGGGAAATTGCTAGTGAGAAATGTGATCAAATACCTATCGTACAAGTTTATATTATTGGTGTTAATCATTCGCCTCACGCATGATTAGCCAGACTGTAGCAATTGTACATGTCCCAAGCCGATCACATTTTGAAACTACAATTTCAAACACTTAGAATGGTTACAGTTCTCTATTTTAGATCATATACTAGATCACCCGTATATGATACTGTTCCTTTTTCTTTTCATTTTCATGCATGCACTGACTGTATCATATTGCCTATTGCCTGTCTCTTTACATTGCCTGTCTCTCTTAAACTGTCATTACATTTATTCCATTTTCTTCTCAGTAGCTAGCATGACATGTTTTATTGTATTATAGACATTATCAATTAATGGAACTGTTATTTGAGATTGTGCTTTGCTCCTTCCTGACTGGAAACATTTTTCCAGACTATGCCTTAGATGACCGCTGTCCGACACTTTATGGACTATGGTGAGTAGCTGCAGACTTGGTAGTTGTGATTCTGGAAGGTCTAGTCGGAAGTTACTATTTTTAGTTAGTGATTTAATTAGGCTATTTGGTACCGGATTTGTCTCCGGCAGTTTGATGATTCTTGGATATTGTTAAGTTAAGTTATTTCTTGTGGACTTGTGTTGTGTTTAATTTTAGTTTTATTATTCGAAATCTTATCGTGCTGTAATCCTGTGATTGAGTATATGTTCATCTAATTGTGTCATCCGTGCCTCCTAATGGAGATTGGATATTTGCGTGACATTAGTTAGATAGTATCAATACCTAGACAGCGTTCTACCGCCGATGCTGCGGCGTAGGCTGGACGTACCCACGCATTCGTGCCCCTAAACCGGGTGCGGGTCGTGACAAGAATAGAAGGCGGACACGTCTAGGACAAGGGTGTAAAATTTGTAGAAGGCAATGGCTAGTGTAGTACTCCAATTATCGAAGCAATGGTAAGGTGCGCTAAGTGGTACAATTATTGTATAGTTAATTAAAATACTGCGTTTTATTTCTAATTGGATTCAAACTAACCTTAGTCTCACTATCTAAGCCAAGTAGGTCTAATCTTGGGTGAGGGGGTTTACAATCTAGCCAACTTAAAAACATGTCATCCTCGAAATTAAAATAAGGCATAATTGTTAATCCTTCATGTACATAGGGCAAGTCAATCGCAATCTCTTTGCGATAATTAAAATCATAATCATATCCATCGCAATCACTTCAAAGTTAAGATAATCACTGTTCCAATCAAAATTTAACCTATTAAAATCTCTTCCCAGCTTTCCAAATTATCAATATCCAAATTTAAATTAAATACATATAACATCTTCAAGATTTAAATATGCATATAAATTTTACATCACGATCTTCCACTATCATAATCTCCACTAGAAAACAATTCTAGTCCAATATTATTCCTATTTTCCCTCATGCATTTTGTATCCTTCAAATTTTTAAATTCAATTCACATCCTCAATATTTCCAATAGGTAATCCAACAATCAAATTTTAACTTTTAATTCAAATCATCAAATGGTAAAATTTTATATCTACATCCCCAATTGTTCAAGCCTAGAATTCTATATTTATCCTCAAGGTTTAAATTAATGATTCAATCTTCAACATTTAAACTTTATATCATGTGCTGAATGTATAAATATTTGGTCCTGACTTTCAAGATTTAAAGATTCATTAAATCTTCATCATTGTAATCCTTCTTTTAAAACTTCTCAAAATTAAAGTAACTTGAACCTCCCAATCTAGTCTTGTTTGATCACAATCTAAAAGAAAATCTCTTCAAGTTTAATAATGCAACTTCTACCCAACTTAGAATTTACCCATCTATCATATAAGGCTATATACTTAAGAAAAGTATTCCTCCACTTATTTAATCATGCTATTCGATCCTCAAAAGTTTGAACTCCAACATATTACCTACGATACGCCCTTAATTACGAAAAATCATCATCAAGTAATGTGGTTGGCCTATGGGGTATATCTAGTACTATCAGTATATCAAACTTATACCAAGCATGAGGTTTCGTCTTTCCGAAATAAGGGAAGACGAATAACAATATTAAAGAGTTCAAGGGGAAGATAATAGAATAGAAGTATGGGGATCAAGGCGTTTAAGGAGTTCAAAGGGAATTGTCAAGGCAGTTGTGGATTAAAATCCTATTTGGTAATTTCTTATTCAAATGCTCATATCAATATAGTTACATAACTGATACGATATGCTCAGGCATGCCTAGAGGGCAAGTACATTCATCTACTGGTCACTATATATCTCAATCCATGTAAAGTAGTTATGCGAAGGGCGAACCAAGCGTACCAAGGTTAGCTAGACCTTAATACACTGACTCTGAAACATATTAGTGTATGCATCCACTAATAAATATATTTTGAACAAGCTCGATAAAAGAATAAGCTTGCAAAACTAGGCTATAAAATAGCAGCATAAGTCAAGGTAGTAAAAAAATATATAAATGTGCTAGATCATGATGAAATAAGATACAAATAATTCAAGTTCACAAACAAAACAAAATACAAAAATAAGACTACCGTCTCTACAGTTGTAGTACTAACACCTTGTCTAAGCTGCTAGTCGACAAAAATAGGGGTATGGGCCTTTAAGTTCTACCATCAGAATAAACACTATTATCTTATGCAAGCATATAGTTAATGTCATTCAATTATACTATAATAATATGTCAAGAGGACTATGTGTCACTAGGTTGTGAGGCATACTACCCAACTTAATACAATTTTCTAATACCGTAACAGTCTTAAGGGGATTCTACAAAATAATATTGTCCTTGTAAATAAAGAATAACTCTTATTAGGGTTTACGAGAAAATTATCCTATTGTATTATATCGGTAATGGTCACCTTAAGTTTCAATCATAGTGCTCATAGGACGAGTATCAATAATAAGAATGAAAGAGCTACTGGTTCTGAAGTGAAAAGATGATATATCTATATTGGGTTATGGATACAAATTACGCGATTTAAAACTAAGGGTAATCATCAAGCTACAATCTACAAGAATAACTCCAAACTATCAAATTCTAACTATCAAGCAAAACTTTTCAAAGTTTAACATTGACAACTATAATCCTAGCAAACTACATATCCTTAACATAAGAGAATCACTTGGCCTACAATCATAAGAGTTAGGTGGCAAAATTTGAAAGATAAAGAAAGGAAAACATAATTAGTCATTGCAAAATAGCGAGCGCTTAGGTTACCGAGAACAAGATATAAGATTAAAAATAGGAAGACTCTAGATAAGATCATGGTTTCTTAAGGGGAAGGTAATATGCTAATCTCTGTGCTCAAGGTATGATCGAGGAATTTCTATATTCATTCCTCTCGGCTTTCTAGGGTACTGTCTGCTAATATCCAGACAAGAATCCAAAGTTATAGTTCTATAATACTATCTCACTATAAAAGTTAGTGTTGGTCCTAATATTCTACCTTGGATTTTATTGGTTCCTCAATGCTAGGGTAAAACAGTATGGTCAACTTTCTAACTAACTCTAGTAGTGTCCATGCTACTCTCAAGTCATTCATAATTATAGCAAGGGACAATGGTAAACCAGTCTATAGATAAGGGGGTGCTAGGGTTTACTGAATATTCTAAACTTAGTGAGGTGTCAATGTCTAGCTGTATTCTCAGTAGGTGTGTTACCCTAATTATCATCCTATCAACAGGGATTCCTATATTCTAGCAGGGGCTATACTCAAGGAACTATTTGGAAAGTACAAGAATCAAGCAGGATGCGATCATTCAAATAGAATGGATTGGAAGGAAGATGAGTCACAGTTAATTATGGATGAGATCCTATACTCTAATCCTATCCGCAGGCTTGCTCGGTACAGTAACGCATCCGAGACAATATGCTCTTGACCTTCATGGGCCACTACTAAAAATATGTCACGTCCCAGCCCCAAAATACGTAGGACTAGGACACGTAAGCATGCCAATCGCATGTATATGGCAACTTCAATATATGGAAACCATAACACACGTACGCTGTAATATAAATAACAATTCATAAGTGGTAAACATATATATCTCAGAGCATAACTAAATCTCATCCACATAAATCATATATAAATAAATGACTAGTATCTATGAACTAGATCTCAATATTAGGTATCTCAAGATGACAATCGGATGGAAACAAATCCACTGCCAAACTAGAATGAAGAATAAACAAGCAAAATACAATATAAATACAACCTCTAGCAATCACGAGGCTCGAAGAGAAGACCTCTCGTAATATAAGTAGCCCGTCCGGATCTGCGCTCCTGCAAATACTCATGAACAATATACCTGGAAAGGGACCAGGTCCTCAGAGGGACATAACAAGATACATAAAAGCATGCCATAAAATAAATACTGAATAAATAACTCCAGGGTGACCTAACTATCTAAGTAAAATGCAACTTGAGGACAACTTTGGTACGTATGGGTCGGCGTAGGCATAACGTCCGACGTCCTCTAGAGTGTGGTATCTGTAACGTCCATCATTCCGAAGAATGAGGTATCGGCATATATGTAACGTCCAACACTCTAAGGGATGTGGTATCTACAATAATATATATGTCCGTATCACTCCGAAGAGTGCGGTGTCTGCAATAAAGGAGGTGGGTGTCCCATACGCCTACTAATCGTCCTTCCCGCCCAATGATCTAAGCATGTTGTATCCACAACCCGCTTTAGCTACTACACTGAATTGCAAGTACCGGCATCGTAACTTTGGGTCATAGTCTATCGTTAGAACAATAGTCCAACCTTACAACCAAACAAGGACAAGGATTGGACCACCGTACTACAATAGTCTATGCTCCGACTGCTAATAACTGCTAAGTCTTCTAACATGCATCACTATTAGCAGTTATACCCTATCCGTCGTACGACCTACACGTACAGGTGGCCAGCCGGATACGCAAGTTTATGCCCTATATGAGACTCACAACACGTGTAAGGAAAGTGTTAAGGCCTGGGAGTCATACCGATAACTCCATAACTTTATGTGGATCTACTAGACACTAGGTCAGACACAAGTCCTAACGTCAACGCCTTCGTTGACTGCACCCGAGTCTCTCTCGGACGCGCACAGTTATATAATATAAAGATACAATAATAATACAGAATTTAAACAGTACAACAAGGCAAGGTATACTTGCTTGGAAAGAGAGCTGCAGAGTATAATATCCAGATGTAAAACACCAAGAGTCAGAAACTACGGCCTCAGAATGAACGTCTCCGGATGCTGAAATAAACATCACCAAAATTTCTAAAATAAGCAAAATAGCTAAAAAAATACTTTCCTTTCGTCCAATTTGGACACAAGGACAAAACGGTAATTTTGGGTCAAAGTGGGTTCTACATGTAGGCCACTTTGCACCGAAAAGCGTGCCAGGGGTAACGGTCTCTAAAAGGGACCAATTATAGGTCAAACCAACTCTAAATGTCACTACGAACATAACGGTATGTCCAATTGTGGATTCCGATGAGCCGAACACAAATTTGCCCAAAAAGTCAATCGTGGATCCCACCAATAGGCGACTTGGTCAACTATCTCATAATCGCTTGAAACTTGGGTCACAGGACCAGCGCATTACCACGAGTCCAATGGCGCAAGTTTTGTCACATTCCGACGAGCATGCACAAAATGTGTAGGGCTTTCGCAAAGTTGTGATACGGAGATTGTTCGCGGATACGGGCTAATTTTGACGCGCACACACGTCCAAATCAGTTTTCGCAAAATCTCACACGCCCGAGTACATTGCGCGCACCTTTTGGTACACTTGGTACACGACGGGGCGGTCCCGTTTGGCGGGGCGCACTCCGTATCGCAATTTCTAGAATTTAGGAAAAAGTATATTTTTAGGTTTTTCCAACTAATTAAATTCCACATACAGCAGTTAATAGAATAATGTAAATGACAAAAAATAAACTAGGTCAAGTGGTCTTCGCATACCATCAAGAAAAACTGGATTCGGATCTCTGTGGTGGGAGATACGAATCCGAGAACAGGGGTGGTTGCAACTGAATTTTCTGAGATTTAAATGTCGTAGTTTTTCATCAACTTGGCGTCGATTTTTACCTAGGTTCGCACGCTGTTCGAGATAAACTAAAGCATATTACTGGAAGGGGGATAGGTCGGGATTATACCTGCGAAGACGGGGTCGAGTTTGGTCCAGCGATGGTACGAGAAACGGAGCGGGAACACAGGTAAGTTGTTCGATCAAAATTCTATTTTGTGTGCGCTTGGCGTGGTGTGCGGCCGGCGGCTCCGGCGCATGGCCGCGGGTCTGGACGGTCGGCGGCGGGCTCTGGTGGTCGGCACGGTCTAGGGTTTGAGGAGATTAGGGTTAGGGTTTAAGGAGATGAGTAGTTATATAAAGAGAGGGAGAGAGAGAGAGAGATCGCGATAGGAGAGGTGGGGGGGATTCGTCGCTCGCGGGGGGAGGGGGGGTTCACGCGGGGGGGGGGGGGGGGGAAGAATCCCTTGGCAGCGGTTGCTCATATGTATAATTAAGCGGGTCGGGTAGGTATAGGAACGGGTAGGTCCATTAGGGTTTAATTCATTTGTTTTTGTTTTTGTTTTTGTTTTTGTTTTTATTTTTCTTATTCTCTATTTCTATTTTAATTTCTAAGCATTAACTATTTACATATATATACATATATATATAGAAAAATTCTAAAATTTTATTATTGCATACCATTAAGCTAACAACTGCCCAAAGGGTCTCCTACATGAAATAAATTAGAAAAAATTCATAATGGTTCCATAAATCCCCTAAATGCACAAACACCTAAAATAAAAATTAAATAAATTCTATTTCTCCTATTTTGCTCTTAATTACTATAATTAAATTAATAATTAATAAAAAAAGTAAATATGAATTTTAGGATTAGGGGTTTTACAGTAGCAGAAGGCCTTCATAGGACCGACGATACAATATTTTGGTCTTCATGTAGTAATAAAAATGGAGGGAGCGTATCCTGATTTTAGTTGCCTCCTTCGGGTTCTCGGGGAGAATTCTATAGACTGCATAGTCGATGAATGGAAGCCTCCAATCCTGAGTATCGTTGTCGATCTCCGCTGCATAGCAAAGGCACAAGCATAGGTTGCTCTTGGGACAAACCAGCTCTTGGTCGATCATGTCGATTAGCTTATGAGTGTTGTTTTGTACCGCCCAGAAAGTCGCAAGACCGGCTAAGATGTCAAACTCAAATTTTTACAACCGAGGGACGTTCTCTATAAAGAACATCTTAAAATTTGCAATAATGCTAAGTGCAGCTTTGTGGTAGGGGATCAAGTCTTCGTTTTGGACTTCATACTCGCCCCAGACCTGTTTGACTATTAGTTGAGAATCACCATAAGCCTCCAGGTATTCTACTCCAACTTGTTTAGCAAGTTAGAGCCCGATGATTAAGGCATTATACTCTACCACATTGTTGGAGCACGACTCCGTGATAGTAGGAACAATTGATGATGAGACCGTATGGGAAGATCAACATTATCCCGACACCAGTGATGATGTTGCCTTTGGGCCCTGCTCTCGAATCACCATCAATGGACATTCGCCACACAGCTTCGTGTGAAGTGACATTGGAGTCCGCCGCCTCGTCTGGAATCTCCTCATAGAGCTTCGAGGTTTCTGACCTCGGGTGGGCTTCCAAAAAGTCGGCCAGTGCTTGACCTTTGACGGTGTCACACCTGATTCCGGATTTAGTATTTCTTAAATTTCTAGAATTTAATTTTTTTGATAATTTATTCCTGCTGTATTTCTCGTGTTGGTTCCTATCATTTTATTTATTATTTTATTTTTGTTGTTGTTGAGAGAAGACTACCAGAGACTAGTAGAATACCCATTGGCATTGCCATAGACCCGGTTTAGGACCCGCATGTAGAATGGACCCTTAGTTCGGTTCATTTTGGGTGAACCCATGACTAAACCCTCTGTCTCTCCTCTTTTAGTATATATATGAGCTTTTATCTCTCCTCTCTTTGTTCTTCTTTATTTTCATTTCCCTCTTCCTCCTCTCCCTCAAGCTCCCCCTAACACTTACCCTAGGGAGAAGTTTCTGTAAATTGGACCGTGAGAGGTAGAGGCTAGGAGCCACCCAAGGCAAGTACATCTAGCTCAATGGTGAAGTCATAAATTTTTGGATTTTATATATATATATATTTTTAAAATATATTTGATGAAAAACTTTCTCCTTTAGTTGCTAATCATGTTTAGTTCTTGGAGTTTAGGATTTTGATGTCTAAATTTTTGTAGATCTGAGTTTCAAGTTTAGAGTTTTTATGTGTTCTATAAGTTTTTCTTGTTTTTGATCTAATAAAACTTAGTTTTTTTGAAAAAAATATTGGTTCCTTATATTAGAGAATTTTATTTCGTACAATTTGGCTTTTGTTTTACTTGATTTGGAGTAAAAATGAAATTTTTATGAAGAAAATAAATTTTTGGTTTTTGGAGCTTTCGGCCAAGGCTGAACCTGTTGTTGGAGAAGACGAAGTCTTCATGCAGCCAGCGAGTTATGTGGATGAGAGTGATATGCGGCCCGAGAGGGTTATGTGGCCTAAAATCTTGTCGCATACTGACAGCATGTGTCCATCTTGTTGGACGCATGACTACTTATTTACGCAAGTGTCCTTGAACACCTTGGGGTTTCACTCGCTGAAGGAATAAAAAAATTTCTAAGTCCAAGAGGGGCGTTTATGCGGCAAGCAGCTTATGCAGCAAGCGGTTTATGCGGCAAGCAGTTTATGCGGCAGCCAGTTCATGCAGCCACAAGTTATTTTCCTTGAACGTTTGACTCTGAACTGTTTGGCACATTTTTTTATGATTCTTGTCTTTTCTCCCTGACACACTTTTTGGCCTGTCACATCAATCACTTTATGTCACTACACTGACACTTCATTTATTAGTCGTCACTCAGCACATGCCCCTAGGAGTAAACTTTAACCCTGAGCATGCGAAAAGTGAGTCCATACGGCAATTGGGTGCATGTGGCCAATGAGTCTATGCGGTAATTGGGTCCATGCGGCCAGTGGGTGCATACGGCAAACGAGTCCATACGGCCAGTGGGCGTATGAGGCCAAGAATTATTGTGTGCATTTTTATATTTCCTTTTGTTATGTTCTCTCTGTAACTCCTTTAGTGATTATTGTTGTATGCTTCCTTATGTCGATACACGTTTATGATACCAGACAAGTTTTGCATGTGAGTTCACAAGGCAAGTTTATATACAAGTTATACTCACGACATCGTAGAAATATTTGTATATAAAAATCTATTGCATTTGGCATCGGGCAATCAAGTGTGAGTATTTTCCAGTGTAACGCGTGTCGCGAATACGATAACTCATGAAAATCTCGTACTCGTGACACATTATTTTAAGGAGTTCTCAACTGTCCACGACTCGAGAACTTGAAATAATTTAGTAATGATTAAAAAAGATAAGAATTACCTAGAGCATTTTTGGAAGGAAGAATATTGCGCTAGCGGCTACCCCGATCCCAAAGGGCCCCATGCGGTATGGACAGCCCTGTTATAAAAGGGCTCCATGAATGACCAAGTTTATGCGTGTTATGGCACATTATAAGATAAGTTTATGTTTACAAGGAAAGTTTATGATTATAAGACAAGTTTATGTTTACAAGACCAGTTTTGATTCACAAGTTTATGTTTATGCTTATAAGTTCAATTTATGTTTGTGATAAGTAACAAGTTATGTTATTGTATGGTTAACTGTGCATTTAAATTTACTAGACAAGCGTACCCTTGGCCGTCCGGGTTGACTGCAGTGCCGGTGGTAGCAATATTCTTAGCAATGCATTTCTTGTAATTAGGGCTTACGATAACCCTAGTTAGTTAATTATAGCAAACCGTAGGCATGTTTGGCCATAAATTGGATGTTTGTTT
Organism: Iris macrosiphon; assembly: GCA_036927795.1. Lineage (NCBI taxonomy): Eukaryota > Viridiplantae > Streptophyta > Magnoliopsida > Asparagales > Iridaceae > Iris > Iris macrosiphon. The sequence goes on along the minus strand of JAYESA010000007.1, from coordinate 141,006,002 downwards.
ATTCGTATAACTCGTTCTTCTAGTTTTATTTTTTTGTACGTGGTTAGGATGCTAAGTTCTGCTCGGATGAAGGTCTCTAACCCCGGTCCTTGTTTGGTTTAAGGGTTGTGGTCCTGATCCAGAGTAGTTTCTATGCTCTCTTTGTCACGACCCGCACCCGATGTAGGGATGCAAGTCGGAAACAACGCCCAGCCTACGCCGCAGAATCGGCGATAGAACGCTGTCTTGGTCTACTATACTATCTAAAATCTTACAATAATATGAAGTCTGCCAATAACATCTCAATACAAAACTCAATCACATTTTAAAGCACGAGAAGATATCAAGGAAGTCTAACATAACTATCCATTCAATATATATAAACAATAATAAAAACAATATCCAATCTCATACTCTATACCGAAAATAAATCCGGTACCAAAATGCTAAAGAGACTAACTATGAAAACTAGTGATTCGGATAAACCTCCCGGCAATCACTCTAGAACTAGTGGATCCAAGTCTGCACCATCTATAAGTCGAAGTCCATAGTATGTCGGACACCAATCTCTCGGATCCTCTGAAAAATATTTTTCAGTCAGGAATGGAGCGAAGTACATACCTCTAAAAGCAGTTCCAATAACATAATCGAGCATATAAACAGATATAAAAATAAAATACAAGATCACTAAATATATGAATGATGAACAAGATATATACAAGTAATGTACGAGAATATATAGATCAACAATATGAATATCACAATATGATAAAGTAAACTGCAATCTAAACTATCTAATGTGTCTTAGAATACGAGTTCATTATGTGATCGGGTTGGGTGAACATGATCAGGTAAGATGGATTACAAGTGAAGTATGTAATCAGAATGTACACAATTTGTAACAATGGCTTTGATCACATAATCAACTCCTACTCTCCTACCCCCAACTAATACCGATGGATCCAATCACGACACGCTACGAACACGAAAATATAACCACTGTCACGAGCAGTGGGTGTACACGAATATTATAACCACCGAACACGAGTGGTGGGTGTACACGAATAAGCACACTGAACATGAGCAGTGTGTGAACACGAAGTAACATCAATACCCAGTATACACGATGAGATACAATGTACACGAGTACCCGCTGAACACGATAGGGGATAACATCTCATGACGGGATCCATATAGTACCAGTCCATGAAATTACTGTGTCGGGATCAATGTATACAATTCTAGAACATGCATATATACAATATTATGAATTAAAAACTATCAGAGAAATGTACTCGCCTGTGGTCCAGAGCAATGAATGTCAAACTGTCCGAACTGATATCACACAGACCTATATATGGAATATTGCATTAATACAAGGTTCTGGAAAGAAAAAAGTTAAACTAGTCAACTTCTAGGTCAACAAGTCAATTCTAAGTCAAAGGTCAAACTAGCTCAACTCTAAGTCAACTATGGTCAACTATAGTCAAACTATGGTCAACTATCCATTTCTAGGTTGCATGAGTCTAACTCAAAGATATTAGGCTCACACACTATGAATCTAGGCCATACAAGCTACATCTTAGGATACTAAGATACCGTATCTCAGGATACACAAACAATAGGTAAATATCACATATCTATAATAAAGCAATATTATATATATAAATTATAATTATAAATGCTAAAAGATTATCATAGTTTTGAACCAACTTGGTATCGCAATAGTAAACCTCTATCTTGATACCCAAACCCAATACCTTGGATATCCTTAATACCTTGGCATTTACCTTGGTATCTCAAGGTAATGCCACTCTAGTATATATATATTAACTATCCAACTATAACTATAAACTACCATATATTTAGTATTTATACCATACTATATACCTTATTTTAGTCACCTTAATACCAACCCATAATTAGTTTACAACTATCATATTACTATGCCAATACCTACTACTCATACCTTGGTATATCTTGATACTTACTTTGGTATCTCAAGGTAATTGCCAAAACTTTATATATGTACTAACTATCCAACAATAATTATATATATCAATCTAATATAACTCTAGTATGTACTAATAGAATAAATACTAACTACCAACTACACACTAACTATTAATACATATATACTTACATACATACATAAAAATATATAATATATAAAAGATACCCATAACCATTGATAACTAAAATATACTAACTTACTCAATAATATTATGTGCTACAACTAAATATATACATATATAGTATAATACAAATAGCAATTAGGAACATATTTATATATATATATATATATTAATTACCATATATATATTTAAATACATATATATAACCCACCATATATATTTATATAATATATATTTAAATACATATATATAACCCACAATATATATTTATACAATATATATTTAAATACATATAATCCACAATATATATATTTATACAATATATATTTAAATAAATATATATATATAACCCATAATATATATTTATACAATATATATTTAAATACATATATATAACCCACAATATATATTTATACAATATATATTTAAAACTATATATATAACTATACATACACTTATATATAGTAAATTATATAAAATACCACATAGTAACATAAACACACATACATATTAATATGTATATATAACTATACATATATGTATACGTATATAAAATTATATACTATATAAATATATAATAATATATAATATAACTATATATATATAACCACATATAAATATATCTACTATATTATATATACATATACTACCACTTATAAATATATATCTACATGTAGAAAAATAGCTACATAATAAATATACACATATAGTATATGCATAGGTACATAGATCTAAGACACAACATTACATAAATATATATATACAATATTATATATATATACATATATATAATTATACTTCTCCATGAAATAAGAACACAAAAGAATTAGATCTACAATTAAATTGCACATACATGGACCGTATCACCCCGTATCCCACTAGATTTAGGATACACATGCGACACGAGTCCACCACACATCCAAACGTACCCCGAAGGATACGAACAAGTCATATATATTATTTATAAATAATATGAAGAGTCAAATATAAATCTACGTGTCCGTGTCAAAATATGACATGCTCAAAGTCCCGTGTCGGAGGGAAAATCTCCAAATTAACACGTATCACCAAATTGATGGGATACGACCTACACGTACCCAAATGTGGACACAACACTAGCCCCAAACACACAAGCACATGTTAAATTGATCTATAGGACCAATTGACACACACAACAAATGTCAATTTCAGAATTCTCTAAAAATTGACACAAAAAGTACCATAACTTTCTCAATAGGCCTCCTATGAACACAAAACCAAAACCTAAGGGTAGCCTATGTATATGGGTTGATTTTCTATGGTTAAATCTCATATTTAGAATCTAAATTAAGGGGGGAAAACTGAATTATACCTATTGGGAGATGGATTCCCAATGAAACCTCCAAAATTGGTAAAATTGGTCTCCAACTTGTAGATCCTTGCTCCTCTTTGTAGATCCATGCTTCCTCCTTGTAGATCATTGCTCTAATAGCCTCCAATGGTGATTTGGAAAATAATTGGGTAAAAATTTGGTAGGAATTTGGTTGAGAAAATTTTCTAGATCTAGATTTGGAATAAAAAAATGAAGAGAGAGAAAGTTTTCATCCCCTTTATATAGGCCTCACTTGCCCCCTCCCTCAAGCTACTATGTAAAGTCTAAAATATCCCTTGGGGCCTCTCATGAAAAAATTAATTAAGGAGGGAAGCTTCTAGTCTAATGGGTTTAACATAATTAATCATCCTCCTAATAATGGGGCTTCTAATTATTGGGCTCAATTCTAACTAGAATTAAATGTTGATCTATGAGTCCAAACTAAACTAGTTGGTCCACTAACACAAGTCCAAAAATAAATCTAACATGCTAATAATAAATAAATAATACAATAAATAAAATTTAACATGCACAATATTTAATTAATTACCAAATGACTAAAATATCCTTTCCTAGAAAATATAGTAATGATACTCTTGTCGCTCATAGCCTTACTTTTATTTATGCACTTATTATAAGTTCTTCAGTATTATCCTTGAGACGAGTACATTGGTACCGTACAAGTCTCAATCTGCATTTATTTCTTATATGTCTCTTTCTGCTTACGTTGTGATATGTCTGGTCTACCACCTTGATCTCTTTTATGGTACTTATTGCTCGGGGTTCTGACCCCACTGGCTATGCATGGCTAGGTTACCCCGAAGAGAACCAGGATCCACCGCACCTCCAGCAAGATGGCTTGCACTCATAGGACTGCGGCCGAAGCTCGCGAGTGGGTTTCCTTCTTCCACCCCTCATCTTGATTACTTCTTTTGTGGTGTTTAGCAAGGGGCATAGTTAGCTCCTTATATTTTTGAGACTTCGGTCAACATAATATATATATTAGACCATGGCTTGTTTATTTGATCATGTATTATTAAACTCTGATAGTGCAGCATTTTGTATTCACTAGCTTCATGATCATATGTGACATATAATTTGGGATGCCTCTTTACTTTCATGTATGATATACTCTTGTACTTGTGTTGTTAGATTAAGATTATAGGATTTATCAGCCTTAAGACTTACATCATAGCATGCTAGAGTTCACCCATTTGTCTTCTTGACAACCTTAACACATTGCGGCTTACTTCGGTATTCTGTAAGGTACGGTTGGCCATGTCAGTCCCCGTATTTACCTAGTATTCTGGGCGCGGGGCGTGACAAGGTTTTCTTGGTGGCCCATGCAGGTCTATTTTTCAGACTTGTGGGAGGACTAATCTTGTTAGAATCTCAATTATTTGCTTATCTTCGATTGAACTCCACTTGCAACACGCACTTCTCGCTTTCCTTGAACTTAAAGCTTGCTTGACATGATTATTTTCTCCTTGTCCCTTGTTGATATCATTGTGTCCCTATCCTTCAGGGACACCTCACATGTTCCTCCTTCTGAGGGTTCCATTGAACCAATGACTCCAGCAGATCCAGTAGGCCAGGGCCAGATCCCGATATTGAACCAAAGGCAAGCATCAGTAGATTTTTATATGTTGGCTCCGTAAGTCATGCATATCCGACCGACACAATCAGCTCCACCAGTCTTGCCGAAACAGCCAGTTCATCCCACTTCATTATTCATACCATCCCAGCTAGCCCAGACAATACCACCAATTCTACTAGTACAACCAGGGAAGATATGGGCTCTCAGGCTATGTTAGAGATGATCCAAGCTATGATGATGGTGCAACAACAACAACAGCAATAATAACTCTAGCTTCAACAATAAGTGGTCCAACTCTGCCAGCAGTTTCAGCAAGGACAAGAACAAACCAATACTAATCTTTGCCAGGGAGTTAGAGTAGCACTCAAGAGCAGTGCTTATTATACTCATAATACGGCGACCAATGTTAGTCGCATGGGCCCATCCAAGTTCCTCAGCACATAAGATGCAGTTTCAGCAAATTCTTGGCTCCAGGACTTTGACGTCAACCTGGATGCAACCAAGACCACATATGATGAGAATGTAGCAGTCGTAAAGCTACAATTATCAGATCTTGTCCGAGATTGGTGGGCAGCACAAGAAATGGCACTTTCGAAATCCAATGACTGGAAGATGTTCAAGGAGTGCTACCAGGAAAAGTATTTTCACCCTACTGCCAAGTTCCAGCTCCAACAGCAGTTTATCAACTTTTGCCAGAATACAAGATCGGTCTACCAATATGCGGCCGAGTTTTGCCGATTTAGCCGATTTGCTCCTCATATGGTATCTTTCGAGGAAGACTGAGACAAGAGATTTGAGCAAGGGTTATATCTAGAGCTTTAGCATTTTATGGTGGATCATAATTATACCACCTACGATGCAGTACTCAAGGCAATTAAATCCCAAGAACTTGTCGGCCAGAGATTAGTAGCAAGGACCGAAGGCCAAAAGAGGTCACACTCATCCCTGAGAATTGCTAGTATTCAGTCATCACCTCCAGCACCAGCAGTCAGAACATCTTGCTCGCCAGCACCTCCAACCTCTACAGTAATCTCAGTGCAATCTACCAGGCAGACTGTATCAGCAGGATGCAGCCACTACGGCAAGCCAGGGCACACCAAAGAACGGTGCAGGAGGGCCATTGGCTAGTGTCTCAGATGTGGGGCATTCGGCCACATGATTGGTTCATGCTCGCTTATGTACCCAGAAGCTTCTTTAGTCCGACAGTTACCATCTCAGCCTTGGGAAGTGACTGAAGGCCCGTGAGGACAAGCATTAAAAATTTGACTACCAGCCAAGCGTCCTCTTCCGACGTAGACCCAGCAGTTCTAACAGCAACGTCTGGCGCAGTATGCGCAAGTTCAGCAAGCCCAACCAGTAAGACAGAACCAGCAAGTCAGAGCCACAGCCCATGGACGATGGCCTGACAAAATATTTAGCAACCTAGATCCGTTGTTAGATAAAGGAGCTACAATTGTGGGTAAGATTTTTGAGCTATATTTATCTTGTCTCATTCTTGGGTTCTTGTCGAACGATCTCGTATTCCGATGTGCTTGAGATACGATAGTCGTTCGATCCTTTCATTGAGCAAAAGGTGAGTTCATCGCCCCCGCTCTTCTGCCTTCGTGACTCGTGGTACGTGGTGTCTATCATGTGTTTCGACTGCGAAGGTATATCCTAGGTTAGAGTTATGTCCTCGATATAGTCGTTGGTACCGACTTACCTCCAGACTTGGCTCTTGTCCATTTGTGTGAGTCAGTATATGCAAGCAAGGATGACTTCCTATTCGACTTACTCAGAAGTATATCTATCCATATGCCTAAATTTTCCTATATGTTGCTTTTGTACAATTATCCATTAGTTACTTCTGAGGCTATCTTTTATATTTTAGTTATTTGCTTAGTATAATCATTTGAATTGTGATTTGATATCTTGTGCTTTCTCGTGTGTTCCAGGTAGACAAGCCTTGGGGAAATTGTGAGGACAAAATTTTGTAAGGAGGGTAGAGATGTCATACCTGATTCCGAATTTTGTATTTTTTGAATTTCTAGAATTTAATTTTCCTGATAATATATTCCTGCTGTATTTCTTGTATTGGATCATGTTATTTTATTTATTGTTTTATTTTTACTGTTGTTGAGAGAGACTACCAGAGACTAGTAGAATACCCATTGGCATTGCCACAGACCCGGTTTAGGACCCGTATTTAGAATGGACCCTTGGTTTGGTTCATTTTGGGTGAACCCATGACTAAACCCTCTTTCTCTCCTCTCTTAGTATATATATATATATATATATATATATATATATATATATATGAGCTTTTCTCTCTCATATCTTTCTTCTTCTTTATTTTTATTTCCCTCTTCCTCCTCTCCCTCAAACTCCCCCTAACCCTAACCCTAACCCTAGGGAGAAGTTGCTGTGACTTGGACCGTGAGAGGTAGAGGCTAGGAGCAACCCAAGGCAAGTACATCTTGCTCAATGGTAAAGTCATAAATTTTTAGATTTTACATATATGTTGTTTTTAAAAAATATATTTGATGGAAAATGTTCTCCTTGAGTTTTTTATCATGTTTAGTTATTGGAGTTTTAGATTTTGATATATAGATTTTTGTATATATGTGTTTAAAGTTTAGAATTTTATGTGTTCTATGAGTTTTTCTTGGTTTTTATCTACTAAAACTTAGTGTTTTCAAAAACTAGTAGTTTCTTATGTTAGAGCATTTTATTTCGTGCAATTTGGCTTTTGTTTCACTTGATTTGGAGTAAAAATAAAGTTTTTATGAAGAAAATATTTTTTTTGATTTTTGGAGCTTTCGGCCATGGCTTAACCTACTATTGGAGAAGACGAAGTCTTCATGCGGCCAGCGAGCTATGCAGCTGAGAGTGCTATGAACCCCGAGAGGGTTATGCGGCATGAACTCTTGTCGCATACTGACAGCATATGTCTATCTTGTTGGACGCATGACTACTTATTTACGCAAGTGTCCTTAAACACTTTATGGTTTCAATCGCTGAACGAATAAAAATTCGCTAAGTCCAAGATGGGTGTTTATGCGGCAAGTAGTTTATGCGACAAGCAGTTCATGGGGTCACGAGCTATTTTCCTTGAACGCTTGACTCCGAACTGTTTGGCACATCTTTTTATTATTCTTGTCTTTTCTCCTGGACACACTTTTTGGCCTGTCACATCAATAAATTTATGTTACTTCACTAACACTTTATTGGCCATCATTCAGCACTTGTCCCTAGGAGTAGACTTTAACCCTGAGCATGCGGCAAGTGAGTCCATACGGCAATTAGGTGCAGGCGGCCAATGAGTCTATGCAGCAATTGGGTGCATAGGACAATTGGGTGCATGCAGCCAGTGGGTGCATGCGGCAAGAGAGTCCATGCGGCCAGTGGGCGTATACGGCCAGGAATTCTTGTGTGCATTTTTGTATTCCTTGTTGTTATGTTCTCTCTGTAATTCCTTTAGTAATTATTGTTGTATGCTTCCTTATGTCGATACACGTTTATGATATCAGACAGTTTTTGCATGTGAGTTCATAAGACAAGTTTATGTACAAGTTCACCATCCTCATTACACCGTAGAAATGTTTGTGTATAAAACTCTATTGTATTTGGCCTCGGACAATCAAGTGTGAGTATTGTCCAGTGTATCGCATGTCGCAAATAAGATAACTTATAAAAAGGTCATACTCGCTACTCGTCATTTTAGGATTCTCAAGTGTCCACGACTCAAGAACTTGAAATAATTTAGTAATGATTAAACAAGATAAGAATTATCTAGAGAATTTTTGGAGGAAAGAATATTACGCTACCGGCTACCCCAATCCCCAAGGGCCCCCATGCGGCATGGACAACCCTTCTAGGCAAAGGCTCCATGACTGACCAAGTTTACGCGTGTTGTGGTACATTATAAGACAAGTTTATGTTTACAAGAAAAGTTTATGATTATAAGACAAGTTTATGTTTACAAGACCAGTTTTGATTCACAAGTTTATGTTTATGCTTATAAGTTCAATTTATGTTTGTGATAAGTAACATGTTATCTTATTGTATGGTTGATTGTGCATTTACATTTACTAAACAAGCATACCCTTGGCCATCCAGGTTGACTACAGTGCCAGTGGTAGAAATATTCTTAGCAATTAATTTATAGTAATTAGGGCTTGTGATAACCGTAGTTAGTTAATTATAGCAAGACGTAGGCATGTTTGGCCATAAATTGGATGATTGTTTATTCGTATAGCTCGCTCTTCTAGTTTCATTTTCTTCGGCGCGTGGTTAGGGTGCTAAGTTCTGCTCGGGTGAAGATCGGCAACCCCGGTCCTTGTTTAGTTTAAGGGTTATGGTCCCGATCCAGAGTAGTTCTTATGCTCTCTTATCGCTCGTCGCCTTACTTCTATTTATGCACTTATTATTAATTCTTCCAGTATTGTTCTTGAGAAAAGTACATTGGTACTGTACAAGTCTCGATCTGTATTTATTTCTTATATATCTCTTTCTGCTTATGTTGTGATGTTTCTGGTCTACCACCTCGAGCTCCTTTGTAGTACATGTTGCTTGGGATTCTGACCCCACTGGCTTTGCATAGCCAGGTTACCCTGAAGAGAACCAGGATCCACCATACCTCCAGCAAGATGGCTCGCACTCGTAAGACTGCGGCTGAAGCTTGTGAGTGGGTTTCCTTCTTCCACCCTCGTCTTGATTACTTCTTTGTGGTGTTTTAGCAAGGGGCAGAGTTAGCTCCTTATATTTTTGAGACTTCGGTCAACATGATATATATATTTGACCATGGCTAGTATATTTGATCATTTATTATTAAACTCTGCTAGTGAAGCATTTTATATTCACTAGCTTCTTGACCATATATGACATATAATTTGGGATGTCTCTTTACTTTTATGTATGATATACTCTTATACTTGTGTTGTTGGATTGAGATTATAGGATTTGTTAGCCTTAAGACTGACGTCATAGTATGCTAGAGTTCACCCATTTGTCTTCTTGACAACCTTAACACATTGTCACCCTCACTTTTTCAGCTAGGGTTAGTTTGGTAATTTGGCATGGGTAAATAATTTTTAGGAATAAATATTTAATTGGTGTGTTATAGAAATTATTTAATGATTGTATTAATTATTTAATTATTAGTGAGTTATAGATTTATTATGACTTTTATTAAAAAAAAAATTAGAGGCTAGTCTAACAATTAGACTTGTCATAACAACTAGTGAGCCTAGCTTGGATCCAAACACATTAGACCCATTCCCATTAATTAATTAGAGAGCATTAGCTTAATTAGAATTAATTAGAAGCTTTCAAAAATAACCCTTCCCTAATCATATTCATAATTGGATGGAGAGGGACAATTTGGACCATGCACATAACTTAGGAAAGGGAGAAAGGGGACCGACCACTATTAGAGGGGGCTCTCCTCTCTCTCTCTCTCTCTCTCTCTCTCTCTCATCTTTATTTGTTCTTTATTTTAGATCTAGAATTTAGATTCACAATTTTCTTTCCTTCCCTCCATCAATTTCTTCTCATTTCACCTCCATTTTTCTCTCTTTCCCTTTATCAAGGAGCATTGGAACTTGGATTGGAAAGGAGCACTAGGAAGAGGAACTTGTGGCAAGGAGATCATGTCTAGAACGTGTCCAATTTCATTTTCATTGGAAATCCATATCCTAATTATTAATTCCTGAATTTCTTCTTCTTTGTAGCTTCTTAATCATGCATTTGACCCCTAGGAATTACCCCATGGCATAGGACTACCTATAGGAACAAGTTCCAGGCTAATTGGTTATGTATTTTGAATTTTATGCGGTGATTTGTGTCCATGTTGAGAAAATTACGAGATTGACACATCAATATTGTGTCATTAGACCAATTATATCTAATTTGTCTTAGATCGGGGTTATAGGACTAGGTACGTGTCCATAAATGGATACGTGTAGGCCGTATAATGGTATTTTATGATACAATGCGGCAACGGGCCCAATTTTTGGTGTTTTCCACAATTACTCTTCAATACTCACTATAGAAAGTTACTCTAGTTATATAATAGTGTAATTGATATATATTAGTATTTATTATGGTGAGTTTTGAGTTTTGGTGTTCTATTGAGAAAGTATCATAAGTAAATTATATATTGCATGTTTGGTGTTTGATTTAATGTGTTAGGTGTGTTATTATATAGATATATGGGTATAACAACTATAGTGCATTCATGTGGGGATGTTGTTGGTGTGCATTGATGTGCATCACTGTGTCAGAGAGGAGTCTGCAGCAGGGGCAATGTACTTAAGTGCAATATGTGTCACTGTATTCGTGCAGACTTGGCAGTGGGGGATACCTGGCATGGGGAGTGTTCAACAAAGGAGAGTACAGGTAGTGCCTGTAAGTAAGCCTCAAGGCATATGAGAATAAGGGTCGGGTTGGTCTGAGTAGCTAGAGCAACAAAAGTATTTTGGCTAGTTAGAGGCTCGGGGAATCTCTGATACTAAGAGCATCAGTGTATCAGAAGTTAAGTGTACTGGTGATAAGAAGGGAACTCGAGCAGTGGAAGGGGAGTGTTCTGATGAAGTTTGTGCACTACAAGTGCTTGTGTATATCAGAGAACCTGTGCTCAATGATACATGACAATGAGCACAGTGATGTATCATATGTGGTATAGTGAGTGATTTGAAGTATATATTGGTATCGGGTTGGGGACTGAGTGGTAGTAGGGGACTTAAGCACTGTACCAAATTGGTACAATATCAGCAAGTATTGCAGCAGTAGTATCAGCAAGTTGGTGAAAGTGGCTTGCAGGCAGCATCTGAAGGGGTTCAGTGCTGGACTCATCTTGAGCAGGTAAGTTAAGGGAGGGATCACATCAGTGTTGTACTGATGAGTATCAGTTTCACATTGTTGTGTAGTATGTGACAGAGTGTGTTGGAGTATCACACACAGTGAGGTTAGGTACAGTTCTTGCAATTGAGGAGAATGCAGGCCAGTTAGTAGATAAAGTGATGAGTGTGCAGCAATGCACATGAAGCAGACTTGGGAGGGGCTTGTTGTGCAGGAAAGAGAGAAGGGTGATGCTGCACTCGAGCAACATGCTAAGCCAAGCAGATGCGGTAATAGTATTAGAGTTAAGGTGGAGTGTCCTAGGTTTAGTTCTGCATTAATGTTAAGATATGGGATTAGGAAGTAGTAGCAAGGGACATTGGTTCAGTTGAGGTAATGTGCATAGGCAATAAAGGGGGTGTGGAGTTAAAAGTTGGTGGAAGTGAGAAAATTAGTAGAAGTGTGTATATTATGAGGTAAGACAAGTTAAAATGTATAGGATTTTAGAGTATAGATGGTGTCTAGCCTCAAGGTATCAAACAAGTTAGTTAAGATTGAGATAGTGTAAGGGTAAGTTAAGTAGGTAGCTATGTATCAAGGTATTATGGGTTGAGGTAGTAAGTTATAACCTAGATACTAATTATAGGGCTAAGGTATTAGTTGGGTGTAATGATACCAAGATTCAAGTTAGTTAAGGTTCAGTCCTCAACAGAAGTTAGATAGTATATATATAACAGTTAGTGTATATTAATGAGTTGGTTTGCGACTATGTACCAAGGTAACCCTAGGCCAAAGTATTAGTTTTATTGGTACTCAGTTAATTATATTACCAAGGTTTTACCTACTGGACTAAGTTATGTACTTGAGGTATGTATTGTTAATAGCTAGTTAGCTATTACTTTCAAGTAATGACTTAGAACCTACCCAAGACCTAGTTGGCCTATAAGAGCATTTTAGTGCATTGTTTAACTCAATTATCTTTCATTCCATAAATTGACATACGTAGGCGACCTAATTGTCGCCTTAATCTTTTTTTGGCCATCATTAGCCCATTCACGTGTGCTCCACAGATTCCTGATGCTTCCTAAAAGGGTTATATGACACCAGCTTAGGCATCGAGAGACACATTTGCTCAGGAACAGAGGATAGAACATCTCTCTGTTAGTTTTTATTTCATGATAGTGTATATATCACATATTCTCAAACTATATACTTGATTTTGATATAGTGATTTTATGGACTGGTACTATATGGATCCTGTCAGGAGATGTTAACCCTTACCGTATTCAGCGGGTTCTCCTTCACATGTATTTCTGTCACATTCCGCACCCGAAAAATCGGGCATGAGTCGTGGGTTCGTCCATCCTATGTCGTAGCATCGGCGGTAGAACGCTGTTTAGGTCTACTATCTAGCTAACAATCTCACGCAATCAATATAAGAACCTGTCAACATCTCAACTCTAAACGGAAGAGCAATATGATAAAGATAATCTCAAGTACTCAATCACGAATCTAAGCACGATAAGATAATACAAAAATCTAACAACTACAAGTTTAAACAACTGCTACTAAAATAACAACAACATCAATAATAATAATAATAATACAACAATATCCTGAATTATATACAATACAAGGTCTCAATCCAAAATCGGGGACAAATCCGGTACCAAAAGCTAATAAAAACAATAACTGAGGTCCTAGTGATCCCGGCTACCAACCCGAAAATCACTCCTAAACTAGGGGGTCCCTGTCTGCACCATCGACAGGCTGAGGTCCATAAAACGTCGGACACCAATCCTCCGGATACTCTGGAAAAATATGTCCAGTCAGGACTGGAGCAAGTACACCTCTAACAGCAGTTCCAGTTAAATGATAAAAACTATAAGACAGTTGTAGCAAGTAGCAAGGTGAAGGAAATAAAGTATGAACAAGAAAATATGCATATCACTAGTGCATAAAGGTAAAATGCATGAATATCAGAAGCAAGATAGTAATGACTGCAAGATACAAGAATCTAAACTAAGATCAAGTTTGTGCACAAGAACGTGTAGTGAGTCCAACAAGAATACATGTAATGAGTCAAGTCCAGAAACTATAAGTGAGACCAGCAAGAAATTCAAGTGAGTCCAGACTAGAAAGAATGAACTCGTGTCTTTGAAATATATGTTTCGACATGTAAATGGCTAGGGGTAAGTACGGCTCACCGTACACTGGGTGTGCGACTGCTATCATTTCAGATTAGACCAGAGGGCGTGATTCTAGTAATTCCAGTTGGGAATGTTTACATGTCTACTCGAGTATTTCTCCGTCCCGACTAGTACAAGTGAATCCAAGACCCGACACGTAAATCAAGTATGAGTCCAGCTAGAAATATGAGTGATGTCTGTAGTGATGCCAGTAGGTGATTCCAGAATAGAGGCCAGAAACATAAAATATACGTATCGCAAGTAAATGAATCCAGAAATACTAGTCCGTGTCGTACCAGAAAAATCAGAGAATACTATACTAGAAGCTGAATCATAATAATCATCAAATAATGAAAACTATCAAAGAATGTACTCGCTGGACGTCCTGAGCAACTAGCGATCCGAACTGGTATCGCAAGGACCTATTGCAAAAAGCAAAGTTAAACAGGTTTTTAATGAGTTAAACAGATATAAAATAGCTAAAAACAGGCTTCTAGGGTTGTTCTAGGTCAAACGGGTCAAACCGGTAAAATCTGGGCCAAAAAGTCAACTCTAGGTCAAAACTAGGTCAACAGTTGACTTTGGCGGTCAACCAGGTCAACTACGATCAACACTAGGTCAAACTAGGGTGCCCCTAAATTTTTAGGTCAAAACAAGGTCATTAAGCTAATAAACCCTCAAACTCGCCTCCTTGAGATATCGGGATACCCTCGGTATTTGATACCTCAACCTACGCTATATACCCGGCTTATACCCTCTAAAATATAACTAGCACGTATATATATATATATATATATATATATATATATATATATATATATATATAAAACCAAGTCTAACCTCATTCCTAGGCTAAAACTCAATACCTTGCCCCGATGTCCAATACCTTCAGTATCTCAAGGTATTGAGATAATCAAGCCTTACCCCTCACTAACATTAGCTAACTAACTAACTATCTATAATATATATTAACATATACTAATACATATATATAACATATATCTAACTATATAGATATATATATATAACCTAGTGTATAGGTAAACACCTCAATACCGTACCTCCGATACCCAACTTATCTCAATACCTTGGTATCTCAAGGTATTGAGATACCTTACCCACTAATTCTAACTAACTAGTTAGCTATCTACAATATATACTTATCTATATACATAACATCAATATATATATATATATATATATATATATATATATATATATATATATATATATATATATATATATATATATATATATATATATATATATATATATATATAACTTAGTATTAGGTTACCTCAATACCTTACCCCTAATACCAAAATACCTTGGGTATCTCGAGGTATTGAGATACCCAACTATCTCCCCTCTCTAACACTAACCATATAGCTAACTATCTATATAAACACATACCTAGATATATAACTAAGCAAATATATATATACAAACACATATGCATCTACCTACATATCTATATATATATATCCATACATACACATATACATATATCCACACATCTCACACATATATATATATATATATATATATATATATATATATATATATATATATATATCAATCTCTATCTATATATCTATACATATATACTAATCTAGGTATATATATCTCTATATATCTACCTATATATCTCTCTCTATATATACATATATATATATAAAAGTAGGGGGGAAGCTAGCTGGAGCGCGCGAGCGCTGTGCTGAATGCGCTGCCGCTGCTGCTGCCCGCAGCTGCTTCTGCTGCCGCGGCGTTGCCGCGGCGCGCTGCCCTGCTGCACGCAGCTGCTGCTGCAGCGGCCACTCGCTGTTGCGCTGCCGCGGCTCGCCTACGCTGCTGCAACTCCTTCCTACTGCCTCTCACTCACTGACACGCACACCACGACACACACTAACACACACACATAAACATATACACGTACGCACAATTACACATATATATATATATATATAAACACACAAACATATATATATATATACACACACAACCATATATATATATATATATATATATATATACACACACACACACAAACACACATATATATATATATATATATACACACACTACTATACATATATATATATATATATATATACACACATAAACACATATCCACACTCACACACACGCTCACAAACACACACTCACACTCACACACTCTCACACAAACTCACACAACTACACACACATAAACAAATATATATATACACATACACACATATATATATATATAGAAACACAGACACACACACACACACATATATATATATATATATATATATATATATATATATATATATATATACACACACACACATATATAACTACACACACCTACACATACACAAACACCAATACACACATTCAACCACACTCACCCCTACACCCAAAACATATATAAATATATATATATATATATATATATATATATATATATATATATATATATATATATATATACTCGAAAATTCTAATACACACTCCCCGAAGCTAAACCAACGCGCGCACAAGCCCGAAACCTAGAAACCAAGTCGAAATGGCCATTCGGTCATTTCGACGAACACATGGAGTACGGTTCGCAAAATCTCGTGAAACGCACACCAAACCTACTCGAAATCGGCCTAAAATTTACCAACGAGTTTTAATCGATGTCTAGATCCTAGAAAAAATGCTAACTCGTTGATTCTAGGTCCGTGGCAAAAATGTTCATGCACATAGAACCTACGACGACGAAAACCCCCAGATTGCCTGAAACGCCCGAATCTCTGCGACATGATCTCACGTGTCCGAACGGGGACACATACTTATCCTCAAGACCCCCAAGCATGTCTACCTAGGTCCGTCTAACCTAGGGTAACACCAAAAATTGGGCCAATCTCGGATTTTACCCAAAATTGACACAAAATCTAATGTCAAAGTCTCCAAACACATCCAAACAAGCTCCAACTTTCTCCCACGGGTAGCCCTAAGATTTAGGAAGGTTCTAAACTATTTATACTATATTAGAGTAATCACAAGGGAAAAAATCAGGGTTTACCTCTTGGGAGTTGGAATCCCAAGCCAAAGTCTCCAAAAAGCTCCAAATTCACCACACCAAGCTTTCAAGCTTTCAACCCAAGCTCCAACACCAAATATAAACTCTACACATCTAGGTTAGGGAAAAACAAAGGGTTAGGGTTGCATTAATGGAAGAAAATAGAAGAAGGAAGAGAAGAAAGTGAAAAAAACTTACTTGGATGAGAAATTTGGAAGAAGAAAGAAGAAGAAAGGAGTGGAGAAGAAGAAGAAGAAGAAGAAGAAGAAGAAGAAGAAGAAGAAGAAGAAGAAAGGAAATGAAAGAAACGAAGGGGGGTGCTGGTTTTGATCGGCTAAGCATAGGAAATGGGTTAGGGTTGGGTGAAATGACTAAAATGCCCTCCAATTCAAGTCATCATAATTGGGGTTTGGGTTTGGGGTTCCAAAAGCACTATAATAAATTTCTAATCACTCTAACCAACTAATTAAAATATAAATAACTATTCTAATCCAATAAATAAGTCTGACAAGGGTGTTGGTTGAGTCTGGCATGGGTCCACTAGGGTCTAACATGGGTCCAGGCTAGCCAAAACCCTAAAATAACTAATAAAAATAAATACAACCAACTAATTAAATATAAATATAAATATTTATGATAAATACACAATTAACCAAATTAAAATAAAAAAATATCCTGCTCTGGAAATGGGATAGTGACAATTTCATCGTGTGTATCGGATATTAATTTAGTGTACTTCGTGTTCACACACTGCTCGTGTTCAGTGTGCTTATATTTGTGTTTGTAAAGTGTCGTGATTGGATCCATTAGTATTGGTTGGGGATAGGGGAGTAGGAGTTGGTTATGTGATCAAGCCCAAGTATATTCGTGTATAGGTCAATTATATATCACACGTGTAATCGAGTTACCATATTGTATTCGTGTTCAACCCAAATCGATCACATCTTAAACTTGTATTCCATGGCACATTAGCTAGCTTTATCTATTTTCTTTTATTTGCTGTTATTCTATTGCATGTTCTTCATTTCAGTACATTACATGTTCACTCTAATTAGTTCCATTTCTTATGGCTAGTTTTCTCGTATTCTTTTCTAGTATCTGTTATATATGCTTGATTATATATTTTGAACTGCTTTCAAAGGTATGTACTTTGCTCCAATCCTGACTGGATATATTTTTTAGATGATTATCTTGTGGACCAGTGTCCCACCTACTATGGGCCATAGGATGACGTTCCATTAGAGGATACTCCATTAGAGCAGGAAGACCTATTACTAGAGGCTGAGGAGGCTTAGACTTATTGTTTAGACTTGTACTAGACTTTATTAAGATTTGGCATGTATATATATTTTATTTCGGACTTGTAGATGTATTATGACTCTTTTCTTTCGTTATTCCATATCGTGCTTTATCTCCTTAGTTTGCTATGTTTGCTATATGATTTAGTATAGTTTATCATTATCATATACCATATGCTTCCTCCGTTTGGAGTTGAGATGATATTGACAGATACCATATATATATTGTATAAGTTTTAGATAGTATAGTTGACCCAGACAACATTCTACCGCCGATGCTACGGTGTAGGCTGGGTGTTGTTTACTACTCGTGCCCTTATTCCGTGTAGAGGTCGTGACACACATTGCGGCTTACTTCGGTATTCTCCAATGTACGGTTGGCCATGTCAGTCCCCGTATTTACCCAGTATTTTGGGTGCAGGACATGACTGATGGCCTTTTGAGGGACGAACACCAAATCATATGGAGATAATAGTTGCCCAGGTAGCCAAGCGGGAACTGAGTACCCCTGGTTTGGTCATGAGGACCCTGAGGGGGTTGACTCGCGAGATTACATGAATGGTTTGTCCAGCCACGTAATGTCGAGTTTTCTAAATAGCGAATACTAGAGAAAGGCATTCCTTCTCAACGGCGGTGTACCTATGCTTCGCGTTGACCATCATCCGGCTAAGCTAGTATATGGCCTGCTTGTGGCCTGCATCAGTATTCTAGGCAAACAGGGCACCAAAGAGTGCTCCATTGTGCGTACATAGAGCAGGAAGGTATTTCTCATGACCGGGACCACCAGTATAGGAGAGTTTGATTGGTATTCCTTGATGTCGTCAAACACGCGTTGGTATTTTTTTCCCAGATAAAGGAGACACATTTCTTTATGAGCTGGGTGAACGACTGACGGCGTCAAGAGAGGTTTGATATGAACCTCTTGATGTATGCTAGCCTACCTTGAAGGCCGCGGAGTTATCAGAGGTTCTTTGGCGGGCTCATTTATAGGATGGCCTTGATCTTGCCAAGGTCTATATGAATACCCCAGAAAATGATGACATAACCCTAAAATTTATCGCTGGAGACTCCCAAGAAAAACTTGGTAGGGTTCATCTTAAGGCGATGTGCGTGCATTAAGTCAAACACAGTACTCAAGTCTTGGAGGTGATCATTTTTAGAGTGACTCTTGACGGTGATGTCGTTGACATAGCATTCCACCGTCTTACGCAGATGTTCGCAGAAAATGGTGCTCATAGCTCGTTGGTATGTAGCACCTGCGTTCTTTAGACCGAAAGGCATGACCGTGTAGCAGTATACACCTATTAGGGTCAGAACGTTGTATGCTTCCCGTCGTCAGGAAATATCTTAATTTGATTGTAGTCTAAGATGCCATCCAAGAAGGACATGCTCTCAAAGCCACAGGTATTGTCAATCATTATGTCGGTGATTGGGAGGGGGAATTCGTCCTTAGGATATGCCGCATTCAGATCACAGAACTCGATACAGATTTAAATATTCCCATTCTTCTTAACGACATGCACTATGTTGGCTACCCATTCAGGATGTTGTTCCTCGTGGATGAAGCCACTAGCTATCAGCATGTTAACTTCAGCTACGGTAGAATTTATTATGTCCGGCCAGAACCGTTGTTGCTGTTGCTTGACCGGTTTGGCGTTGGCAAAATATTGAGTTTGTGGACCACAATTTTAGGATCTAGCCCTGGCATATCTTCATAACTCTAGGCAAAGATATCAATGTATTCTCTGACGAGCTGTAGCAGGTATTCCATGTCTTCTTCGGATAGGCTTTTGCTGATGAAGATAGGTTTGGGGGAGGATTCGTCACCCAGATTGACTTGTATGACTTTATCCTCGGTAGGAGGTTCTCGTTGTTCGAACCGCATCTCTCATTGTGCATCTAGGCATTGGGCCCACGGTTCTACTTCAAGGAGTTCCTGTGGATCTTCGTCGTCTTCCTCAGGGTCAACTGACACCATGTTAGCAGACAATATTTGCTTGAGCATCTCCCCGATCTGACATCAGAGTCCCAAGTGAAAGATTACGAAGAGTAGGAGTAAACCTCATCTTCTTTATCTAAATCTTTGGGGGTTGTGGGAGCCGTTACATACTCTAAGCCATGCTTGGTTTTATGGTAGTAATCCTCGGACTTGACTACAGGAGCAGGTAGACGCAGGGGCAGTCATCGACCCTTGTCGTAGTTTAAACCTCGATTATTTTTAAGGTCATAACCCATATTCTCGATGATATGTTTGGCTTGACCGTTGAACCGGTAGAGTTGTATTTTGCCGGTGTCAGGTTCTGGCGCTTGTTCCTCCAGGGTGAAGGACCGGGGGCATTCAACACTGCCGAAGATGATAGGTTTGTCTCCCCTCCTCATTTCTGGAACCGTGAAGTAAAAACCTTGACCAGGGAGGATCTGATTTGCTGCGTAGGTGGTAGTCACCTGTTTTTACAGGTGTAAGCCTGGACTGTGCTCCATAGAGTACAATGTATTGATATGTGTACGCTCAGAATAATTCAAAGATAACCCTTTATTGATAAAATAAGGTATCTCTTCCGGAGGAAACATATCATCGAGAGAAGGGACGTTGGCCTGAGCGACCTTATATTCTTCCAGTTCGTCATCCTCATGGGCTATCCCCAATGCGGTTAAAGGCATTGGTGGCTTTCTGTGCAGTTTTACCACCAGAGGCTCGGAGCCTGCAACCGTAACCGGATCCTCTTTTAGAGGTCTGCGAAGATGAACGATCATAGGTTCTGAAGGAACAGATGGTGCAGGATCCTTCTTCTACGATCGATTTGGCCTATGAAGACGAACGACCAAAGGATCGGAAGGAGCAGATGGTGCGGGATCCTTCTTCTGCGGTCGATTTGGCCTATGAAGGCAAACGACCAGAGGTGTCACTACCTTATTTTCTAGAAAAGGGTATTTTAGTAATTTTATATTTAATTAAATATTATGCATAAAAATAATTATTTATGGTATTATTTAATTATTGTTAGATGTTAGTTATTTATTTTGGACTTGTGTTAGTGGACCTAACTAGTTTAGTTTAGACTCATGGACCAACATGTATTAATTGTTAGAATTTAGCCCATTTAGAAAGCCCATTGATTAGGAGATGGATTAAATTAATTAAACCATTAGACTAGAAGCTTCCCTCCTTAATTAATTCTTCATGAGAGAACCCAAAGGGTATATTGGATAATTTATAGTGACTTGAGGAAGGGGAAAGGGGGGCCGGCCTATTTAGAGAGGGGGAAATTTTTCTCTCTCCTCTTTTCATTTGAAAATTAGATCTAGAAATTCCCTCAACCAAATTCTTTCATTTCTACTTCATTTTGCTACCAAATTTTATCTCAATTCCTTCCCAAATCACCATTGGAGACTAGTAGAGCAATGATCTAGAAGGAGGAAGCAAGGATCTACAAAAAGGAGCAAGCATCTACAAGTTGGAGGCTAATTTTATCATATTTGGAGGTTGCATTGGGAATACATCTCCCAATAGGTATAATTCAGTTTTTTCCCTTAAATTAGGTTCTATATCTGAGATTTAATCATGGAAAATCAACAGATATGCATAGGCTACCCATAGGATTTGGTTTTGTGTTCATAGGAGGCCTATTATGAAAGTTATGGTATTTTTTGTGTCAATTTTGGGGGAGTTCTGAGATTGACAATTATTGTGTGTGTCAATTGGTCCTATAGATCAATTTGGCATGTGCTTGTGTATTTGGGGCTAGTATCGTGTCCACAATTTGGTACATGTAGGTCGTATCCAAACAATTTGGTGATACATGTTGATTTGGGAGTTTTTTCTCTGACACGGGACTTTGAACGTGTCACGACCCGCACCCGAAATTGGGGCACGAGTACGCTGGTACGTCCAGCCTACGCCGCAGCATCGGCGAAAGAACGTTGTCAAGGTCATGATACTATCTAGCCAATCTCACACAAGCATCCAATCTCCATAAGGAGGCACGGATGACAAAAAATAATACGAACACATACTCAATCACATGACTACAGCACGATAAGATATTGAAAAAATATAATTAAATACAACACAAGTCTAAATGTAATAATCTAACTCAACAAATATCCATGTCTCAACAAGTATGCCGGAGACAAATCCGGTACCAAATAGTCTACTAAAAGAACTAACTAGAAAAACTAGTAATTCCGGCTAGACCTCCCGGAATCACAACTGAACTACCAAGCCCAAGTTGCAGCTACTCACCATATGGTCCATAAAGTGTCGGATACCGGTCCTCTAAGGTATAGTCTGGAAAAATATTTCCAGTCAGGAAGGAGCAAAGTACAATCTCAAATAACAGTTCCATTTAATTGATAAGGACTATAAAGCAATAAACAGATGATGCTATATACTGAGAGAAGACAGTGAATAAATGCAATGGCAAATAAAGAGACAGGCAATGTAAAGAGACAGGTAATATAGGCAATATGATACAGTCAGTGTATATGTGAAATAAAGAGAACAAGGTACAATATCATATACGGTGATGTAGTATATGATCTAAATATAAAACTGTAATCTATTCTAAGTGTTTGAAATAGTAGTTTCAAAATGTGATCGGCTTGGGAACATGTACGAGAGCTATATAGCCTGGCTAATCATATGTGAAGAGCATGATTAACACATACATGGTTCTATACTTGTAAAAGGGGTATGATCACATTTCTTACTAACTACTTTTCCGCCCCCAACTAGTACTGTGGATCCAACCATTACACGTCACGATACACGAGCAATATCCAATCTATCATGTACGATGTCTAATATACATATCGTGTACAATATTAATACGATAATCAATGTAACATCTCATGACTGCAGATCTAAGCTATATACTAGTCCGTGTAGCACAGTGTCAAGGATTCAGATGTAACATTTTCAGATTATGAACTTATAGAAATTATCAAGGAATTGGAAATTATCAGAGAATGTACTTGCCTTGGGTCCTTAGCTGGTAAATACTGATATCCTGTTCCAGAGTATCGTCTGGATGAACCAACGGTCCTATAGACATATCACAAATGTAACACTTGTATAAGATGCTACACTAACACACAATCAAAATACACTGGCCTCAGGGCTATGCCAGGTATGGCACACAGTCAACTAGGGTCATCTAGTAGGGATACATATATAAATATACATTTATACTCAGAATATATATACCAATTAAATACGTATACAATATATATATATTAAAAATATACTAAGGGCTTATACAAAATATATATATACACATACAAATTAACAAATACATACATGGACTAACTATATATATACACATATATACCAATTAAAAATACAATACTATATACTTGTATATAAGTACATATATACATATATATATACCATTCACTAATATTGATACATACTAATACACTAATTTAATTTATACTAGTATACTTTTTATTAAATAGATATTATATAAAAATAAACCAATATATATATACATATATATATACCAATTAGATATATTGAAAATATATTAAGTATATACAATATATATATATATATATATATATATATATATATATATATATATATATATATATATATATATATATATATATATATATATATATATATATATATATATATATATATATATATATATATATATATATACATATACCAAATTAATTATATATACTCTATATACGTATTACATGTATATCAGTTATATTAAATATATACATATACAATATACAATAATTAAATACACTATTTATACACATACACGTATTTATTTATACGCACACATATACGTATATACACATAGATACGTACACATATACATGTATACACACATATACGTATTTGTATACATATATATATATATATAAAGAAGGAGGGAGAGGGAGGAGTCTCACAGTGGTGGTCGGCCGGGCTTGGCTGGAGCGCAGGCCGCCGGGGAAGGAGCTCGACGCGAGGGAGAGGAGCTTCGGGTCGCCGGGGGATGTCGATCGGAGTTGCAGGGAGGTGGCGACAGGCTCGACGTGGAGGGGAAGCTCAGGATGGTGGCCGGACTGCGGAGAAGCAGTGGCTGCGGGGGTGTGTGACCGGAGTAGGGTGGCTGTCGGACGTCGTGAAGGGGAGGAGCAGGAGTCGGGATGCAGCGGGAGGATCGGGTGGTGGTGATGATAGGTGAAGATGGTGGTGGTTGTAGTTGAAGATGGTGGTGGTAATGGCACTGGTGGTCGGAGAAGCAGGCAGCGGGAGGAGCTAGGCGGGTGCTCGGCCGGGCTGGATGGAAGAGCATGGTGGAGGCGACTGTTTGCCAGAGTCGGGCTCGATTGGAGGTGGAGAACAGCAGCTAGGGACGGCGGCCGGGGAGGCTCTCGGAGATGGAGGTTGCAGGCCGGAGGGTGGCTCTGCTGGGGAAGGATGGTGACTCGTGGGGTTGTGGAGCTGGAGTGCAGCAGCCGGAGTCGGCTCGTGTGGTGGTGGTGGCTCGGGAGACCGCGGTGGAGAGGCCGGGCTGGGTGAGCAGTGGAGGTCGGAGCAGTCGGCTGCGGGGTGATGCTCTGGCGGGTCGGCCGGAGCTGAGGCCAGGGTTGCCTCGGGTGAACAGTAGCCGAGGGTGTTTCCCCCCATTTCCCAAGTTTAAAAAGAAAGGAGAAGAAGAAGAAGGAAGTAGTAGAAGAAGAGAAGAAGAAAGAAAGAAAAAATAGAGAAAAATGGAAAGCCTACGGTTGGAGGCTTGTGAGGAGGTGGGGTTGCCTAGGTTTTGGGGATTAGGGCTTGTGATGGGACATTAAATAGGGAGAGGGTGTGTGGGAATGAATGGTGGTGATTGATCCATTTAGTGGATGGCCAAGATTAGACATGGAAGAATTCTTCATGTGGGGATGAGGGTATTGACTAGTCAATATTTGGGGCTCTCCATTGGTTTGAACCAATGGGGTGTTGACACCTAATGCAAATTTGTAAATTAGCCCCCTTAAATTTGGGTATTTGCATAGACACATAAAATAATGAAAATTTGGTGGGCGATTCGATATTTGGCATTTTGTAGGGTGAGGGGGTATTGTGTGTGTTGTATGGGCATAATTAGTGGGGCATTGGAATTAAATCGGGATTTACAAAATCAGTTAAAATGGTATCCTCAAATTAATTAGAAATAAATGCAAGCTGTGTTCTAAAATTAATTAGGAGTACATAGGGCCAAAATTAGGTCGGGTCATCAATATCATTAGTGAAGAAAACTCAGAACAGAATATTACCCTAATTTGGGTCGCACGAAAAATAGGTCAAGATTGCCTCCAATTTTGATTGGAACGCACAACGATACAAAATTGGAATTTATTTAGAAATTAAATAAACGTCCGCGACGAATATTGTGCGGCTAAAATAAAGCAAAAGAGAGCATAATTATGAGTTGCAAAAAGGTCAGAATGGAAGGCGGGCATGTCTAGGGCAAGGTTGTAAAATTTGTTGGAAGGCAAAAGCTAGGGTAGCGCTCCAAATATCGAAGCAACGGCAATGCGCAATAATTAAATAAATTACGGTAGTTAATTACTACCTCCAATAATTTAATTCTAAAATAAAATAATTAAATACAAAATCCTATAATTCGGACAGGTGTTCATCTACTGGGCTTCTAGGTCAAGTCTACCAGCTCAAACATAAATAAACACTGTATATAATAATATATATAATTACACATCTCACATAATTATTTAAATTAAATATACTTATCCTGCAATTATTTAATTGTAACTACCATAATATTAATAATTATAAAAAGTCAAAAATACCCCTGTTTTCGGAACGTGGTAGTGACAAGTCTACCCTCCTTAAACGAATTTCGTCCTCGAAATTTAAAATCCTCATAGTAGTATTTACTTATACACATTATTATTTTCGATCAAAATTTAAATTCATCTACCCACCAAATCATGAAATAACCCACATTGTCATTTTACAATTTTTAAAAATTTTGAAATTATTGTATTCCTGAAAATCCTCGAATTTAAAAATCAAATTCCATTTTTTCACAATTTCCTCCAAAATTCTAAGTTAATAATTCAATACTCGGAATTTAATATCCACTCCTCTATTTTGACTTTAATCAATGCATATATATAAAATTTAAATCTCGTCCCACAAAGTTTTAATTCAACACTAATCCATCAATGATCTTATTCCTCGGTTTCCTTTTTCCTCAAAGTACTCAACAATGCGATACTTATGGATTCTCCAAATGCAACATCCAAATATAAGATTTTAAAATTTATAACTTGCAATCAAATAATTATAATGATAATCTCCTTAATTTCCTCAATTTTTTAATGATAAATTATATCATAATCAATAAATCATCGATTCTACCATATTAAATTCTTAAACTCTCATTTAAATCAATGTTTATCCTCGAATTTTAATGATAATTTGATCATATCTCAATCTTGATAAAATCAATGATTCGTCAACTCTGCCATATTAAATCCTTAACTCTTTATGCTTATCCCCCAAAATTTTAAGCATCTTGTTTCTCTTATCAAGTCATAACCTCTTCATAAATCTACTATAGTCAAACCCCAATAATCATGGTCTGAGAAAACTCTACCTACAGTCATTCACTATGCAATCTAAGGAAAATATGTCCGGTCATGGTGTCCTTTGTCATGGTATTGCAGTCTCTGTTAGGGTGTACTACTAACTACATTATAACAAAAAAATCATGCATACAAACTACAGTACTAGGGAAATCAGTCAATCAATCAAATAAAAAGGAACAGAAGGAAGGAAAGAACAGAACCTACTAACATATTACCTGCAGTATCAGTCTTCTCGACCGTCATCGCAAATGCCCCGCCCTGCTGGGGTGGTTTCCTTCGCGGGTGCTGAGCAATATACGGTTCCACAGGTAGCCTAACTGGATCTCTATAATCTGAAGCTGCGTACTGGCCGGGAAGATAAGGGGCTAGAAGACAATCCCTTACTCGATGTCCCACAGCGCCGCAGTGCAAACAAAGTCCTAGCCTCGTTCTATATCTCTCCCAAAGGTGACCTGGCTTCTTACAGAAATGACAAGTCTGTTGTGTCTCTCTCGAAGGCTGCTGCTGATCCTGCTGAACACGAACTGGTGCCTGGTACTGCTGTTGATACTGATACGCCCATGGATGTTGCTGAATATGAACTGGTGCCTGGTACTGCTGTGGATGCTGAAATGCCCGTGGCTGAATATGAACTGGTACTTGGTACTGCTGTTGATGCTGAATACGGGGATGCTTGGCCGATCCTGCGCTACCATTCGTATCTCCAGAAATATTGTGACTCCTCTTAGGCCTGAGATCCAGATCCTCTTCTGTAATCTGGGCATCCATCAAGATACCCTCAAAGGTAGCGGTACGACCACCAGAAGTGCGTGACTTAATCTCTCTCGTTAGTCCCTTTCTAAACTTTCAGGCTCGATCTCCTGGGTCCCGAATCACAGACGATGCAAAATGGCTCAATCTACAAAATTCTGTAGCGTGCTCGCCGACCGACATGTTTCCTTGAACCTAGTCATGAAACTGACTTTCCAAAGTTCCCAATGCCACGTCGGGAAAGAACTTCTCCTTGAAGAACTCCTTGAAAGTCTCCCAAGTAAGTCCTTGTGCAGTAAGTCTCGGCTCCGTGCGATACCACTTGAGTGCGATATCGAACATCTGACTGCCAGCCGCCTCTATCCGTAAGCTCTCTGGAATCTGGGCCAATCGCAGGCTCCTCTCTATGTCCTCTAGCCAGTCGTCAGCGTAGAGTATCCCTTCGGTGCCTTTGAACTCTCGAGGCATCATCCTTTTGAAGTCCACTATAGTGCCTGATCTCTGCTGCTGCTGGCCAGGAAACTGCTGGTATTGTGCTACTCTCTCCAAAGCTTGGAGAGTCACTTGATAAGCATTCTCTATGCTCTCTCTCATCAGCTCGGTTTGTGCCTGGTGCGCTTCTGCTTGCACCCTCTGAGCCTCAGCTTGAACTCGCTGAGCGTCTGCCGTCACTCTCTGGACATCTACAATGCCATAGATCAAGGTAAACATCTGTGCCCCGTCAATGGGCAAACCTCCGGAAATCGGAGTCGGTGGAGGAGGAAGGTTGTCTGTCACAGCTGCAGCAATCCTCTTAACAGGTGGGGGAGGAGGATCCCCAAAAAGTGCAGATACTCCTACATGTATCGGAGATGTAGGAGGAACTACGGATGTCTGTCCATCAGGTGGAGAGGTGGCAGACTCCTCTAAAGCTAGTGTTCCCGCTCTCATAGATCGTGTCTTCGGCGACATCCTGAAGACAGACCCAAAAGAATCAATTAAGGCAAAAAATGCGATATCATCAAGGAAGGACAGTAAAGTTCTAAAGAAGCAACATTCAAGATAGATAGATTGAAAAAAATTCCTAGTTGTGGTTGCACAGGTCAAAGATGCATCCAAGGTTTGATACCTCTATCCCTTTAGGTACCACAGTTCTACTACAAGCACACTCACTGCTAGATTTCTTACCTACTACAATTGTTGATACTAGTTGTTCTTATCACTCAAGTGCATATCAAATGCAACACACCATACTAAGTACTGCTCCCTCTAATGCAATCTTAGTTGGACACCCAAGTCAGTTTGTAGTGCAATCTCAATCATGCTCAAGCCAACAAATCCTTACACATGCATCTCATCTACTTATATACTAATATATCTCTCCCACTATAAAAAAATTTATCCTCAAAATAAACTCCTCAAAATAACTCCTCGAATAATTTTAAAGTGAAATGCATATACTCTCCTCAAGGTTAAATATTCAATACTGAAACAAAAATTTAATCATTTCAAAAAAAATCCTTACAGCTTTGTCTAGGTTCATTGAATTGAATCTGAATCCTCAAAAATTTTAATAACATAATATCTCAACTCCTCAAAATTCTTAAAAATTGAATCTCATTTTCAAACTTTAAATTATAATTTAGATCCATATCTTGTAGTCCAATAGCCCTAGTATTAATCTTTCTCACTGTCCTCATCGACATGTGTCATCAGATAATACCATAAATTAGTCCGTAAATTCATCTTGATATGAAATCAAACTCTACAATGAAACCAAAATCCTAATTTAATAACTGATCAACAATAATCAAATTCAATATCAATAAGTGAGAATGGACGGAATACAAGGGAAATGCTTTAAATTGGAAATTATAACAAGATTCTCAGGGGTCATCCCAGGAATCTCTCAAGGAATTGTGATTGAGTATTCGCTCTCATCCTAGTATCCTATGTCCTAGATTCTATCGCAAGCACGCAGTAGTGTAACAAAGATGCCACACTACCACGATATCGCATAACTTGCGAAGTCTGACCTGCATGGGCCACCACTAAAAATGTGTCACGACCCGCACCCAGAATTGGGGCACGAGTACGCGGTTACGTCCAGCCTACACCGCAGCATCGACGGTAGAACGCTGTCAAGGTCATGATACTATCTAGCCAATCTCACACAAGCATCCAATCTCCATAATGAGGCACGGATGACACAAAATAATACGAACACATACTCAATCACATGACTATAGCACGATAAGATATCGAACCAATAAAATTAAATACAACACAAGTCTAAATGTAATAATCTAACTCAACAAATATCCATGTCTCAACAAGTATGCCGGAGACCAATCCGGTACCAAATAATCTACTAAAAGAACTAACTAGAAAAACTAGTGATTCCGGCTAGACCTCCCGAAATCACAACTGAACTACCAAGCCCAAGTTGCAGCTACTCACCATATGATCCATAAAGTGTCGGACACCGGTCCTCTAAGGCATAGTCTGGAAAAATATTTCCAGTCAGGAAGGAGCAAAGTACAATCTCAAATAACAGTTCCATTTAATTGATAAGGACTATAAAGCAATAAACAGATGATGCTATATACTGAGAGAAGACAGTGAATAAATACAATGGCAAATAAAGAGACAGGCAATGTAAAGAGACAGGCAATATAGGCAATATGATACAGTCAGTGCATATGTGAAATGAAGAGAACAAGGTACAATATCATATACGGTGATGTAGTATATGATCTAAATAGAGAACTGTAATCTATTCTAAGTGTTTGAAATAGTAGTTTCAAAATGTGATAGGCTTGGAAACATGTATGAGAGCTATACGGCCTGGCTAATTATATGTGAAGAGCATGATTAACACTTACATGGTTCTATACTTGTAAAGGGGTATGATCACATTTCTTACTAACTACTTTCCCGCCCCCAACTAGTACTGTGGATCCAACCATGACACGTCAGGATACACGAGCAATATCCAATCTATCATGTACGATGTCTAATATACATGTCGCGTACAATATTAATACGATAATCAATGTAACATCTCATGACTACAGATCCAAGCTATATACCAGTCCGTGTAGCACAGTGTCAAGGATTCAGATGTAACATTTCTAGATTACTGAACTTATAGAAATTATCAAGGAATTGGAAATTATCAGAGAATGTACTTGCCTTGGGTCCTTAGCTGGTAAATACTGATGTCCTGTTCCAGAGTATCGCCTGGATGAACCAACAGTCCTATAGACATATCACAAATGTAACACTTGTATCAGATGCTACACTAATATACAATCAAAATACACTGGCCTCAGGGCTATGCCAGGTATGGCACTCAGTCAACTAGGGTCATCTAGTAGGGATACATATATAAATATACATATATACTCAGAATATATATACCAATTAAATACGTATACAATATATATATATTAAAAATATACTAATGGTTTATACAAAATATATATATACACATACAAATTAACAAATACATACATAGACTAATTATATATATACACATATATACCAATTAAAAATACAATACTATATACTTGTATATAAGTACATATATACATATATATATACCATTCACTAATATTGATACATACTAATACACTAATTTAATTTATACTAGTATACTTTTTATTAAATAGATATTATATAAAAATAAACCAATATATATATACATATATATACCAATTAGATATATTCAAAATATATTAAGTATATACAATATATATATATATATATATATATATATATATATACCAAATTAATTATATATACTATATATACGTATTACATGTATATCAATTATATTAAATATATACATATACAATATACAATAATTAAATACACTATTTATACACATACACGTATTTATTTATACGCACACATATACGTATATACACATAGATACGTACACATATACACGTATACATCTATACACATACACGTATACACACATATACGTATTTGTATACATATATATATATATATATATATATATATATATATATATATATATATAAAGATGGAGGGAGAGGGAGGAGTCTCACAGTGGTGGTCGGTCGGGCTTGGCCGCAGCGCAGGCCGCCGGGGAAGGAGCTCGACGCGAGGGAGAGGAGCTTCGGGTCGCCGGGGGATGTCGACCAGAGTTGCAGGGAGGTGGCGACAGGCTCGACGTGGAGGGGGAGCTCGGGATGGTGGCCGAACTGCAGAGGAGTAGTGGCTGCGGGGGTGTGTGACCGGAGTAGGGTGGCTGCCAGATGTCGTGAAGGGGAGGAGCAGGAGTCGGGATACAGCGGGAGGATCGGGTGGTGGTGATGATAGGTGAAGATGGTGGTGGTTGTAGTTGAAGATGGTGGTGGTAATGGCACTGGTGGCCGGAGAAGCAGGCAACGGGAGGAGCTAGGCGGGTGCTCGGCCGGGCTGGATGGAAGAGCAGGGTGGAGGCGACTGTTTGCCAGAGTCGGGCTCGAGTGGAGGTGGAGAACAACAGCTGGGGACGGCGGCCGGGGAGGCTCTCGAAGATGGAGGTTGCAGGCCGGAGGGTAGCTCTGCCGGGGAAGGAAGGTGACTCGTGGGGTTGTGGAGCCGGAGTGCAGCAGCCGGAATCGGCTCGTGTGGTAGTGGTGGCTCGGGAGACCGCGGTAGAGAGGCCGGACTGGTTGAGGCAGTGGAGGTCGGAGCAGTCGGCAGCGAGGTGATGCTCCGTCGGGTCGGCCGGAGCTGAGGCCTAGGTTGCCTCGGGTGAACAGTAGCCGAGGGTGTTTCCCCCCTTTCCCAGGTTTAAAAAGAAATGAGAAGAAGAAGAAGAAGGAAGAAGGAGAAGAAGAGAAGAAGAAAGGAAGAAAGAATGGACAAAAAATGGAAAGCCTACGGTTGGAGGCTTGTGAGGAGGTGGGGTTGCCTAGGTTTTGGGGATTAGGGCTTGTGATGGGACATTAAATAGGGAGAGGGTGTGTGGGAATGAATGGTGGTGATTGATCCATTTAATGGATGGCCAAGATTAGACATGGAGGAATTCTTCATATGGGGATGAGGGTGTTGACTAGTCAATATTTGGGGCTCTCCATTGGTTTGAACCAATGGGGTATTGACACCTAATGCAAATTTGTAAATTAGCCCCCTTAAATTTGGGTATTTGCACAGACACATAAAACGATAAAAATTTGGTGGGCGATTCGGTGTTTGGCATTTTGTAGGGTGAGGGGGTGTTGTGTGTGTTGTATGGGCATAATTAGTGGGGCATTGGAATTAAATCAGGATTTACGGAATCAGTTAAAATGGTATCCTTAAATTAATTAAAAATAAATGCAAGCTGTGTTCTAAAATTAATTAGGAGTACATGGGGCCAAAATTAGGTCAGGTCATCTATATCATTAGTGAAGAAGACTCAGAACAGAATATTACCCTAATTTGGGTCGCCCGAAAAATAGGTCAAGATTGCCTCCAATTTCGATGGGAACGCACAATGATACAAAATTGGAATTTATTTAGGAATTAAATAAACGTCCGCGACGAATATTGTGCGGCTAAAATAAAGCAAAAGAGAGCATAATTATGAGTTGCAAAAAGGTCAGAATGGAAGGCGGGCATGTCTAGGGCAAGGTTGTGAAATTTGTTGGAAGGCAAAAGCTAGGGTAGCGCTCCAAATATCGAAGCAACGGCAATGCGCAATAATTAAATAAATTACGGTAGTTAATTACTACCTCCAATAATTTAATTCTAAAATAAATCAATTAAATACAAAATCCTATAATTTGGATAGGTGTTCATCTACTGGGCTTCTAGGTCAAGTCTACCAGCTCAAACATAAATGAACACTGTATATAATAATATATATAATTACATATCTCACATAATTATTTAAATTAAATATACTTATCATGCAATTATTTAATTGTATCTACCATAATATTAATAATTATAAAAAGTCAAAAATACTCCTATTTTCGGAACGTGGTATTGACAAAGCATGTCACTTTTTGACACGGACACATAGATTTATATTTGACTCTTCGTATTGTTCATAAATAATATATATGACTTGTTTGTGTCCTTCGGGGTACGTTTGGATGTGTGGTGGACTAGATCTATTGGGATAAGGAGTGATACGTTCCATGAGATGTGCAATTTATTGGTAGATCTATTTCTTTTGTATTCTTAGTCATAGAGGTGTATAATTATATTATATATATTGTTGTTACATATATTTATGCTTTATATATATATATATATATATATATATATATATATATATATATATATATATATATATATATGTGTGTGTGTGTGTGTGTGTGTGTGTGTGTGTGTGTGTGTTGTATATTTATGTAGTCATTATTTTACATATGTAATGTCTATTAGTTATTGTATATACATATGTGGATGGTGGTGAATATATATATATATTTATATTTTGTGTCTTAGATCTATGTAGCTATGAATATACTATATGTATATAATCGTTGTAGCTATTCTTTTACATATAGTATATTTATATACATTGCAGTATGTATATATATATATATATATATATATATATATATATATATATATATATATATAATTAGATATGTATATGTTGTTATATTATGTTTATATAATGTATGTTACCTATTAGTGTATAAATTATATATATATATATATGTGTGTGTGTGTGTGTGTGTGTGTGTGTGTGTGTGTGTGTGTGTGTTGTTATATGTAGGTACTAAGTATGTAAAATTACTGGATAGTTATTATGTATGTATAGATGTTATGGAGAATATGTATGTATTTTTACATAGTTATATATAGATTATAGTTATATGTATATTAGTATCTATTTATGTGTTATATATATATATATATATATATATATATATATATATATATATATATATATATATATATATATATATATATATATATATATATGTATATATATATATAAGGGGGAGAACAGGAGCTTCAGTGACAGCGGAAAATGTCATAATAGCAACCGTCACAGCAGCAGTAACACAGCAGCAGCAGGAGAAACAGCGACAACAATTGGTGACAGTTGTAAAAAACTGTCGCTGAAACAACAGCAGTATCAGCAGCGTATCAGGAGCTTTAGCGACGGCTTTGGCGACAGTTGTAGAAAACTGTCACTAAAACAGTAGTGTATCAACATCAACAGCAGTCTTCAGCGACAGCGGACAAAGTTTTAGCGACAGTTTGACAGTTTTTCTATTATTAGATATTTATATATATATATATATATATATATAGATAGAGAGAGAGAGAGAGCGAGAGAGATGTATATAGTATTTAATATATATATGTAAATATTTCCTAATATGCTAATAGTATTTATTTTATACTATGTGTATAATAAATAGTATAGTGTGTATGTATATTACGGGTAGTTAGTATAAACAAGTTTGGGATATTACCTTGAGATACCAAGGTAAGTACCAAGGTAATTGGGGATACCCAAGGTATTGGGTTTGGGTATCAAGATTATGGGTTTATGTTGTGATACCAAGTTGGTTCAAAACCAAGGTACCTATTTGATGTTTGTCTTTAAGATTTTATTTAATAATATTGTTTTGGCATTTGTATGTGATATTTTACCTATGGATTTACATATCCGAAGATACAGTATCCTAGTATTTTAAGAAATGGTTTTGTGACCTAGACTTTAGTATTTGAACCAATAATTTTGTGTTAGACTTGTGCAACCTAGAAATAGGTAGTTGACCGTAGTTTGACTATAGTTGACCATAGTTGACTTAAAGTTGACCTAGTTTAACTTGTTGACCTAGAAGTTGACTAGTTTAACGTATTTTCTTTCCGGAACCTTGTATTGATATTGTATTCCCTATCTAGGTCTTCGAGGCACTGTATCAGAAATCTGTGAGACTATTTTTTGGACTTCAGGCGAGTACATTCTCTGATAGTTTCTCATTTATGATATCATCTATGTTCATTATATCAAGTGTAGATATCCATGTTCTCTTGACACTATGGTTACACGGATTGTTATATCCGGATCTCGTTATGAGATGTTATTCCTTGGTATATGGTATAGAAGCATGAAAAATATGCTGGGAGGATCTACGCAGCCTCTTGATACAGAGCAGCGTAAACAGAGACCTTCAGAGCCATCAAACGTGCAACAGAGCTTTCTCCGCTAAAAACACAACATAAAGTATAAAGCTCAAAGGACCATCCGCGTAAGTGCAGTACGTCCAGGCTGCTCCAGCGTAAGATAGAGTTCTTCATCTCCTCCATGGCGTAAAACTCAGCCGCTCTCAATGCAGCGTTAATGCGTACGAGAAACGCTTCGTTTTCCTCAAAATAAACCTGTCAAGTCACGCAGTAAACCTGGCCTCTGACTCCTGACAAAAAGTGCTGCACGGCTACCCAGACGACGGCTGGAAATGATGGCAGACCCCTTGGGACGCGCCCACAGAATGATGGCGGATCTCGGCATTTAATGCAGAGGATTTGGTTAAAATATCACCAAACCGTCGGTTACCAAAGTCCTCCCAGCGTAAACCGCTCTTTCGCGTATAAGGGAATACGCCGCCTTATTTTACACAAGCAAACATGAGCTATTTTACGCTCCGCAGTAGACAAACCGCCTGCCACGTCAAAAGCTACACTTCGTACAGGGCCCGAGGCACGTCTCTACGTCAAATTGCACAGAGCGGTGACAGTTTCCCTCAAGACACGTCTCTGCGACGGATGCACAGAAGGGCTGCAGACCTTCAAAACATGTCTCCGCATTTAATACACAGGATGGTGGCAAATCTCTGTAAGAGATTTGATTACACCTTCGAAAGCCGTAATTCTGGCGAAGACGTCTACATCAACACTCTGGCACGGTACGCAGCGGCTTCTACGCCTATCCAGGATCTGTGCTCATTCGGCTTCAAACGCCCACTCAGTCTCTACGACCATTCGGCTTCTATGCCTGTTCGGCTTCTATGCCTGTTCGGCTTCTATGCCCATTCGGCTTCTATGCCTATTTTGGCTTCTACGCCAGGGGTGACAGTTATTTGGCTTCTACGCCAACATCTTCTACACAAGGGATACCTACATACGTGGCTTCTACGTCGTGATCTTCGCAGCAGATATACGCATTTTGTCCCCTTAGTTGGACACGTGTCACATGCTCACTCAAAAGGTCATTAATGCGCAGGCATTGGTTATTTTAACCATTATGTAAAAGGGTGCTGTACTGTCCACTCCTCTGTTGTTACACCGACGGAGTGGTCACTGTCACCAAAACTCTATAAATAGAGACCCCTATCAATGGGGAACAAGGTCGACAATTTGGAAGATCGAACCAGATCGAAGAATTGTTAAAAAGAGAGAGAGAGAGAGAGAGAAGGAGAAGGAGAGAAGAGTCCGGAGCTCAGGCAAAGAGTAGGGGTCGACGGCTCTGGCACCGTGCATCCACCCTCCTTCGCAGCCTTCGAAGCCGCTACCCGTCTTCCATGGTACTTCTTCAACATCGTGTAGTCCAAGGGCTAAAGTGATCGACTACAGATCAGACACCTATAGCAATTTATACCCAGATTAAATAAATTATACTCCCGCATCCTCGTATAGGATCAAATTGTACAAGTTTGTTTGTAAACCAAAGGGCACGGGTCTCGTATAAACCCTGTCATTGAAATACACTTTCATTATTTTGTTTAATACCACAAACAAGATGGCGACTCTGCTGGGGACATCTTTCTCTTCTGACGAGGAAGTAATTGCTCAACACGATGCGGTATCCGTGGGATCCGTAAAGAAGACACTGGTCGTCCAATTTGACCAATCTGCCTACGAAGACATGCTTCGGACTGGGGGTAGCTCTCACTCTCTCTCCGTCCAAGACAACAGGAAGCTACGCAAAGTGTGGATGCCCAAGACATCCTCCGCCGTTCCTGTGGACTCTCCGATCTCTCCGATCTCTCCGATCTCTTCGACCAATGAGGTGGTAGCATCGCTCCCTCCGTGCCCCGTACGTAAAATTCAGTCTCCCGCTACGCGCGGTACAGACAAAACTTCGGGCAAAGCCTCAGCGCTAACCCAGGAGTATCCACTGCGCTTTACGCGCAGAAATCAGTCTTCCGCTACGCGCGGTACAGACAAAACTTCGGGCAAAGCCTCAGCGCTAACCCAGGAGTACCCACTGCGCTTTACGCGCAGAAATCAGTCTCCCGCTACGCGCAATACAGACAAAACTTCGGGCAAAGCCTCAGCGCTAACCCAGAAGTATCCACTGCGCTCTACGCGTAGGAACCAGTCTCCCGCTACGCACGGTACAGACCAAACTTCTGGTGATGCCTCAGCGCCAGGACAGACAACATCTGACCTCTACGAGGAACCAGATGAACGCCGTGATTTCCGCGAAGGGAAGCAGGCAGCGGAATACTCGACTCCTCGGCCGTTACGCCAGCGAAGGAGCAATCTGCCTACCCTCCGGATTACGCGAGAAGCCGACGGCCAGCTGAGGACCTCTTCAGCCTTACGCCACTCTGAGCGAATCTCCAATTTACACCAGGCAAGGTCCAACGATGTAAAACAAGCTCAAGTTGCTACTCCCCCTGACCTGCGCAAATACTTAATCCAGAAGCGTAAGGAGAGGGGACCTTCCAACATGTCTATTACGCCCCCTAGCGAGTAATGTTGAAATAGTCATAAAATTGTGATTGACTGTTGCTGTTCTAAGGCAAAACGGCCAGTTTTTGACCGATTGAGCTACTCTCAGTCTTTCCCGGAAGAAGAGCCCGCGTATGCGTCCGTGAACATGGCTTCTCACATACCTAGAGGAGGGCCGAGCTCAAGATATCATCCCGCAGGGCCTCCGTGCTGAAGAAGATTCGAAGACCTCCTCAGGAACACTGAAGCTGGGGTGTTCCAAAATACCCGTGCAAGGTCACAGCAACCAGCTTCGTACTCATCTGATTCTGACACTGGGGGTCGCCAATCTCCCAGATCAGATGCTGAGAGTATAGAGTCGACTTCTGCAGCGACCTGTACTTATCCTTCGAGGACGCCCAGGGAAATGGGAGTCTACGCCATTGAAGACGAATGCGAGGAAGCTTCGCCGTCAGGAAACGCGGAACAACGCATCACTATGCTGGAAACATCTCTGAGACAAATGCAATCCACGATGGAGAACATGCACCGGATAATGCTAGCTCAGCACGCAACTGCCATGGCTCAAGCATCGGTCCCGCCAACTCAGATACGTGTGGGGGTGGACTTACCACCATCCAACCCGAGCCAAGAGCCTGCGCTAGATCAAGAGTCAGCAGTTTCTCCGCTTCCTCACTCAGGGAATGCCTTACCTCCCCCTGGAGTTACGATACAACCAACTCCGCACCACTCCGTAGCCCCACTTTCGATCAAAAATCCAATACAGGCAGTACGGGAATTAAAAGCCCAGTTCGACGCCTTGAAGCACAAAGATCAGCTCAAGAAACTGGGAATCAACCAACCCTACCCAGTTATCTGGGAAGAAGTCCATTTTCCTCCGAAGTACAAGCCTCAGACTATGGCTCTGTTCGAAAGAAAAATATCGCCCAGTCAATACATGAACTATTTCAGTATGATGACGGTGTTGCTACAAGGGAATGACGCCCTCCTCACTCGGGTGTTCAAAGGCTGCCTCTCAGGAGTAGCCTATCAGTGGTACCGTAGCTTGGCGGACAACTGCATTACTTTCTTCGAAGACTTCAAAGCTTTATTCTTCACGCGATTCTACGAGGGTGGGATGGACATGTCTATGTCCTCTCTCATCGAAGTCAAACAAAGAAAAAAAGAGGATGTTCGCACCTTCGTCGAACGTTTTCGTCAGGCCACCTTACAAATGCCTCCAGGAGTTTTGGACTCGGCGTTAGTAGACATTTGCAGGAAAAACCTCCTTCCTGTAGTCTCGGCGTTTACAGGACCATATCAGTTCCATGAGTGGCCTTCATTCATCGTCTCGGCAGTGGCCGCCGAAGACAACAGTTGCAAGGCGCGCGACAATGGCATCATGATCTCTGCCTCCGATAGAGGCAAAAGGTCATCTCCCAGCAGCGACCATCCTCGCAGCTCCAAGGGAAAAGAAGCTCTGACAGTCAATACGTCTAGACAAAAGACGACGACGACCACGCAGACGAAGCCCGGGACTTCCAGGCCCGTCGAAGTCTACTCTTTCGACGACGACGATATCCCTAGTATATTCGAATGTCTCATCAAAAGCGGCAAGATCACCCTTCCAGAGCTAAGGCGGCCCCAAGAAGCCGGCAGTACTGACGACCCCAAATACTGCATCTTCCACAGATACGTACACCACCCAACAAAGGCGTGTTATATACTGAAGAGAAGGATCCAGGGGTTGATCGATGCTAAGGCCATCACTCTGCACAACGCCGAGAAGACGGTCACGGCCAACATGATCTCTCTACGGTTCGACGATCTGCCTTCCCAAGAGGTCATAAACGGTGTCACGCCCATTTCTCGAGCTACGATGGACATCGTCAATCTCCCTCCCTCTAGAGATCAAAATCAAGACCTAGTACCCCTGACCACCCGGTAGGGCAAAATTATGTGGGTTCATCCAGATTTGGTGTCAGAGCTCGAGGAAGAGACCAAGAAGAGCCCCAAATACAGAACATGCCACATGGTCGCAACTTCTTCTGCATCGGACGAAGACGAAGTATTTGCCGTAACCCGTTCGGGGAAGGCCTACCTCAACGACAACGGAGCAGGTCAGGAAGGCGCGCCGGCTGACGCTCCAGCCGCCAAACCTTCAAAACAAGGTCCCGCCATGCAAAACATCAGCCCTGCAAAACCTACTCCGGCAGAAAAGGGGAAGCAGAGAGAAGTACGCTTTGATAAACCTGTAAAAAATATTCCAAGCAAAGGTTTAGAGAAGCCGTACGAATTTGACATCCTGGCCCAACTTTTCCAAATGGGTAGAGGCAATCCCTCTCGCTAAGGTAAAGGCATCTAATGTGATCAGCTTCATCAAGCATCACGTCATTTATCGCTTCGGGGTACCCCGGAGGATAATTCACGACAATGGGCCTCAGTTCATCAGCCAAGTATTTCATCGATTTTGCGATAAAAATCGGATACGCAATATTGCCTCTACGGCATACTATCCAAATGCTAATGGTTTGGCGGAAGCTTTCAACAAAACCATTATCAAACTCTTGAAGAAATTCGTCTCTTCAAACAAAAGAGACTGGAACGAGAAGCTGGGCGAATGTCTCTGGGCATACCGCATAATGGTACGGACGCCGACAGGCTGCACCCCGTTCTCGCTGGTC
The DNA here is from genome assembly GCA_036927795.1 of Iris macrosiphon. Classification (NCBI taxonomy): domain Eukaryota; kingdom Viridiplantae; phylum Streptophyta; class Magnoliopsida; order Asparagales; family Iridaceae; genus Iris; species Iris macrosiphon. The sequence continues at coordinate 140,964,939 of JAYESA010000007.1, read as the reverse complement.
TACGGGAGCGAAGCGGTTCTCCCCATTGAAATCCAGATCCCGTCGCTCAGGATAGCCGTAACTAATGAGCTGACTCGAGAAAAGAATGACCTGTTAAGGCTCCAAGAGCTGGAAGGATTAGACGAGAAATGCCTCCAAGCTCAACAGCGCATCGAGCTCTACCAAGCACGTATTTCCAGAGCTTTCAATCATAAAGTGAAGGAAAGGGTGTTCAAAGTCGGCGAGCTAGTTCTAGCCGTAAGAAGGCCGATGATTCTTACTCACAGAAGTAAAGGCAAATTTCAGCCCAAGTGGGAAGGCCCTTATGTGATCGAGACAACGTTCTCGAATGGCGCTTACAGGTTAGCCCAGCCTAACGGAGACCTGTTAATGGCTCCTATCAATGGTAAATTCCTAAAGAGGTACTATGCTTAATCTCCCCCGCTCGAGTGGAATATAGCGAGGATCTCGATTCTGACAAAACTACTTCCAGAACGCAATTAGTTGGGTTACACTCTATCATGTCCGTAAGACCTCTGAATAGATGTCCCGCTAAAAGGTTATCGAGAGTTTATCATGTCCATACTACCTCTGATATTACTCTCGCCTAAAAACTATCATTTACATTTCGAAATGACGGGTCCACAAAAGTCAGAAAGGAGTCGCCTTTATTTATTCCCAAAAGGGAGGCAGAATTATATCTGGGCAAGCAAAAAGGGAAAGGATACATCATGATGACGGAGTAGTCAGATTATGAATCAGCCGCTCCAGTGCAGCTATCCTCTCATTCCTAAGAGCCAAGGCGTCGGCGCGAGCCTGCTCCAGCCGTGCCTCGGGAGTGTTCGTAAGGGACAGATCGGCCTTTGCCCGAAGACAGCCCGCACGAGCAGCTTCTGTACGGTCCAAATCCTGTCGTGCTACGCTCAGACGACCAGCTACTACCTCTAGACCCGCCAGCGACTGAGAAGCCCACTCCTCTGCCCGAGCGAGTTTTTTCTTCAGCTTGGAGGCCCTCGCCGCATTCCCTTCATGCTCGGATCGACACTGCGTCTCAACAGCAAGAGCCTCTTCCACGACAGTTTTTCTCCTATCCATCTCCAGCTTATGCTTCTGGATGGAGTTGTCTAGGCTTTCCAGCTTTGTAGCAAGTCGCGCAGTCATGAGGTCGAACCGAGCCTGGACATCAGCATCGAGGCTGCCCCGAGTCAGCTGCAAGTATTCGGTAATGGGTTGCTCTAACCCATTAACCACCGCCTCTAGGGCGTCAGCTACCCCAGAATCGCCGAGCTCCCTGATGACCCCGATCGAAGCAAGAGAAGTCTTCTTCAGGCGCTCAAAATCTAGACTCTTCGCTAACACCATTGATATCATCGTTTTCAAACCGGTGTAGAAGAGGCTGGTATGTTGCTCGGTCAACGCAACTAGATCCGACTGGGCGCCGGGAGCGGCCGCAATATCAGCAAGTACCTCTCCAGGGATAATTGCAGACGAGGTGGTCACAGCCGTCGCATCGACGCATGGCGCGACCGAAGAATGTGCGGCAACGACGGTCGAAGTCATCGCCATACTCACAAGAGGCAAGGTCACGACGACGGGTTTATCCTCCTCTTGAGATGACAAAACTATTTCGGGCGTACTGACCCCTGAATCCACTTCCTCATCGAAGTCGGACGCCTCTGTATCATCGTCAGGAGCCCGAGCGGAGCCAGAATGCGCTTCAACGCTATACTCCCAGTGGACGCTATCCCCTGAAAAGAAGACAAGAAAGTTAATATCAGTATGATGATAATCTTTCTAAAGGGAGACATAAAGATGACATTTACCCGGAGCCAACGGCATATACGACGCATCCGCACCCGAGATAGCTAAACCACGCCTTAATGATGCAATGCGAACCGTCATACCTGGAGAAGAAGGTGGGCCGACCGACATCACCAAGAGTTCCGTCAAGCCTTCACCGAGACACGGTCGAGGTTCATCAGCTGGAATCTCGCCAGACGTACTCGCTGACACGACGGGAGTTTTTCCCGCTGCTGACCCCGGGAAAGATTCTCCCATCTGCCTCGGCCACACAGGCAACCTCGCTCCGCTACCTGGAGCAGCAGCCACGACAGCGACCTCTAGCGAGAATTCTCCGACGCCGTCGGCCGAAACTGTAGAAGGTCCCTCTCTAAAAGGCGAGGAACCTTCAGCCAAAGAATTATCCCTGATATGGGGAGAGGCAGGCTCACTCCCGGGAGCCTCAACACCAAGAATGCGGAGAGGACGAGCAACCGTCTCCTTCCTCCTCTTACGAAGAGAAACTTCCTTCGGAGCAGAAGCCCGTCGCTTCCCAGAAGAGACTACCAAAGCCCCCACAGGCGGAGGCACTTCGCACCTCGGCACCAACACCTGAGGCTCATCCGGAGTACCAGACTCCTCGTCCTCGTCCGAAGAAACCGAGGGGACGTCAACTCTTCTCCCAGGCTTGGGAGAAGGCACCCTGAAGCTTCCATGCGTGTCAAAAGCATGATGGAAGGTGTTAATCGCCACATAGAACTGGGCGTAAGAATGGAGAATGCGGAGCTCCGTGGAGGTTGTAACGATCGGCACGATAAAGATTGCCCCCGTACAACCCATGAGGAAATATCGCCACCCTCTGGCTCCATCAATGAGTCCGCCCCTGGACCTAAAGCTGGTGACGGCATTGCCCACGTACAACTGATCGTACCCAAACTGTCGGGCAAACCGACTAGGCAAGTAGGGCTCGAAGAAACAATGGTCTTCGCTCCTATACAGCAGATGGGAGGGTCTAATACAGACCAAACAGTTAAAAGCTTCCAGGGAAAGGTCGGTCTTCTCTCCACCTGAATCCTCAAGCCGCACCCCTGATTGATTGCGATGAACTGAGGGGACAATGCAGAGGATCTTTCAGCCGTGGCTGAGGTTCAACACCAGCCGACAGTTTAAGACTGTGCTCACGTTCCAGGAGGAATCCTTGTAATTCAGCAAGCATATACCCCCTGAGCTGCTACCGGAGCCAGGAGATATCACCGGGAGATTATGGAGAATTAACCATCCCATCAAGTATAGGTATGGTAACTCCACCCTGGGAAAACTCTCACGCCGAGCTTCGTCGACGAGCAACCCATCAGTTATGGCTCTCAAGCCAGCCTATATACGGCACACCATGGCGGGAAGCAAGCCCAGTCTTGCCACGAACACCAGGCGCACTGCCGGCCACAGGATGTTCCGGTGAATACGGTCCACGGACGCTGTGCCGGGCACTATTACTCGACGCAGCCATATCGAGAGGAAACCAGCCAACTGGGCTTCCTTAGACAAAGGCCGACGACAGCACCTCAAGTAACTACAGGCCTTAGTGCCTTCGGGGTACTTTCCTACCCCCTCGACGATAATCTGATCCGGAGCTGCGGCCTCCTCCATAAGACCCTCGACGACCTGGGCGCTAAGCACGCCCAAACAGTTCACGGGCTTATTTTTGCCCCCCGAGGCTTTCTCCGACTTGGCAGCCCTAGCTCGGTGAAAGAAGAGGTAGGACATCCACTTGGTGGTATGAGCCAAATCAGAAGGCTCGTTATAAAAAGCGGTGCACGAGAAATATTGACACATCAGCTCCTGATATATTTCTGCCACCCGAGGGTCCAAATTCCCCAACTCCCGGTTGGTGGGAACATACTCTTCGTAGGGGGTATCCCCCATCGGCAGTCTCGAGACAACTGCCATCTAGTGGAGCGCCAATCCCAACTCCCCCAGTGGTGTGGCAAAGGTCCCAGTGAGCGGAATGTACCGCTCCATCAGCGCCAGGAACAAGTTAGGGTTCGGAGGCAACCCGACGCTCGTCGCACTCACAGCGGCATATAGCCCAATGACTTCCAGCTCTCTCCGGAAGTGCTTCAAGGCCCAGCCCACTAGGCATGTCCATCAGGAGTTTGTTGGGGCGATCCACCCATTACATCGAGGATTCTCCTTGGGATATACCCCGCCTTATCCCATGAAGTCGTTGCAGAAGGTCGGCAATTGGACCGGCTGGATCACCGAGCTGTCTTCACTCGGGACACTACCCGGGCACAGTCCCCGGAACAACGTTACAAAGCCGGAAGGGCGACTGACAAACGACCCCCGGTCAGCTCCTTTGAGATGAAAGATCTTCCCCAGCTTACCGTGAAGATCAGGAGTCAGCATCCACGACATCTTCCTGGGATACGTCGCATGGAAGAAGGCCGAGATGGGATAATCCCTCGGCATCGTTGGCAAATACAAAACCAAATTCCCGGCAGAGAAAACCCAGGGCTCCCTCTTGGGCCTCGTCTGGGACTGTTTGTTAATCATGTCTCCAAAGAGGAAAGTCGGCTTTATGTACTGCTCCCCGTCTACGTAGGTCAGGGGCTCGCCATTAATCATGCTCAGCAGCGTCCGCTCGCCCTGAACCGATATCAGAAACTCCCTTCCCTCAGGATACTGGGGTCCGAAGATGGGAAATGCCACGTCGGACAGATCCTCTAGGTAGTTCGAGTGCAGCATCCCAACAGCGGAGCCCATCACCTCGGCCAGTGGAGACTCGCCCAGATCAACTGCAAAAAGTGCAAGGAAAATATGTTATTACAAATCTTGCACAAACGTACAGACCAAAGAAACGACAGTCTGTGCTCTACGCAGGATCGTAACCATTTGGTTATTTTACGTCGGAAGTCCCCTCCACAAGCGTAAAACTCAAATTTTACGATATATGCCAACTTTCGGTAGCCAGAGCTTTTACGCTCAGGGCTACGAAAATATGGAGTCTTTACGCTGGCACATTAGAAATATGGGCTTAAAAGATGAAAATGCCTCCGTGCATCATCTTCCTCCAAAGAGGCCATCAGCACATAAGACGACCTAGCGCGGTCACGTTCAACGTGTGCGAAGGATTTTTCATCATTTTTGTCACCCCAAAGGCTCTACCTCTAAGGCCGGGTGCGCTACTCGTCGGCAGGATACTTTGCTCGGAAGGAAGTTCGCCTTGCCCGACTAGAGACTCCATCGCTGGGGCAGAAGAATGAGAGGAAGAACCTATGCTCTTTCCCTTAGCGGAGGGGATTTATTTCGGGGCTATTTCTGAAAGACTCGAAGTGCTCGGAGAAGGAACGAAGAAAAACTCGAACAGTCGAAAGCTCTCTTTCGCAAAAGACAGATAAAAAGTTTTTCTCTCAAAAACTTGGGGTATATATAGTCCGGGTCGACTCCTCGAATCCTCGGACGAACTCCTCGAGACCCTAACCAAATCTCGCAGATTGGTTATGATTGGATGCTACGTCAGCCCACTACCCTTGGAAGACGGACAGTGAGCGAATTAGAAAGGTTTTTCGTGCAAAACGGTTCAGCGGGTTCTACGCTAAAAGAGCTTTCTACGTTCGACAGCAATGGATCTACGGTTTTTACGCTCGCAAGCTACAAGTCTATGGTTTTACGCCTGGATGCCTTTGTGCTCGGTAGCTTTTATGCTCGAGAGGCCACAAACCTACAACTTTACGCTCAGCAGATACCAAATCGTCGATCTCACGCTCGGTGGCACTCAGTTTACGCTCAGAGGCAACAGATCCGCAAACTTCACGCTCGAAGAAACTTTCTTTTCAGGAGCTACAAATCAAACAATTCTACGCTAAAGGAGCTTTCTATGCTCAACGGCTACGAATCTACAGCTTTACATTCGACAGCTATAAGTCTATGGTTTTATGCCCGGATGCCTTTGTGCTCGGTAGCTTTTCCGAGAGGCAACAACCCTATGACTTCACGCTCAGAAACCACAAGTCTACGATTTCACGCTCGATGGTGTTCTACGCTCACAGGCTACAGATCTCCAGTCCTATGCTAAAGGAGCTTTCTACGCTCGACGGCTACGAATCTACAGCTTTACGTTCGACGGCTATAAGTCTATGGTTTTATGCCCGGATGCCTTTGTGCTCGGTAGCTTTTATGCTCGAGAGGCAACAAACCTATGACTTCACGCTCAGGAACCACAAGTCTACGATTCCGCGCTCGATGGTGTTTTACGCCCAGAGGTTACAGACTGATGATTTCGCGCTCCACGACTTTCCGCATATTCGAAACAGTCCCCAAAGTGGTCAATTGCAAAGAGTTCAACACAGAAGATACTCGTTCTTGACCCAAAGCATCCCAAGTACCCGAAGCATGCAGAGTTCAAACATTGAGAAATTACTCTTCTCGGGTCCAAAATTGGAGGTTCATCCAGACTCCAGTCTGAATATCTCGTCTATCAAAAGATGGCAACCCAGTTAGATAGCCATTTCTCGACCCTGTTCCAAGGAATTTCTTGGGAGGTCATTCTTGAAGACGAAGTCTGAACAAAAAAAAAATTCTGTTTATCAGAAGTTCAGAGCTCTACGCGGTCCCTCAGTCCTAGCAACAGGACAGTTCTAAGATGTTCAAAAATGCTCTACAGAGTTCTATGGACTATTCGCTATGCGTAAAGGACAGGACCTAGCACACTTTCTACAGAGTCAGCGTAAAGATTCAGACGTGTTGAAGCTACACATATTCAGACTTCATAGCAACGTATGGCAAGATGATCATATGAAGAAGCAAGACGATTTCATTAAAGATTAAAGTCATGATTACGTATGAGGGAAATCCAATCTACAAGGGTTTTCTTTTCATTTTCATGATTACATATGAGGGAAACTCCGTCGACAGAAGAAGTTTTCCCATCATCGTCCGAAGATTACACCAAGAAGCCGCTCTGACAGGGTCTCGCGCTGGTGATGATCTTTCTCTTCTTCCAAGAAGATAATCAGTGGCAGGAGGATACAAAACTGGGCAGACGACCCATCCTCAAAGAGAAGGAAAGCAGGATAATTCTGCTTTCCTACAGACCACCGCCACTCTAGCCGGTCTGTCTGCCTCTCGCCACCAGAAGTAACTGGAGAGGGCGCCACTTGCAAACAGCGTGGTAAAATACATTTCTTCATCCTTTCTGAAGAAACCACCACATAAAGTTGCTGATTATCCCGAGCAAGGGAGGCTAAGATATTCTTCCATGATCCATCGTTGCAGTGGACATTTGCTCGAAGATGCCGTCTTTTTTGGCTCCCTACATGCTGGAAGAACATGATCTCCTTCTTCCTTAGGTCGACCCGACGAACTCCGGCGATCATCTCTGCATGGTGATGGGAATGTGGTGAGAACAGGTTCACCCCCCAGCCTTTTTATAGGCAAAAAAGATCACAGCGGTCCCCAATAAAATTCGCCACAAAGTCCGCATCGACCTTTCAGCGCTCTATTCAGAAACATTTTGAATTATGAGGGGCCGTTCATGCTTCATTCAAAGCGTTTCAAATTCCGAGGAATTTAAAAGCTTTGAAGGGGGTCTTGTAGAAGCATAAAAAATACGCTGGGAGGATCTACGCAGCCTCTTGATGCAGAGCAGCGTAAACAGAGGCCTTCAGAGCCATCAAACGTGAAACAGAACTTTCTCCGCTAAAAACACAGCATGAAGTATAAAGCTCAAAGGACCATCCGCGTAAGTGCAGTACGTCCAGGCCGCTCTAGCGTAAGATAGAGTTCTTCATCGCCTCCATGGCGTAAAACTCAGCCGCTCTCAAAGCAGCGTTAATGCGTACGAGGAACGCTTCGTTTTCCCCAAAATAAACCTGTCAAGTCACGCAGTGAACCTGGCCTCTGACTCCTGACAAAAAGTGCTGCACGGCTACACAGACGACGGCTGGAAACGATGGCAGACCCCTCGGGACGCGCCCACAGTATGATGGCGGATCTCGGCATTTAATGCAGAGGATTTGGTTAAAATATCACCAAACCGTCGGTTACCAAAGTCCCCCCAGCGTAAACCGCTCTTTCGCGTATAAGGGAATACGCCGCCTTATTTTACACAGGCAAACATGAGCTGTTTTATGCTCCGCAGTAGACAAACCGCCTGCCACGTCAAAAGCTATACTTCGTACAGGGCCCGAGGCACGTCTCTACGTCAAATTGCACAGAGCGATGACAGTTTCCCTCAAGACACGTCTCTACGTAAAATTGCACAGAGCGGTGACAGTTTCCCTCAAGACACATCTCTGCGACGGATGCACAGAAGGGCTGCTGACCTTCAAAACACGTCTCCGTATTTAATGCACAGGAGGGTGGCAAATCTCTGTAAGAGATTTGATTACACCTTCGAAAGCTGTAATTCCGGCGAAGACGTCCACATCAACACTCTGGCACGGTATGCAGCGGCTTCTACGCCCATCCAGGATCTGTGCTCATTCGGCTTCAAATGCCCACTCAGTCTCTACGACCATTCGGCTTCTATGCCTGTTCGGCTTCTATGCCTGTTCAGCTTCTATGCCCATTCGGCTTCTACGCGTGTTCGGCTTCTATGCCTATTTTGGCTTCTACGCCAGGGGTGACAGTCATTTGGCTTCTACGCCAACCTCTTCTACACAAGGGATACCTACCTACGTGGCTTCTACGTCGTGATCTTCGCAGCAGATATACACATTTTGTCCCCTTAGTTGGACACGTGTCACATGCTCACTCAAAAGGTCATTTATGCGCAGGCATTGGTTATTTTAACCGTTGTGTAAAAGGGTGCTGTACTGTCGACTCCTCGGTTGTTATACCGACGGAGTGGTCACTGTCACCAAAACTCTATAAATAGAGACCCCTATCAATGGGGAACAAGGTCGATAATTTGGAAGATCGAACCAGGTCGGAGAATTGGTAAAAAGGGAGAGAGAGAGAAGGAGAAGGAGAGAAGAGTCCGGAGCTCAGGCAAAGAGTAGGGGTCGACGGCTCTGGCACCGTGCATCCACCCTCCTTCGCAGCCTTCGAAGCCGCTACCCGTCTTCCACGGTACTTCTTCAACATCGTGTAGTCCAAGGGCTAAAGTAATCGACTGCAGATCAGACACCTATAGCAATTTATACCCAGATTAAATAAATTGTACTCCCGCATCCTCGTATAGGATCGAATTGTACAAGTTTGTTTGTAAACCAAAGGACACGGGTCTCGTATAAACCCTGTCATTGAAATACACTTTTATTCTTTCGTTTAATACCACAAACATATGGTATATATGGTGCAAGTATTATTTTATTGGTTATCTTGTACATGTACCGACACTGATTCTCGGGAAGACTAGCTATCTTCTTGAGGGAATCTCGTGCTATAGCGTACCATGGTTGGATCTATTATACCAATCGAGGGTGGGGAGTACTTTAGTGTAGATATGTGATCAATACCCCTATTGTATCAACTACTGTTATTGAACAGTGTTAATCTTACACTATACGTATTATTAGCCAGGCCATAGATATTGTATCATGTTCCCAAGCCGATCACATGTTAAAGCTAGTGCTCACACACTTAGTCATTAGTATTCTCGTTCATTGGCATATTGTTCATTATTGTATTTACTCCAGTATTTTCTTATTTTAGATATCATATTGTATCTATTGTGCATCTTGTATATTCACATCTATTTACTATTATATAGGTTTTATTATTGATTAGAACTGCTGTTAGTGATGTACTCTGCTCCTTTCCTGCTGTTAGGCTGAGCGTTGTTTCCGACTTGCATCCTTACATCGGGTGCGGGTCATGACAGGTTTTTAGTGGTAGCCCATGCAGGTCTAGCTTTGCAAGTTATGCGATGTCGTGGTAGTACGATGATTTAGTTGTACTACTGCGAGCCTGCAATAAGATATAGGATATAGGCTGAGAATACTCAATCACATCTAGGAAATTTCTTTTGATTCAACTGTTCCCCTTTCATATTGATACTTGATCTCTTAAACTGTCCTTTCCTTGAGTGTCTTACATCATGTGCCATATTGATTCTTTCTTTCACTTTGTCTCAGGATACCGCCTAAGACTAGATCGCAGCAGGGGAGAGCAGTTTCTGAGAGATCTGCGACATCCCGAGGGCCTGCACCAGTCACTTCTCCGGTGATTGGAGTGTCAACTGCTTTCGGAGGTCCACCACCTACTCAGAGGACTGTGCCAGCTGTATCTGAGGGGCTTCCACCTCCACCTCATGTGCCAACAGAGGCGACACAAATGTTTACACTATTTTGTAAGATGCTCGAGGCACAGAGGGCTCAGTCAGAGGCACATCAGAGGCAGACCGACGTTCTATGACAGGGCATCGAGAGTGCTCATCTGCTTGTTCGTGCCGTAGTCGAGAGAGGAGTTCTGGTCCAGCAGCAAGTTGCTCCTCAGGTTGCTCAGCTTCGGCCATGCAACATTCAGGACTTCAAGAAGCTGGAGCCTAGGGTCTTCAAGGGGATGGACGACATCGTCTATGCTGATGATTGGCTCGAGGACATTGAGCGTCTTATGAGGGTGTCTCGTCTTTCTGAGGATCTGAAGGTTGAGGCGGTAGGACTTTAACTGTTAGACGTCGCTCATACTTGGTTCAGGAATGAGCCGATTCTGGTTGACGTAGGACAGTCTTGGGAGGTATTCAAGGACCTCTTCAAGAAGAAGTTTTTTGCTCAGGCAGACAGGCTAGACTTGAGTAGGCAGTTCGAGAGTCTCATTCAGGGGAGCATGTCTGTGGAGGAGTATGCTGCAGAGTTTGTCAGGTTGAGCCATTTTACAGAGTATCTAGTGAGAGAGCTGGAGGTTCGGGCTATTCATTTTCGTGAGGGTCTAAACTGGGAAGTGAAGATTCTCATTCCGTCTTTTTATGAGACATATTCGGAGATACTTACGGAGGCACGCAAGGTTGAGCAGGAGTTGGGTTTGAAGCCCAAGAGAGACCGTGATTCTTTTCTGGGGCCAACGGCAGTGCAGTATCTGCCAAACGTCCTCATTTCTAGTCCAGACCTTTCCAGCAGCCACAGCAGAACTAGACTCCAACTAGGGCGCCTTTCTATCAGACACCACAGTAGCAGAGATAGTTACAGCAAGCTTTCTGCCACTACTGTAAGAAGCCCGGCCATATCTGGGAAGTTTGCAGGAGGAGACTAGGAGTTTGTATTATGGTACTGAAGGGCATCAGTCGAGAGAGTGTCCTTGTCGTGCAGTTCAAAGAGAAGCTTCAGCTTCGAGGGCACCGACGAGACCACCTGCAGTACAACCGAGGGGACTACTTCCGACACAGCAGCAGCGTTATGTCCAACATCAGTGAGAGGGAGGTGCCCGATAGGGACGAGCGTTTGCTATGACCGTTGAGGAGGACTATCACGTCCCAGTCCAAAAATACGTAGGACTAGGAATACGTAACACGCAAGCCGTATATATACGAACTCCAATATATGGAAACCATACACACACGTACGCTGTACATGAATATCAAACCCACCAGTGGTAATATACTATTAACAAGTCACACGCAATCTATATCTCATCCACATCATAAATAAATGAATAGAAATAAATAACTGAATCTTAATAGGAAGTATCAAAGTATGATAGTCGGATGAAAATAAATCCACCGCCAATCGACTATACTAAAGCTACTAAATGAGAGAAGAGATCAACTCTAATATAAAATAAATGTCTATAAAGGAAATATCAACTAATATATCCATCAGCTGCGATGAATCAATGGTACTCTGATGGTGAGACCTTCTCAGTCTGATAAGAAGCGTCAGGTCCGGGTCCATACTCCTGTGGATAATCCTGTCCGTCTATATCTGGAAATGGACCAGGTCCTCAGAGGGCCATAACAAGATACATAAAAGCATGCCAATAAAGTACTAAAATAAATATCCAATGGGTCGCCTAACCGTCTAAGTGAATGCATTTTGAGAATAACGTTCAAATACGTCGGCTATCTGGCTATAAATGGGATTGACATGATTCTCTCGGAGAATCAGGGGCCTACAAAGCATGTCATCTTTTAAACGACAGAGGCCGCCAAGTAATATAGGGGTCATCACGACCGCGCATCTCTAGCGGAGCGTACGGGTTACAAAAAAAGAAGTGCAAAGGGGCCCAAATGCCTTACTTGTTGTTCTCCCCACCCCATGCTCTAAGCATGTCACATCCATGACACGATAATACCTCTAATAACTGCCAAGTCTTCTAGCATGCAATTTCTAACAGCAGTTATCCCTAATGCACGCTCCATACATAGAGGAGGCCAAACCCGGCATGCAAGTCCATGATCTATATGAGACTCACACTCGTCTAACCGATGTGTCACGGCCAATGAAACCTAATGATGCCTCATGATAATGGGGTGGTCTCATAAACTAGGTCAACATGCATATACATAATAAAAATAGAATACGACGACACCGTTGTTGCACCCAAGTTTCCTTGGATGCGCAGTTTATATAGCAGTTAAAATATATGAACTAAATGACAGAAATAAACTGCATGCATCATATGGAATATAAATTATAGCACAATAGCAAGGTATACTTGCCTGGCAAGAAAGCTACGTAGTACTAATAACCTGCTCCTGAAGTCTCGTAGAATAATCCAATAGTCCTATATACATATAATATAATACAATAGAACATCAGACATTACACTAGCACACACAATAAAATTATGCTGAACTCAGCAGCCAGACTAGGGTGACACTGGTCAACTAGGGTCAAGTGTGCATCTAGTTGCACGGGTGTCACATCTGTAATTGCTGTGAAAAATCAGACAGTCGAACTAACACAGGTCTCGCTAGTATGTCAGTGTGCACAAGGCAGACAGATCACAATTACTCAGGGTCACATGGTCATGGTAAATACGAGAAAATCCACAGTGTCCTAGGGTCGTACAGTAAATAAACACATTATAGTCACAACTATTACTTAGCATTTAATTATATATATATATATATCCATATATTTATATATAACAATATGATCATATTACTCATACGCGTACGTATACGCATACGAGTTCGGGTTCACCGATATGGTCTGCAATCACACCAACCAACTAACCTGAACCAATATGCTAACCTAGATGTTATTCGCACGAGCACACATAAAATGAAAGGAGAGGGACGAGTTCGAACCTTGGGGTTAGCGTACACGGTATGGGGATTGAGGGTGACTGCTGCAGGTCGTCTTTGGCGAGGGTGATGGGTCCATAATGAATACGATGATGTCGATGTTGATGATGATGACGAGAGTAATGATGATTGGGTTAATGATGATGATGATGAGGATGAGGATGATGATGATTAAGGTGATAGTGATGATGATGATAAGATGATGATTAGGTGATGGTGATGATGATGATTAGATAATGATGATTATTAAGGTAATAATGAAGGGAATGATGATGATGATGATGATGGAAGTCTGTCGGAGTTCGGCGGCTCGGGCGAGGGTGTGCGGCTATGTTCAGCCGAGAAGGAGAGGAAGCGATACTGCTGGCGGGTGAACGGGGACAATGGTCGGCGGAGTACTGACTGGGAGGGATCAAGGTTGCTGTGTCGAGGTCCGGTGGTAATGGCTGTGAGGTCGAGGTCGGCCAGGTGGAGACGAGGGTGCGATAGGGAGTTCAGCGGGGATGACGGTGGTATTGGTCGACTGAGGAAGGTGGTGACGGTGGGCTGATAGATATTCTCAGGCGAGGAGCATCGGGTGTTGTCGTTGAGTCGTTGAAGGGAGAGCTGCGGTGACTGCAGTCGTCTGCGAAGAGTGGAGGGTGGTTCAGGCGAGCGGCATGTAGGCTGAGGAGGGATCGAGGTGAGTCAGGGTGGACTGGCCGGAGTTGGTCGTGCTGTCAAGGGGAGGTTGATGATGTCGAGTGGCAGCAGTGGCTCGGCTACGTTGTCGGGCTCAGGTCGGCAGAAGTATGGATGGCCGCGGCATTCAGTTGAGTGCGGGAAAGAGAACATGGAGGAGAGGTGGTGGTGTCGGTGACGTTAATGGCAGTGGTGGTCGGGATCTGGGTCCGGCGGGAGAAGATCGAGAATATCGGGGTCGTTGGTGAAGGATGTTGCATTGCTGGTCCTACCGTGGTATAGGAGGAGGAAGAAGACGACGGAGGTGAAGTTCCGGCAAGGTCGGATGGCTAGGCTCCGGCTGCAGGGAGAAGGAGGAAGAAGATGAACAGGAGATTGGGGAAGGGTCGGCTAGGTCTAGTTTTGGTGGTGAATGAATAAAAAGAAAAGAAAAAAAGATATTTATACATGTGGGGAATAGGGTTGGGTGTTGACCTAGGGAGTTGGGCCTGGTCAACATACTCCTTGGGATGGGTTTGGCTTCACATGAAGATGTTTGGAGGGCTAGGATTGTATAGTTTGAAATGCATGGCTAGGATTCGATGAGGGGGGTGATGTTGAGTGTTGCACACTCCAAAAATTATGGAGAAAATTCACATAAAGAAAAATAGGTTTCTTTATGTGTTGTGTCCAATGGTGTGGACACCTCAATGCACTTTTGCATAAAAGCGCCTAATAATTAGAAAATTACACAAAGATGGAAATTGGATTAAATTAATTAAAATAAATACAATAGGTGTTCTAAAATTAATTAGAAGTAAATGGGGCTAAAATTTGGTGGGACACAAGTGTCATGGACATAGAAGACTCTGAATAGAATATTATCATAAATTGGGTTGCACAAAATGGGTCAAGATTGTGTCTCCAATTTTGATTGGAACGCACAAGGATACAAAGTTGAATTTATTTAGAATTAAATATAAATATCTGCGACGAATATTGTGCGACTAAAATATAGCACAAGAAAGCATAATTATAAGTTACATAAAGGTCAGAATGGAAGACTAGCACGTCTAGGACAAGGGTCTGGAATTCATTGGAAGGCAATGGCTAGTGTAGTGCTCCAATTATCGAAGCAACAGTAAGGTGGACTAAGTGATATAAATATTATAAAATCATCTAAAACACAGTGTTCTATTTCTAATTGGATTCAAACTAGCCCTAGTTTCTCTATCTAAGCCAAGTAGGCCTAATTTTGGTCGAGGGGGTTTACAATCTACCCAACTTAAAACAATTTTGCCCTCGAAATTAAAATAAGGCATAATTCCCTCTATCTAATCTTACTTGATCACAACCTAAAAGAAATTCAACTCAAGTTGACAATGCAACTTCTACCCAACTTAGAATTTACCCATCTATCACATAAGGCTATACAATTAAGAAAATATTCCTTAAATTACTTAATCGCGTTATTCAATCCTCAAAGTTTTAACACCAAATATATCACATATGATATACCCTTAATTAATTATAAAATATAGTCACCAAGTAATGCGGTTGGCCTATGGGGTATATCTAGTACTCTCTGTGTATCAAACTTATACTAGGCATGAGGTTCATCTTTTCGAAATATGGAAAGACATAGAGCAATAATAAAGAATTCAAGGGGGAGGTAATAGAATACAAGTATGGGTTTTAAGGCATTTAATGAATTCAAAATAAGAGTTGTCAAGGCAGTTGTTGATCGAAATCTTGTTTTGGTAAATTCCTATTCACATGCTTATATCAGTATAATTATGTACCTGATATGGTTTGCTCAGACATGTCTAGAGGGCAAGTATATTCGTCTACTAGTCAACTATATATCTCAATCCACGTAAAGTAGTCATGCGAAGAGCGAACCAAGCGCACTAAGGTTGATCAGACCGTAATACACTGATTCTGATTAGACAATATATTAGTATATGCATCCAATAATACATATGTCATGAACAAGCTCGATAGAAGAATAAGCTTGCAAAACTAGGCTATAAAATAGCAGCATAAGTCGAGGTAGTATAGAAAATATAAATACGCTGGATTATGATGGAAGAAGGTATAACCTATATGGAGATATGGGTGTGAATTATGTGATTTAAGATAAGAATAATCATCAATCACAATCTAAAAAAACAACTCAAACCATCAAATTTTATAAGCACATAATTTCAAATTTTAAGATTACAACTATAATCCTAGAAAACTATATATCTTTAACATAAAAGAAAATTACTTGGCCTACAATCAGAACGGTTAGGTGGCACGAATTGGAAGATGAATAAAAGAAAAACATAATTAGTCGTCGCACAAATAGTGAGCGTTAAGGTTTCAGAGAAACTAGACATGAGATTAAATAGAGAGACTCTTAATAATATCATAGTTTCCTAAGGAGAAGTGGTATGCTAGTCTCTATGTTCGAGGTATGATCAAAAAAATTGTTATATTCATTCCTCTTGGCTTCCTAAGGTACTGTTCTGCTAATATCAAGACAAGAATCTAAATTTATTGTTCTCTAATACTATCTCACTATGAAAGTTAGGTTTAGTCCTAATATTCATCCTTAGATTTCTATTAATTCTTTAATGCTATAGTCAAACAATATGGTCAAATTTCTAAGAGTCTATATTACTCTCAAGTCTTTCGTAAATATATCAAGGGATAATGGTAAATCAACATATAGGTAAGAGATGCTAGGGTTCATTAGGTATGCTAAACTTAGTGATGTGTCAGTATTCTAGTTGTATTCTTAATAGAAATGTTACCCTAATTATCATCCTAACAACACGGATTTCTATATTCTAGGAGAAGGCCATACTCAAGGAACTATTAGGGAAGCACATGAATCAAGCATGATGCAATTATTTAAATAGAATAGATTGGAAGGAAGGTGAGTCATAGTCAAATATGGATGAGATCCTATACTCTAATCCTAGGTGCAGGCTTGCTCGGTATAGTAACGTAACCAAGACAATATGCTCTTTACCTACATGGGCCACCACAAAAATATGTCATGCCCCAGTCCCAAAATACATAAGACTAGGAATTTGTAACACGCCAGCTGTATGTATACGAACTCCAATATATGGAAACCATACACACACGTATGATGTACATGAATATCAAATCCACCAGTGGTAATATACTGACAAGAAGTCACACGCAATCTATATCACATCCACATCATAAATAAATGAATAGAAATAAATAACTGAATTTCAATAGGAAGTATCAAAGTATGATAGTCGGATGGAAACAAATCCACTACCAATCGACTATACTAAAGCTACTAAATGAGAGAAGAGATCAACTCTAATATAAGATAAATGTCTACAAATAAAATAGCAACTAGTATATCCATCAGCTACGATGAATCAAAGGTACTCTGAAGGTGAGACCTCCTCAGTCTGATAAGAAGCGTCAGGTCCGGGTCCATACTCCTGTGGATAATCCTGTCCGTCTATATCTAGAAAGGGACCAGGTCCTCAGAGGGACATAACAAGATACATAAAAGCATGCCAATAAAGTACTAAAATAAAAATCCAATGGATCGCCTAACCGTCTAAGTGAATATATTTTGAGAACAACTTTCCAACACATGGGCTATCTGGAGATAAATGGGATTGGCATGATTCTCTCGGAGAATCAGGGGCCTACAAAGCATGTCGTCTTTTGAACGGCAGAGGCCGCCAGGTAATATAGGGGTCATCACGATCGCGCATCTCCGGCGGAGCGTACGGGTTACAAAAAGAAAAGTACAAAGGAGCCCAAATGCCTTACTTGTTGTTCTCCCCACCCCATGCTCTAAGCATGTCACATCGATGATACGATAATACCTCTAGGCACTTTCAAGTCTTCTAGCATGCAATTTCTAACAGCAGTTATCCCTAACGCATGTCCCATACGTACAGGAGGCCAAACCCGGCATGTAAGTCCGTGATCGTGTAACCGATGTGTCATGGCCAATAAAACCTAATGATGTCTCATGATAATGGGGTAGTCTCATAATCTAGGTCAACATGCATATACATAATAAAAACAGAATACCATGACACCGTTGTTGCACCCAAGTTTCCTTGGATGCGCAGTTTATATAACAGTTAAAATATATGAACTGAATGACAGAAATAAAATGTATGCATCATATAAAATATAAATTATGGTACAATGGCAAGGTATACTTGCCTGGCAAGAAAGCTACGTAGTACCAATAACCTGCTCCTGAAGTCTCGTAGAATAATCCAATGGTCCTATATACATATAATATAATACAATAGAACATCAGCTATTACACTATCACATACAATAAAATTATGCTGAACTCAGCAGCTACACTAGGGTGACACTGGTCAAATAGGGTCAAGTGTGCGTCTAGTTACACGGGTGTCACGTCTGTAATTGATGTGCAAAATTAGACAGTCGAACTAACACAGGTCTCGCCAGTACGTCAGTGTACACAAGGCAGGCAGATAACAATTACTCAGGGTCACATGGTTATGGTAAATACGGGAAAATCCACAGTATACTAGGGTCGTATAGCAAATAAACACATTATAGTCACAACTGTTACTTAGCATTTAATTATATATATATATATCCATATATTTATATATAATAATATAATCATATTACTCATACGCGTAAGTATACGCATACGAGTTTGGGTTCACCGACACGGTCTGCAATCACACCAACCAACTAACCTGAACCAATATGCTAACCTAGATGTTATTCGCACAAGCACACATAAAATAAAAGGAGAGGGACGGGTTCGAACCTTGGGGTTAGCGTGCACGACACGGGGATTGAGGGTGACTACTTCAGATCATCTTTGGTGAGGGTGACGGGTCAATGATGAATACGATGATGTCGATGTTGATGATGATGACAAGAGTAATGATGATTGGGTTAATGATAATGATGATGAGGATGATGATGATGATGATGATTAAGGTAATGGTGATGATGATGATGAGATAATGAGATGATGATTAGGTGATGGTGATGATGATGATGAGATGATGATGATTATTAAGGTAATTATGAAGGAAATGATGATGATGATGATGGAAGTCTGCCGGAGTCCGACGGCTCAGGCGAGGGTGTGCGGCTATGTTCAGCCGAGGAGGAGAGGAAGAGATGCTTCTGGCGGGTGAACGAGAACTGTGGTCGGCGGAGGACTGACTGGGAGGGATCGGGGTTGATGTGTCGAGGTTCGGTGGTGATGGCTGTGAGGTCGGGGTCATCTAGGTGGAGACGAGGCTACGATGGGGAGTTCAGCGGGGATGACGGTGGTGTTGATCGACTGAAGAAGGAGGTGACGGTGGGCTGATAGAAGTTCTCAAGCGAGGAGCATCGGGTGCTGTCATGGAGTCGTCGAGGGGAGAGCGGCGGTGACTGCAATCGTCTGCGAGGAGCGAAGGTTGGTTCATGCGGGCGGGATGCAGGGTGGGGAGGGATCGGGGTGAGTCAGGGTGGACTGGCCGGAGTTGGCCGTGCTGTCGAGGGGAGGTTGATGATTTCGAGTGGCAGCGGTAGCTAGGCTACGTTGTCGGGCTCAGGTCGGCGGGAGGATGGATGGCCACGGCGTTCAGTTGAGCGCGGGAAGGTGAACGTAGAGGAGAGGTGGTGGTGTTGGTGGCGTTAATGGCGATGGTGGTCGGGATCTGGGTCCGACAGGAGGAGATCAAGAATGTCGGGGTCGTTGGTGAAGGCTGCTGCGCTGCTGGTCCCGCCGTAGTACAGGCGAAGGAAGAAGACGACGGAGGGGTAGGTCCGGCGAGGTTGAGTGGCTGGGCTCTAACTGCGGGAAGGAGGAGGAAGAAGATGAACAGGAGATTAGGGAAGGGTCGGCTAGGTCTAGTTTTGGTGGTGAATGAATAAAAAGAAAAGGAAATTGGATATTTATACATGTGGCAAAAAGGGTTGGGTGTTGACCTAGGGAGTTGGGCCTGGTCAACATCCTCCTTGGGATGGGCTTGGCTTCACATGAAGATATTTGGAGGGCTAGGATTGCATGGTTTGAAATACATGGCTAGGATTATATGAGGGGGGGTGATGTTGAGTGTTGCACACTCCAAAAATCATAGAAAAAATTCACATGAAGGAAAAATAGGTTTCTTCATGTGTTGTGTCCAATGGTGTGGACACCTCAATGCACTTTTGCATAAAAGTGCCCAACAATTAAAAAATTATACAAAGATAAAAATTTGATTAAATTAATTAAAATAAATGCAATTGGTATTCTAAAATTAATTAGAAGTAAATGGGGCTAAAATTTGGTGGGACAGAAGTGTCATGGACATAGAAGACTCATAATAAAATTTTATCATAAATTGGGTTGCACAAAACGGGTCAAGATTGTGTCTCCAATTTTGATTGGAACGCACAAGGATACAAAGTTGAATTTATTTAGAATTAAATATAAATATCTGCGACGAATATCGTGCGACTAAAATGTAGCACAAGAGAGCATAATTATAAGTTACACAAAGGTCAGAATGGAAGACTGGCACGTCTACGACAAGGGTGTGGAATTCATTGGAAGGCAATGGCTAGTGTAGTGCTCCAATTATCGAAGCAACGGTAAGGTGCACTAAGTGATATAAATATTGTAAAATTATCTAAAACACAGTGTTCTATTTCTAATTGGATTCAAACTAGCCCTAGTTTCTCTATCTAAGCCAAGTAGGCCTAATTTTGGTCGAGAGGGTTTACAAGGACGAACCCACCGGAGATGTCATCGCAGGTTCTATTCTTCTTGATTCTATTCCAGCTTTAGCTTTGTTTGATAGTGGTGCTTCCCATAGTTTTGTATCTGTTTCTTTTGCTCTGAAGCATGGTTTGGTAGTTGAGTCTTTGCTTAGGACTTGCAATATCATGACCGGGGGAGGCATTATCCTGGTTAATGATATTTGCAAGGATCGAAGAGTTACTCTGGGAGGCCGAAAGTTGAGTGTGTGTCTACTTGTAATGCCACTTTCGAGCTACGATATTGTACTCGGGATGGATTGGTTGAGTAGGCACCGTGCTAGCATAGATTGTAGAGGAGGTAGAGTTGTGTTTGGTCCGCCAGGAGAACTAGAGTTCGAGTTTGCTAGAGGAGCTATGGAGCAGGGAGAAGGCATTATTTGTGGAGCTATGGTGGAAGACAATGAGTTGTCGCATCCGTTGATAGCAGAGTTCTTGGATGTGTTTCCTGAGAATTTGCCAGGATTGTCGCCAGATCGAGATATTGAATTCTCTATAGACTTGGTGCCAGGTACAGAACCAATTTTGCAATATGTCTATAGAGTAAACAACAGCGAGCTGGTCGAGCTAAAGAAGTAGGTGGACGAATTATAGGATAAGGGGTTTATCAGATCGAGTTCTTCACTGTGGGGAGCCCCAATATTGTTTGTACCGAAGAAGGATGGATCGGTGTGCATGTGCATTAATTACAGGGCTTTGAATAATCTCACTATCAAGAATAAGTACCCTTTGCCACGGATTGATGATTTGTTCGATCAGTTAAGTTGTGCCAAGATATTTTCTAAGATAGATTTGAGATCAGGCTACCATCAGGTGAAGTTGGAGACAGTGGACATACCAAAGACTGCATTTAGAACTCGGTATGGTCAGTACGAGTTTATGGTGATGTCATTTGGTTTGACTAATGCACCGATGGTATTTATGAACTTGATGAACAAGGTGTTCCATTCGTACCTTGACAAGTTCGTGGTGGTGTTCATCGACGACATACTCATATAGTCGAAGACACCGAAGGAGCATTTGAGGATTGTGTTGGATGTACTGAGGAAGAAGAAGCTGTATGAGAAGTTGTCCAAGTGTGAGTTTTTCCTGGACAAGGTGGATTTCTTGGGGCATGTTATGACTGGTGATGGTATTTCAGTAGATCCGAAGAAGATCGCAGCAGTGGAATCTTGGAACACCCCAAGTTCGGTAGCAGGGATCAGGAGTTTCTTGGGTTTGGTAGGCTACTACAGGAAGTTTGTGCTAGATTTTTTGAGGATTGCCGAGCCGATGACCAGAATCACCAGGAAGGATGTGGAGTTTGTTTGGACGAAGGATTGCCAGGTTGCTTTTGAGGAATTGAAGAAGAGGTTGACATTTTCTCCTATTTTGATGTTGCCATCAGGGTCTGAAGGTTTCATTATTTATAGTGATGCATCGGAGAAAGATTTGGGTTGTATTCTTCTGCATAATGGAAAAGTGATTGTCTATGCATCCAGGCAGTTGCGTCCTCATAAAAAAAACTATCCTACCCATGATTTGGAGTTGACAACAGTCATTTTTGCTCTGAAGTTGTGGAAACATTATTTGTACGGAGAGCGTATGGAGATCTTCACAGACTACAAGAGATTAAAGTACATTTTCATGCAGAAGGAGTTAAACATGAGGCAGCGTCAGGGGTTGGAACTGATGAAGAATTTTAATATATCTTTGCAATATCATCCTAGGAAAGCTAATGTAGTTACCGATGCTTTGAGTAGGTATCCGGTAGCTATGTTCTTGACACAGGATCGATATTTGCTGGAGGACTTAGAGAGCTTGGGCATCGAGGTGATAGTTCCTAGTTGTTCTATGCAGATATGGGGATTGTAGATACATTCATATTTGATGAACAAGATCAAGGCAACACAGTATGAGGATGCATCTCTGAGGAGTATCAGAGCTCAGGTGAGAGCAGTATTGGAGGATGATTTCACCATTGCTGAGGATGGATCCTTGAGGCATGGAGTTAGATTGTGTGTGCCTAGTAGGGAGCTACGTGAGAAGGTATTGCAGGAAGCGCATCGCTCTCAGTATTCCATGCATCCAGGTGCCAACAAGATGTATCGGGATATACGAGAGAGTGTGTGGTGGTATAGCATAAAGGGGGAAGTGGCACAGTTTGTATCTAGATGCTTAGTGTGCCAGCAGGTGAAAGCCGAGAGGCAGAGGCCAGGAGGTATACTTCAGTCATTATCCATTCCAGAGTGAAAGTGGGAACACATTACTATGGATTTTGTGTCCGGACTTCCACGATCTCCAAGAGGAAGGACGCGATTTGGGTCATCATTGATAGTTGACCAAGTCGGCCCACTTTTTGCCTTTCAAGGTGGGTTTGTCTACGGAGAAGATGGCAGAGATATATATGAGGCAGATCGTTAGGATACATGGAGTTCCCGTCAACATAGTCTCGGATCGGGATAGTCATTTTACTTCTCATTTCTGGAGGAGTTTGCAGGAGAGTTTGGGCACTCAACTCAAGTTCAGTACTGCATATCATTCCCAGACAGATGGACAGTCAGAGAGGACTATTCAGATCTTGAGGATATGTTGCGTACTTGTGTACTAGATTTCGGAGGTTCTTGGGAGGACTATCTCCATTTAGTAGAGTTTGCTTATAACAACAGCTACCAGGCTAGTATAGAGATGTCACCTTTTAAAGCTCTATACGGTCGGAGGTGTCGTACTCCCTTGTCATGGGACGATGTTGGAGAGAGAGTTTTGCTTGAACCAGAGATGGTTGTAGATGCTGCAGAGAAGGTTCAGTTGATCAGAGATAGACTTCGTGTGGCGCAAGATAAATAGCGGCATTGGGCCGATAGCCACCGGAGACCTTTGGAGTTCGACGTATAGTTTAGATTTTTATTTTGTGCTTGTTATTGGTTGTTTATTATAGATTAAGTTCTTAAGGTTGTATTTTGTTCTAGGTGGATGGTTTGGGGTTTCTGAGAATTTTTCTGACACAAGGCACGATTCTCTCCGGTGGAGGCGGGAAGCTTAGTCCGTGATTCATCGGACCCTTCACTATTCTAAAGAGGGTCGGTGCAGTTGCTGTCACGCCCCGGTCCCACAGGGCCGTTCGTCCTCGCTTTGGTCCCTACAGAACCGATCGTCCTCGCTTTGGGCGTGATGCCGTGCAAGCCTAAAGTGCGCTTGCACAAGGCCAAAGATTTGAACAAGGGCAAGTAAGCTATTCAATACTGAAGCAGCGGCACACATATTGCAGAAGAGTAAAGAACATAATAGCATATAAAAACAGTCTCTTTTATTGATACTCAAAAGTGTTACAAGTGGCACATGGCCGAGGTTATATTTCGCTCAAGCACTCTTATCTCTCGATTACAATAATACGGTTCCATACATTGTCTCTCTATACAAAAGCAACTCAAAGTAGGCACAACTCGATGCGGCTCCAGGCATCGACTCCAGATTTCCGGTTCCTTGGGATGAGGCACGGCTATCACTTCCTTGGACGATCAGGCACCTGAGAACAAGCAGACTGTTGGTGGGTCAGCACTTTATACAAGTACTGGTGATATAAAATAACTGAACAGAAGCTACACCCCCTAAAATCCACACTAAGTAATCATGTGGCAAAACATTGCATTACTAGTGATCTTGCTAGTTTTACCTAAGTTCATTTCATGCAGTTCAGAACTAGTCAGATTACATCTTTTTAAAAACATAACTTTGAAATAGTTTGCATATTCAAACTTATAAGCATACGATCGGGGCAATGCTCTATCGTGTAGTACGTAACATGTATTGTGCATCAATCTTACTCCTTGGGGGCAATATAGCATATAGGAACTATCATTCAATCAAGCACACAAGTTGAACTATCAATCAGAGGTTGGTCCCCGAGAAACTCATGATTGGTAGCGGTAATCCAGCTAACCAATGACTCCTTTATCTGATACTATTAGCAGCTGTGACCAGGGTTGCACATCACTACCGTTATAGCAGCCGTAACCAAGGTTCAGCTCTTCACCAATAGCCATTGTCCGACCGATGCAAATGCATGCAACACTATCAGATAAACTCTATGATGCACATCTTAATGAGCAAGCAGGCTTATATGTACAAACTCATATTTCTTACCCCATAGCCGAACGGTTATCCCTGCAGCAGACACACAAGTTAGCCATAATTTGCATACTTATGTATCAATCTTCTGGTGTCACAAATAATAGGTATGCAAGAAGGTAAACCTAGCATGTGCCCTATCTATATGACGGTCTATGAGTTTCCCCATTATTGGACAACAACACCCCCCAAGATCCCGAAAGACCGAATATCAGGGTGCTCTCACAATCCCTTCCGGACCGACCAATTTCCAGTGCCCCAGGAATCGATCGAGAGACTATTACCTTGTGCACAATTTGTCCGAGACCAATGCATGACAAGCAACATTCACATTCACACGCACAAGCACATAACAATCTAATAGCACACACCCCAAGATCCCGAAGGACCGAAACATCAGGGCAAACTATTAGACTCTCACTTCTTTCTCTTAATCAAGCAAACACATCTTTTCAACAATCTAATAGCACACCCCCCAAGATCCCGTAGGACCGGACGTCAGGGCGGACTATTAGACTCTCTTTCACATTTATAACATATAACAGATCGGTAGCAAAACAAGCAAGCGAAACATATAATGACAAGCACGATTTATCTCATAACCAACATACAAAAGTCTATCTCTTTCTTAGCATATTACAAAGGGACATATTCAAGCGATTCCTTTACTTCTCTTCTTAGCATAGCAAGGGTTCGATAGCTGTGTCGGTGTTTCTAAGCATGCAACATTTCTATCCTTCTCTTAGCATAGCAATAGTTCTATCTCATTTCTGACAAGCATTCATATTCTCTTAGTTAGGCAGCATATTCGTTTCAATGACAAGCTATGTGAGTTCTATTATTAGCATGCTGAGTCGGTTCTATCATTCTCTTATGAAAATATTCTTCTTAAGCAAACAAGCATTCAAAAACTCATATTCATTATTAAGTCGTACAAGAATCAGAGAATGCAGTTCTACCCACTCACATTGATTAATCGATCAAGAACTCTCCGAGAAGACTTCTGTTCAAGCAAGCAAGGCGATATCACTTGTACATAGCGCCAACGCAGAGCGGGGCACTATATACTTACCCACCAACAAAGAGTTTCGTCCTCAAACTCAAGTAGAAACTCACAAAAACACAGAGCAGTGATAGTCCTCATCCCTCCCCATCCCAAATCAAAACACTAGCAATCATAACAAAATCACAAATCATATCTCAAGCAAATGAAAACAAATCTAGAAAAATTTTGTCGGCAATTTTTTTGAGAATATTTACTGACTCATTGTATGGAACGTTCATTGCATCTCACATTAGGCACATCTCAGAGTTGGAGGCAACGGAATGGGCAAAGAAATGAGTCACTCTGATACCATTATGTCACGCCCCGGTCCCGCAGGGCCGTTCGTCCTTGCTTTGGTCCCTACGGAACCGATCGTATTCGCTTTTGGCGTGATGTCGTGCAAGCCTAAAGTGCGCTTGCACAAGGCCAAAGCTTTGAACAAGGGCAAGTAAGCTATTCAATACTGAAGTAGCGGCACACATATTGCAGAAGTGTAAAGAACACAATGGCATATTAAAACAGGCTCTTTTATTGATAATCAAAAGTGTTACAAGCGGCACATGGCCGAGGTTACAATTCGCTCAAGCAGTCTTATCTCTCGATTATAATAATACCGTTCCATACATTATGTCTCTCTATACAAAAGTAACTCAAAGCAGGCACAACTCGATGCGGCTCCAGGCATCGACTCCAGATTTTTGGTTCCTTGAGATGAGGCACGGCTATCGCTTCCTCGGACGATCAGGCACCTGAGAACAAGCAGACTGTTGGTGGGTCAGCACTTTATACAAGTACTGGTGAGATAAAACAACTGAACAGAAGCTACACCCCCTGAAACCCACACTAAGTAATCATGTGGCAAAATATTGCATTACTAATGATCTTGCTAGTTTTACCTAAGTTTATTTCATGCAGCTCAGAACTAGTCAGAATACATCTTTTTGAAAACATAATTTTGAAACAGTTTGTATATTCAAACTTATAAGCATACGATCGGGGCAGTGCTCTATCGTGCAGTACGCAACATGTATTATGCATCAATCTAATTCCTTGGGGCAAGGTAGCATATAGGAACTATCATTCAATCAAGTATATAAGTTGAACTATCAATCAGAGGTCGGTCCCCGAGAAACTCAGGATTAGTAACGGTAATCCAGCTAACCAATGACTCCTTTATCTGATGCTATTAGCAGCTGTGACCAGGGTTGCACATCACTACCGTTATAGAAGTCGTAACCAAGGTTCAGCTCTTCACCAATAGCCATTGTACGACCGATAAAAATGCATGCAACACTATCAGATAAACTCTATGATGCACATCTTAATGAGCAAGTAGGCTTATATGTACAAACTCATATTTCTTACCCCATAGCCGAACGGTTATCTCTGCAGCAGACACACAAGTTAGCCATAATTTGCATACTTATGTATCAATCTTCTGGTATCACAAATGATAGGTATGCAAGAAGGTAAACCTAGCATGCGTCCTATCTATATGACGGTCCATGAGTTTCCCCATTATTGGACAACAATACCCCCCAAGATCCCCAAGGACCGGACGTCAGGGTGCCCTCACAATCCCTTCTGGACCGACCGATTCCCAGTGCCCCAGGAATCGATCGAGAGACTATTACCTTGTGCACAAGTTGTCCGAGACCAATGCATGACAAACAATATTCACATTCACACGCACAAGCACATAACAATCTAATAGCACACACCCCAAGATCCCGAAGGACCGAAATATCAGGGCGAACTATTAGACTCTTACTTCTTTCTCTTAATCAAGCAAACGCATCTTTTCAACAATCTAATAGCACACCCCCCAAGATCCCGTAGGACCGGACGTCAGAGCGGACTATTAGACTCTCTTTCACAATTATAATATATAACAGATCGATAACAAAACAAGTAAGCGAAACATATAATGACAAGCACGATTTATCTCATAACCAACATGCAAAAGTCTATCTCTTTCTTAGCATATTACAAAGGGACATATTCAAGCGATTCCTTTACTTCTCTTCTTAGCATAGCAAGGGTTCGATAGCTGTGTCGGTGTTTCTAAGCATACAATATTTCTATCCTTCTCTTAGCATGGTAATAGTTCTATCTTATTTCTGACAACCATTCATATTCTCTTAGTTAGGCAGCATATTCGTTTCAATGACAAGCTATGTGAGTTCTCTTATTAGCATGCTGAGTCGGTTCTATCATTCTCTTATAAAAATATTTTTCTTAAGCAAACAAGCATTCAAAAACTTATATTCATTATTAAGTCGTGCAAAAATCAGAGAATGCAGTTCTGCCCACTCACATTGATTAATCGGTCGAGAACTCTCCGAAAAGACTTTTGTTCGAGCAAGCAAGGCGATATCACTTGTACATAGCGCCGACGCGGAGCGGGACGCTATATACTTACCCACCAACAAAGAGTTTTATCATTGAAACTCAAGGAAAAACTCACGAAAACACAGAGCAGCGATAGTCCTCATCCCTCGCCATCCCAAATCAAAACACTAGCAATCATAACAAAATCACAAATCATATCTCAAGCAAATAAAAACAAATACAGAAAACTTTTGCCGACAATTTTTTTTAGAATATTTATGGACTCATTGTATGGAACGTTCATTGCATCTCACATTAGGCACATCTCTGAGTTGGAGGCAACGGAATAGGCAAAGAATCGAGTCGCTCTGATACCATTATGTCACACCCCGGTCCCGCAGGGCCGTTCGTCCTCGCTTTGGTCCCTAAGGAAACGATCATATTCGCTTTGGGCGTAATGCCGTACAAGCCTAATGTACGCTTGCACAAGGCCAAAGCTTTGAACAAGGGCAAGTAAGCTATTCAATACTGAAGCAGCGGCACACATATTGCAGAAGAGTAAAGAACACAATAGCATATGAAAATAGGCTCTTTTATTGATAATCAAAAGTGTTACAAGCGGCACATGGCCGAGGTTACAATTCGCTCAAGCACTCTTATCTCTCGATTACAATAATATCGTTCCATATATTATGTCTTTCTACACAAAAGCAACTCAAAGCAGGCACAACTCGATGCGGCTCCAGGCATCGACTCCAGATTTTCGGTTCCTTGGGATGAGGCACGGCTATCGCTTCCTCGGACGATCAGGCACCTGAGAACAAGCAGACTGTTGGTGGGTCAACACTTTATACAAGTACTGGTGAGATAAAATAACTGAACAGAAGCTACACCCCCTGAAACCCACACTAAGTAATCATGTGGCAAAATATTTCATTACTAGTGATCTTTCTTGTTTTACCTAAGTTTATTTCATACAGCTCAGAACTAGTCAGACTACATCTTTTTAAAAACATAACTTTGAAACAGTTTGCATATTCAAATTTATAAGCATATGATCGGGGCAGTGCTCTATCGTACAGTATGCAACATATATTGTGCATCAATCTAACTCCTTGTGGCAAGGTAGCATATAGGAACTATCATTCAATCAAGCACACAAGTTGAACTATCAATCAGAGGTCGATCCCCGAGAAACTCAGGATTGGTAGCGGTAATCCAGCTAACCAATGACTCATTTATCTGATAATATTAGCAGCTGTGACCAGGGTTGCACATCACTACCGTTATAGCAGCCGTAACCAAGGTTCAGCTCTTCACCAATAGCCATTGTTCGACCGATGCAAATGCATGCAACACTATCAGATAAACTCTATGATGCACATCTTAATGAGCAAGCAGGCTTATATGTACAAACTCATATTTCTTACCCCATAGCCGAACGGTTATCCCTGCAGCAGACATACAAGTTAGCCACAATTTGCATACTTATGTATCAATCTTCTGGTGTCACAAATAATAGGTATGCAAGAAGGTAAACCTAGCATGTGCCCTATCTATATGATGGTCCATGAGTTTCCCCATTATTGGACAACAATACCCCCCAAGATCTCGAAAGACCGAACGTTAGGGTGCTCTCACAATCCCTTCCGGACCGACCGATTCCCAGTGCCCCAGAAATCGATCGAGAGACTATTACCTTGTGCAAAATTTGTCCGAGACCAATGCATGATAAGCAACATTCACATTCACATGCACAAGCACATAACAATCTAATAGCACACCCCCCAAGATCCCGAAGGACCGAAACATCAGGGCGAACTATTAGACTCTCACTTCTTTCTCTTAATCAAGCAAACACATCTTTTCACCAATCTAATAGCACACCCCCCAAGATCCCGTAGGACCGAACGTCAGGGCGGACTATTAGACTCTCTTTCACATTTATAACATATAACAGATCGATAGCAAAACAAGCAAGCAAAACATATAATGATAAGCACAATTTATCTCATAACCAACATGCAAAAGTCTATCTCTTTCTTAGCATATTACAAAGGGACATATTCAAGCGATTCTTTTACTTCTCTTCTTAGCATAGCAAGGGTTCGATAGCTGTGTCGGTGTTTCTAAGCATGAAACATTTCTATCCTTATCTTAGCATGGCAATAGTTCTATCTCATTTCTGACAAGTATTCATATTCTCTTAGTTTGGCAGCATATTCGTTTCAATGACAAGCTATGTGAGTTCTCTTATTAGCATGCTGAGTCGGTTCTATCATTCTTTTATTAAAATATTCTTCTTAATCAAACAAGCATTCAAAAACTTATATTCATTATTAAGTCGTGCAAGAATCAGAGAATGCAGTTCTGCCCACTCACATTGATTAATCGGTCGGAAACTCTCCAAGAAGACTTCCGTTCGAGCAAGCAAGGCGATATCACTTGTACATAGCGCCGACGCGGAGCGGGGCGCTACAGTTGCTTATAGACTAGACTTGCCACCTGTATTGGAGGGAGTTCACAACTTGTTTCACGTATCACAGTTGAGACGGTACATGGCAGATCCTAGTCATATATTGGATCACTCGGAGATAGAGGTGGGCTCCACTCTTAGCTATCCAGAACAGCCAGTTGATATTCTAGATCAGAGAGAGAATGTGCTGAGGAACAAGACTATTTCTTTGGTACGCGTCCCATGGAGGCATCACTCTCCGGGGGAGTCTACCTGGGAGAGAAAGGATGAAACGCGAGAGCGTTATCCATATTTATTTGTGCTTTGAGGTATGTTCTTTCCTAATTATGTTATGTTCTTTCATAGCTAGTTATGTTCTTTAGTCATGTTCTTTTGCTATGTTCTGTTATTTCTGGGGGTAGTTTTCATCTTTGAATTTTGAGGACGAAATTAATTTAAGGAGGGTAGACTTGTCACTACCTCATTTCCTAAAAAAGGGTATTTTAGTAATTTTATAATTAATTAAATATTGTGCATAAAAATAATTATTTGTGGTATTATTTAATTATTGTTAGATGTTAGTTATTTATTTTGGACTTGTGTTAGTGGACCTAACTAGTTTAGTTTAGACTCATGGACCAACATGTATTAATTGTTAGAATTTAGCCAATTTAGAAAGCCCATTGATTAGGAGATGAATTAAATTAATTAAACCATTAGACTAGAAGCTTCCCTCCTTAATTATTTCTTTATGAGAGGCCCCAAGGGGTATATTGAATAATTCATAGTGACTTAAGGAAGGGGAAAGGGGGGCCAGCCTATTTAGAGAGGGGGAAAATTATTCTCTCTCCTCTTTTCATTTGAAAATTAGATCTAGAAATTCTCTCAACCAAATTCCTTCATTCCCACTTCATTTCTCTACCAAATTTTATCTTAATTTCTTTTCAAATCACCATTGGAGACTAGTGGATTAAGGATCTAGAAGGAGGAAGCAAGGATCTACAAAGAGGAGCAAGGATCTACAAGTTGGAGGCCAATTTCATCATATTTGGAGGTTGCATTGGAAATCCATCTCTCAATAGGTATAATTCAGTTTTTCTCCTTAAATTAGGTTCTAAATATGAGATTTAATCATGGAAAATTAACCCATATGCATAGGCTACCCATAGGATTTTGTTTTATGTTCATAGGAGGCCTATTGTGAAAGTTATGGTGCTTTTTGTGTCAATTTTGGGGAAATTCCGAGATTGACAATTGTTGTTATGTCAATTGGTCCTATAGATCAATTTGGCATATGTTTGTGTGTTTGGGGCTAGTGTCGTGTCCACAATTGGGTACGTGTAGGTCGTATCCCAATAATTTCGTGATACGTGTTGATTTGGAGGGTTTTCCTCCGACACGGGACTTTGAGTATGTCATATTTTGACACAGACACGTAGATTTGTATTTGACTCTTCGTATTATTCATAAATAATATGTATGATGTTTTAGTGTCCTTCGAGGTACATTTAGATGTGTGGTGGACTCGTGTCGCATGTGTATCCTAGATCTAGTGGGATACGGAGTGATACGTTCTATGAGATGTACAATATATTGGTAGATCTATTTCTTTTATGTTCTTAGTCATAGAGGAGTATAATTATATTATATATATTGTTGTTACATATATTTATGCTTTAGATCTATATATATATATATATATATATATATATATATATATATATGTGTGTGTGTGTGTGTGTGTGTGTGTGTGTGTGTGTGTGTGTGTGCGTGTGTGTGTGTTGTATATTTATGTAGTCATTATTTTACATATGTAATATCTATTAGTTATTGTATATACATATGTGGATGGTGGTGAATATATATATATATATATATATATATATATATATATATATATATTTATATTATATTTTGTGTCTTAGATTTATGTACCTATGAATATACTATATGTATATAATTGTTGTTGCTATTCTTTTACATATAGTATATTTATATATATTGTAGTATGTATAGATAAATATATATATATATATTAATTAGATATGTATATGTTGTTATATTATATTTATATAATGTATGTTACCTATTAGTGTATAAATTATATATATATATATATATATATATATATATATATATATATATATATATATATATATATATGTGTGTGTGTGTGTGTGTGTGTGTGTGTGTGTGTGTGTGAGTGTTGTTATATGTAGGTACTATGTATGTATAATTACTAGGTAGTTATTATGTATGTATAGATGTTATGGAGAATATGTATGTATTTTTACATAGTCATAGTTATATAAATAGATTATAGTTATATGTATATTAGTATCTATTTATGTGTTATATATATATATATATATATATATATATATATATATATATATATATATATAACAGAGGGGAAGAATAGGAGCTTCAGCGATAGCGAAAAATGTCGCAACAGCAACCGTCACAACAGTAGTAACACAGCAACAGCAGCAGCAGCAGAAGAAGAAACAGCGACAGCAGTTTGCGACAGTTCCATAAAACTGTCGCTGAAACAGCAGCAGTATCAGTAGCGTATCAGGAGCTTTAGCGACGGCTTTGGCGACAGTTGCAAAAAATTGTCACTAAAATAGCAGTGTATCAACATCAACAGGAGTCTTCAACGGCAGCGGGCAAGATTTTAGCGACAGTTTGACAGTTTTTCTATTATTAGATGTTTATATATATATATATATATATATATATATATATATATATATATATATATAGTATTTAATATATAAATAAATATTTCCTAATATGCTAATAGTATTTATTATATACTATGTGTATAATAAATATTATAGTGTTTATGTATATTACGGGTAGTTAGTATAAACAAGTTTGGGGTATTACCTTGAGATACCAAGGTAAGTACTAAGGTAATTGGGGATACCCAAGGTATTGGGTTTGGGTATCAAAATTATGGGTTTATGTTGTGATACCAAGTTGGTTCAAAACCAAGGTACCTATTTGATTTTTGTCTTTAAGATTTTATTTAATAATATTATTTTGGCATTTGTCTGTGATATTTTATCTATGGATTTACGTATCCGAAGATACAGTATCCTAGTATTTTAAGTTATGGTTTTGTGACCTAGACTTTAGTATTTGAACCAATATTTTTGTGTTAGACTTGTGCAACCTAGAAATAGGTAGTTGACCGTAGTTTGACTATAGTTGACCATAGTTGACTTAAAGTTGACCTAGTTTGACTTGTTGACCTAGAAGTTGACTAGTTTAAAGTATTTTCTTTTCAGAACCTTGTATTGATATTGTATTCCCTATCTAGGTCTTCGAGGCACTGTATCAGACATCTGTAAGACTATTCTTTGGACTTCAGGCGAGTACATTCTCTGATAGTTTCTCATTTATGATATCCTCTATGTTCATTGTATCTAGTGTAGATATCCATGTTCTCTTGACACTATGGTTACACGGATTGGTATATCCGGATCTCGTTATGAGATATTATTCCTTAGTATATGGTGTATACGGTGCAAGTATTGTTTCATTGGTTATCTTGTACATGTACAAACACTGATTCTCGAGAAGACTAGCTATCTTCTTGGGGGAATCTCGTACCATAGCGTACCATGGTTGGATCTATTATACCAGTCGAGGGTGGGGAGTACTTTAGTGTAGATATGTAATCAATACCCCTATTGTATCAAGTACTGTTATTGAATAGTGTTAATCATACATCGCACGTATGATTATCCAGGCCATATATATTGTATCATATTCCCAAGCTGATCACATGTTAAAGCTAGTGCTCACACACTTAGTCATTAGTATTCTCGTTCAT
Source organism: Iris macrosiphon (assembly GCA_036927795.1). Lineage (NCBI taxonomy): Eukaryota > Viridiplantae > Streptophyta > Magnoliopsida > Asparagales > Iridaceae > Iris > Iris macrosiphon. The sequence goes on along the minus strand of JAYESA010000007.1, from coordinate 140,930,765 downwards.
TGGCATATTGTTCATTATTGTATTTATTCCAGTATTTCCTTATTTTAGATATCTTATTGTATCTATTATGCATCTTGTATATTCATATATATTTACTGTTATATAGTTTTTATCATTGATTAGAACTGCTGTTAGAGATGTACTCTGCTCCTTTCCTGACTGGATATATTTTTCCCAAATGACACTGAGGTGTGGTACCCTACACATTATGAACCTCAGGATATTGTGGGTCTAGAGTCTGAGACCCTGGCTTAGGAGGGACTTATCCTAACTGAGACAGTTGACCCGAGTTTAGTACCTTCTTAGTATTCTTTTGTACTAGATTTGTCTTCAGCTTATCTGTTAGCATTCTTTCAGACTCATTGATGTATTATTTTAGACTCATGTGTTGTATTATGAGTATTCTATTCTTATCTGATTCGTGCTCATTTCTATCTTAGTTCTGTGATTGAGTATATTGTTATTGTTGGTAGCTCATTATATTATTAGATAGATTACCAAGATAGCATTCTAACGTCGATTCTGTGGCGTAGGTTGGGCGTTGTTTCTGACTTGTATCCTTACATCGGGTGCGGGTTGTGACAAGAGGTTCGGATGTTGTGGAAGGTGCCAGAGATTTTGGTGCCTTCCTGTGCAAATTGACTACGAGGGGAGTGGCTGCATCGGGAGTGCAAGCCTTGAGACGGGTTCTCATGGGCTCCTCCAGCGTTGTCGTAACCTGGGCCTCATCATTGGCCTCTGCCACCTTTGTCTCGATGGGTTTTCTTGTAGTGGATGGCGTCGGAGTAGTACGTCTTGACTCCCTTAAATGGGTCGATGTCTGCGAACTCCGTTCTGATAATACCATGATCGTCGAGGTACTTTAAGTATTGGTACAAAGTTGACGACACGATCATATATTGGTGTATACAGGGGCGTCCGAGCAAGACGTTGTAGGATACATCTATGTCAATGAAGTAGCAAGTGACCTCTATTTGCAGGTTGCCGATCTGGCACTTCAGGCGAATCTTGCCCAGAGGGTAGCTTCTTCCTGCGTTGAAGCCACTAATGGCAGTATTGGTAGCTGTCAGGCAGTGTATCGAGATGCCCAAGATTTATAGCAGACTCCTCAGGATAATGCTGATTGATGAACCGGGGTCAATGTGCATCCGGTCCACCTTTATAGCACCAATATACCCTGTGTAATACAGGGGACGATCATGCTTGTTATTCTTTAGCAACATATCTTGTTGTGAGAATGTAATATTGGGTACTACATCCGTAACGTTATTACAGTGGGATCTCATCGGATCTTCAGCTGGGGGCTTGATTTGCGACAGATAGATATCGGTATTTTGTAATGCCTCGCTCAGGGCAGCTCGAGTGTCTCTGGAAAGCTGCAGATGCTCAAATAACGATAACTTTACAGGGGTATTGGCGAGTTGAGTTAAGACGTCAAAGTTGTAGGGATTTTCCAATCCCTGAGTCATTTTCTTATGCAATGGCTTGTCGAAGCATCCCTCTTTTTGTTTGGACTTGTCTGCTGGTGGGCGTTGAGATGGACCTGGATCAGACGCGACGGGTGTAGTAGTTGGAGGTACATTGACGTCGGAAGCTTCATAATCTCGCTTTTAAGCAAGATCCGACCTAGTTGCCCCTGCCCAGGCCTCCTTAACGGTGGGAAAACCATGCGGCAGGACTTAGTTTTTCGTGTTTTAGGCTTGACAGGGGAAGGCGCTGCTTGATGCATCAAGTCTGGGACCAGATTCGGGTGGACCTACATAATTTCGCCTCGAGGGGTAGTAAGAGGTGTTCGCCCGGCTGCTTGGTCGGGAGTTGGGGAAAGATTGACTACCTCCAGTGTTGCCCTTAGGATCGGTGTGACTCCGTCCTGGGCTTTCATCGGTAGGAAGTTGCTGAACTGGAGGGACACCATGTTAATGACAACCGTTACATTGTCAAAATATAGGAAGAGAGCCTTGGTATCGATCAACCATAGGATATACCGCTTCAAGTTGTATCACTACTGCGTCGAGTGGTCAACGTACCGATGGAAGTGACAGTACTTTGGGTTGTTCATCTCCTCGACTTCAGGCTGACGTTTGACGTCCGGGAGGAAAATTTTATCACCCTACATCAGCATGTCGAAGATGGGCTTGACATCACCGTCTTCGAAAGAATAGGTCTCATTTGATTTTTGATCATCTGCCTAATTTTGCTCAGGTTCTTGGTCACATTAGCGACCATAGCTTGCTTCCTTTTCGCATCTCGGTTGCTGTTACCATTATTATTAGGGTACTTGCCTTTTCCTCAGTAGTAAGGATATGGATTCCCAAGTGCTGGATATCTTTGAGCTTCTTTTCTGTGTTGATAACGCTTATAATGAACGTTGTCCAGTCTTTGAACTGGCAATCACGCATCTAGAGGCTGACTGCCAGAAGCATGTTTTTTTGGCACATCTCTGTTAGTTTGGCCTCAGGATTGCAGGGGACAACCTTAGTGCTGTTTGTCAGTACCGTTCGATGTAATTTTGTGTCAGTTCACTTTCTCCCAGGGTGACATTCATCAGAGAGGACATCGTCATATCATTTTCCAATTTATAAAATCTGTTGAGAAACAGACGCTTGAGGTCATCAAATAATGAGATACAATTACCTTCGAGACTGTAAAACCAGTCGAAAGCTACACCCGCTAATACCCCGACGAAGATTCTAGTAAGGATAGCATCGTTGTGGGGTAGGTATCCCATTGTAATCTCGAAGTAACTCATGAGCCGGCAAGGGGAGGACTTGCCGTCAAATGTTTTTATGTTTAATGGCTTGTATTTGGGTGGATACGGTACATCCCTCTAAGCTATCGGGTATGGTTGTCGTACCCGGAAATCGCGGAGTGAGTCTTGATTGCCCATAGAGTCTAGGCGAGCCCAGAGTTCCTGGACCTTCTTCATTGCTTCCCTGGCCTCATCTCCTGCGGAAGGTGCAGACGAGCCAGGTAGGTGAGGATTACTACCCGCGAGTGGGGTTTTTGTGTTTGAATCCTCGTTGGTCCCTAGGTCCAAGTTTGCTTGTCTAGGGTTTCTTGCTGGTTGATAAGCCATATTTGCTTTAATTTCCAGCATTTTATGGGTTAGGACTTGCATCGATGCACCCATCGTCTGCATCATGTCCTCGAGGGTCTCGACGAACTGGCGGTCGTTGGGGCCTTCATGGTCGTCCCCGGCCATGTATACCGTCCTCACGTAGGAAGAGATGGACGGGGCAGTAGATGCCGCACTTTCTGTCTCAGACCCCTGGTGAGAGTGATCATCAAGAAAAGCTGGCAACGTCGTCTCCTCCTCGGACTCAGAAGGAATACTACCCCCACTGTAGGAGGCTACATTAACCTAGCGGTGGGAGCTACCCCCAGGGATCTCGGAGTCCATTCCATGGGAATCGCTATCTTCTCGGAACACTGGGTTATTACGTAAGTCAAGGGAAATACTACCCTCAGCTTGGGAATCCCCCTGGGATTCTGAGGAATAACTACCTATAGTAGGTAACAGTTTCTTCCATGATCGGGTACCCTGGAAAACGCCTTTCGCAGGTCCCGTTGTTAACCCTCCTGGTAGTCGCCTTCGCAACGCACTGGCAGAGAGCGACGGACTGGAGGTACTTGACTTCTTTCCTCCCTTGGTGGCGAGAAGCTTCCGAGTCGAGTAGCATGAGGTGGAGGGAAGCTCCTCCTCCTCTGGTACTTGCTCCTGATCTCCGGGTTGTTGCCAGATGGGTGTTGTCTGGTGTAGTCGCTGGAAGGTCGACTGCCTGCTTATGGGTATTGCCACTTTGTTGCAAAAGCAATTGATAATGATCTTTGGCACAGTGATGCCCTGGAGAGGATATTTTATCGGCCACAGTTATTTTCATCGCCTTGCGCTTGTGATTGATCATATTACACAAGTCAAGCAAGGGTTGTTCCACTTTTGTACCCTTTTTATGGGACCAGAAGGACCGAGCGCACAAGTGCGTAGGTATTGTATTTGCTCCATGATCCGGGGTTCGTACAAGAACTTACCTCAAATTGTCAGTAGAATACTTTTAAGATCGACATTGTCCACTTGCCGATGTGGGCTGGACACACGAGGCGGTCTTATATAGCTTCCCATCAGGGGCCCGTGTAATGGTTAACGGTACCTGCTGACGGTCGGCTAACTGGACAGTTGCTTAAGCCTGATGAGCTCGCACAGCCCTAGGCTTCTTTGACATAGCATCCATAGGCGTATAGTACAAAGAGTCCAAATTTAGGTTTTCGCCATTCTCAGCGAGCCGTATAGGATCTGCGCCACAGGAGATACGGTCGAAAATAGATGTTCTATTGATGTTGGGGCCACATGCGGCCGTATACCTGCAGTTGTGATCTAATGCCTCATGGTCAGTCTTATGCGGCCTCCTTCTTAGTCGCATAGAACCTGCCTCATCACCAGAACGTCTGGCATCGTAGTAATTTCTTGTGCCAGAGTCTGGGTGCTGTACAGTTTTTGCGTCAAACGGGGATGCCGCATAGACGTGGACGTCCTGGGTGTTAGCCTGATGACCATCATCAGCAATAGAGTGAGAGGCACGAAGCGTCTGCTCTGCAGTTTGGTGAGGTACAACGGTCTTTGCTACCCATGTCCTACGGGTCTTCTTGGACATGACTAGCCTTCGCGAAGTATTATAACTTCCTTCCGAGAGCATTTTCTCGAATTCTTTCTGGTCATAACGAACTACCAGCATCTTTTTCGTTGAGCCGAGATTGGCTGCATTGGACCGCGTCACCAACTTCTCATCGGAGGAGAAGGAGGTCCCCAACAGAGTCGTCAGCTTATTTATCATTAAATGCGAAAGTTTGGAAAGAAATTTGATTTAATTGAACAAACTAAAGAGATTACAGAGAGGAGTCCAAAACAAACAATCTAAGTACAAATTTTGTGTTCTGGGGGGTAACGATGGCGTATCGACAAAGTCTTGAAAACGCTCCTCACCCCTTCGTAGAGACATGTATTGTAAGTGATCCGAACCTGCCCGGAGCGAGCCCCCCTTAGAGGCAAGTGAAGTTGGTGAGCCGTATGATGGGCTCCTACGGAACCAAGGTCGAAATATTGAAAAAGTCAGTCATTCACAACCACTGATGAAGGATTCCTCGAAAAGGGTTAGAAGTGTAGCAACTCTCTTTACTCGATGGATGATCCGATGCGGAAGCTCTTCTCTCTTGCTCGAGTATAGATTCGTAGATAGCCAGTCTGCCTCTTGCATGGGTATGGTACCCTGGTATTTATAGTCATCCCTGGGCGCCATATAATGGGATGCATGGATGCTGGAGGGTGCCACATGCCCCTTCTTGATAGGGTACAGTTGTAACCTTAAGCAGACCGAGCTGCCACATGGGCGCTCGTTGTAATTTTTTGTTGCTGAAGATCAGGGTGGTTCTCGTCCTTTGTGGGCGTGATTTGGTCAGCTTGACACACAGTCCACACTTGGTTGGAGAGAATCACTATTGTCGTAACAGTAAGATTTGGTCTTCATAGAGTCTGAAACCCATGTGGCCAGAGAGGTATGGGACACATGGAGTCAGGGACGCATGGGGTCAGAGACGCATGGAACGCATACAGTTTCGGATCCATGGGGCCAGAGACGCATGGGATGCATGGAGTCTGGGACGCATGGGGCCAGAGACGCATAGGACCGCATGGATTCTGGGACGCATGGGACCGGAGATGCATAGTACCACATGGATTATGGGACGCATGGGGCCTCATGAGGCCAGTTGTGTTATATACACAATGTTGCACATCTATCGAGAGTGAAGTTATGTGCTGACATGAGACTTCTGTCATTTAGTGTGTTCACGTCTTTTGAGGCAATCAGAAAAATCTTTTTCGTCGAGATTTTGTGTGAGAGACTATCCTGCTGACGGAATGCCATGTTAGGTCCTTCTGCGGCCAAGCTTCTTTGGCTGATTGAGGATGCATGGATGTCATCTTTTTGGGCCGCAGGGTGACTCTGCGGCCTGATTTGAGCCTCCTTTTGGGGGCGCATGGTTGTTGGATGCATGGACGCGTGCTGCCAAGTTGGCATTTTTAGGCTTGGATCAACCATTTTGGGGATTTTAATCGCCTTCTTGCAGACTTCTTAGGAACTTAAACGTTGGTTGCATGCAGACTTTTCAGAAGCCAAACCGTAGGATTCTCCTTTTCTAGGTTCATCATTGCAATTATTGTCGTCACGTGAACCGTCGCTTTCTTTTATAAATACCACTGTCGTGGTATGTCGTGTCCTATTTCGAGAAATATGTCATCCAAAGGGGATTCTAATTGGGAACCCTGGCCACCCGCCTTGCTTCCTCGTCGTCTCCTCCCTGCTACTTCTCAGTGCTCATGTATCGGAGGGTCCAGACTTGGAGGGTCTCGTGAGGGAAGAGCTTTCGGTTCTCCGCCGATTGTCATGGCGTTTCCGCCTGGACGGAGGGAATGGGATGAGGGTGAGTTGTCTGCTGCTGAAAGCTTTCTCTCCTCGTTGGGGTTGTCTTTGGAGGCTCTTGTTCGGCCTCTAGAGTCCACTCTAAATTTTGCCTTGCTGCCTGTAACTCCAAAGGAGAGGGAGACGTTGGAATGGAGGGAAGGATTGTGCCGCCAGTTTCATGTGTGGGCATACGTTCGCTCATGGATGTTGTGTATGTGCTTCGTGAGGCTTGCGGCACTTGTCTGATCGCGTCTTCCTCTTCTTGTTATTTATTTTGTATGGGCCTTGATGGCTACATGTTGTAACCCCCCTTTACAAAATAAACGTTTTATTTTGTTTTGATCAATATTTCTTTTATGCGGCCCCCGTATTCTGAGGATGATCAAGCAGCATGAGGGCTGCCTATGCGGTTGGCTATTGTTGTTGCATAAGTCCCATGCGGCTTGATTTTATATTGGGGTGCATGAGCTCTTATGTGGCCTGCATGATTTTCATGCTTCTACAAAACCAACTTGTGAATGATTATACTGTTGCATGCTAGTTCGCTTAGAATGTTCTTTTATCATGTTTCAATTTTTAGTTAGAATATATTCTTCTATTATTGTGCTATGTATAGAACACACTTTACTATGCAATAAACTAAACAGGAAGACTATATAAATCAGATCATGCCATATTACTTCTCCCATGCTTGTGTTGCCTTGAACTGCTTCATTTTATAGCTCAGTATTAGACATTGCTTGGTCACGGACAACTTGTGTACAAGGTTTCATAGTTCCTGCGGATGGTCGTTGGGGCACTAGCGCCGATCCGATCTGGATGGAACATCATGTTAGTCTCTCGAGCGGGCGGGATGACATACTACACCTTGACTTCCTAGTGTTGCACACCATTCTCGCCTAAGACTATAACTCGTCCACTATGGAATTATGTCAGTGACCCCCTCATATATTTAAACTGTGCAAGCTAAGTCTGTCTTCATGGCAGGGAAGGACATAGTAAGTTTTTGTACAGGTGGTTCAAACGGGCAAGTAAAGTCACCAAGCGGTGTCATGTTTACTATAGTCAATTTTTATATCTATTGCATGCTTGTAACTTATACTAAGACAAGATAGAAATACCACATAATAACTTGCATGCTTCACATATATAATATGTTGATTGGTATAGTTGGGTTAGCTCGCCTTCATTAGTGCATTTTGATGTACTGACACTCGTTGTAACAGGTTCTTCGTGCCAAGGCAATCCTGCAAGGAGTTAAGGCGACTCCCCAATCCAGTCACCTACCGGCGCACCCTGTTCATGCCCTTTTGAAGCGTGTTCTACTTTCGGAGCTCGTGCACATACCTTATGCAGCTCCATGTCAAGGCGATAGCTTCACTTGAAGATGTCTATAGCTTTTGAACTTTAGTAAAAGGATGTAATGTATCGAACGGCTATCTCATTTTGCTTCGACTTTTGTAAGCTCGTGCAACAACCTTTTGTACTCTGAATATGTTTCAATAAAGAGAACTTTTTCTTGTTTCAATATTGTGTTTAAAATATTTGTATACTCTGAATATGTGCTCGTTATATCAAATACCATGGCCTTGTGCGATGCACAACTTAAGCACGCACGGCATCACGTCCGGAGGACGACTATCGATTCCACGGAATCGGGGCGTGACATATTGGTATCAGAGCCTAAGTTCAGTTCCTTAACCCTGGTGTCGTAAAAGTTCTCTTAATGATTTCGTGTTCCCTATTCGAACTCTTGAACTTGTTCGGCCAAAATGAGATACGTTCCATACAGTGAGTCCATAATACTCTATGAGACTAATGCAAGTTACTTTCCTTTGAAGGAATAACTCAAGCGCAGGGATCAGCGCTAGCACAGTGTCATGCCCAAGTCCCAAAATACATAGGACTAGGAATATGTAGACATTCCAGTAATACATTCGATCAGACTCTTGTCCAACTCGAATACATATAAGTTATACTATAATGGGTCACTATCTAGATAAAATATTAAATATAGCTATATCTCAATCCAAAATGGAATAAAATATAAGAATGAGCTCCATATGCTAAACTCAGCCGCCTAGTAACACACAAACTCGAATAAACTAGAGAAAGAAATATGAGCCTATAAAACTAGGCCATATCAGAAAAATAAGTAACGAGAAATGATTAACATAACTGCGGTAGAAATGATAACAGTATCTGAGTCCAATGCATGTATGACGAGGCAATACGCAACAGCAGCTCCAAAAAACTCCCCAACCGTCTATGTTATAAAACTGGTAAGGGACCAGGTCCTTAGACGGACGTAACAAGGTACAAGAAATAGCGTGCTATAAAATAGTAACAAAATATATAGCTAGGGGTAACTACTGTAACCATCTAAGTGCTATGCAAGTGAGAGAATCACTCATACTCAGGCAGGAGACTCTCAAGGCTCTGTGTGTGTGTGAACCCCAAGTAATCTAATAATAATAAAAATAATCACTCAGGGCTCAGTTTCACGAACCCAAAGTAGGCAAGTATATCACGCAAGGATCCTAATCAGGGAACCTGGAGTACGTATGTAAATATCACTAAAGCTCTGCAACAGAGACTAAGGTATGCATGTATATAAATTTCTGCCCAAAGTACAGTGTAGACTCTTACCTCCCATGTAATCTCACGTATCTTGTCACAAGTGGGTGAGATCAAGACCTCTATATATCACAATGAGTCATAGTACTGTATAAATAAGTATCTTGTGATGAATTCTAGAATCCCTAAATAGAATCCATACACCAAGAATATACATTAAAAGATTTTGTCACATGAGGTCGTGTCGAGGGTCCTACGGTCTGTCGTGCTAAGATACATGCACGTATCATGGGTTCGAGGTAATGACTCTCTAACTACGATACTCGACTCCACTGATGGACGTCGGTACCTAAATCTGGTTCAGACACAAAGTATCGTATATCAACCCTAGGTTAACCATATATACATCATAAATAACAAGTAACAGTAATAACTAACTAAATAAATAAACAAGGAACTGTGATACATAATGACAAGGTACACTTGCATGCTGCCTGCTGCTGCGGTATTGCCTGATGGATGTCCTCAATTGGAAGTATGGAGGATCCAAGTTACCCTATTAAAACATATTATAATCAATACACACAATCTAATCTAGTTAATATAGAGGAATAAGATCGTTGCACAACGTCAACTATTATCGTGACGTTCGTGCCAACAATCAAGCAATCACATGGCATAGGATAGTGTGCTAATAAACACGTACCATGCTACTGTCTCTTACGTCGCGTGGGTCTCATACATAGGGTTATCATACGTACGTTTAGGCAATTATATGAGTTTCGATAAGCGTGTTCCTATACGTACATAGATATGGTACGATGTCCCAAGACTCGCAACAATGCTAAACTATACTTCGGACATGCATGTAGCCGATCAAACACACATGTCGACCTCAAATAATACTGAATTAAAGATGAATTAAATTCTGTAATTATTATTTATTTAGTGAAAAATACTGAAACAGTCGATGTTGCATGCATAAAGTTCTGTTGCGCGTTGACTATGTGTTCAAGCAACTCCACAACGAGGTTGTGCATGCAGGGTTGCCAACTTGTATAGAAAATCATTTAATATAAAATATATTAATTAATATTATGGAAATTATTATTTAATTTATTAGTATTATATTTTAATAATAAAATAGCAACATCTATCAAAACTAGGTTATTATGATTACCACATTGCCATGTATAAGTTTTATGTCATCAAAGAGTAGTTTTGCAGGGTTTCATCATTTGTCATCTAACATATTTATGGGTTCATACAAGGTTTCTAACATGGAAACAAATAATTATAAAATAAAAGTTATGAAACTTACTTGATTTCGATTACGACAAAGGCTTTTCTTACGACACGGACCTTTTGGAGCACTAAACGGACTCCAAACTTCAGAAACTTGAGAGGGGTCTTAGGGGCTTCAAGTAAGATATAAATCTTCAGTTTTGAGGCTGTTTGTTCAGCCGAATTACTGCTGCAACCAGCAATACAGTTTCGGCCAAAAGGGAGGCCGAATACTTGTTCTAGGGTTGTGCCGACTTGTGGGGCTGAAGTGGAGAGTATGAGGCTTTATATAGATTGTTGTTAGGCCCATGGTTGGGTTTTAATGGACTTTTAACCTATGGTTTAGATTTATGGGTTTGGTTTAACCCTTATTAAGGATTTGGGTGCACTTGGGTCTAGTTTTTTGGGTCTTGGTTGGATTTGAGTGCAAGTGCACAAGAAGGTTCACTTTCAGTATCTCAAATAGGGCAATTATTGTGTTATGGGATTGTTGTGCATGTGTGAGGGGTTAAGTGTGAAATATATATATATATATATATATATATACAGGGGATGAGTGGGGAGTAGTGTACATGTCTCATGGGAATTGGTTTGAGAGTCCGAGTATGGTGTTTGGGCTTGGTTGGGTTCAACAAGTCAAATAACGGTAGTTTTACGGTAACGATGGTTCAAGATTTTGTTAATATTTTTAGAGCATGGGGGAGATCAAACAAATTCAACACCAATATCACAAGCATAGTGGGTCCAGTCAAGGTCATTAATATGAATTTTATTGGAAGAGAAAAGGTTGTACATTGGTCAACATGTCCAATCCATGGCATTGTGTCCTTAATATATAAAAAGATTTTAGAAATTAATACTTTAACCTATTTATTTAATTAAAATAATACAAAAAATGTAAAATAACAAAATAATCATATTCTAAAATGAGGGGACTTACCCACAGGGAAAGGTACAAGAACAAGAAAGTAGTTCCGGCACCATGGGAAGTTCCGGAAGCCAGCGAGCTATGCCCCTGTTGACTCTGTTGAGTGGATGATGCGGATGCTCGAGACGAGACAACAGAGGGATGAGGCTCATCATGAATGAGCTAAGAAGAGGGCAGAAGAACATCAGAGCAAGTTTTAAAGTAATCTTGAAGCCTGATTTGCAGTCCAACAGAAGCAGGTAGTTGTCATGCAGCTGATTGTTCAGAATTTAGCCTCCAACCATTCTGTGACGACAGAAGTGGTACCGATGGAGCAACCAACACCTGAAGTCGAGATACCTCACACCCCAAAGAAGAAGGAAGTGACTACCTTCGACTTTGCCAACTTCAAAAAGGTATGTAACACGTCTTTTTGAGGGACTGAAGATCCGGTTGTAGCTCTAGATTGGCTATCATAGCTTGAAGATCACTTTAAACTGCTTGAGGTACCTGAGGAAAAGCAAGTTGTGTGTGCCCAACTCCAGCTCTATTTGAACACGTACGATTGGTGGGACGTACATCGAAGATCTCTCCCCGCAGACAGTGACGGCGAGACGATCGCATGGGCTACCTTCTATAGCACGTTTGAAGAGGAGTTCATACCCTCTCTTATTCATTGATAAAAGGAGAACGAGTTCATGCAGCTTCGATAAGGCAACATGACAGTGAAGCAGTACTCCCCCGAGTTTAATCGGCTCACCAAGTTTGCAAGTTCTTACCTACCAGATACGGCAAGTTATGCTAGATGATTTGAAGGAAGCCTGCGACCTGCCATTCATGCGCATGTAGTCATTATCCAGTACCAGATGATGCGGGAAGTTCTCAACCATGCCATTTCCCTATAACCGCAGTATCCTTCAGTTGTTGTCGGTACTGTGCATACTTTCAATCACAACCACTCTAACAATACGGTAGGAAACAACGCTATAAAGCGGCAAAAAAATAGCGGCCAACATAGAGGGAATCCAGGGCCATCTTATAGTTTCTCTAAGAAGCCAGGGCACACTGCTAGCGACTCTCACCAAAATAACGGGTTATGCCTCATTTGTGATGATCCAAACCATCTGATGGGTATATGTATGCATTTCTCTCATCGCTGTCTTCAATATCCAAATCCTTCCACAAGGCCTCAAGTCAATCAAGTCGTACCATAATAGGATCGTAGTCAAGCTCAAGGCCAGGAATTCACTATGACACGGAAAGAAGCCCTGGCTTTGGACACCATTGTGTCAGGTATATTGCTTTTCAATAGCATACATGCTCGCGTGCTATTTGATTCTAGTGATACGTATAGTTTTATATCCGCAGATTTTGTCGTGGAACACAAGTTAGTGATGATACAGTTATATCTAGACCTTAGCATTAGTACCTTGTCGAGCACAAAAATACCAGTTCGTTCTGCATGTCAGGGCGATCATGTCTGCATCGGAGGAAGAAATTTGTCGCTCGATGTGTTAGTCCTAGACATTCGAGATTACGACATCATCTTGGGGATGGATTGGCTCGGCGCTTGTGCGGCTACCATCAAATGTGTAGATAAAAGAGTCATCTTCCGTCTAACAGGAGAGGTCAAATTCTGCTACTCGAGTGGTTTAGCGTCAAAGGCATCAAAGATCGGCATGGTAATTTTTGTGATATCATCTCGGCGGATGCTACACTCTGGATGCGAAGGATACTTAGCGTCGGTTTAAGACAAGCGAAGGGATTGTGCAAACGTCGAGTCTTCTTCCGTTGTGGAAGTATTTCCTGATGTGTTTTCGAACGGACTACCTGGCATGCCACCCGACCGAGAAATTGAGTTCACCATTGACACATTTGTAAATACCCGACCGATATCCAAGGCTCTATATCGAATGGTCCTGTCTGAATTAAAGAAGTTAAAGAATCAACTTCAGGAACTTCTTGACCGTGGGTACATCCGTCCGAGTGTGTCTACATGGGGCGTGCATGTGTTGTTTGTGAAGAAAAGGGATGGGACGATGCGGCTTTGCATAGACTACCAAGAGCTAAATATTGTCACCATCCGGAGCAACTACCCTCTAGCAATGATCAACGACCTCTTTGATCAAATTCAAAGTACGTCAATATTTTCAAATATAGACCTTCGCTCTGGCTGCCACCAACTAAAGATCAAGCTAGAGGATGTGTCAAAGTCAGCATTTCGCACCCGTTATGGCCAATATGAGTTTTCTGTCATATCGTTCAGACTGATAAATGCTCCTGCTTTTTTTATGGATTTAATAAAACGTGTGGTCCAACCATTTATCGATAAATTTGTGGTGGTATTCATAGACGATATCTTGGTGTACTCGAACAATAAAGAAGAATACGCCGGACACCTACAGATGGTGCTTCAAACTCTTCTAGATAATAAGCTATACGCGAAGCTGAGTAAGTGTAAATTATGGTTGGACAGCATATCTTTCCTCAGGCACGTCATTTCTATAGAGGGCGTCTCAGTCGATCTGAAGAAAGTCAAAGTCGTTGTTGAGTGGAAGAGACCTGAGTCGGCCAGTGACATTCGAAGCTTTCTTGGTCTAGCGGGCTACTACAGAAGATTTGTCAAAGATTTATCAAGGATTGCATCACCTCTGACTTATCTCACTCGGAAGGGAGTAACGTTCACGTGGTCATACGACTGTAAAGATTTATTCCAAGAATTAAAGCGATGACTCATCTCACCACCGATTCTTACACTTTCGGACATGCCTGATGATTTATATATTTTTATTGATCTGTCAGGCAAGGGTTTAGGATATGTCCTTATGCAAAGGGAAAAGGTTGTAGCCTATCCATCGAGGTAGTTAAAACCACACGAAAAGAACTATCCTACACACGATCAAGAACTGGCAGTGGTAGTATTTGAGTTAAAGTTATGGCGGCATTACCTCTATGGCGTACCATATAAAAATTTTATAGATCATAAAAGTCGTAAGTGCCTCTATACCCAAAGGATCTTAATTTTGTGGCTACAACATTAGCTCAAACTCCTTAGCGACTATGACTTGTTGATCAGATATACACCGAGCAAGGGCAATGTTGTAGCTGATGCACTAAGTCGATTGTTTGCAGGGAGCTTAGATATCGACAGCAGGGTACAAAGGGATCTAGAAAGTTTGGTTATTATACTCCGAATTAGATACAAAGGGGCGCAATCAGCTCAGTTGTGCCTCAAACTGGATCTATTGGATAAATTCAAGTTCACTCAGAAGGATGAACTATTCCTGAAGAAGATAAGCGAGCTTATCTCTGAAGGAAAGGCGACCGAATTTGTGGTGAGCAAGGATGGAATAATGCAGGTGAAGAAGAGATTATGTGTTCCTAATAATGCAAACCTCAGGAAAGAGATTCACTGAAGCCCACTATGCGAGTTACACGTAACACCCTGGCAGCACGATGATGTATCAAGACCACCACATGATATTTTGGTGGTACGACATGATGAGGGATATGGCGTTGTTTGTGTCGCAATGCATGGCCTATCAGTGAGTAAAGACCAAGCACCAGAAGTCGGGCGGGGAGATACAGAACTTGTCTATACCAGAGTGAAAATGGGAATACATAACCATGGATTTTATTTTTTATTTGTCAAAGAAGAAATGGAGAAATAATATTGTCTGGGTCATCGTTGATCGACTCACCAAGTCAGCTTACTTTCTTCCTATCAAAGTTGCTTAGATGTCGACCGTCTGGCGCAGATCTACCTCGATGAGATTGTTCGACTTCACGGTATGCCCGTATCTATTATCCCCGACCAAGATGGACGATTATTATTACGCTTTCGGGAGAGCCTTAAGTCAGTAATATGGACAAAGTTGGAGTTCAGATCAGCCTACCATCCTCAGACCGACGGCCATATAAAGCAGGTAAACAATATCCTTGAAGAAATGCTACAGCTTTGCGCCTTGGACATGAAGTCAAGTTGGGACATGCATCTACCGTTAGCCGAATTTGCATACAATAATAGCTATCAATCCAGCATTCAAATGGCTTCATATGAGGCATTGTATTGGCGAAAGTATATATCCCCTATCTATTGGGGTAAAGTTGGCGAACGAAAAATTTTAGGCCCGGAACTCGTAGAGCAAACCGTCTAGATGATCCGTTTGATCTGCGAGCGGCTGAAGGTAGCACAAATCCGTCATAAGAGTTACTCAGACGTGCACCGTCGACCACTTGAGTTCTTAGAAGGCGATCATCTATTTCTCAAAGTCTCGCCCATGCGAGGAGTCACTAGATTTAGAGAAAAAGGGAAGCTAAGTTCGAGATTCGTCGATCCATTCGAGATACTCAAGCGAGTCACCCCAGTCGCATATTAGATTACCCTGCCACCATCATTATCAGAGGTGTACGATATCATCCATGTTTTACAACTTAGGAAGTACGTGTACGATCTGAGTCATCTGGTAGATTTTTGCCAACTGGACTTGAAGGTAGACTTGTCATATGTCGAATAACCTATATAGATTTTGGATCAAAAGGAGAAGCTGCTTCGAAATTATTCGATTCCTTTCGTTCGCGTGCTTTGGAGAAATTATTTGGTCAAAGAATCCACATGGGAGCTTGATTCTGAGATAAAGGAAAAGCTTCCTTCATTGTTTCTTAGTAGTATATTCTATTCCTAAGTTTCGAGGACGAAATTTCCTATTAGTTTGTTAGGATGTAGTGTCTCGTTCCCCCTATTCGGGGAGTGAAGCTAAGTAATACTTTCGGTATCGTTCGATCGGGATAGATTGAATCAAGATCCTTTCCTCATTATGGATTAGCTTCTTCGGAATCGACTCCCATATTCAGTGGACCATGTCCCAAGGACGGACTTAGCGGCAGAGTCAAGAGGGACCTCTCCGTTGCATGTTTTCTTGCCTAGTTTTCGTTGTTGCATTATTACTTTTATGCTTTCGAGTTGGTTTTGAGCTTGCATTTTCTTGAATAATTTTGATGGATTTTATTATTTTTGTTCGTTGAACTGCATTTTTATTTCGAACTTGGAAAAGAGGAGTAAAGGATTTGATCATCTGTTCGTGGCAATGCAGGTAATCGCGTAAACGTCGCTCGTACGGATACTTGAAGAACCTCTTTCCTTCCCTACATCCACTAACTTGTGAGTGGATACCATCCCGATTAGCTATCACTTCTTTCAAGTTTTCACACCTAATAATCTTGCTCTCTTGATTGTTCGAATCAAATGATACCATAATAACTCAAAGATATCAAGATAAAATAGAATAGACTTGGAATACTTTATGCTTGTCAAACCAACTTGTGAATGATTACACAGTTGCATGCTAGTTCGCTTAGAATATTCTTTTATCATATTTCAATTCTAGTTAGACATATTCTTTTATTATTATGCTATGTATAGAACACATTTTACTATACAATAAACTGAACAGGAAGACTATGCAAATCAGATCATGCCATGTTACTTGTCTCGTGCTTGTGTTTCCTTGAACTGCTTTATTTGATAGCTCAGTATTAGACGTCGCTTGGTCACGGATAACTTGTACACAAGGTTTCATAGTTCCTGCGGATGGTCGATGGGGCACTGGTGCCGATCCGATCCAGAAGGAACATCATGTTAATCTCTCGAGCGGAAGGGATGGCATGTGACACCTTGGATTCCTAACGTTGCACACCATTCTCGCCCAAGACTATAACTCATCCACTATGGCATCATGCCAGAGACCCCCTCGTATATTTAAACTATGCAAGCTAATTATGTCTTCGTGGCAGGAAAGGACATGGTAAGTTTTGTGCAGGTGGTTCAGACGGTCAGGTAAACTTACCAAGAGGTGGCATGTTTACTTTAGTCAATTTCTATATCTATTGCATGTTTATAACTTGAACTAAGGCAAGATATAAAGACCACATAATAACTTGCATGCTTCACGTAAATAACATGTTAATTGGTATAGTTGGGTTAGCTCACCTTCACCAGTGCATTTTGATGTACTGACCCTCGTTGCAA
The DNA here is from genome assembly GCA_036927795.1 of Iris macrosiphon. Classification (NCBI taxonomy): domain Eukaryota; kingdom Viridiplantae; phylum Streptophyta; class Magnoliopsida; order Asparagales; family Iridaceae; genus Iris; species Iris macrosiphon. The sequence continues at coordinate 140,913,514 of JAYESA010000007.1, read as the reverse complement.
CAGGTTCTCCGTACCAAGGCAATCTTGCAAGAAGTTAAGGAAACTTTCCAATCCAATCCACCTACCGGCGTACCCTGTTCGTGCCCTTTTTAAGCATGTTCTACTTCTTGAGATCGTACACATACCTTATGCAGCTCTGTGGCAAGGCGATAGCTTCACCCGAAGGTGTCTATAGCTTTTGATATTTAGTAAAATGATGTAATATATCGGACAACTATCTTATTTTGCGTCCGCTTTTGTAAGCATGTACGGCAACCTTTTGTACATGTTCAAGAGTTTATAAATGATATTCATTATCAATAAAGATAACTTTTTCTTGTTTCAATATTCTGTTTCGAAAATCCGTGTACTCTGATTATGTGCTCGTTATATCAAATACCATGGCCTTGAGCGTTGTGCAACTTAGGCACGCACGACATCACGTCCTGGGACGAATATCGATTCCACAGAATCGAGGCGTGACAAACATAATAGGATCATAATATATAAGTTTAAATCATGGGCCCCCTCATACGAATGTTACAAAGTCTGGTAAACTAAGAAACAAGGTCGCATGACAAGCAAAATTTCCCCTCCTAATAATCTATGTGAACTACGAAAATGTTATTAGTTGCATAAGACCATTAGTTCATTTATAATTTGTCGATTATTCTACAAGCGATACACTTGTGCGATATTCATGTAAATCAAGAAAACCATAAAAACCAAATCAATGCACAAAATCCGTACTAACATTATTGAACAATATCGAGTGCAAGTACACATAGTAAGAGAATATATGAGATGAGATATGTACAAGATTACAAAAATATTAAAAATACATAATATGACACATATATACCAATATTAATATAGATATTACACGATAGAGCTTACAAAAACGATGATTTATGTAGCATTCTCTACTCTAGAAATGTTAGTCAGTGAAATTGGAAAAAAATTGGTTTTATTTTCAACAAAAAATTAAAAAATATATAGGAAATAAGTTAAAGGGTATTTTAGTAATTTGGATTATCAGAGAGACACCCTAAGCCTATAACAACTAAAAAGTAAGATAATGTGTGGAAGTTATCTTGTTGGGAATCGGATATGCCCTGTAAGTGTTCGGACACCGTGTCTGAGAGTGCCCGCAGCAAAAAGTTTAGGCCAACCCACCTGAGATAACCAACCTCTGTCTAACGAACACCAAGCACAGATAAAGACAAGTATATGGTGGTGTCTACGTCACCTGGACAAATTATAATCTTTATAACTCAGGTAAAATTACAAGATTAAAAATATCAATGTTGAACCCTTTGCCCTAATAGATTTAACCCTCTCACCACACTCAAGAAGAAAAGAAAGAGATTACAATTGAAATCAATCACCAAACCGTAGCAATATCCCTGAATGAAGGCGATGACTCCTCGATCATATCTCTTTCTTCCTTCTGTCTTGGATGATGAAGTCCTAAGAGTAAAGCACGGACTTTCTCTTAGATTTTTTGTAGACAAGCACCACGAATCTCCAACTTGTGTTATATTTTGTCCCTCCAACCTCCTCCTATATTTATAGGATGAGAAATCCTATTTTCGGTAATAATAAGATTTTCTAAATAGAAAATCTTAAAGTAAGAAACATATTCTACCTAAAATAGCCCAACACCAATTATGGACGTCTAAATATGGTCAAATTAAATATTTGATACAAATTTAAAATATAATCAAATCTTACATTTAATGTAGATTTCTAAATTATATTAAATCAAATCTTTGACCATATTTGGGCTCCAAAATTTACCAAATCCATACTGGTCCCCAACAATCTCTCCCTCTAGTCTGATGAGAGGGTGTTGACCCCATGGCTTCTCAACTGGACTCCATGCCTGTCGCCCTGCGACAGAGTTTCTGCTCTCCCATGCCACCGATCTTTAATCCCTTGAGTTGCTTTGCATCTTTTTTTGTCTTCAGATCCTCGACCGTCACGTCGACGCTAGATGCCATGTGTTGCACCTTCTGAACCACTGGGATCCTGTCGACATCAATGACACGGTTGAGACCAAAGTCCTGACTATCAGCCTTATCGTGAGTCATGGTTGCCTGTCCCCGACTTTCGTCTTCCACCAAAACGTGTTAATGTTCCAACGAGCTTCTTCACCCTTGGCTGGCCAAACCAAACGGACGGTACAATTCTTTTGAGATTCGAACTCCTGAATCTGCCCACCTTCGTGTCCGAACTTGAAGCTCCCCCATACACATGTGTCCTCGAGCAGAACATCATGCACTGTGCATATCGTCGATGACCCACAGCTCCCCCGAAACTGCATGAATGGTGACACTTCCGCCTTAGACTGAGTTTGCTGCAAACCTTGATCTCTTCCCTGGCCTCGAACTACTAAAACCAATGTCACTTCGTGAAGCTTTGGCATACCAACTATAGCCAAAATCGGATATATGAAGCAACCCCCACCTGGAGATCGACTAGCTGTCATAGGACCGACATACTAACCCTCAATCTTTGGCACATCACCATTCGTCACATTGCCTCGATGAACCGAATCCTCCGTAATCCTCAATGTATCTCGAAGCCCCTCTTTAGCAAGTTCCTGACGATCCAACTCCTATTGAATACCCCTCGAGCCACCATCCGATATAAGTGGCCTGCCTGTACAACTCATCATCTTAAACCTGTACATGCCACAACATAAATATTCTCGAGCCAGCTGTTGGGAGCCCTTCGTAAGCATCCAATCTTTGTCCCCAAACAAACTGTGACATCCATCATACGCCAGCCAGCCTGTATATCGAAACCAAGTTGTAGCGCAAACTCGTTACATGTAACACATCCTTGAGAACGAGTTTCTCTCCAAGTTCCATTTTCAAGTGCATATCACTGATGCCTACAACTGCAGCCGTCCCAATGTTGCCCATCTTCACACGTCCAAACCTGCCAGCATGGTATGACGTGAAGATCCTCCTATATGGATGGCGTGATATGTCGGCCCAGTATCCATGACCCAATCGCCATCATGACACATGCCACAAGGTTCCTCTGTGTTGGTTGCTACGATTATATGATCTTCCATAGCCGTGAGATCCTCATTATCATCCTAGACTTTGGCCCTCTCAGCTTTGAGCTTCATGCAATTTCTCATTATATGACCCCTTCGCCACAGTGATAGCAGCCCTCTTTATGATCCACAGTCGCAAAATCCCAAGAACTCCCCCATGTCCTCGCATGTGACTTGGGTCTTTTCTTCCCGTAGTAAGCCACCAGAGCGGAATCATGTGACGATTCTACTTGCTTACGCCAGATCTCCTCGTTCAACAAGCTGCTTTTGACTGCCTCCATCAGGACAACTCCACCAGGCGCGAAGTTGCTCACCGACACCACCAACGTCTCCCAGCTTTTCGATAGATAACTCAAAAGTAAAAGGTCCTGAAGCTCATCATCAATCACCATCTTTATCACAGATAGGTCATTAATAATACCCTGAACCTTGTTCAGATGTTGTGCCACTGGGGCACCTTCCATGTACTTTGAGTTGACGAGTTGGGAAATCAGAAAGGCCTTGTTGCTAGCCGTCTTCCTTTCATACAATGAATGTAGCTTCTCCCACAATACTTTTTTCAAACTCTCCATAGACACGTGGTGAAACACCGAGTCATCCAGCCATTAGCAGATAAATCCAACGGCCTTCCGATCCATTCATTTCCAGTCTTCAGCATCTTTGTCCGTTGGCTTAGTATTGTCGTCCTCCAATAGACCATGTAAGTCCTTGCACCATAGTAGATCCTCCATCCTTGGCTTCCAAATCGCCCAATTCTTCCCTGTAAGAGTGATCATACAAGTTGTCATCTGCCCTGTAGACATAATTGCCAGAACCAAAACCCGTAGCTCTGATACCAGATGTTAGGAATTGGACAGGCCCTGCAAGCCTTCCGACACCGTGTTTGAGAGTGCCCGCAGCGGAAACTTTATGCCAACCCACCTGAGATAACCAACTCCAGTCTAAAGAACACCAAGCACAGATAAAGACAAGTATCTGGCGGTGACTACATCACCTGGACAAATTACAACCTTTATAACTCAGGTAAAATTATAATTTTGACAAAATCAATGTTGAATCCTTTGCCCTAATAGATTCAACCGTCTCACCACACTCAAGAAGAAAAGAAAGATATTACAATTAAAATCACTCACCAACCCATAGCAATCTCCCTGAGCGAATGCGACGACTCCTTGATCAGATCTCTTTCTTCCTTCTGTCTTGGATGACAAAGTCCTAAGAGCAAAGCACAAACTTTCTCTTAGATTTCCTGTGGACAAGCACACCGAATCTCCAACTTGTGCTATCCTTTGTGCCTCCAACCTCCTCCTATATTTATAGGATAAGAAATTATATTTTAGGTCATAATAGGATTTCCTAAATAGAAAATCTTAAAATAAGAATCATATTCCACCTAAAATGTTCTAACACCAATTTTGGACATCGAAATTTGGTCAAATTAAATATTTGATACATATTTAAAATCTAATCAAAGTTTATATTTAATGTAGATTCTCAAATTATATCAAATCAATTTTTTGACCATATTTGAGCTCCAAAATTTACCAAATCCAGACTAGACCCCAACATATCTAAGAACCTAAAATACTTTTGAGTGCATAATTGCACGATTATAATTTAATATAATTTTTGAAATTTTGATAATGTAATATCTTATAATTTTAAAGAAGTATTATTATTTTTGGAAATATTAATTAATATAATAATTGAATATATAGATTGTATTGTTTAAATTGTATTCAATACTGATAAGATTAGTTAGAATTAAACTGGATAAATAAATAAAATCATAAATATAGCGTAGAATACTATCATAATATCTTATAATAGTGTGAGCTCGTTGTAATACTTAAGTTAGTCATACTACTGCAAGCCTGGGGCTGAGTAAAATTATTCTATGAGATCTAGGAAGATATGTGCTCATTCACAATTAGGATTGTTTGATCTTTAGGAGAATGGATAGAACTAAATATACGCTATAGGTAATTTGCATATTTAGTTAGGTTTGTTAGAATTTTGATTGCTTAAGTAATAAATGAGTAAAAATTTAGACCCTATATGATTTAGAATCTTAGTACCAACAGTTCACCCATAATTTATTGAGGATAATCACTATGAAATTTTTTAAAGAAGACTAGGAGTGATAAGAATATAAAGTAAGAATTGATGACTCGAGGAGTATGGTTTTGTTAATGAGTAGATAGTAAATAGTCATAATTACTTATAGAGTAATTGTATACTTGCTCGTTAGGTTTTTTGCTTAGATGACTCAAGTAATATGATTTAGTTAATGGGAGATAGTCAATAGGGCCATTTTTTAACAATTGTAGCCAATTTGAAGGACCATATTTTCAAGATCCGGATTCCGATTTTACTCTAGTTTTTTTGTTATAACCCTATCTAGGCAATCTTTCTAGATATGTAATTTATTTTAAAATTATGAAACCTAAACTTATGTAGAGATTTAGAGTATCGGCCATCCGTCAAATGAACCTATCTTGCTATTTGCGAAAATTTGAAAGATCCCGAACTAGAACTGGTGATCCATTTAGTTTTTCGAAAAGATGACACTAAGACCTAAAACATAGTCAATTTTTAGATTTTCTACTTGTTTGATATGCTAATTAATTTGTAGAAGTTGTAGATGACTAGGTATTCTATCAAAAATCTAAAAAATTGATCGACAGATTATAACGAAACTCCTAAATAAATTAATTTTTATGAAAACCATCAATTATAGTGCTCTAATAATGCTAAAATAATTAAGACCATGCAACAAATCAAGATTTACAAATAGATAACTTTTGGGTCAACCGGGTGACTCGACTTGTGTGCTATAAATTTTGAATTTGCAAACTTTGTCCTAATAACCTAATATTTTAGAATCAAGTTATAAATCAGAAATTAATATGATAAAACAAATTCTAATGATTATTTTAGAAATAAATAACAATTATATAGTAAATACTTTAGTTTAAATTGTTAAAGTTGGCCTTAGTTTGTGCTTTAGTTTGCATGTCGTAGGAACAAGCGCTAAACGAATAGAAATTATATTTATACTATTGTAACTAATCCTATATTTTATGCGTGTGATATTTTTATATGCTTACTTTAGAGGATGGTGACATGATTTTCTTATGGGTAACAACCAACTGTCAATAACAAATATGTTTGGAAGCTAAGGCAAGTGCATATTAAACCTATTGGAAATCCATTTGGAAGCTAAGGCAAGTGCATATTAAACCTATTGTTGCTATTGTCATATATGTAACTATCATATGTTATCTTCTTGGTATTGTTTCTTATCCGTGATACTTGATCTGTGAACGAGAGATGGCTTATTTAGTCTGTATATATTTTATGCCCATTAGTATTCATGATCTTATTATTTTGTTTCACCATGTTTACCAGTTTACTACGTTATATACGTAATAAATTCTAGAGGAGGAATACTAGATCATGTGATCTATGTTTTCTATAAATCCATTCTAAAATTATGTGCACTATCAATCATGCACCACACGCATTGATTGACTTTTATATCGTAAGTGTCCACATGCAAAAAACTACTATTCTAAAGAACACTATAGACGTTACTATATTATGTTCTTGATATTGTTCTCATGTTAGTTCTAGAGATGTTGCATATAGTATCGTATAGTTTCTATTCTCATATGTAATATTATTTTCTATTTTATTTTCTTATGTTTCCATAGTACAAGTATCATAATATATGTAATTGTATGGGGTACTTGCTCCAATCTTAACGGGATAAAATAACAATTTTAGGCAACTGACTGTCCAATATTATAGACCAAATGGCGGAGATTGGTTGCTTTGGAGGATTATCCTAGACCGTAGTGTCATGTCATAGTCCCAAAATACGTAGGACTAGGAAAACGTAAGCATGCCAGCCGTATGGATATGGCAACTCCAATATATGGAAACCAAAATCCACACGTACGTTGTAATATGAAAATCAATCCACAAGTGGTATAAACATATGTCACAAGTCACAGGGTATAATCTAAATCTCATCCACAGAAAATCAATATAAATGAATAACCAGCATCTATATAACTAAATCTCAACATAAGTATCTAAGGATGATAGTTGGATGGAAATAAATCTACTACCAACTCGAATGGAAAAGTACAACACAATAAACACAATATAGGAATACCAGCTAACAATCATGGGGCTCGGAGAGAAGACATCCTCGAAACATATGTAATCATCCGAATCTGTGCTCCTGCAAATACTCAAGAACAGATACACCTAGAAGGGGACCAGGTCCTCAGAGGGACTTAACAAGATACAGAACAGCAAGCCAATTTGAATATAGTAAACATGCATAATAGGTAGAAAATATGTAAGTACGTTGTACAGGACAATCTATATGAATGCAAATGAGGACAACTTTTTGACGTATGGGCAAGGGTAGGCTACTCGATCTAAATCTCACACTCACACACTCGTCAGTGGACATCATCAGCCGACATACCTCGGGGGTAACGACCCTCGGACTCCATCAATCGACATACCTCAGGGGTAGCGACCATCGGACACGACCACCATAGTGCGTGCTAGTTACTACGGTTTACCAGAGTGGTTAAAGCCCATACGCCTACCGATTGTCCTCTATGATACTAAATGTCAAGTGTATGTGTCAACATATCTAATATATAGTAATGACTGAAGAAACTACACATGCAATGAATAAACAGAAATATAATAAATATACAAAAATATACTAAGCATGCAAAATACTGTAAACAATTTGGCAAGGTATCTTGCCTGGCAAGAATGCTGAAAATGTAATATCCCGATGTCCACACCAAGAGTCAGAAGCTACGACCTCAGAATGAACGTCTCCGGATGCTGAAATAAACATCACCAACGTTCCCAAAATAAGCAAAATAGCTAGAAAGTACTTCCCTTTCGTCTAATTTGGACACAGGGGCAAACGGTAATTTTGGGTCAAAGCGGGGTCCACAAGTGGCCCATTTTGCATCAAAAAGCGTGTCAAAGATAACAGTCTCTAAATGGGACAAATTATATGTCAAACAAACTCTAGATGTCAATACGAATCCAACGGTATGTCCAAATATGGATTCCGATGGGCCGAACACAATTTTGCCCAAAAAGTCAACCGTGTGGCCCGCCAATTGGCGACTTGATCAACTGTCTCAGAATTACGTGAAAATTGGGTTACAGGACCAGCGCGTTACTACGAGTCCAGTGGCCCAAGTTTTGTCACAATCTGACGAACGTGCACAAAATGCGCGTGACTTTCGCAAAAGTTGCGACACGGGGTGTGTCCGCAGATACGGGCTGATTTCGGCGTGCACACGCGTCCGAATCAGTCTCCACAAATTTTTATGTGGCTGGTTATGCTGTGCGCACCTTGTAGTACATTTGGTACAAGACGGGGCAGTCCCGTTTGGTGGAGAGCGCTCTGTTTCACAACTTTCAGAAATCTGGAAAAGTGGGTTCGCGGGTTTTCCAACGAATTTAATTCTATCTATAGCAGTTAATAATCTGGGGTTATTTAACAGAAATTAAACTAGGTCAAGTGGTCTACACATACCAAAAAGAATCATCAAATTCGGATCTCTGTGGTGGGAGATACGAACTCCGAAACATGGGTGATCACCGCAGTTTTCTATGATCCCAGAATTTGGTCTATTTCTGCCAACTTTGGCGCTATTTTCGCCTATGGTTACGTGTTGTTCGAGGTCTTCTATCACACAGATATGGAAGAGGGTTAAGGGGTGAGCATATCGGTAAAGACGGGGTGGCATTTGGTTAAGCGAGGCGACAGGAAACAACTCCGGAACACAGGTACCTCGCGACGGAAATCTGCAGTGCACGGGGTCGCAGTCGTCGGGATTGGTTTGGACGGCCTGGCGGGGTTCTCTGGCTGCGGTGGCGGCGCTCTCTAGGTCTAAATGGGAAGAGGGAGAGTCTGGATGATTAGATTTAGGGTTTTAGAGAAATAAATATATATATATATATATATATATATATATATATGTGTGTGAATATAAGGGAGAGAGGATGGTGGGGTTTGTATTAGCCACGGGGAGGGTGGTTTGTGTTGATGTGGGATTCTAAGGAAAGTGGGCGGCTCATAAAGCAAGGGGGGTCTGCTAGCTAAGAAAAGGGGGCGGGTCTTCTTAGCTAAAGAAGTGGCTGCAACTTGGTAGAAGTTGTAATGGTTTAAGTATTAGTAATAGTTTTTTATTAGTTATTACTAATTTATTTAATAGTTTCTTTTCTTTTCTTAATATTTTCCAATTAAATATATATATGCATATATATATATTTGTGTATATATATATATATATATATATATATATATATATATATATATATATATATATATATATATATATATATATACTCATAAGAAAAATTTTAGAAAATATTAATGCACATCATTAAGCTAGCAACTACTCAAGGGGTCTCCTACATGAAATAAATTTCAAAAAATTTCTAATGGTCCCATAAATCCTCTAAGTGCACCAACACCTAAAATAAAAATTATTAAAAATCTATTTCTCCTAATTAGCCACTAATTACTATAATTAAATTAATAATTAATAATTAAAAGGGTATATACGATTTTTAGGAATAGGAGTTTTACATTCTACCCAACTTATAAAAATTTTGTCCTCGAAATTAAAATTAAGCCACGGTAGAAGTCAAGGATGGTATAAGATTGGCATTGTTTAAAATGCAAGGCTAGGTTTAAATGGGTGGGCGATGTTGTGCGTTGCACATCCCGAAAAATCATGAGAAAATCTACATGAGCGAAAAATAGGTTTCTTCATGTGTCATGTCCAATGTTGTGGACACCTAAATGCTCTTTTGCATAAAAGCGCCCAACAATTAGAAAATTACACAAAGATGAGAATTGGATGATGGGCACGTATAGGATAAGGGTGTGGAATTTATAGGAAGGCAGTGGCTAGTGTAGTGCTCCAATTATCGAAGCACGGTAAGGTGCGCTAAGTGATATAATTATTGTAAAATTAAATAAAAAATAATACTGTGTTCTATTTCTACTGGATTCAATCTAGCCTTAGTCTCACTATCTCAGCTAAGTAGGTCTAATTTTGGGTGGGGGGTCACAATCTACCGAACTTAAAATTTATCCATCTATCACCTAAAGCTATACATCTAGGAAAACTATTCCTTAAATTATTTAATCATGTTATTCAATCCTCAAAGTTTTAACACCAAATATATCACCTATGTTATACCCTTAATCAATTATAAAAGAGAGTCACTAAGTCATGTGATTAGCCTTATGGGGTATATCTAGTAGTATCAGTGTCAACTTATACCAGCACGAGGTTTCGTCTTTCCGAAATAAGGGAAGACGGAGAGCAATAATAAATAATTCAAGGTAAAGGTGATAGAATACGAGTACGAGGTTCAAAGAGATTAAAGAATTCAAAAAGAGAGTTATCAGGACAGTTGTGGATTGAAATCCTATTTTTTTGGTAATTTCCTATTTACATGCTCGTATCAGTACAGTTATGTAACCGATACGATGTGTCAGACAAGTCTAGGGGCAAGTATATCCGTCTACTACCATATATCTTAATCCACATAAAGTAGTCATGCGAAGAGCGAACCAAGCGCACTAAGGTTAGCTAGACCTTAATACACCGATTCTGATTAGGCAATTATATCATTGTGTGCACCCAATAATACATATGCCATGAGCAAGCTCGATAAAACAATAAGCTTGCAAAAACTAGGCTATAATAGCAGCATAAGTCAAGGTAGTACAGCAAACATAAATACACTGGATTATGATGACAGAAGGTACATAACAATTCAAGTTCACAAAAGATAAGACTCCATAATCTCTACAGTTGTCATACTAATTCCTTGTCTAAGTCGATAGTCGACAAAGTAGGGGTATAGCCTCTAAGTTCTACAGTCTGAAAAAAATACTGTCGTCCTAAGCTAGCATACAGTTAATGTCATTCAGTTACACTTCAATAATAGGTCAAAAGACTATGTGATACTATGTTGTGAGGTATACTACCCAACTTATAACAATAACTAGTACTGTAATTGTCTTAAGGATACCGTAGAAACTCCTGTTAAGGTCTACGAGAAGGGGGTCTTGGTACTTATTAGGTATCCTCTTTCATTACATAGGTCATGGTCGTCCTAAGTCCTAGTCTTAATGCAAGTGTCAATAGTAAGAATGGAACAGTTACTGGCCTTCAAGGGAAAAGGGGATATAACTCGTATCGAGGTGGGGTACATGTTACGCAATTTAAAACTAAGGGATAAGCACCAGGTCTCAATCTACAATAATAGCTTAAACCATCAAGTTCTAACTACTAAGCACACAATTTCAAAATTTAACATTAACAACTATAATCCTAGCAACTATATGTCCCTAATCACAGAATAAAATTACCTGGCCTACAATCAGAAGTGTCAGATGGCACGAGTTAAAAAATGAAGAATAGAAGAACAAAATTTAGTCGTCGCACAATTAGCGAACGCTAAGGTCGCAAAGGAACAATATATGAAATTAAAATAGAGGGCTCTAGATAGCACCATGGTTCTCTAAGGGGGAGTGGTATGCTAGTTGCTATATTCGAGGTATGATCAAGAGAAATATTATATTCATTGCTCTTGGCTTCCTAAGGTACTGTCTGCTACTAATAAGACAATGATCTAAGTTTATAGTTCTCCAATACTATCTAACTATGAAGGTTAGGTTCAGTCCTAATATTCAATTTTGGTTTTCTATTGGTTCCTTAATACTAGGGTCAAACATTATGGTAAAACTTCTAACTAACTCTAGTAGCGTCTATACTACTCTCAAGTCTTCATAATACATCAAGGGGTAATGGTAAACCAATCTATATATAAGAAATTCTAGAGTTCACTAGATATTCTAAACTTAGTGGTGTGTCTATATTCTCGTTGCATTCTTAATAGGTGTGCTACCATAATTATCATCCAAATAACAGGGGTTCGTATATTCTAGCAGAAGGCTATACTCAAAGAACTATTAGGGAAGTACAGGAATCAAGCAGGATGCAATTATTCAGATAGAATGGATTAGAAGGAGAGCGAATCTTAGTCAATTATGGATGAGATCCTATACTCTATTCCTAGGTGCAGACTTGTTCGGTACAATAACGTAACCGAGACAATATGCTCTCGACCTGCATGGACCACCACAAAAACATGTCACGCCCCAGTCCCAAAATACATAGGACTAGGAACACGTAAGCATGCTAGCCATATGGAAATGGCAACTCCAATATATGGAAACCAAAATCCACACGTACGCTGTAATATAAAAATTAATCCATAAGTGGTATAAACATATGTCACAAGTCACAGGGTATAATCTAAATCTCATCCACAGAAAATCAATATAAATAAATAACCAACATCTATATAACTAGATCTCAACATAAGTATCTAAGGATGATAGTTGGATGGAAACAAATCCACTATCAACTCGAATGGAAAAGTACAACACAATAAACACAATATAGGAATACCAGCTAACAATCATGGGGCTCGGAGAGAAGACATCCTTGAAACATATATAACCATATGAATCTGCGCTCCTGCAAATACTCAAGAACAGATACACCTGGAAGGGGACCAGGTCCTCAGAGGGACGTAACAAGATACAGAACAACAAGCCAATTTGAATACAGTAAACATGCATAATAGGTAGAAAATATGTAAGTACGCTGTACAAGACAATCTATATGAATGCAAATGAGGATAACTTTTCGACGTATGGGCAAGGGTAGGCTACTCGATCTAAATCTCACACTCACACACTCGTCAGTGGACATCATCAGCCGACATACCTCGGGGGTAGCGACCCTCGGACTCCATCAATCGACATACCTCGAAGGTAGCGACCATCGGACACGACCACCATAGTGCGTGCTAGTTACTACGATTTACCAGAGTGGTTAAAGCCCATACGCCTACTGATTGTCCTCTATAATACTAAGTGTCAAGTGTGTGTGTCAACATATCTAATATATAGTATTGACTGAAGGAAACTACACATGCAATGAATAAACAAAAATACAATAAATATACAGAAATATACTAAGCATGCAAAATACTGTAAATAATTTGGCAAGGTATCTTGCCTGGCAAGAATACTGAAAATGTAATGTCCCGATGTCCACACCAAGAGTCAGAAGCTACGGCCTCAGAATGAACGTCTCCTGATGCTGAAATAAACATCACCAACGTTCCCAGAATAAGCAAAATAGCTAGAAAGCACTTTCCTTTCGTCCAATTTGGATACAGGGGCAAACGGTAATTTCGGGTCAAAGCGGGGTCCACATGTGGCCCACTTTGCACCGAAAAGCATGCCAAGGGTAACAGTCTCTATATGGGACAAATTATAGGTCAAACAAACTCTAGATATCAATACGAACCCAACGGTATGTCCAAATGTGGATTCTGATGGGCCAAACATAATTTTGCCCAAAAAGTCAACCGTGGGGCCTGCCAATTGGCGACTTGGTCAACTATCTCAGAATTTCGTAAAAGTTGGGTCACAGGACCAGCGTGTTACCATGAGTCCAGTGGCATAAGTTTCGTCGCAATCTGACGAGCGTGCACAAAATGCGCACGACTTTCGCAAAAGTTGCGACACGGGGTGTGTCCGTAGATACGGGCTGATCCAGGCGCACACACGCGTCCGAATCAATGTTCGGTTTTGCTGTGCGCACCATTCTATACACTTAATACACGACGGGGCGGTCCCATTTGGTGGGGCGTACTCCGTTTTACAACTTTCGGAAATCTGGGAAAAGTAGGTTCGCGGGATTTTCCAACGAATTTAATTCTATCTACAGCAGTTAATAATCTAGGGTTATTTATCAAAAATTAAACTAGGTCAAGTGGTCTACGCAAACCAAAAAGAATCTTCGAATTCGGATCTCTGTGGTGGGAGATACGAACTCCGAAACATGGGTGATCACCGCAGTTTTCTGCGATCCCAAAATTTGGTCTATTTCTACCAACTTTGGCGCTGTTTTCGCCTATGGTTACACGTTGTTCGAGGTCTACTATCACACAGATATGGAAAAGGGTTAAGGTGTGAGCATATCGGTGAAGACGGGGTGGCGTTTGGTTGAGCGAGGCGACGAAAAACAACTCCGGAACACAGGTACCTCGCTGCGAAAATCTGCAGTGCGTGGGGTCGCGGTGGTCGGGATTGGTTTGGACGTCCTGGCGGGGTTCTCTGGCTGCGGTGGCGGCGCTCTCTAGGTCTAGATGGGAAGAGGGAGAGTCTGGATGATTAGGTTTTTGGTTTTAGAGAAATAAATAAATATATATATATATATATATATATATATATATATATATATATATATATATATATATATATATATATATTTGAATATAAGTGAGAGAGGATGGTGGGGTTTGTATTAGCCGCGGGGGGGGTGGTTGGTGTTGTTGTGGGATTCTAAGGAAAGTGGCGGCTCACAAAGCAAGGGGGGTCTGCTAGCTAAGAAAAGGGGGCGGGTCTTCTTAGCTAATGAAGTGGCTGCAACTTGGTAGAAGTTGTAATGGTTTAAGTATTAGTAATAATTTTTTATTAGTTATTACTAATTTATTTAATAGTTTCTTTTCTTTTCTTAATCTTTTCTAATTAAATATATATATGCATATATATATATATATATATATATATATTTGTATATATATATATATATATATATATATATATATATATATATATATATATATATATATATATATATATACTCATAAGAAAATATTAATGCACATCATTAAGCTAGCAACTGCTCAAGGGGTCTCCTACATGAAATAAATTCCGAAAAATTCCTAATGGTCCCATAAATCCTCTAAGTGCACCAACACCTAAAATAAAAATTATTAAAAATCTATTCTCCTAATTAGCCACTAATTACTATAATTAAATTAATAATTAAAAGGGTATATACGATTTTTAGGAATAGGGGTCTTACACGTAGATAGTTTAGTTAGTTTCTTAAATTCAAATGTTCAACATGTTTGTTCCCAAAATTTTGATTCAAATGTATTATTACAATTTGTAAGATTGTTAATGTTGTGAATGAACTAGAGATGTTGTATTGATCTTGTGAAATAGATGATTTTAAATATTGAGGTATAGACAACGTACTACCGTCGATGATGCGGCGTAGGCTGGACTTGAAAATGTACACTTTTTTTCAAAAAAATATAGGAGCGGGTTGTAACACTTAGAATCCAATATAGAGGATTCTATTGAACTATGCACGCTTGTAATCAACGATACTAAAATCTAAGGTATGGTTGCAAAATTAGCGAAATCTTGGTTCTCATTGTTTCTCTTTTGAACTTGCGTCTCTTGTTAGGTATACTCTTTTATGAAAGTAATAACAACTAGGGCCACCTCTTGATTGACTCATTCTCGTGGACTCAAATTCCTTTTTCTTCTCCCCCATAATTGCTTAATCTTCCGCAGTCTTCAACACTACGATGATATGAACTCCCTTTGTCTTTATCACCCACGATTATTTTACCTTCTATGTTAAATGCTCAAGGAAAATCCGGAGTTATTCTCTATCTCTTTCTTGTGAATTCCTCTATCGCTTTCATGCGAAATCCTCATTAATAGCAAAATATATTAAAACTAGGATTCTTTGATTCGGAGGAACTACTTATGACGTTGACGATACCTTCCAACTATCCCAAAATGAGAAAAATAAAATCAGGGCACAAACTTCATCATCAAAGTCAATACCCACAAAATTTACTTTGCTTGTTTCGAGTTGATATCATTGATATGATTTGAATCAACTTTATGTTTTGCCATCTTTAGATTAAATAGACATCTCATAAGATGTACCTTATTTGAGGCAAATGGTTTCTCGTACATACTTGAAAATGCCCTAGTTGTAGACTTTCTCGTTTTTGACATTATATGCAATATTCTTTACAATTGTCAACAGATGACTCCCAGGACTTGTGTGACAAGGAACTACCATTAAACATCTAACATCTCCTCTGGTTTCTCTCCCAAGAGAGGCTGGTGCATCTTCTTCAAATAAAAAAATCTTCAATCTGCATTCGCCAAAACTTGGAATCGATACCATCAAAAAATTTATTCTTAACATTTCCTTCTTTTATTGTCATCGCTCACTTTCCCATGAACCCTCTAATGAGGCTATGATACCAGTTGTTATGAATATGGTACCAACAACGATAAAGAAGAACAATCAGAAAGAGACAAGATTTAACATGGTTCGGAGATCTTTTCCTACATCCAGGCCGCACACGAGTTATTGTATTATTTTTAGAAAGTTACAACGACAGGAGATTGGAGTCTATTTATTGAATTTTTATCGGGACACTACACAAGTTACTCAGGGCTAGCCCAGGATCGGGACTAGCCTATTTTTGTGGAACTTCTACTCAGGGCAGCCAAAAACTTACTAGGGGCTGCTCGTAGTCAATTTTTAGATTTTCTATTTGTTTGATATGCTAATTAATTTGTAGAAGATATAGATGACTAGGTATTCTATCAAAAATCTAAAAATTTGATCTACAGATTGTAATCCTAAACGAATTAAGTTTTATGCAAAACATCAATTATAGTGCTCTAATAACGCTAAAATAATTGAGACCATGCATACAAATCAAGGTTTACAAATAGATAACTTTTGGGTCAACCGATTGACTTGACTTGTGTGCTATATATCCCAATTTTGCAAACCTTGTCCTAATAACCTAATATTTTAGAATCAAGTTATAAATCAAAAATTAATATGATAAAACAAATTCTAATGATTATTTTAGAAATAAATAATAATCATATAGTAAATACTTTAGTTTAAATTGTTAAAGTTGGCCTTAGTTTTGTGCATTAATTCGCATGTCGTAGGAACAAGCGCTAAACGAATAAAAATTATGTTTATACTATTGTAACTCCTATATTTTATGCGTGTGATATTGTTATATGCTTACTTTAGGGGATGGTGACGGGATTTCCTTGTGGGTAACAACCAACTGCCAATAACAAATTCGTTTGGAAGCTAAAGCAAGTGCATATTAAACCTATTGGAAATCCGTTTGGAAGCTAAGGCAAGTGCATATTAAACCTATTATTGCTATCATTATATATGTAACTATCATATGTTATATTCTTGGTATTATTTCTTATCCGTGATACTTGATCTGTGAACGAGAGAGAGCTCATTTAGTCTGTATATATTTTATGCCCATTACTATTCATGATCTTATTATTTTGTTTCACCATGTTTACCAGTTTTCTACGTTATATACGTAATAAAGTCCGGAGGAGGAATACTAGATCATGCGATTTATGTTTTTCTATAAATCCATTCTAAAATTATGTGCACTGTCAATTATGCACCACACGCATTGATTGACTTTTATATCGTAAGTGTCCACATGCGAAAACTAGTATTCTATAGAACACTATAGACGTGACTATATTATGTTCTTGCTATTGTTCTCATGTTAGTTCTAGAGATGTTACATATAGCACTGTATAGTTTCTGTTCTCATATAATGTTATTTTCTATTTTATTTTCTCATGTTTCCATAGTACAAGTATCATAATATATGTAATTGTATGGGGTACTTGCTCCAATCTTAACTGGATAAAATAACAATTTTAGGCAACTGACTATCCTACATTATAGACCAAATGGTGGAGATTGGTTGCTTTGGAGGATTATCCTAGACCGAAGATAGTTTAGTTAGTTTCTTAAATTTAAATGTTCAACATGTTTGTTCCCAAAATTTTGATTCAAATGTATTATTACAATTTGTAAGATTGTTATTGTTGTGAATGAGCTAGAGATGTTGTATTGATCTTGTAAAATAGATGATTTTAAATATTGAAGTATAGACAATGTACTATCGTCGATGACACGACGTAGGCTGGGCTTAACCATGTACACTTTTTTTCAAAAAAAAATATTGGAGCGGGTCGTAACACTTAGAATCCAATATAGAGGATTCTATTGAACTATGCATGCTCAGAATCAAGGATACTAAAATCTAAGGTGTGGTTGGAAAATTGGCAAAATCTTGGTTCTCATTGTTTCTCTTTTGAACTTGCGTCTCTTGTTAGGTATCCTCTATTATGACAGTAATAACAACTAGGGCCACCCCTTGATTGACTCATTCTCGTGGATTTAAATTCCTTTTTCTTCTCCACCATAATTGCTTGATCTTCCTCAGTATTCACCACTAAGTCTTCACCACTACGATGATATGAACTCCCTTTGTCTTTATCACCCACGATTATTTGATCTTCTATGTTTAGTGCTCAAGGAAAATTTAGAGGTATTATTTATCTATTTCTTACGAATTCCTCTATCTCTTTCATGTGAATTCCTCATTAATAGAAAACTATATTAAAACTCGGATTCTTTGATTTGAAGGAACTACTTATGACGTTGACGTTACCTTCCAACTATCCCAAAATGAGAAAAATAAAATCAGGGCACAAACTTCATCATCAAAATCAATACCCACAAAATTTACTTGGCTTGTTTCGAGTTGATATCATTGATTTGATTTGAAACAACTTTATGTTTTGCCATCTTTAGATTAAATAGACATCTCAGAAGATATACCTTATTTGAGGCAAATGGTTTCTCGTACATACTTAACAACGCCCTAGTTGTAGGCTTTCTCGTCTTTGACATTGTATGCAATATTCTTTGATATTGTCAATGGATGACTCCCAGGACTTGTGTGTCAAGGAACTACCATTAAACATCTAACATCTCCTCTGGTTTCTCTCCCAGGAGAGATTGGTGCATCTTCTTCAAATAAAAATAATCTTCAATCTGCATTCGCCAAAACATGGAATAGATACCATCAAAAAATTTAATCTTGACATTTCCTTCTTCTATTGTCATCGCTCACCTTCCCATGAACCTTCTAATGGGGCTCCGATCCCAGTTGTTATGAACATGGTACCAGCAATGATAAAGAAGAAGAATTAGAAAGAGACAAGATTTAACATGGTTCGAAGATCTTTTTCGACATCCAGGACGCACACAAATTATTGTATTATTTTTAAAAAGTTACAATGACAAAAGATTGGAGTCTATTTATTGATTTTTTTCATCGGGACACTACACAAGTTACTCATGGCTAGCTCAGGATCGGGACTAGCCAATTTTTGTGGAACTTCTACTCAGGGCAGCCAAAAACTTACTAGGGGCTGCTCATAGTCAGTTTTTAGATTTTTTACTTGTTTGATATGCTAATTAATTTTTAGAAGTTGTAGATGACTACGTATTCTATCAAAAATCTAAAATTTAATCTATAGATTGTAATGAAACTCCTAATTAATTTGTAGAAGTTGTAGATAACTAGGTATTCTATTAAAAATCTAAAAATTTGATCTATAGATTGTAATGAAACTCCTATTGAGCTCCTTCTGTGTGAACACATACTTTAAGTTCTTATGGTCTGTGAAGATCTCTACTCGCTCCCTATACAAGTAGTGCTTCCATAGTTTGAGAGCAAAAATGACCGCTGTCAACTCCAAGTCATGGGTAGGGTAGATCTTCTCATGAGGGCGTAATTGCCTGGAAGCATAGGCAATCATCTTTCCGTTCTGCTGTAATATACATCCCAAACTCTTACCCGAAGCATCACTATAAATAGTAAAAACTCTTGTTCCTGAGGGCAACGTCAACACTGGAGCTGTAGTCAACCTCTTCTTCAGCTCCTCAAATGTAGCCTGATACTCCTCCATCTAGACGAACTTCGTGTCCTTCCGAGTCAGCCTAGTCATTGGTTCTGAAATTCTGGAGAAGTCCTGAACAAATCTTCGGTAATACCCTGTTAATCCCAAAAGTTATTGATCTCTGCCACTGAAGTCGGGATAACCATGACTCAACTGCTGATATCTTCTTTGGGTACACTGAGATCCCGTCTTCTGTCACCACATGTCCGAGGAATTCAACCTTATCAAGGAAGAACTCTGCTTCGAAAGCTCGCCATACAGCTTCTCCTTCCTGAGGGTCTCTAGAACTATCCTTAGATGCTTCTCATGCTCCTCTGGGGTTTTCAAATATATCAATATATTATGTAAACCCCCTCACCCAAAATAGATATTTTGTGTGTATTTTATATTATTATATTTATTATAGATGTTAAATTTCTTTAGAGTATTCTCTTAGTTAATTAGAAAATAAATTTCTTTATATATTTACTTATATAAATATTTATTAGAATTATTTTTTAGGCTATTTTAGATTTTGGAGATTTTTCTAGAATTTTTGGTAATTAAAACGTAGGAAACATAATTTTTTAGGACTTCTATGATTTGCTATAAGACCATACTTGAATTTTGTTACTACCAAACATTTATTTTAGAGTTAAAATATTTAAATATATTTTTCGGTAATTTATTTAGAATTTTAAGTAATTATTGGATTTTTGGAATTATTGAGGATTTATTTAGATATATAAAGTCTTAATATTAGATAGATGCTAATTTAGTGTTAATAGATATTAATAAGATTATATATAAATTATTTGTATTATCTTTAATTCTATTTAAGATTATAAATTTTTGAGATGAATTCAAACTCTATTTTAAATTAATTCAAATCCTGAGCCTACTAGGAAAACAACTTCATGCATATCCTATCCTTATTTAAACTGATCCTAATCATATCCAAATTGGTCAATACTAATCTTATTCAATTAAACAATCTTCACCATTATAAATACCTATTAGACTTATGGAATAAACTAATCTTTCAATTTTTTTATCCCCAAACTCCTTTCTTTTTCGTCCAAAAATAGTCAAAATTCGTCATAAATTCAACCTCATTTTCTAGTAGTTATGACGACTTAAAAATACGATATCTCCTAGCTCCGGACTCCAAATGTGCTCCAGTTTTTTTTGTTAGAATCATATCAAGATTAGTTTTCTGAATATAAAAATTATTTCAGTAATTTTAGAATCTATTTTTCCAGAATATTCAGAAAGTGCCAGCTATCTGAAATTAGACGCATTTTCGTATTTTTGAGAATTTGGGAGATTTCAAACTCGAAATTATGAACCGTTTGAAGTTTCGGAAAGCTGACATAATGAATTTCCAGAAAAAAATTTTCCAGAATTTAAAATATAATTTTATTCTACTGTAAAATTCGTGCAATGTAGACATAAATAGGAAACTACCGAAAACTGTCATCTGTGCGCCCTTGTGGCCGTAACTCTTTACCGACTTATGTTTTTATGAAACTGTCGATTCCAGCGTTCATGTAGCATTGAAATCTATAGGATTCCACACACAAATCCAGGATTTGAGTTGGTTGACTTTTTGGTCAACGGATTGCCTCGATTTGCGTACCATGGATCACAAATCCGTAAAGTTGACTTTCTTTGGACCAAAACTAGGGTTTAACAATAAAATCAGATTATAATAAGATTAAAATAATATTTTAGGTTATTTATTTAAAATTAAAAATTAATTAAAATGGAGGAACCTATTCACCCACTTTTGTAACCTAACTTGTTTAATTTATGTGACGGGTAGATCAGACGACGCCTTGAGTTGTGACTTCATCCTTTTTCAGAGTAGGCAAGTATACCTTGCCTTTGTTGTACTGTTTAAATTCTATATTATTAGTTGCATGTTTACTTATTTTAAACTGTGTGCGTCCGAGAGAGACTCGGGTGCAGTCAACGAATGCGTTGACGTTAGGACTTGCGTCTGACCTAGTGCCTAGTAGACCCACCTAAAGTTGTGGAGTTATTGGTATGACTCTCAGGCCTTGACACATTTCTTACATGTATTGTGAGTCTCATGTAGGGCACGGTCCTGCGTGTGTGGTTGGCCACCTGTACGTGTAGGACGTACGACGGATAGGGTATAACTGCTAATAGTGATGCATGTTAGAAGACTTAGCAGTTATTTATAGGCGGAGCATAGACTATCGTGGTACGATGATCCCATCCTTGTCCTTGTTTGGTGAAGGTTGGACTACTGTTCTAATGATAGTCTATGAGCCAGAATTAAGACGCCGAGGCGTAGTAGCTGACGCGTGTTGTGGATACAACATGCTTAGATCATTGGGCGGGGAGGACGACTAGTAGGCATATGGGACACCCCACTCCTTTACACTGATAGCGCACTCGACGGAGTGATACGGATGTATATATATATATATTACTGATACCACGTTCTGTAGAGTGTTTGACGTTACTTGGTGATATTACAGATACCACACTCTATAGAACGTTGGACGTTACTGTATTCCTACGCCCGTGTTATAGGGGGCATGTATGGCATATACTAGCCGGTTGTCACGACTGGTGAATTACGTTAGCATATGTCTAGCCTACACCTTCCCATATACTCAAAGTTGTCCTCAAGTTGCATTTTACTTAGATGGTTAGGTCACCCTGGAGTTTTACAGTATTTACTTTATGGCATGCTTTTATGTATCTTGTTACGTCCCTCTGAGGACCTGGTCCCTTTCCAGGTGTATTGTTCATGAGTATTGCAGGAGCGCAGATCCGGACTGGTTACCTATACTTCGAGCAGGTCCTCTCTTCGAGTCTCTGTAGATGGTAGTTGTTGTACTTATATTATATTTATCTTGTTTATTCTATATACTAGTCCGGTAGTGGATTTGTTTCCATCCGAATACCAGCTTTAGATACTTTCCATTGAGATCTAGTTTCATAGCTACTGGTCATTTAATTATATTGATTCTATAGATGAGATCTAGAGTTTACCATGTGACTTATGATAAAATTATACCACTTGTAGATTTTGTTATTCAGATACAGCGTACGTGTGTTATGGCGTCCATATATTGGAGTTCCATATTCATACGGCTGGCATGCTCACGTGTCATAGTCCACGTATTTTTGGGACTGGGGCGTGACATGTTTCACTACCCCATTTCCAGAGCCAGGTATTTTTTTATTTTAATTTGGTTAATTGTGTATTATTTATAATTAATTGTATTTATATTTAATTAGTGATTGTATTATTTTTATATGATTATTTTAGGATTTTGGCTAGCCTAGACCCATGTCAGACCCTAGTGGACCCATATTCGACCCAACCAATACCCTTGTGAGACCTACTTTTGGGTTTAGAATATTTATTATATTTTTAGTAAGTTAGTGGAGAGATTAGGAGTTAGTTTGAGTGCTTTTGGAACCCAAAACCCAAACCCAAGTTAGGAGAGGACATTTTGGGTATTTTGGACTTTGTGAAACCCTCCTTTAATGTGTGGCCGGCCTATTCCAGACCCATTCTCGACCACACAGCAGCCCCTCCCCTCCTCTTCTTCACTTCTTCTTCTTCTTCTTCTTCTTCTTCTTCTTCTTCTTCTCCACTCTTTCTTCTTCCTTTCTTCTTCCCACATCCAAGTAAGTACTCTATTTCTCCTATTTCTTCTTCTATTATTTATGGATGTGAACCCTAACCCTACACTTTTTGCTAACCTAGGGTAGAGCTTAGATTTGATGTTGGAGCTTGGATTGGAAGCTTGGAAGCTTGGTGTGGTGGATTTGGAGCTTTTTGGAGACTTTGACTTGGGATTCCAACTCCCAAGAGGTAAACCCTGACTTTTCCCTTACAAATTACTCTTATATAGTGTAATTAATAGTTTAGAACTTTCCTAGACCTTAGGATTACCCGTGGGAGGAAGTTGGAACAAGTTTGGTGGTGTTTGGAGACTTTGACACTAGGTTTTGTGCCAATTTCGGCTGGAATCCAAAATTGGCCCAATTTTGGGTGATGTCCTAGGTTAGACGGACCTAGGTAGACGTTGTCGGGTGTCTAGAGGGTAAGTGTGTGTCTCCGTTCGGACACGTGAAGTTGTGTCGCGAAGAAACGGACGTTTCGGACATTTTCGGGGTTTTCGTCGTCGCCGGTTCTAAGTGCATGCGCGTTTTTGCCACGGGCCTAGAATCGACGGAATAGTATTTTTTCTAGGATCTAGACATTGTTTAGAACCTGTGGGTAAATTTTTGGCCGATTCTGAGTTGGTTTGGTGTGCGTTTCAGGAGCTTTTCCGAACCGCACACCGCGTGTTCGTCGAAATGACCGAACGGCCATTTTCGACTTGGTTTTCTAGTTTCGGGCTTGTGCACGCGTTGGATTAGCTTCGGAGAGTGTGTGCTAGAATTCTTGGGTTATATTTTATATATATTTATGTGTTTGTGCATGTAGGGGGTGGTTGTGTGCGTGTTGGTGAGTGTTGTGGGTGTTGTGTTGTGTGTTGTGTGTGTTGAGTGTTAGATATATATATATATATATATATATATATATATATATATATATATATATATATATATATATATATATATATATATATATATATATATATATATATAAATATGTATTTATATATATGTGTGTGTATACATATATTTGTGTAGAGGTTTGTATATTAGTATGGGTGCTTGTGTGTATATATATATATATATGTATATGTATGAGTGTTTGTGTGTGTGTTTCAATATATATGTATGTGTGTATGTGTATATATATATATGTATATTTGTGTGTGTGTTTGTGAGCGTGTGTGAGAGTGTGTGTGTGAGGGTGTGTGAGAGTGAGTGTGTGTTAGTGAGTGTTTGTGTGAGAGTGTGTGTTGGTATTAGTGTATGTATTAGTGAGTGTGTGTGTGTGTATTTATATATAGTAGTGTAGATACATATATATGTATATGTATGTTGGTGTGTGTATATATGTATATATATGTGTGGTCGTGTGTGTGTGATTGGTGTACGTTTGTGCGTGTGTGGCCGCGGCAGCGAAACGCACAGCCGCTGCAGCAGCCAGCAGAGCGAGTCAGCGCCGCGGCAGCGCCGCGGTAGCAGCTCGTTCGAGCGGCAGTACGCCGTGGCAAGCAGCAGCTGCAGGCGCAGCACGTCGCGGCAGCAGCAGCAGCACGCCGCGGCAGCAGCAGCTACAGGCGCAGCAGCGCGCCGCGGCAGAGCACCGCGGCAGCAGCGACAGCAGCAGCAGCGCGAGCCGCGTTTCAGCCGTGCAGGCGCACGAGCTTGTTTATCCCTCCCCCCTTTTTTCATATGTGTATGAGTGTATATATATATAGAGATGTATATATGTATATATAAATAGATAGATACATAGTCATTAGTATAGATATACATATATATATGATATGTGTGGATATATGTATATGTGTATGTGTATGAGTGTATATATATATATATATATATATATATATATATATATATATATATTTATATATATATATAGATATAGATATATATATAGATAGATAGATAGATAGATAGATAGATAGTTATTAGTATAGATATACATATATATGATATGTGTGGATATATGTATATGTGTATGTGTATGTGTGGATATATATATAGAGATATGTAGGTATGTAAGCATAGGTGTTATATATATATATATATATATATATATATATATATATATATATATATATATATATATATATATATGCTTAGTTATATAGCTTGGTATATATATTTATAGATAGTTATCTAGTAGTTAGTGTTAGAGGGGGGAGTAGGTTAGGTATCTCAATACCTTGAGATACCAAGGTAGTGAGGTAAGGTAAGGTAAGGTAAGGTATTGAGGTTGCCTAATATATATATATATATATATATATATATATATATATATATATATATATATATATATATATATATATATATATATATATATATATATATATATATATATATATATATATATATATATATATATCCAAGGTATTGAGGTATAGGGGTAAGGTATTGCCTCTACTAGATTATATATATATATATATATATATATATATATATATATATATATATATATATATATATATATATATATATATATATATATATATATATATATATTGATATTACATATAGTAGTATATAAATAGGTATATTATAGATAGCTAGCTAGCTAGTTAGTTAGAGTTAGAGGGTAAGGTATTGAGATAAGTTGGGTATCGGGGTAAGGTATTGAAGTATTTACCTATACACTAGGTTATATATATATATATATATATATATATATATATATATATATATATATATATATATATATAGTTAGATATATGTTATATATATATATATATTAGTATATGGTAGTGTATATATATATATAGATAGATAGTTAGTTAGCTAGTGTTAGTGAGGGGTAAGGCTTGAGTATCTCATTACCTTGAGATACTCAAGGTATTGAGCGTCGGGGCAAGGTATTAAGTTTTAGCCTAGGATTGAGGTTAGACTTGATTATATATATATATATAGTTATATATATATATACGTGTGCTGGTATATATTATATGGGGTATAGACGGGGCGTATAGCTTAGGTCGAGGTATCGGATACCGAGGGTATCCCGGTATCTCAAGGAGGCGAGTTTGAGGGTTTATTAGCTTCATGACCTAATTTTGGCCTAAAGTTTTAGGGGCACCCTAGTTTGACCTAGAGTTGATCGTAGTTGACCCGGTTGACTGCCAAAGTCAACTTTTGACCTAGTTTTGACCCAGGGTTGACTTTTTGGACCCCGAGTTGACTTTTTGACCCAGATTTTACCGGTTTGACCCGTTTGACCTAGAACGACCCTAGAAGCCTATTTTTAATTATTTTATATCTGTTTAACTCATTAGAAACCTGTTTAACCTTGCTTTTCGTAATAGGTCCTTGCGACACCAGTTCGGATCGCCAGTTGCTCAGGACGTCAAGCGAGTACATTTTCTGATAATTTTTATTATCTGATTATTATTATGATTCAGCTTCTAGTATAGTATCATCTGATTTTTCTGGCACAACACGGGACACGGCCTGGTATTTCTGGATTCATTTACTTGCGAAACGTATTTTTCATGTTTCTGGCCTCTATTCTGGAATCACTACTGGCATCACCTACAGGCATCACTACAGGCATCACTCATGTTTCAGGCTGGACTCATCTTGATTTACGTGTCGGGTCTTGGATTCACTTGTATTAGTCGGGGCGGAGAAATACTCGAGTAGACATGT
Organism: Iris macrosiphon; assembly: GCA_036927795.1. Classification (NCBI taxonomy): domain Eukaryota; kingdom Viridiplantae; phylum Streptophyta; class Magnoliopsida; order Asparagales; family Iridaceae; genus Iris; species Iris macrosiphon. The sequence goes on along the minus strand of JAYESA010000007.1, from coordinate 140,886,389 downwards.
AAACATTCCCATCTGGAATCATCAGGAATCACTCCCTCTGGTTTAATCTGGAATGATAGCAGTCGCGCACCCAGTGCACGGTAAGCCGTACTTACCCCTAGCCGTTTATATGTCGAAACAAGTATTTCAAAGACACTGAGTTCATTCTTTCTAGTCTGGACTCACTTGCATTTCTTGCTGGTCTCACTTACATATTTCTGGACTTGACTCACTACATGTATTTCATGCTGGACTCACTACACATTCTTGTGCACAGACTTGATCTTAGCTTAGATTTCTTGTATCTTGCAGTTATTACTATCTTGCTTCTGATATTCATGCATCTTTACCTTAATGCACCAGTGATACATGCATATTTCCTTGTTCATACTTTATTTTATTCTTCTTACTACTTGCTACAACTGTTTTATAGTTTTTATCATTTAACTGGAACTGTTGTTAGAGGTGTACTTGCTCCAGTCCTGACTGGACATATTTTTTCTAGAGGATCCAGAGGATTGGTGTCCGACGTTTTATGGACCTCAGCCTGTCGATGGTGCAGACAGGGACCCTCTAGTTTAGGGGTGAGTTCCGGGTTGGTAGCCGGGATCACTAGGACCTTGTTATTGTTTTTATTAGCTTTTGGTACCGGATTTGTCTCCGGTTTTGGACTGAGACCTTGTATTATATATGATTTGGATATTGTTGTATTATTATTACTGATATTGTGGTTGTTTTAGTAGCAGTTGTTTAGACTTTGGAGTTGTTAGTCTTCTGTGTTATCTTATCGTGCTTAGATTCGTGATTGAGTATATTGTGATTATCGTTATGATATTGCTCCTCCGTTTGGAGTTGAGATCTTGACAGGTTTATATATTGATTGCGGGAGATTGTTATCTAGATAGTTGACCTAGACAGCGTTCTACCGCCGATGCTGCGGCGTAGGCTGGACGTAGCCACGACTCATGCCCGATTTTTCGGGTGCGGGTCGTGACAACATGTTTTTGTGGTAGCCTATACAAGTCAAGAGCATATTGCCTCGGTTACGTTACTGTACCGAGCATACCTGCACATAGGATTAGAGTATAGGATCTCATCCACATCTGACTATAACTCATCTTCCTTCTAATCTATTCTATTTGAATAATTGCATCCTGCTTGATTCATGTGCATCCCTGATAGTTTCTTGAGTGTAGCCTTCTCCTAGAATATAGAAGTCCCTGTTGTTAGATAATAAGTAGGGTAACCTTCCTATTATGAGTAACTAGAACCCTGACACGTCACTAAGTTTAGAATATTTAAGTAAACTCTAGCATCCTTATCTAAAGAATGGTTTACCATTATTCCTTGACATAATTATGAATGACTTAAGAGTGGTATAGGCACTACTAGGGCTAGCTATAAATCTGACCATATTGCTTGACCCTAGCCTTGAGAAACCCATAGAAATCCAAGGTTGAATAATAGGACCAAACTTAACTTTTATAGTGAGATATTATTATAGAACCATACATTAGATTCATTGTCTTTATATTAGCAGACCGTACCCTAGGAAGCCAAGAGGAATAAATGTAATATTCCCTCGATCATTCCTCAAACACAGAGATTAGCATACCACTTTTCCCGTAGAAACCATGATATTATCTTGAGTCCCTCTATTTTAATTTCATATCTTGTTCCTCCAAACCTTAGCGTTTGCTAATTGCGCGACTACTAAATTATGATTCTTCTTTTCTTCATCTTTTAACTCGTGCCACATAACTCTCATGATTGAAGGCCAAGTGATCTTATTCTATGTTAGGATATATAGTTTGCTAGGGTTATAGTTTGTTAATTTGAACTTTGAATTACGTACTTGGTAGTTAGAACTTGATAGTTTGAGTTGTTTCTTTAGATTGTGGTCTGATTATTCTTAGTTTTAAATCGCGTAATTTGTATCCGTAACTCGATACGAGTTATATTTTCCTTTTTCTCTTAAAGGTCACTAACTCTTCCATTCTTACTATTGACACTTGTATTCTATGAACACTATAATTAAGATTTAAGATGACCATTACCTACATGATACAATAGGATACCCTAATAAGTACTAAGATCCGTTCCTCGTATAGCCCAATAAGAATTTGTACTTATTTACAAGAACTTTATTAATTTGTAGGATCCCCTTAAGACTGCCACAGTATTAGTTTATTGTTTTAAGTTGGGTAGTATGTCTCACAGCATAGTACCACATAGCCCTATTAACCCATTGATGAAGTATAATAGGATGACACAACTTTAGACTTGCATAAGAAGATAGTGTTTATTCAGACTGTAGAAATTAAAGGTCCATACCCATATTCGGTCGACTAGCGACTTAGATAAGGAGTAGTATGACAACTAGAGAGACTGTAGAGTCTTATTTTTGTTTTGTTTGTGAACTTGAATTATTTTGTAATTTCTCTTATCATAATCTAGCGTGCTTATATTTTTGTACTACCTCGACGTATGCTGCTGTTACAGCCTAGTTTTGCAAGCTCATTCTTTTATCAAGCTTGTTCACGATATATGTATTATTGGACGCGTACACTAATATATTTTAGAATCAGTGTACTACGGTCTGATCAACCATAGTGTGCTTGGTTCGCCCTTCGCATAACTATTTTACGTGGATTGAGATATATAGTGATTAGTAGACGAATGTACTTGCCCTCTAGATATGTCTGAGCATATTGTATCCGTTACATAACTGTACTGATACGAGAATATGAATAGGAATTACCAAACTAGGATTTCAATCCACAACTGCCTTGACAATTCCCATTGAAATCTTTAAACGCCTTGATCCCCATACTTCTAATCTATTACCTCCCTTTGAACTCCTCATTATTGTTTTTCGTCTTCCCTTATTTCGGAAAGACGAAACCTCGTGCCTAGCATAAGTTGATACACTGATAGTATTAGGTATACCCTATAGGCCAATTACATTATTTGATAATTATTTTGTAACCAAGGGCATATCACATGTAATATATTTGGTGTTAAAAAAAATTTTGAGGATTGAGTAACAGGATTAAGTAAATTTGAGGAATGAGATTTCTTAAATACAAGAGCCTTATGTGATAGATAGGTAAATTCTAAGTTGGGTAGCAGTTGCATTATCAGCTTGAGAGGAATTTCTTTAGATTGTGATCGAGCAAAATTTGATTGAAAGGTTCAATTCATTTTAATTTTTAGAATTTTGGACGAATAAGTAAGAGGATGAGGATCAATAAATTTCAATTTTTAGCACATGATTTGAATTTAGAGTATTGGAGGTCGAATCATCGATTTGAATATTGAGAAAAATGAATAGAACTCTAAAATATGAACATGGTCGGATTAAATTCTAAGATTTGATGATTTGAATTAAGAATGAAATTTTGATTGCAGGATTACCAATTTAAACTATTGAGGATATAAATTGAATTTAAATTTGAAGAGTACAAAAGTCCATATTTGAAAAATAGGAGAATTTTTTTGATTAGAATCATTTCTAAAAGAGATTTTTGTTAGTTGGAGATCGCGATATAAAATTTGATATGCGAAGATGTTATATGGATGAAAACTAAATTTGGAGGTTGATGAGGAAGTACGATAGGTTGAAATTTGAATTGAACAGTGACCAACTTAATTTTTGAAGTGATTACGAAGGATTGATTAGAATTTTAATTATCGCAAAGATATCGCGATTAACTTGCCTTATGTATGTAAAGCAATAACAGACTATGCCTTATTTTATTTTCGAGGACAAAATTCTTTTAAGTTGGATAGATTGTAAACCCCCTCACCCAAAATAGATATTTTGTATGTATTTTATATTATTATATTTATTATAGATGTTAAATTTTTTTAGAGTATTCTCTTAGTTAAATAGAAAATAAATTTCTTGATATATTTACTTATATAAATATTTAATTAGAATCATTTTTAGGCTATTTTAGATTTTGGAGATTTTTCTAGAATTTTTGGTAATTAAAACTTAGGAAACATAAATTTTTAGGACTTTTATGATTTACTATGAGACCATACTTGAATGTTGTTACTACCAAACATTTATTTTAGAGTTAAAATATTTAAATATATCTTTCTATAATTTATTTAGAATTTTAATTAATTATTGGATTTTTGGAATTATTGAGGATTTATTTAGATATATAAAGTCTTAATATTAGATAGATGCTAATTTAGTGTTAATAGATATTAATAAGATTATATATAAATTATTTGTATTATCTTTAATTCTATTTAAGATTATAAATTATTGAGATAAACTCAAACTCTATTTTAAATTAATTCAAATCCTGAGCCTACTAGGAAAACAACTTCATGCATATCCTATCCTTATTTAAACTGATCCTAATCATATCCAAATTGGTCAATCCTAATCTTATTCAATTAAACAATCTTCATCATTATAAATACCTATTAGACTTATGGAATAAACTCATCTTTCATTTTTTTTTATCCCCAAACTCCTCTCTTTTTCGTCCAAAAATAGTCAAAATTCATCATAAATTCAGCCTCATTTTCTAGTAGTTATGACGACTTAAAAACACGATATCTCCTAGCTCCGGACTCCAAACGCGCTCCATTTTTTTGTTAGAATCATATCAAGGTTAGTTTTCTGAATATAAAAATTATTTCAGTAATTTCAGAACCTATTTTTCCAGAATATTCCAAAAGTGCCAGTTGTCCGAAATTAGATGCATTTTCGTATTTTTGAGATTTTGGGAGATTTCGATCTCAGAATTACAGACCGTTTGAAGTTTCGGAAAGCTGACATGATGAAATTCCAGAAAAGTATTTTTTCAGAATTTAAAATATAATTTTATTCTACTATATAATTCGTGCAATGTAGACGTAAATAGGAAACCACCAAAAACTGTCATCTGTGCGCCCTTGTGGCCGTAACTCTTTACCGACTTATGATTTTATAAAACTGTCAATTCTAGCATTCATGTAGCGTTGAAATCTATAGGATTCCACACACAAATCTAGGATTTGAGTTGGTTGATTTTTTGGTCAACGGATTGCCTCGATTTGCGTACCATGGATCACAAATCCGTAAAGTTGACTTTCTTTGGACCAAAATTAGGGTTTAACAATAAAATTAGATTATAATAAGATTAAAATACTATTTTAGGTTATTTATTCAGAATTAAAAATTAATTAAAATGGAGGAACCTATTCACCCACTTTTGTAACATAACTTGTTTAATTTATGTGACGGGTAGATCGGACGACGCCTTGAGTTGTGACTTCATCCTTTTTCAAAGCAGGCAAGTATACCTTGCCTTTGTTGTATTGTCTAAATTCTATATTATTAGTTGCATGTTTACTTATTTTAAAATGTGCGCATCCGAGAGAGACTCGGGTGCAGTCAACGAATGCGTTGACATTAGGACTTGCGTCTGACCTAGTGTCTAGTAGACCCACCTAAAGTTGTGGAGTTATTGGTATGACTCCCAGGCCTTGACACATTTCTTACACGTATTGTGAGTCTCATATAGGGCACGGTCTTGCGTATGTGGTTGGCCACATGTACGTGTAGGACGTGCGACGGATAGAGTATAACTGCTAATAGTGATGCATGTTATTAGTAGGCGGAGCATAGACTATCGTGGTACGATGATCGCATCCTTGTCCTTGTTTGTTTGAAGGTTGGACTACTGTTCTAACGATAGTCTATGAGACAGAGTTACGACGCCGAGGCATAGTAGCTGACGCGTGTTGTGGATACAACATGCTTAGATCATTGGGCGGAGAGGACGACTAGTAGGCATATGGGACACCCCACTCCTTTACAATGATACCGCACTCGACGGAGTGATACGGACATATATATATATTACTGATACCACATTCTGTAGAGTGTTAGACGTTACTTGGTAATATTACAAATACCACACTCTATAGAACGTTGGACGTTACTATATTTCTGCGCCCGTGTTATAGGGGGCATGTGTGGCATATACTAGCCGGTTGTCACGACTGGTGAATTACTTCAGCATATGTCTAGCCTATACCTTCCCATATACTCAAAGTTGTCCTCAAGTTGCATTTTACTTAGATGGTTAGGTCACCCTGGAGTTTTACAGTATTTACTTTATGACATGCTTTTTTGTATCTTGTTACGTCCCTCTGAGGACCTGGTCCCTTTCGAAGTGTATTGTTCATGAGTATTGCAGGAGCGCAGATCCGGACTGGTTACCTATACTTCGAGCAGGTCCTCTCTTCGAGTATCTGTAGATGGTAGTTGTTGAACTTATATTGTATTTATCTTGTTTATTCTATATACTAGTCTGGTAGTAGATTTGTTTCCATCCGACTACCAGCTTTAGATACTTTCCATTGAGATCTAGTTTCATAGATACTGGTCATTTAATTATATTAATTCTATGGATGAGATCTAGAGTTTACCATGTGACTTGTGATGGAGTTATACCACTTGTAGATTTTGTTATTCAGATACAGCGTACGTGTGTTATGGCGTCCATATATTGGAGTACCATATTCATACGGCTGGCATGCTCACGTGTCGTAGTCCTACATATTTTTGGGACTGGGGCGTGACATATTATCAATAAACACCACCACTAACTGATCCAGATACTGATGAAATACCTTGTTCATCAGGTTCATGAATACCGTCGGAGCATTAGTCAACCCAAATGGCATTACCAAGAACTTAAACAGCCCATACCGAGTCCTAAAAGCTGTCTTCGGAATATCTTCCTTCTCCACTTTCACCTGGTGGTACCCTGACCTCAAGTCTATCTTTGAAAATACCTTCGCTCTGCTCAACTGGTCGAAGAGATCGCCAATCCGTGGCAACGGGTATTTATTCTTGATAGTAAAATTATTTAGAGCCCTGTAGTCGATACACATGCGTACCGACCCATCCTTCATTGGTACAAATAATACAGGAGCACCCCACGGTGACGAACTGGATCGGATGAAGCCTTTGTCATGCAATTCATCCACCTGCTTTTTCAATTCAGCCAGTTCGTTGTTGTTGACTCTATATACGTGTTAAGATATCGGCTGTGCGCCTGGCACCAAGTATATAGAGAACTCCACATCTCGATCTTGCGGCAAGCCTAGCAACTCCTCTGGAAAAACATCCATATACTCTAAAATCAAAGGATGTGGCAACTCCTTGTCTGCTACCATAGCTCCACAAAAGGAATCCTCACTCTGCGCTGCTGCTCCTCTGGTGATCTCAAACTCTAGCTTTCCTGGTATGGTGCCTATTCATCCAATCCATCCTAAGTACTATGTCATAGCTCGGAAGTGGTATTACGAGTAGACACACGCTCAACTCTCGGCCTCCCAATGAAACTCTCTGATCCTTACAAACATCACTGACCAAGATAATTCCACCCCTAGTCGTGATCTTGCAAGTCCTAGCTATTGGTCCAGCCTCTAGATGGTGCTTGAGAGCAAAATATAGAGAAATAAAACTATGTGAAGCACCGAAATCAAATAAAGCATATGCTAGAATAGAATCAATTAAGACTAAACCTGCTATAACGTCTCCGACCGACTCTACTTCCTGTTGTCCACGGTCAGGGAAAAATCTCATCCATGTTGTGCACCTCTCTGCTGCTGATGGTGCTGCACGAACCTCTGATGTTGTGGTGACAACGAAGGTCCTTTTTGTTGTCCCGCTGGGTGTCTCGCGGGTAATCTTTGAATTGGGGCTACGTCCTGAGATGTATGAGCTAACGTCTTAGGACAATCCCTCAGCAGGTGATCTACTGAGCCACAAAACAAATACTAACCAAGACTCTTCTTGCAAACATCCCACCCATGCCCTGGCTTCTTACAAAAAGGGCAAACACGAGCTGACTGGGCTGGCCTCTGCATCTGATGAGTCTGTTGTACTGGTGCTCTGATAGGCACGGGGAACTGCTGTCTCTGTGGCTAGAAATAAGGCCTCTTGGCTGGACCTGCACTGCTGCTACCACCAAAGATATCTCGGCCTCAAACTCAGGTCTCTATCGACCTTGTGGGCCTCCCTCAAGATATATGTGTACGTCTCGTGGCTCGAGGAAATGAGATCCTTCACCTCCCAATTCAGAACCTCTTTGAATCTACTTGTCCGGATCTCAGGATCTCTCACCATATAGTCTGCATATCTGCCGAGTCTGTTGAACTCCGCGGCATACTCCTCTACTAACATGTTCCCCTGGTAAAGGTTCTAGAACTGTTGCTCCAAATCAAGTCTCTCGGTAGGCGAAAAGAACTTCTTTTTGAACAAGTCCTTGAACCCATCTCATGTCAGTCCCGGATCGATAATATGTGGCTCATTCCGAAACTAAGTACTGGCAATGTCCACCATCTGTAGTCCCACTGCCTCCACCTTCAGATCCTCTGCAAGGCGGGATAAGCGTATGACGCGCTCCTTGTTCTCCAACCAGTCATCTGCATACATAATGCCCCATGTCCCATTGAAGGGTCGGGGATCCAACTTTTTGAAGTCCTGTATATTACCAGGCCTGGGCTATACCTCATATGGCTGTAGTGGCAATGTCTCTCTACTGCGGTAATGGCCACCTGGTGGGCATTCTCAATGCCTTATCTCATCACATCAGACTATATGTGTTGTGCCTCATCCTGGGCCCTCTAGGCCTCCATCATCTGTTGGAATAGTGTGAACAGTTGTGTAGCATCAACTGGCACTGGCGGTGGGGGTGAAAGTCCCTCAGAAGTAGCTGGGACTTTCCTCAGAACTGGAGGAGGAGCACCCCCAAAAGCGGCTGTTGAGGCCCCCACCTGGACCGGTGAGGCAACCCTCTTAGCTGGAGCTGGAGAAGTAGCTGCTCGCTACGAAGGTAGTAAAGTAACCAACCTCGCTGAGACTGCGGTAGAGCGCTACGATCGTGTCTTCGACAGCATCCTAAAGACAGATTAAACAAAGGAATCAATATTGCGCAAGATACGATATCATCAAAGAAGGATATAATTATTCAAAGTAAACAAGCATTCAGATAGATAGAGATAGCAAAAGCAAATAATTGGAAGTGTTCCTAGCTGTGATTGAGTATACTCTCAGCCTATATCCTATATCCTAAAGCAGGCTCGTAGCATTACTCTAGGTGAGCACTACTAGAATATCGCACTAGTTGCGACCTCGAGGACCTGCATGGACCACCACTAAAAATATGTCACGACCCGCACCCGGAATGAGGGCACGAGTAGTGAACAACGTCCAGCCTATGCCGTAGTATCGGCGGTAGAACGTCGTCTAAAGCAATATAACTATCAAATTATCTCCAATAATATAATAAGGGTACCTGTCATGCTATCTCAACTCCAATTGGAGGAACAATATGATAATAGTAATCAATACTATATCACAATATCGAACTAAGGAGGATGAAAGCACGATATAGAATAAAAAGAGAAATAGTAGTCACAATACATATACAAGTCCAATACTATAAGTCTAGGTTCAACAATTCTCCAAAATAATATATACATGCCATGAATCCAAAATAAGACTAGTGTAAGTCCAAAACTATATAACTAGGCCTCCTCGGTCACTCATATTATGTTCTCCTGCTCTAGGGGAGTATCCTATAGTGTCTCACCATCCTGTGGGCCGTAATAAGTGGGACACAGCTCCTCTAGCCAATCATCTGAAAATATATATCCAATCAGAAAAGGAACGAAGTAAAAAACTCTGAAAGCAGTTCCAAAACATGGTAGAGAATATATGATAAGTAATAGAAAAGAATACAACATGTACAAGTAACTAGGAAATAAAAATATAGCTGGAACAGGCAGATAAATACAATATAAACTGGAAAGATAAGTACAGACAATATAAAATAAACTGCAGGTAAGAGAAACTAGAGTACTAGCTATGTGATTTAGAGTACAAGTTAGTTATGTGATCGGCTTAGGTTGCACATGAGGTCAATAGGATAACTTAATTATATGTGAGGTGTATAATCGACATACACATGAGGTAATTAGGGCTTGATCACATAACCAACTTCTACTCCCCTTCCAAACCAATACTCATGGATCCAATCACGACACGTTATGCACATGAATACGTATAATCACACTAACACATAGAATAGTTGATGCACATGAAGCACATAAAAATTAATACCCGATGCACATGATAAAATATATGTGAAGGAGTACCCGCTGAACAAGGTAAGGGTTGACATCTCCTGACAGGATCCATATAGTACCCGTCGGTGTAACCAAGTATCAGAATCAAGTACGCAGTTCTAGAACAAGTGATATATACAATATCATGAAATAAAAACTAACAAAGAGATGTACTCACCTCTGGTCCAGAGCAAAAAGGGTAACTCGGTGTCCGAGCTGGTGTCACACAACCCTATAGAGGAATATTAAGTTAATTTAGTGTAATAAAGGTGAAATGAGTCAAAATGCATGCTTCTAGGCTATTTCTAGGTCATACCTTGATTCTACGTTGATTAGTAGTCTATTTCAGTAAATACTTGGTCTTAGTTGGTGTTCTAAGTTATTACCTAAGGGTGTATAGCTATACTAGCTATTAACACTTCATACCTGAATTATATAACTTAGTTTAATAGGTAATACCTATACTACTAACTAGTTTCACTGATACCCCTATCCTTAATAGTCCACACCAATTATATAATAACTAACTTATCAATCTAACTAACTATATATACAAGCTAACTATAATACACATTAGCTAACTAGCTAACAACTAACTAATAACATCTAACATTTTATACTAACTCATTACTGACTGATACTAACACAATATATCTAGGTTCTTGATAAAGGCACTGCAAAGATGACTCGAACTGTCCCAAAAAAAATTTCTATATTTTTTACTTAAAATTTTACTCAGGGCTAGTCCAAAAATATATTTAGGTCTGTCAAAATTTTGATAGTCCCTCCAATAGTTTAAACTGTCAAAATTTTGATAGTCCTAAATAATGTATGCAATTCAATGGACTGTCAAAATTTTGACAGTCCAACATATTGAAAGGACTGTCAAAATTTTGACAATCCTAAATAAATTTTTGGCTAGCCCCGAGTAAAATTTTAAGTGAAAAATTTAGAGAAAAAAATTAGGCCAGCCTGAGTGTATTTTGTAGTGCCTTTATCATCAGCCTATATCTATATCTAATAACAACAGAAACCAAATATACTAACTGGCATTCTTGAATGCTAACTTAACTTCATCTACCAAGTGAACCTATACTAACTGCTACTATACCTACCCTCAGTCCCAGGTAACTGTCACGACCCGCATCCAATGTAAGGATGCAAGTCGGAAACAACGCCCAGTCTACGCCATAGAATCGGCGGTAGAACGCTGTCTTGGTCTACTATACTATCTAAAATCTCACAATAATATGAAGTCTGCCAATAAAATCTCAACACAAAACTCAATCATATTCTAAAGCACGAGAAGATATCAAGAAAGTCTAATATAACTATCCATTCAATATATATAAACAATAATAGAAACAATATCCAATCTCATACTCTATGTCGAAAACAAATCCGGTACCAAAATGCTAAAGAGACTAACTATGAAAACTAATGATCCGAATAAACCTTCCGGCAATCACTCCAGAACTAGTGGATCCAAGTCTGCACCATCTATAAGTCAAAGTTCATTCGGACACCAATCTCTCGGATCCTCTGAAAAATATTTTCCAGTCAGGAATGGAGTGAAGTACATACCTCTGAAAGCAGTTCCAATAACATAATCGAGCATATGTAACAAGCAATAGAAAAAGGATACAAGATGCACAAGTAATAAGAATGTACAATACAGGAAGAACAGGCAATAAGCACAATAAGAACTGAAAAGTAAATACGGGAAATAAACTGCAAGTAGAAAACAAGAATACTAGCTATGTGATTTAGAGTGCAAGTTCGTTATGTGATCGGCTTAGGTTGCACATGAGGTATAAAGGTAACTCCATTATACGTGAGGTGTATAATCAACATGCACATGAGATCAAGAGGGCTTTGATCACATAACCAACTCCTACTCTCCCTCCCCAACCAATACTCATGGATCCAATCACGCCACGTTACGCACATGATCACGATATAGTCACACTAGCACACGAAATAGTGGATGCACAAGAAGCACATGAAAGTCAATACCCGATGCACACGATGAAATACATGTGACTGGGTACCCGTTGCACGCGGTAGGGGATAACACCTCCTGACGGGATCCATATAGCACCAGTCCGTGAAATCACTGTATCAAAAATCAATGTATACAATTCTAGAACATGCATATATACAATATTATGAATTGAAAACAATCAGAGAAATGTACTCGCCTGCGATCCAGAGCAATGAATGTCAAACTATCCGAACTGGTGTCACACAAACCTATATATGGAATATTGTATTAATACAAGGATCTGGAAGAAAATAAGTTAAACTAGTCAACTTCTAGGTCATAAAGTCATTTCTAAGTTAAAAGTCAAACTAGGTCAACTCTAAGTCAAACCGGTCGAACTATAGTCAAACTATGGTCAACTACCTATTTCTAGGTTGGATGAGTCTAACTCAAAGATATTGGGCTCACACACTATGAATCTAGGCCATACAAGCTACAACTTAGGATACTAAGATACCGTATCTCAGGATACGCAAACAATAGATAAATATCACATATCTATAATAAAACAATATTATATATATAAATTATAATTACAAATGCTAAAAGATTATCATGGTTTTGAACCAACTTGGTATCGCAATAGTAAACCTCTATCTTGATACCCAAACCCAATACCTTGGATATCCTTAATACCTTGGCATTTACCTTGGTATCTCAAGGTAATGTCACTCTAGTATATATATATTAACTATCCAACTATAACTATAAACTATCATGTATTTAGTATTTATACCATACTATATACCTTATTTTAGTCACCTTAATACCAACCCATAATTAGTTTACAACTATCATATTACTATGCCAATACCTACTACTCATACCTTGGTATATCTTGATACTTACCTTGGTATCTCAAGGTAATTGCCAAAACTTTATATATGTACTAACTACCCAACAATAATTACATATATCAATCTAATATAACTCTAGTATGTACTAATAGAATAAATACTAACTACCAACTACACACTAACTATTAATACATATATATGTACATACATACCTAAAAATATATAATATATAAAAGATACTCATAACCATTGATAACTAAAATATACTTACTCAATAATATTATGTGCTACAACTAAATATATACATATATAGTATAATACAAATAGCAATTAGGAACATATTTATATATATATATATATATTAATTACCATATATATATATTTAAATACATATATATAACCCACCATATATATTTATATAATATATATTTAAATACATATATATAACCCACAATATATATTTATACAATATATTTAAATACATATATATAACCCACAATATATATTTATACAATATATATATATATATATAACTATACATACACTTATACATAGTAAATTGTATAAAATACCACATAGTAACATACACACACATACATATTAATATGTATATATAACTATAAATATATGTATACGTATATAAAATTATACACTATATAAATACATAAAAATATATAATATAACTATATATATAACCACATATAAATATATCTACTATATTATATATACATATACTACCACTTATAAATATATATCTACATGTAGAAAAATAGCTACATAATAAATATACACATATAGTATATGCATAGGTACATAGATCTAAGACACAATATTACATAAAATATATATACACAATATTATATATATATATATATATATATATATATATATATATATATATATATATATATAATTACACTTCTCCATGAAATAAGAACACAAAAGAATTAGATCTACAATTAAATTGCACATACATAGACCGTATCACCCCGTATCCCACTAGATTTAGGATACGCATGCGACACGAGTCCACCATACATCCAAACGTACCCCAAAGGACACGAACAAGTCATATATATTATTTATGAATAATACGAAGAATCAAATATAAATCTACGTGTCCGTGTCAAAATATGACATGCTCAAAGTCCCGTGTCGGAGGAAAAATCTTCAAATTAACACGTATCACCAAATTGATGGGATACGACCTACACGTACCCAATTGTGGATACAATACTAGCCCCAAACACACAAGAACATGCCAAATTGATCTATAGGACCAATTGACACACACAACAAATGTCAATTTCGGAATTTCCCAAAAATTGACACAAAAAGTACCATAACTTTCTCAATAGGCCTCCTATGAACACAAAACCAAAACCTATGGATAGTCTATGCATATAATTTTCCATGGTTAAATCTCATATTTAGAATCTAAATTAAGGTAAAAAAAACTGAATTATACCTATTTGGAGATGAATTCCCAATGAAACCTCCAAAATTGGTAAAATTGGCCTCCAACTTGTAGATCCTTGCTCCTCTTTGTAAATCCATGCTTCCTCCTTATTGATTCTTGCTCTAATAGCCTCCAATGGTGATTTAGGAAATAATTGGGTGGAAATTTGGTAGGGATTTGGTTGAGGAAATTTTCTAGATCTAGATTTGGAATGAAAAATGAAGAGAGAGAAAGTTTTCATCCCCTTTATATAGGCCTCACTTGCCCCCTCCCTCAAGCTACTATGTAAAGTCTAAAATACCCCTTGGGGCCTCTCATGAAGAAATTAATTAAGGAGAGAAGCTTCTAGTCTAATGGTTTAATTAATTTAATCATCCTCCTAATCAATGGGCTTTCTAGTTGGGCTCAATTCTAACAATTAATACATGTTGGTCCATGAGTCAAAACTAAACTAGTTGGTCCACTAACACAAGTCCAAAAATAAATCTAACATGCTAATAATAAATAAATAATACAATAAATAAAAATTTAACATGCACAATATTTAATTATTTACTAAATGACTAAAATATTCTTTCCTAGAAAATATAGTAGTGACAAATCTACCCCCCTTAGAAGAATTTCGTCCTCGAAATTAAAACTCTCATCCCTCTCTTGGGCCAGTCATATCCTATTCATACAAATCTTACTATGGTCAAACTCCATCAATCACAGTCCAAAATAGTATATATCCTATAACATACAATCATATCATTCTACTGAAAGGGAAATCATACTTAGATATAGTCTCTAACTATCAAAAAATTCAGTCTTTGTCCTGCTGAGGTGTCTCCCTCTACTGATACGGGATAACCTGCTATGCCACCTGTGGCCTATTCCATCACACTAAGCATTCACTAATCATCAACATAGTCAAGGCATTCTTAATACTGAAGGTTACCAAATACTAGTGATATGGACATACTTCACTCACTGGTATTTGCTACCTAGGATACTATATAAAATACTGCTAAGATACTACCTCCTTATTCTGTTTCAATCACCAAAATTTCTCAATCATTCTCTTGCAAGAAATACTTCTATACCTTTTCAATCATGTATTTTATTAGCACACCCTCATCCAACTTATCACTCCCTATAGGATGCCTTACTTAAATCTTGTTACTGTCTACACAAGGCATCAGCTCTCATATGTATTTTGATGATATCCGTATACCAAGTTACTCATGTCTCTCCTCTATATTATTATATTAGTCACTAAAATGCTTGCCTAAACTTTCATAATACTTGAGGTACTTTATTTCTTGTTACTAGGGTATCTCTTTCTATCTGATACTTGGTGCAACTGATCCTCTAATATTTGTTTATTCATCTTAAGCTTCTCATCTGTACATTAGTATCACAATACATACATAATTACCTTCTAGTCATTACAACACCATGACATCTCACTGGTATCCTTATATCCCTCGAACTATTCTCTGATACATAAGACCTCTATACTCAAAATTGGCAAGGTACTATACCTACTAAACTTACTTCTCTATATATATTGTCTCCCTCCTCTACTGCTTGGATCACTTGTACTATTACTCCCAAATATCTTTCTATCTATATTAACTGATACACCAATCCAATGTCATTACACAATGTACTTACTGTTACTAGCACATTACTCAGTTAATCCCTGATATAAAAACACTAACACTCTTGATATAGTAACACTAGCTTCCTAACTACACAACATATGTCCTTAAGGTTCTAGGGTACTAGCTTCATCATTAGATTACCTCATAATACTCACTGAAAATCATGATCACTTATATCCAATGCACTAGTTATTAACTTCTATAATACACATATTTCACTTCACTCTCAAAGGTTGACATATTATTCCATATCTCTATTGATGTATATGTATCTCTCCTTAAACCTTACAGACAGATATGCAAATCAGTGATGCACTATATATCTTCTATGACCAATCTTGATATTTCTCAACCCATGACATAATATTAACACTCAAGCTTTCACTTTCTGATACTCAAGAACTTCCACGTTGACACTTATCATCCACTATACATCCTGCACACAATTTCTCGATACTTCTCCCACCTATTGCTTCCAACACATCACTAGTCTCAATATTAGGTGAGATACCCATCACTAATCATATACTGGTACACTCCTATCTACTCACAGTAATGCTCTACTTTATCTTAACACAAGTCTTACTACTTTAGCACAATGTATTATTATTTCCTCATGCTCTCCCATACACTTATGGGTACCCTTCCACTATGGCACACTCATTAATACTCTTGATGCATATGCATATCTATACTCTTGACACACCCAAGTATCAATCACCAATTTGAATATTATACTTCATTGATTTTCAACACAATTTTCTTGATACTTAATTGTTACATGGATCACCCAACTACATGAATGCATGATTATCCTAAATTGGTATGCTGACTTTGATACTAACTCATGGAACCACTACTGATATTCTCTACTCCCTCTTCTACCTATAGTAACTACTAACTTATAATTACACCTATCATAGAACTAATGCTATAAAGTACTATGCTATGGGTTATCCCTAGATTTATGCCTATTGCTCACATGCCTAACCAAGAACCACTTACAGACTCATAAGTCACACTCTCAATAGTCAATACTAATACTCAAGATACAGACCTAGTTGTAACTCACCAATTATCACACTAACTAGGACTCTAATAGAAATAAGCTCTATAAGGAACTAGAGAACTGAAGGTATCTCTACTGCTTAGCTAAAGAATGATGGAACAAAGTCCTACAATAATAGAAATAAATAATTATTGAAATGATACTTTAAGAACCAATTTAAGATACAATCTGATAATCATACACGTCTGTCCGAAATCATGACACTCAGAATCCTCGCCACGCCAGTAAACATAGCTGCGATAAACGATAGATTCCATAACTAGGGTATGCAACTCTATAATCATGTTATCTAGAATCCTCACCACGCCAACCGGTATGGCTAGGAGAAACTCTAAATTTCATAACTAAGATACGTACATCCAAAGTCAGGTCCCTACATTTTTTGCTACGCCAGCTAATATGGCTGCGATAAACTTTAGGCTTCATAACCAAAGTAGACGTTTTACCTTTCTCACTGTCCTCATCAATATATGTCATCAGATGATACCGTAACTTAGTCCGTAAAATTTCTCTCGACATAAAACAAACTAAATAACGAACACCAAGAATTTTGAATCATTCGATCACCAAGAATCAAATTCAACAATAGATCACCAAGAATCAATTTCAACAACAACAAGTGAGAGCAAACAGAAACAAGAGAAAAGATTTGAAATGGGAATTGTAATAAGATCCTCAAGGGTCATCCCAAAAATCTCTCAAGAGATTTGTGATTGAGTATCCTTTCATCCCAATATCTTATATCATATATCCTATATCCTATCGCAGGCTCGCAGTAGTACAACTAAGTCATCGCACTACCATGATATCGCATAACTTGCGAAGCCTGACCTACATGGGCCATCACTAAAAATATGTCATGACCCGCACTCGATATAGGAATGCAAGTCGGAAACAACGCCCAGCCTACGCCATAGAATCGGTGGTAGAACGCTGTCTTGGTCTACTATACTATCTAAAATCTCACAATAATATGAAGTCTGTCAATAAAATCTTAACACAAAACTCAATCACATTCTAAAGCACTAGAAGATATCAATAAAGTCTAATATAACTATCCATTCAATATATATAAACAATAATAGAAACAATATCCAATCTCATACTCTATGCCGAAAATAAATCCGGTACCAAAATGCTAAAGAGACTAACTATGAAAACTAATGATCCTAATAAAACTCCCGGCAATCACTCCAGAACTAGTGGATCCAAGTCTGCACCATCTATAAGTCGAAGTCCATAGTATGCCGGACACCAATCTCTCGGATCCTCTGAAAAATATTTTCCAGTCAGGAATGGAGCGAAGTACATACCTTTGAAAGCAGTTCCAATAACATAATCGAGCATATGTAACAAGCAATAGAAAAAGGATACAAGATGCACAAGTAATAAGAATGTACAATACAGGAAGAACAGGCAATAAGCATAATAAGAACTGAAAAGTAAATACGAGAAATAAA
This sequence comes from Iris macrosiphon, assembly GCA_036927795.1. NCBI lineage: Eukaryota > Viridiplantae > Streptophyta > Magnoliopsida > Asparagales > Iridaceae > Iris > Iris macrosiphon. The sequence continues at coordinate 140,867,780 of JAYESA010000007.1, read as the reverse complement.
CTGCAAGTAGAAAACAAGAATACTAGCTATGTAATTTAGAGTGCAAGTTCGTTATGTGATTGGCTTAGGTTGCACATGAGGTATAAAGGTAACTCCATTATACGTGAGGTGTATAATCGACATGCACATGAGATCAAGAGGGCTTTGATCACATAACCAACTCCTACTCCCCCTCCCCAACCAATACTCATGGATCCAATCACGATACGTTACGCACATGATCACGATATAGTCACACTAGCACACGAAATAGTGGATGCACAAGAAGCACATGAAAGTTAATACTCGATGCACACGATAAAATACATGTGACTGGGTACCCGTTGCACATGGTAGGGGATAACACCTCCTGACGGGATCCATATAGTACCAGTCCGTGAAATCACTGTGTCAAAAATCAATGTATACAATTCTAGAACATGCATATATATAATATTATGAATTGAAAATAATCAGAAAAATGTACTCGCCTGCAGTCTAGAGCAATGAATGTCAAACTATCCGAACTGGTGTCACACAAACCTATATATAGAATATTACATTAATATAAGGATCTGGAAGAAAATAAGTTAAACTAGTCAACTTCTAGGTCATAAAGTCATTTCTAAGTCAAAAGTCAAACTAGGTAAACTCTAAGTCAATCCGGTCGAACTATAGTCAAACTATGGTCAACTATCTATTTCTAGGTTGCATGAGTCTAACTCAAAGATATTGGGCTCACACACTATGAATCTAGGCCATACAAGCTACAACTTAGGATACTAAGATACCGTATCTCAGGATACGCAAACAATAGGTAAATATCACATATCTATAATAAAGCAATATTATAGATATAAATTATAATTACAAATGCTAAAAGATTATCATAGTTTTGAACCAACTTGGTATCGCAATAGTAAACCTCTATCTTGATACCCAAACCCAATACCTTGGATATCCTTAATACCTTGGCATTTACCTTGGTATCTCAAGGTAATGTCACTCTAGTATATATATTAACTATCCAACTATAACTATAAACTACCATGTATTTAGTATTTATACCATACTATATACCTTATTTTAGTTACCTTAATACCAACCCATAATTAGTTTACAACTATCATATTACTATGCCAATACCTACTACTCATACCTTGATATATCTTGATACTTACCTTGGTATCTCAAGATAATTGCCAAAACTTTATATATGTACTAACTATCCAACAATAATTACATATATCAATCTAATATAACTCTAGTATGTACTAATAGAATAAATACTAACTACCAACTATACACTAACTATTAATACATATATACGTACATACATACCTAAAAATATATAATATATAAAAGATACTCATAACCATTGATAACTAAAATATACTAACTTACACAATAATATTATGTGCTACAACTAAATATATACATATATAGTATAATACAAATAGTAATTAGGAACATATTTATATATATATTAATTACAATATATATATTTAAATATATATATATAACCCACCATATATATTTAAATAATATATATTTAAATACATATATATAACCCACAATATATATTTATACAATATATATTTAAATACATATATATAACCCACAATATATATTGATACAATATATATATAAAACTATATATATAACTATACATACACTTATACATAGTAAATTGTATAAAATACCACATAGTAACATACACACACATACATATTAATATGTATATATAACTATACATATATGTATACGTATATAAAATTATACACTATATAAATACATAAAAATATATAATATAACTATATATATAACCACATATAAATATATCTACTATATTATATATACATATACTACCACTTATAAATATATATCTACATGTAGAAAAATAGCTACTTAATAAATATACACATATAGTATATGCATAGGTACATAGATCTAAGACACAATATTACATAAAATATATATATAATATTATATATATATATATATAATTACACTTCTCCATGAAATAAGAACACAAAAGAATTAGATCTACAATTAAATTGCACATACATAGACCGTATCACCCCGTATCCCACTAGATTTAGGATACGCATGCGACACGAGTCCACCACACATCCAAACGTATCCCAAAGGACACGAACAAGTCATATATATTATTTATGAACAATACGAAGAGTCAAATATAAATCTACGTGTCCGTGTCAAAATATGACATGCTCAAAGTCCCGTGTCGGAGGAAAAATCTCCAAATTAACACGTATCACCAAATTGATGAGATACGACCTACACGTACCCAATTGTGGATACGACACTAGTCCCAAACACACAAGCACATGCTAAATTGATCTATAGGACCAATTGACACACACAACAAATGTCAATTTCAGAATTCTCCAAAAATTGACACAAAAAGTACCATAACTTTCTCAATAGGTCTCCTATGAACACAAAACCAAAACCTATGGGTAGTCTATGCATATGGGTTGATTTTTCATGGTTAAATCTCATATTTAGAATCTAAATTAAGGTAAAAAAACTAAATTATACCTTTTGGGAGATGGATTCCCAATAAAACCTCCAAAATTGGTGAAAGGCCTCCAACTTGTAGATCCTTGCTCCTCTTTGTAGATCCATGCTTCCTCCTTGTAGATTCTTGCTCTAATAGCCTCCAATGGTGATTTAAGAAATAATTGGGTAGAAATTTGGTAGGAATTTGGTTGAGAAAATTTTCTAGATCTAGATTTGGAATGAAAAATGAAGAGAGAGAAAGTTTTCATCCCCTTTATATAGGCCTCACTTGCCCCCTCCCTCAAGCTACTATGTAAAGTCTAAAATACCCCTTGGGGCCTCTCATGAAGAAATTAATTAAGGAGGGAAGCTTCTAGTCTAATGGTTTAATTAATTTAATCATCCTCCTAATCAATGGGCTTTCTAGTTGGGCTCAATTCTAACAATTAATACATGTTGGTCCATGAGTCAAAACTAAACTAGTTGGTCCACTAACACAAGTCCAAAAATAAATCTAACATGCTAATAATAAATAAATAATACAATAAATAAAAATTTAACATGCACAATATTTAATTAATTACCAAATGACTAAAATATCCTTTCCTAGAAAATATAGTAGTGACAGTAACATTTCCCTTATTTGTTAACTCTGTTAAACATATCAGTCCTCAGGAACTGAGATAACTACAACTTGATACAAGCACTCATACCTCTAATACACACTATGTGAATACCACACAGATACTCCTAGATACCTGACTTGGTGCAACTGCTGCCCAATGAATTATCCTTGATGTTCTTTACTCCTACTACCCACTATGATACCTGTGTGAGACATCACAGTTTCTACAAACAAATACCCCCAACTGCAACCACACTTGAACACATCAACAGCAAGTTCATGTTGTGGCAATTGGCACCATAATTGTGCCACTGCCAAATGCAGTGCCCCATACTTTCTCGAGTACCCCCAATATCATATTACTGTTATTGATGCCAAGCTACAGGTATTACACTATAGCAATCAGTGTACTAGGTGCACTGATATCTGGCCAACCTATGGACATTAATCCTAACTCCCTCCCTGAGCTCAGATCATATTGGAATACACTAACCCCTTGGTAGACCCCTAGAGTTTTAGGTATTGGTTTTTGTTTCATTGGTTGTGATTGTTTTGTTTTAGATTGTGTGTTAAGATTGTTTGTTCTAGGTTGGTGATTTGGTGTTCCTACGGATTTCTCCGACACGGGGCACGATCCATTTTGGTAAAGGCGGAAAGCTTAGTCCACGATACATCGGGCCCTTCAGTATTCTTGCAAGGGTCGGTACAGTAGCCTATAGACTTGACTTGCCGCCTGCTCTAGATGGAGTGCATGACGTGTTCCACGTGTCGCAGCTGAGAAGGTACGTGGCAGATCCTAGTCACATATTAGATCACCCGGAGATCGAAGTTGGACCGACACTCAGCTATCCTGAATAACCTGTTGAGATCTTGGATCGTAGAGAGAAGGTATTGCGGAACCAGATTATTTCTTTGGTTCATGATGCATGGAGAAATCACTCTCCAGGAGAGTCAACTTGGGAGAGAGAGGACGAAATACGCGAGCAATATCCGTATCTCTTCGAGACTTGAGGTATAATTCCTTGTTTGATTATTGTTCTTGTGCTAGTTTATTCTAATTTCGAGGACAAAATTCTTTTAAGGAGGGTAGACTTGTTACCCCCACTTTTCAGATTAAGGGTATTTTTGTCTTTTCATAATTAATGAGTAAATGATTGCATGATAATTAATTATATATAAATAATTGTTTTTTTATTTGATTGTTGTACTTTACCATTGCTTCGATAATTAGAGCGCTACGCTAGCCATTGTCTTCTAACTGATTTCACACCCTTGTTCTAGACGTACCAAACTGTTACTTTGATCCTTGTGTGACTCATGACCATGTCTTGTTGTGCTTTATTTTAGTCGCACAACATTCATCGCAACCAACTACATCTAATTCTATATAAATCAAACCTTGTATCCTTGTGTGTTCCAATCAAAATTGGAGACACAATCTCGACCTATTTTGAGCAACCCAAATTAAGATAATATTCTATTTTGAGTCTACTTCATTCATGACATTTGTGTCCCACTTAAATTCAGACCTTGTACTTCTAATTAATTTTAGAACACCACTTGCATTTATTTTAACTATTTAAACCATAAATCTCACTTTGTGCAATTTTCCAATTGTTGGGCACTTTTGTGCAAAAGTACTTTAAGGTGTCCATTCTGTTGGACACGATACGTGAATGAACCCATTTCTCCTTCATGTGTATTTTTCCATAATTTTTGGGTGTGCAATGCAACATCAATCTCCTTGAACCATGGCTTTCAAAACCTTGAACCAATACATCCTAGCCTTCCATTTTTAAATCCATTTAAATCCTAGCCGTTTAAATATCCATGGCAAGGCCCAATCCCAAGAGGGTTTTGACCAACCCTAATTCTAGGTCAACCCAAACTCTATACCTATATATATAAATAGTATTACTTTTCTTTTTCCTATTCCTAAAACACAAAAGCAGCCGATTCCTATTCCCATCTACTGTTCCCCGAAACCCTTCTTCCCGTCGTTCCACCGGAGCACGACCTCCTGCGTCGAACTCGACTCGCCGGACTCCGTCTGTTGACCGTCTCACCATTCCCCTCCAAGCCCGACATCTCCCCGCTTCCACACGACCACCCGCCTCCAACCCGCTGCACACACCGGAGCACTGAAACCAGCAACCCGACGACCATCCCCACCTCTCCTCGTCGACCGGACCTCGTCACGACCGCCTCTACGTCGAACAGCAACCCACTGCACACACCGGAGCACTGAAACCAGCAACCCAACGACCATCCCCACCTCTCCTCGTTGATCGGACCTCGTCACGACCGCCTCTACGTCGAGCAGCAACCCGTCGAACCCCGACCCGCTGCACTGTACCGTTGCACCAGAAGCCGACGCCATCCCGCGATTCCCGACTTCGTCCATGTCAACGCTGAACATCGGAGCCTGAACGACCCTCTCCCGTGTCGATAACCCTCGACGGCCCGACGAACCGCTGTTGAAGACGAGCACCACCGCACGATGCTGCACTGAGCAGTTCGCCGACAACCGCCTGCACAAGCGCCTAAACGCCGGAGTCGACCCGCTCGACTTGAAACGAGCAATACCTCTGCGACGACCGCGACACGCACATCTCGTCCCATGTACACAAGTTCGAGTTCCCTCTTGCGTACATGTACACGTACGCGCATACGCGTATTTTATTATTGTATGCATACGTATTTAGCCATGGTTTAGTATTCGTGTATTATGGGTATATGGATATATATATAATTGGTATATACGTATTGGCATACGTATTAATATATGTCTAAATGTATATTAATTTATATGTATATAAATAGTATAATTCTCAATTAGTATAAAACATACGTATATGTATTGTACGTGCATCCCTAGTACATGTTTAATATATATATGTACATAGTATAAATTCTATTAAGTATGTATATACATGTATCTTTTATAATTGTAATTAATTAGTATTAATGTATATGATAGATAATAATATATATATTATATGTCTATGTACTAGATGACCGAGTATAACCACGGATACCCCGTAGTTACCTTGACCTGTGACCACGTAGCATAATAGCAGACTGCCATATATACACCGACGTACTGGCAAGACCCGTATCATTGACTGTCTGTTATGCACAGCAACTACAGACGTGACACCCCTAGCGTAGTCTCTGAGATCATTGTGTTGATTGTGTGTTAGAGTAATGTCTGATACAATATTGTGTTATATGATATATCTATATGACTGTTGGATCATTCAGACGATACTTTGGAAACCGGACATCGGTATTGCCAGCTAAGGACCACAGGCGAGTATATTCTCTGACAGTTTCCATTATGTTGATCATCTCTATAATTATTGTTGTATAGCGTACATGACTCTGACACTGTTGTTTACACGAGTTGGCATTATCGAGACCTGTCACGAGGAGTCATGATTGGAATCCATCGTGCTAGCTGAAGAAAAACGGGGAAATATTAGTAGATTGTGTGATCATATCCAAACTTTACATGCATCATAGCTCACCCACACCTCATGTCGGTGCAGCCTGACCATTACATGCCTCATAGCTGTTACATATGGTTAGCCTGACTATTACTCCCATCATAGCTATCCAGATGGTTAGCCTGACCTTACAAGAATGATAGTTAATCATATGTAATGAGCCTGATCAGTCCCAAGCCGATCACATGATATGCTGATGTTTTACACACTTAGTTAGATGTTCTTGACATGTATCTCTAGTATATTGATATAGCATTCCTTATATTCTAGTCATGATTCTAGCATTCACATATATACCAGTTCATTGTTCTAGCGTGCACTTGTATTTCTATTTCATTGCTAGATGTACATTGATGATGACATATGCTCCAGTATTCCTTTATTCCAATATTTTTTATTGCCAGTATTCATATCTGTCTTGTATTTCTTTACACTGTGTTATAGTTTTTGTCAATATATGTGGAACTGTTGTTAGTGCTTGTACTTCGTTCCAATCCTGATTGAATATTTTTTTCAGAGGATCTTGAGGAGTTCTGTACCACATACTATGGACCCGGTATAGATGCAGACTACACACCAGAGATCTTAGAGGAGACTATTCCTTTAGATGAGACATTGCCTGCAGCTATCTAGATAGTATTATATTATGCATCTGAGACTTATTGAGGTTTATTTCAGTTTATATTTAGACTTATGTTAAGTTTAATTGGAGACTTGTGGAGACTTTATGTTGGACAGCTAGACTATGATTTATCTATATTTTGAGACATGGTATTTGACTATGTTATTCTTCTTATCTTTTATCGTGCCTCATTCCTCTTATAGTGGTTGTGATTGAGTTTATATTATGAGATATTGTGAGATGTATATTGTCCTCCTTATGGAGATTGATATCATTGACAGGTATTTAGTTATGTTAGTATTATTGTGACCTAGACAGCGTTCTACTGCCGATGCTGCGGCGTAGGCTGGACGTACCCACGCTCTCGTGCCCCAAATTCTGGGTGCGGGTCGTGACAACAGGGGGGTTCTCGGGATCTTGTGACTGTGGACCGCAAGGAGGGCTGCTATTACTATGGCAAAATGGGTCATATCAAGAGGAACTGCATTAAGCTCAAAGCTGAGAAGGCCAAAGGCAAGGATGATCAGGAGGATCTCATGGCTATGGGAGATCCCATAATCACAACAAACGACGCAGAGGAACCTTGTGGCATGTGTCATGATGGCGATTGAACCATGGATATGGGGGCATCGTATCATGCCACTCCATATAGGAGGATCTTTATGTCATACTACGGTGGCAGGTTTGGACGTGTGAAGATTGGCAACAAGGGGACGGCTGCAGTTGTAGGCATTGGTGATGTATACTTGACAACGGAGCCTTGTGAGAAGCTCGTTCACAAGAATGTGCGACATGTACCGAGTTTGTGCTATAACTTGGTTTCGGTAGGGAGGCTGGCGGATGATGACTGTCGCAGTTTGTTTGGGGACAAAGATTAGATGCTTACGAAGGGTTCATAACAACTGGCTCGAGGAGATTTATATTGTGGCATGTACAGGCTCAAGCCACTGAGTTGTACAGACAGGCTACAGATAAATGATGGAGGCTCGAGGGGTATTCGACAGGAGTTGGATCGTCCGAAACTTGCTGAGGAGGGGCTTCGAGATACTTTGAGGATTAGGGAGGATTCTGTTTATTAAGACAAAGCGACGAATGGTGATGGGTCAAAGATTGAGGGTCAGTATGTCAGTCCCATGACTGATGATCGGTCTCCAGGTGGGGGTTGCTTTACGGATCCGGTTTTGGCGACGGGTGATTTTCCAAAGCTTCACGGAGCGACATTGGTTTCAGTAGTTCAAGGCCAGGGAGGAGATCAAGGTTTACAGCACACTCAATCTGATACGGGAGCGTTACCATTCACACAGTTTCGGGAGAGCTGTGGGTCATCGACGACATGCACAGTGCATGATATTCTGCTCGATGATGCATGTGTATGGGGGAGCTTCAAGTTTGGACACGAAGGTGGGTAGATTCAGGAGTTCGAATCTTGGAAGAATCGTACCGTCCGCTTGGTTGGGCCAGCCAAGGGTGAAGAAGCTCGTCGGAACATTAACACGTTTCTGTGGAAGACGGAAGTCGGGGACAGGCAGCAAAGACTCACGGTGAGGCTGATAGTCAGGGACTTTGGTCTCAGCCGTGTCATTATCGGTAGAATTTCAGTAGTACAGAAGGTGATAAACATGGAAGCTAGCGTCGACGTGATGGTCGAGGAGCTGGAGACGAAGGAAGATGCAAATAAACTCGGGGGATCGGAGATCGATGGCATAGGGAACCAGGAACTCTGTCGCGGGGCGACAGGTATGGAGTCCAATTGAGAAGCCATGGGGTCAACACCCTCTCATCTGACTAGAGGAAAGATTGTTGGGGTCAAGTATAGATTTGGTAAATTTTGGAGCCCAAATATAGTCAAAGATTTGATTTGATATAATTTGGAAATCTACATAAAATGTAAGATTTGATTAGATTTTAAATTTTTATCAAATATTTAATTTGATCATATTTGGACGTCCATAATTGGTATTGGACTATTTTAAGGTGGAATAGAATTCTTATTTTAAGGTTTTATATTTAGGAAATTCTATTATGATCTAAAATATGATTTCTCATCCTATAAATATAGGAGGAGGGTGGAGGCACAAAGCATAACATAAGTTGGAGATTCGGGGTGCCCGTCCACAGAAAATCTAAGAGAAAGTTCGTGTTTTGCTCTTAGGACTTCGCCATCCAAGACAGAAGGAAGAAAGAGATCTGATCGAGTAGTCATCGCATTCGTTCGGGGAGATTGCTATGGGTTGGTGAGTAATTTCAATTGTAATATCTTTCTTTTCTTCTTGAGTGTGGTAAGGGGGTTGAATCTATTAGGAGAAAAGGGTTCAACATTGATTTTGTCAATCTTGTAATTTCACCTGAGTTATAAAGGTTGGGATTTGTCCAGGTGATATAGTTACCGCCATATACTTGTCTTTATCTGTGCTTGGTGTTCGTTAGACATGGGTTGGTTATCTCAGGTGGGTTGGCCTAAAGTTTTCACTGCGGGCACTCTCAGACACGGTGTCAGAACGCTTGTATGGCGTGTCTGATTTCCAACAATTTAGTGCTGAGATTGCAGCATGAGCTGAGAGTATAAACATCTCGTTAAGGGAAAGGATGCCGTTGACTGCCATGCTCTTTAGGACTAGCAAAAAAATGACAGTGCTACCAATATATTGACAGTCCTACATATTGGTAGGATTGTCAAAAAAATTGACAGTCCTACATATTGGTAGGACTGTCAAAAAATTTGACAGTCCTAAGTAAAATATTATGTTCATTGAACAACATATTTTTTGGGATATTTAGACTTTGGGTCTCGAATAAGTTACATTATATTTGGTCCCATAATAGACATAATTAGTGTTTGGGTCCAGGACTAACGGTTGACTGTCAAAACCCAACTAAAAAGAATGAAAAAACAAATAAACAAAAAATAATAAACAAAAATAGAAAAAAATAGAAAAAGGAAAAAGGAAAAAGGAAAATAAAAAAACTTTGTTCGAGTATTCGTAATTTTCGAGTATTCGTAATTTTCACAATAAATTTGCTCGGGTATTCATAATTTCTGGGAATAAATTTGCCCGTAAATTTCGAGACCTAAAGTCTGAATATCCTGGGCAAATTTATTGTGGAAAACATATTCCCATGCTTGGTTTTGGTTAAAAATATATATTTTAGAAAATTACGAATACCCAGATAAATAATTTACGCACAGAATATGAGAATCATATTCCTTAAGAATAGGTGGGTATATCTTTTTTTGCTTGGCCAAAAAAAAAAATTTGTTATTTTTTTTTATCCTTTTTCATTTATGTAAGATTTTTTTTTTGTTTCATTATTTTTATTTTTTTTCACCTTTTTTCATTTTTTTTATTTTTTCATTCTTTTCATTTTTTTCATTTTTTTTTCATTTTGTTTTGTTTTTTCTTTTAGTTTTTTTTAGTCGGGTTTTAACAGTTAACCGTTAGTCTAAGACCCAAACACTAATTATATCTATTATGAGACCCAAATACAAACTTATTCGAGATCCAAAGTCTAAATATTCATATTTTTTAGGACTGTCAAAACTTTTAACAGCCATTTCAATTAGTAGGACTGATAAAAAATTTGACAATCCTGACTATAGACAGAATTGTCAGAATTTTTGATAGACTATCATCGTCCCGGTCGAGACTGTGGACGAATTTTCGAAGGTCAAAATCCTAAAATGGAATAGAAACTTCAAAAATTCTCCCAAAATGAATCAAAAACCAATTTTTAGTCCCTAGAAGATAAAATCTATGCATGAACATGTAACTCTAACATATTTAGAATTTGGGAGAAAAGAAGCAAAAGATGGGGAAAAAAAACATAAAATGTGCTTTTATACTAGGTAATAGACAGCCCCTAACAATTTTTAACACCACCACTATTGTGTCCCCTCGATTATTATCCTCCGACCCCATTTACACAATTTTACGTCGGCATCTCCATGGAGATATACCTCCTATAACCCATCTTCATCATAGTTTGTCAGGACAAAATCATGCCCCTCAAAGCCGCACTTCTCCTTATTCCTCTTCGACCTGTGACTACAACCCTAGATTTCCGCTTCCATGCTCCACATAGTTCATCTCTCTGCTGCGCATTAGATAATCTACACTACTACTAGTAAGAGTATTGCAGTAATACCTCAAGATGAAGCACATATGACAGACTAAAGCATCAATTTGACAAGTTTGGGTAGACTCTTTCAGGAAAAAGAAAAAAGAAAAAATCCTTCACTTCCTATTGGGTAATGTTTTGAAAAGGATATAATCAATACCGATGATATTGCGAACCTTGGTATATATCAAGTTTTTCTTTCAAAACAATATGGTGGGAAGTAATTCCCTTGGTCTTCCATTAGTAACAAATACATCAAGTTTAATGATGATATTATAGAAACAAAAGGTAAAGCCTTTACATGATTTCATAAACAAGAAATTGATCTTAATATTGTTTAATAATAATGAAGATGCTACATATTTATATAATTTTCATCAAAATTGCTCTTTATATTATGGAAGTAGAAAATCCCCAGAATGAATATAGCACCAACACTAAAGGGTTCATCCCAATTCTTTGTGGTCAGCTACATGAATCCTTCACTTCCTATTCAGCTATAATAAGGGACCAACTCAAGGAATTGTTGAATAATATGGTGGAATGCATTAGTCTTTAAACAATTTTCAGTCCAAGACATGTTTGGTGGTTACCGCAAAAAAAAAAAAAAAATATATATATATATATATATATATATATACTGAAAGCATATGGTTGAGGGACCAAATAAACCTCACCTCTGCTTCTTTTAAGTTTGTAGAAGCTTTAATCGCCAACAATTCTACAAGAAAAATAGGTAGGTAAGGATCAAGTACCATAAACATAGACATAATTTCATAAAGAAGAGAGCAAACTATAAGAGAACTTGACTAGCTCGTGACGTTTTCTTTTAGTTTTTAGCATACCTTGTACAGATGGAAATTTAGATCTGGAACAAAAATAACAAATCCTCTTCAGTTAACTTTGCCATTGCATTATTACAGTGACCGACAGTACTGCAGAGCAGATTATAATGCACTGATCAGCTTTAATTATCAATGGCTTTCACGAGAGAAACAACTTGTTAGGAAACTACGAAGTAACATTACCCATCAATCACAAGTTTCTTCTTTTTCTGCAATTCTAGCATCCTTTCATCAATGGTATCCTCAATTACAAATCTCATGGTCCTATATATAATAAACAATGGATTATTATAAGAGGCATAGAGATAGGAAGTTACATCAGGTTATATGTAAATACCTAATTGGCTTCTGTTGTCCAATACGGTGGACTCGGTCTTGAGCCTGCCTTTCAGTAACTGGATCCGAATATAGGTCCATCAAGAAAACCTAGGTTAATACATAAGTAGTTATTCATTAGAAACGACAAGTTTCACAAGGGTGCAAATATTCATATCATTGCTATGCTCAACAAATACATGTGGGGAGGCGCAAGAAGTTAAAAAAAAAAAAAAAAATCTTTTTGTTTATATATAGAATGACAGATACATAAAGATTCACATTCAATACATCTTAGAAGCTCTATCTTTCACAAAGTAGATAAACGTACAAGTTTGCTGCCTAAGTACTTCCCCAGAAACAGATAAGTATATACCGGTTTAAGGAATTGTTAGTTTCAGGTTGCTGCCCAAGTACTTACCCAGAACAGAAGAAATACAGAAGAAATTTAGTGACCTCAAAAAAGAACAAGGAGAGTTCGTTTCTCACATGTGATGCTACTGTCAAATCAAGAGCAAATCCTTCAACTTTCAGACTCATAAGCAAGATTCTGCAGTCCCCATCTTCAGTGAACGTTTTTATTGCTTTCTCTTTCTCAGGAAGAGCCATGCTTCCTAGAAACGTAACAGATTTGATGCCAGACTGCCAAAAAGTTTGACTAGTTCTTCAGTTACTTGAGTTAAAGCATGGCTCTTCACCACTTCAATAATGGAACAAGCAATATCTTTAGCTCACCATGTCGAGGGAGGAACTAATACAGACAAGAAATGATGTAAACTGGCTGAATGCTATTCCTTTGGCAGAACTGTCACTTTCAACCATGTTTCTTATCTCTTCCCTCTATTAAAAAGAATAAAAATGTATTAGTCAAAACTATAAAACAGAGAAATAGAAGAATGTCCAGTAAGCATAAAAGAAAGGATAAGGAAGACACTTCTCCCTACAGTCATAATGTCAATCAAATATGATAAAAAGAAAACCACGTTACATTGTTGTGTTTGTTCTCTCTATTTTCGTTGATTTTTGTTGCTTTAACAAATTGGTATCAGAGCTTTTGGTTTTGGGGTTTTCTGATCATGGCTTCAATGTCTTCATCAACAAAATCAGACATTGACAAGTTAAACGGCAATATAAATTTCAGTTTATATAAGTCTGGATGATGGTTATTCTCACCCATTATAATCTCAGAAAATCCTATTCAGGAAATCGAAGAAGCCAGCTAGAATGTCCTATGAGGATTGGGATGAGATGGATGATAAAGCCCTTTTGGCCATTCAGTTATGCCTATCGAAAAAAAATTCTTTGGGAAATTCTCGTGGAGAAGACGATGAATTCGTTCTGAAGCAACGGCTCTACACCTTTCGTACGGAGAAAGGTACTTCTATCAAATCTTATGTCAGTGATTTTAGTTTGATCATTACATACCTAATAGTAATTCTAATCAAGCAGTAATTCTAATCAAGGTGTTAGTCTCTTTATTGATAGAGGAAGGACAAAGGAGTGAAGTTCGAAAAGTAACAATGGTATAACAAAGTTAGAATCTAAGCACATTGATATGATCTGTAACTACTGCAAGAAGGTTACATCAAAAGTGATTGTCGTACATTGATGAACAAACTGAAGTAGGCAGGAATATGCCAAGAAGCCTCCGACCGGTAAAGTTAGTGTTGTAGAAGAGGATTCTTCTAATTTGCTTTGGTGACCGATGACAGTCATATGTCAGGTAATTGGATTCTTGACTCAGGCTGCTCCTACCACATGTGTCTCAACAGGGATTGGTTCTCCATATATGAAGAATGATGCTTCATGCAGAACTATTGGATTGGGAACTGTTTGAGTAAAGATGCACGATCGTGTGGTGAGGACTCTGTCAAATGTCAGGCATGTTCCAGATCTGAAGAAGAACATCATCCCTTTGGGTAATCTTGAGGCTAATGGGTGCAAGCATGTAACTGAAGGTGGAGTCATGAGCATTAGAGCAAGTGCGCTTCTTTTTATAAAAGGGTTATGTTAACATAACACATTGATAAATGTGCATTTTACATTGGTACTCCCACCAACATATTGACAAATGTACATTTAATTGATAAATGCATATTTTAAGTGAAAGTTTGCTTTATTTAATGTGCTGGTGGGAGTACCCATATCAAATGCACACTGATCAATGTGTTATCATGTGCTCTTAGTACACATGTTAACATCACCCTTTTAAAAAAGGCAAGAGGATTGCAATTTGCATTTCTTCTACAATTACTATTTCAGCTGCAGTTTCGTCATCTCACCTTTGTTAGAGACCGATACCGCCATGTTACGGCATATGTGGTTAGGCCATATGAGAGACAGAGCCATGACTACATTAAGAGAGGTCTTGTGTGGTCAGAGTAATGGGAAGATGGATTTCTATGAACACTGTGCCTTTGGAAAGCAGAGCCTCAGTTTAGCAAGACTATCCATAAGACAGAAGGGACTCTAAACTACATTCATTCATATCTTTGGGGACCTTCTAGAGTTGCTTCCAAAGGTAGTGGTGCTCGGTGTATGCTTACCTTTGTTGATGAATTCTCCTGGAATGTTTAGGTCTACTTCTTGAAGCACAAGAATGATGTGTTGCAACTTCCAAGAGGCTCAGGACTGACAATGGGCTAGGATTCCGTAAGAGTGAGTTTAATGAGTTTTGTAGGAATGGAGGCATTGCAAGGCATGCACTGCAGAGTAATGGTGTGGTAGCACACATGAACTGGACTGTATTGAGGAACCTATATCTTTTGTAAAATGCAGGCTGCATGGAGTTTTTGGGCTGACGCAATTAACACAGCTTGTTGGTTTATGAATCACTCTCCTTGCACATCCATAAAGTGCACAACTCAAGAAGAGCTTTAGGTAAGGTAACTATGTTGATTACCAAAATCTATGTTGGTGTTGGGTGGGGTTCACAACCTATGTAGAGAATACACCGGAGTGCGACGAGCGCTATCCGTATGTCGGAGAAGCTCGGGAAGCTGAAGACGTCGAACCAGAGTTCATAAATATGTAGTCTGAGAATCTGCCCAGACTAGATAGAATTCGGTCAGCCGAGTTTGATCTGTTTCAGACAGAACTCTTTAGCATGGGGACAACCAAGTTCGGTTCAAGTCGAGCATAACTATTCCTCTAGATCAGACCGAATTCAATCTGAATTCGATCGTCGGACTAAGACGAGTTCTTGAAGTTTTATTTACATCGTTGGATCGTGTGGACGGCCCAGATTTGTTATAGGAACTATATATAGGTATTTCCTAACCCTAATCTATC
Source organism: Iris macrosiphon (assembly GCA_036927795.1). Classification (NCBI taxonomy): domain Eukaryota; kingdom Viridiplantae; phylum Streptophyta; class Magnoliopsida; order Asparagales; family Iridaceae; genus Iris; species Iris macrosiphon. The sequence continues at coordinate 140,851,952 of JAYESA010000007.1, read as the reverse complement.
ATCACAAGATCAAAAGGAGAGGTTTCTCAAAGATTGCAACTTCTGGAGAAGAGAGAACGGATCGATGACTACTTTGAAGGAGAGAGAGTTTTGGGTAATTGTTCTCGTCATCTTTTTTCTTCGACAATCATTGTAATCCATTTACATCGTCCAAGTACTTGTCGTGGTCCTTTTTGGATCGGTGAAAGTTTGTAGAGGTTGTAATACTCTAATTTAATACTGAAGATTTTTCAGGGTTGTACCTCGATCGGCCCTTGTTTTTTCCGTTAGAGTTTTCCACGTCAAAATCGTTGTTGTCGGTATATTCGGGTTTTATGTAAGATGGAGGGTTGTAAGGCTATATATATATATATATAGCCAAAAGATTATTATAATAAAGTAATTCCAAATATTCTACATGGTATCAGCGCACAAACCTAGCTGCCGCCGCCGCCCGCACCACCGCCACCGCCAAACCCTAGCCCGCAGGCGCCTTCTGTCGCGGTTTCCGGCGTCCCGCTGGTCGTTCCGGACGTTGACATCGAAGGCCTAGATCTGATGGGGGAGTGGCATGATCGGGTCTAGGAGAGGACGAACGTGAATCGTGGGACGGGTGTGAGGTGATCGGAGAAGAGGATGATCGATGGAGGAGATCATCAAAAAGTTAGACCCTGCGTGGTCGTAACGTTGATGAAGAAGCTGATGAAACTGTCGTCTGGTGAGAGCGCGACACGAACACCGATGAAGTTGGAGCTTCCCTCCATCGATCTGAAGCTTGATGGACCGGCCAACTACCTGAGTTGGTCACGACGGGTCAGGAGAACCCTCACAGGGAAGAACCTAGAGGGTTTCTTGCCAGGAGAGAAGACAGAGCCGGATGAGGGCTCAGCAGGACGCGACGAGTGGAAGTTCACTCATATGGTGATATACATTTGGCTCCTCAATTCTTTAGTCCAGTCGATCGCCGTCACAGTATATGGTCTTGAGAAAGTAAAGGACGTGTGGGAGAAGTTGAGGAGGACCTACGATGGTGTGGGGAATAACTTGAGGGTTTTCTAGATCAAGGGGAAGATCGACGACACCGTACAGGGAGAGAAGACGGTGCAGAAGTATGCCATGGAGTTGGAGCATCTGTGGTTGAATTACGATCACTCCTCATATCGGGCGAGCTACGAGGACCCGAAGTGTAAGGAGAGACAGGTATGTCTGCAGGAGAGGACGATAAAGTTTCTTAAGGGACTGGTCGTAGTGTTTGCTCAGAGGACAACACTACTTCTAATCCAACCGAAGATCCCAACACTTGAGGAGGCTATCTCGGCCATGATCCAGGAGGAGACTCGCATCTAGCTGCAGGCAGGGACAGGTGATCCTCCTGAAGTAAAGTCAACACTGGCGGTTGCCAATTCAGGCGGCACAGGACCTAAGGGAGACCCCCGGCAGTGCTACAACTGCGGGGAAGTAGGACATCTGAGGTATGCTTGTACAAACCACCCAAGGAGGGAGATTCAGGTGGTGGACGTGGGCAATTTGGAGGACGTGGCCGTGGTCGTGGGGGTCGACGGGGTGGTCGAGGATATTATCGGGCAAACCTGCTGGTAGCAGAAGGCGAGGAGGAAACTGATGGCGCCTATAATGAAGAGGATCAGGCACTGATGGGCATGCTGGAGGTACTCAGGAGAAAGCAAAGAGCGTCAAGCAATGGAGACAAGATGAGTGGGACTGAGGAGGCGTCCACCTCAGTCTTCGCTAGAGGCAACGTGCCATGTATGCCCATCCATCGGAAGGTACTGACGCGACTCACTCACCCTTGCATCTATGTCTTCTCTTAGATCGCCGGACTAGATTGTCGATTCGGGTGCGTCTCGACACGTGACAGGAAATCCTAGTGATTTCTCTTCCTACACTCACCTAGCATCGGCGAACAACATTCAAACAGCCAATGGTACTTTCCAGTCAGTGGTCGGTAAGAGTACTGTCGATTGTACAGGTTCAGAAAAATTATTCAATGTTTTGCATGCTCCTTCTTTTCCAGTCAGTCTTTTGTCCATTAATTCTATAATCCTCCAACTAAAATGCATTGTCTCTTTTGATATTCATAAGGTGATCTTCCAGGAGAAGGAGACGGGACGAAGACTTGGGACTGGCACTTGGCATGATGGACTGTGGTACCTTTATCGGGAAGAGCTAGATTCGACATTGGTGTCTGTGGCAGAGAGGGCAGGAATGGGAGGACCGAAGATGTGTGCCGAGGATACACTGATACTCCACCACAGGCGGTTGGGACACTCCACTTTTGGTATTTTGAGTAGATAGTATCCATCTATTTATGAGAAAGCAAATAAGGAGAAACGATTATATGATGCATGTGATTTAGGCAAACTTAGTAGGAGCTCATATGTTAGTACGGGCCATAGGAGCTCTTCTGTTTTTGATATTATATATTCTGATATTTGGGGATCGTGCGCCACAACTACTATGAATGGTTACAAGTATTTCATTTCTTTTATTGATTATTCCTCTCGTGTCACCTGGCTGTATTTGATAAAGAATAAGAGTGATGTCTTTGCCTGTTTTCGGGACTTTCATAAACATGTCCAGACTCAGTACAGAGTAGTGGTGAAGGTATTGAGGTCTGACAATGGGACAGAGTATACCAACAAAGCACTTGAGGAATACCTGTCAGCCCAAGGGATACAGCATCAGACCACCTGTGCATACACACCAGCACAGAATAGAGTGGCAGAAAGGAAGAACAGACACCTTCTGGAGGCCACGAGGACCATGATGATCGTCATAAATGTCCCACAGAGTCTGTGGGGGCATGCAGTGTTGACAGCAGCTCAACTGATCAACATGATGCCCTCGAAAGTATTGGGCTGAAAGTCTCCATGTGAGATATTGTAAGAAAATAATAGTGGGATACTCCCGCTGAAGGTGTTTGGCTGGGTATGTTTTGTGAAGGACAATAGACCGTCTGTTGAAAAACTTATCCCTAGAGCAATCAAATGTCTTCATGGGCTATTCGACGACTCAGAAGGGGTACGTGTGCTGGAGCCCAGTAGAGAAGAAGAGGTTTGTGAGCATGGATGTTCACTTCAGGGAGCTTGAGCCAAACTACCGTCAGGAGGGAACCTCATCCATGGGAAACTCACCTGACACTGAGAGTATAAGGCGAGAGAAGGAGATTGGTGAGAGTATGGTGACCGATTTAGGAATATGACATGGAGGAACGGTTGAGGAGAAGAGTGAAAAGGAACAAGGGGAGGAGATGAGAGGTGTTAGGCCCACGACTCAGGGGGAGTTACTTACCTACAGCAGGAAAGGAAAGCAAACTGCAGGACCAGTACCTATAGTGTTAGTGCCAAGTCCCTTGCCTGCGTCCGTCTCGACTCCGAAGACACCTACACCACCACCACCATATTTTCCTTCAGGTGATATCATTCTTCCTACCCCTCCCACACCATTATCAGTACGGAGGATCACTCGCAGCAATGCGGGAAATCCTCCTGATAGATATAGTTGGAACCTTGCTCAATTTGTTTCATATGATAACATATTTTCTTCTCAGAGAGCATTCATTGCATCTTTGGATAGTATTACTGTACCTAATAATTGGCAGGTTGCCAAGAACGATCCAAAGTGGAAAGCGACGATGCATAAGGAGTTAGAAGCTCTTGAGAAAAACCATACTTGGGAACTGGTAAAACTACCAGAGAGGAAGAGGGCAGTAGGATGCAAGTGGCTATTTACTGTGAAGCAGAACCCAGATGGACTGGTTGAGCGCTACAAAGCTCGACTGGTGGCAAAAGAATACAGTCAGGAGTACGACATTGACTACAAAGAGACTTTTGCACCAGTGGCGAAGATGAGCACCGTCAGGACCCTGATCTCTTTGGCAGCGAATGGTAGATGAAAACTGCATCAACTGGATGTGAAGAATATGTTTCTTCATGAGGATCTAGTAGAGGAGGTGTACATGGAGATACCACCAGGATTCTGCACTGATAAGACAGTGGACAAGGTCTGCAGGTTGAAGAAGTCCCTTTATGGACTGAAGCAGTCTCCTCGAGTGTGGTTTGATAGATTCAGGAGGGCAATGATAGAGATGGAATATCGGCAGATCAACGCTGATCACATTGTGTTTTTCCGTCGGAGTGGAGGCCACATCACCATGCTTGTGGTGTATGTGGACGATATGATTATCACAGGAGATGATGATCAAGAGATTGTCCGACTCAAGGTGAAGCTTGGAAAAGAGTTCGATGAAGGACCTTGGCCTTCTTCAGTACTTCCTTGGAATTGAGATTGTTCGAGAAGCAGAGGGGATTGTTCTTTCTCAGAGAAAGCATGCGCTCGACCTTCTCACCGAGACAGGGATGTTGGGATAGATACCAGAGACTGGTGGACAAGTTGATCTATTTGAGCCACATACGTCATGATATCTGCTTTGTAGTGAGTGTAGTGAGCCGCTACATGCATGAACCAAGGAAGAGTCATATGGACGCAGTGTACCAAATTCTGGGATACTTGAAGGGTGCCCCCGGAAAGGGGCTGATATTCAGGAGGAATGATCACGTGAGCATCGAGGGCTACTGTGACTCTGACTGGGCTATCTGTGCTGATGAGATGAGGTCTACCTCTGGCTATTGCATATTTGTATGAGGCAACTTGGTCTCTTGGAGGAGTAAGAAGCAGTCAGTGGTGGCCAGATCGACAGTCGAAGCGGACTACAAAGTAATGGCCTTGGGAGTTGCAGAGCTGCTATGGCTGAAGAGTATGCTGGTGAAGCTAAAGCTGGATCAAGGAGCCAAGATGAAGCTGTGGTGTGACAACCAATCAGCCATCAGTATCGCCAATAATCCAGTACAGCATGACAGAACCAAACACATCGAGATCGATAGGTTCTTCATCAAGGAGAAGTTGGATAGTGGACTACTGGAGTTAGGCCACGTTCCAACCAAGGATCAGGTAGCAGACAGTCTGACCAAGGGACTTAGCTCTGTAGATATGATTAGAGGATGTGACAAGATAGGCTTAGTAAATATCTTTTGCCCATCTTGAGGAGGAGTGTTGGTATATTAGAATGTATTAGGGAGTTTTATGTAAGATGGAGGGTTGTAAGGCTATATATATATATATAGCCAAGAGATTATTATAATAAAATAACTCCAAATATTCTACAGTTGTGTTTGCATTTTTGGCTCTATGTGATTTTTGGCAATTGGTTTCTGCGTTTTTCTTCAGTTCTCTCGCAGTCTTTTTGGTTTGGAGGAACGGCTTCTGCATTTTGTTCCCAACAATCTAAAGATATTTGATTGTCATTCTTAGGTTCATATTAATGAAGGACAATTAGAACCTAAAGCCAAGAAGTGCAACTTTCATGGCTATGCTACTAGTGTGAAAGGATAAAGGTTGTGGTGTCCTTATCCTAAATCATGTAAGTTTCTTATTAGAAGAGATGTTACTTTTGATGAGTCTACTATGATTAAGCCCTGGAAAGAGACTTCTGTCAATTCAGGTGCAGATGCAGTTCAGAAGAGTTTTATACAAAAGGTGGAGGTGGAGATTATTCCCCATAGTTCAGAATCTACTTCAATTCAGGCACACTACCAAAGATGTGCATGAAGTTCTTGATATTCAGCGTGAAGAGCAGTAATAACATTGCCAAGGAGGAACATTAGGCCACGTCAAAAGTTCGGTTTTGCAGAAATAGTGGCTTACGTGTCGACGGAGTACGATGAGTCTTCTACTTAGAAGTAATTTCTTCAAGAGATTCTGCTAAATGGTTAGTGACAATGTATAAGGAGCTTGAGAGTCTCCATAAGAATCAGACTTGGGCGCTTGTGTGGTCTCCTAAAGGAAAGAAGATAGTTGGTTGCAAATGTGTCTCAAGAAGAAGAAATTTCTCCAAGAGTTGATGATGCTAGATACAAGGTACGGTTGGTTGCAAAGGGCTACAATCAAATACAAGGAGTTGGTTTTAATGATGTATTTTCTTCTGTTGTTACAAATAGCTTTATCCTTGTCTTGTTTGCTTTGGTTGCTATGAATTATTTGGAGTTAGATGTGCAAACAACCTTCTTGTGTGATGAGCTTGAAGTGCAAATTTATATGCATCAGCCTGAGGGTTTCCATGTAGACAGTTGTGTTTACTTCAGAAAACTTCCACATGGTTGACGATATGTTGATTGCAAGTAAAGAGAGATCGGAGGTCGACGACCTGAACATGCAGTTTGGTACTGAGTTTGAGATGAAGGACTTGGGGCTAGCCAAGAGGATTCTTGGGACGGAGATTCAGAGGGACTGCAGAGCAGTGAGTTATTCTTATCCCAGAAGCATTTTGTTAGGTATGTCCTACACCATTTTGACACGTAGGATGTCAAGCCAGTCTCTACTTCTCTTGTTGCACGCTCCAGGCTCTCGGGTACTTTGTCATCTCTGACCTACATATTCCCTATGCCAGTATTATGTACTTGTATATACTTGCCCTGATATTTCACATGCTGTGAGTGTTCTAAAAGATATTTGTTTTGTCTTGGTAAGGCTCATTGGCGAGGAGTTAAGTGGCATGCAGATGTCTATGCCACTGCAGTTAGTAATATTATGCATTGTGACAATCAGGCCACTATTTTCATTGCCAGCAACCCGGTCTTTCATGAAAGGATCAAACACATTAAGGTGGACTGTCGCGACGGTGTTATGACCAAGCAGATCTGCAATTACTCATCCTGAGGACCAGATCACCGACCTACTTACCAAGCCTCTTTCACCTGCTTGTTTCACCACTTTATATACCAAGTTGGGCATGCACGATATATACACTCCAGTTTAAAGGTTAGTGTTAGAGAATATAACCCGAATCCCCACTATGTTGGACATTGGATCTCTCTCGTAAGGCTTCATAGTATCTTGTATATATACTCATCATTTATGCATGAATTTAGGTTGGTGAAATACAATACTTGGAGTTTCTACATGGCTCAACCGTTTTTTCATACAGAACAGTCATATTGTACTGAGCCCCCTTCGGAAAAGGTATATCAGCTCGTAAAGCAGCCAGTATGACCGATATCCTTAACAGAGGTCCTAGTATATCTTGGAGTGTCGGTGTCATTTATGATACATGTTCGACACCAAAACACAATCACGGACATGGATATTTGGAGTGTCAGTGTTTCCTAGAACTCAATAGAAAATTAACATGGCTAGAATGTCAATTGCTAGATACCAGCAATTAAGAGTTCTAAAGCAATAAAAAATACATGGGAAACCTTCTTTGTGATAAGCATATTTATTTAAATGTCAGCAATGATACTCCCGTTTACAGAAAATTGTATAAAAGTTCGTAAAATTCAAAGTACAGCTTGTTGATTACAACAATGCAGAAAGTAAAAGATTACATTAGACTTGCTGAAAAAGAAACTTTGAAATAACAAAGCAACCTAGTTGCTAATAATAGAAAACAGAAGAGAAGAGGCTTGCTGGGGTGATGACGATAACTGTTGCTCAAAACAAGATTCAACTTTATTCCATCGATGTACCCTCAGGAACAAGCCAGTTCACATATTCGAACTTCTGGAACGCTCACTTGTCACCTTTCGAAAGTCAACGGATACTCAGATAGGGCTTCTTTGCTTCACAAATGTTCCACACTCTCCTCTCGTTGCATATATGCTCCAGTTTCTCCCCTAAGGACAAAAATCGAGAACATATATAGGGAAGGCAAGCCCCAACAGCATCCCTCCCCATTAAGGGGGTGGCTGGGAAAAATGGGAATAAGTCTCCATTAAGTGGGCGGTTAAATTAATAATTTCCGCTAAGTAGGCAGTTACGAAGCTAAAACGTCCATATTAAAGCAGTCGTACAGAAATCAAGCTTTCGCATGAGCACAAGAACGCTGAAACTAATTGACCACGCTAAATTGGTGTTGGAACAAGCAATGAATACCGCAACGACGCGTAAAAGCGCCCTCTCTCGCCTGATGCGTAAGCGCCCTCTCTCGCCTGATGCGTACGTGCGAAGTGTACCATCAAAGCGTCACTTTGCGCCCTTCGCTCACTCCCGAGTTTGACTCTGAGTTCGGGCCACTAGGCCCCTACGAGGCCTAACTCCTATGAAAAATTCCTAAGAAATGAGTAACAAAAACAAATATTTCTTGAAGAATTTGAACCTTACCCTCTAGTAAAATATTACATTCTTTCAAACTTCAGGTTTTACGCATAATATAGATAGAACTCAATAAACCCCAACAATCCTCCACATATTTCAATATATGAGCCGAGCATTCTCCATAATGACTGCATATCATGCATTAGGATAGTCACTTATGACTTTAATATTCCAGTATGGGTCAAATAATAGTATGATATAAAATGAACTAAGCCTTGACTTCATTACCATAAATGTTAATCTTTTTACTTACACAATGACATCAAATGTACCTCTGATCGCACATTAAAGTCCATGTGTTGACCTGATATCTGTGTATGTATCATAGGTGTCTACAAGCTTATCCTCAAGAGACGACATATATCTCTATTCATACACGTAGGTGAGTTCTTAGAGAGTTTAAATTTTCTAACATAATACCTTTCGTCTCCTTGAGGTGCTACGCCGCTGTGACATAGCCTGAAACCGAGGTCCAACATCTTGATGGTGTCATTCCACAGTAGCATGAGGTCCTAGCCTCTTTGTAATTTTGTACTACTACTTTCTCTCTCAGCATGAGGCTAACTATCTCTATGCGGTGCTACGCCACTATGACATGGCCCGAAGTCGAGATTCCATCTTAAGTAGTGTCACGCCATTGTAGCATGTAGTACTTGCCTCTTTGTAGTGTTGAGCTACCCGTGCTTCCTATAAAGCACGCCGAGCATTTCAAATGCTCATGAACTCATTAAGGTATAAAGTCATCCATCCACAGGACTTGCTCTTTATTTATAGCCAACAGTAGACAATAGAGGTTCCAAAATGTACAATCCCAATAATGTCCCTAAGAACTAAACTCTGAACATGATGTTTCCCACTCAGTGATCCTTTTTTAAACCAAAAGCAAGTTGTCTAGTAGATTTCTCTTTAAATTAATAGCATATTACTTTATGGTAGAATTACAAAGATGTTACATCAAAACTTTTCAAGCCCATTTTATTTCTTGTGTTCTCAAACAGCTGACACTTGAAGCCTTTGGCGAACGGATCCGTCAGATTCTTCTGGCTGCAAACATCAATTACTGCAATGGTATCATCTTTGATATGCTCACTCAGTGTTATGTGATGAAGTCTTACAGTTCTCTTCTTACTATTGAGGACATCATTCGATGTTAATGCTACAATTTCCTAGTTGTAGTAATAAATCAATACAACCTGAATCTATACCCCAACCAGAGAAAGATTATACATGAACTTCTGAAGACATTTTGCTTCATCTCTACAACTGCCAGAGCATAGAACTCGAACTCCATAGATGAGTGAGAGAGTAAAGTTTGCTTCTTCGACAGCGATGATATAGCAGCTCCACCCTGGAGAAGATAATTCTCATGTGGACATTTCACTCTTTTTTTTAGTACAAACTAAGATCACTTGAGCCTTTCACTACAGTTGGGTAATCGTTGTAGTATAGTGCAAACTTTTAAGTTCTCTTGAGATATAACTCTTTCTATGGCTTTCTAGTGTTCCACACTTTGATTGCTCATGAACTGGCTTAGCATCCCTATGACGAAAGTAATGTCATGTCTAAAGGCACTTATAGCCTACATTAAACTTTCAATGACGCTTGAGTACTCCAACTTTCTGATATTTTCCTTGGAACAAGCAATGAATACCGCAACGACGCGTAAAAGCGCCATCTCTCGCCTGATGCGTACGTGCGAAGTGTACCATCAAAGCGTCACTTTGCGCCCTTCGCTCACTCCCGAGTTTGACTCTGAGTTCGGGCCACTAGGCCCCTATGAGGCCTAACTCCTATGAAAATTTCCTAAGAAATGAGTGACAAAAACAAATATTTCTTGAAGAATTTGAACCTTGCCCTCGAGTAAAATATTACATTCTTTCAAACTTCAGTTTTTTCGCTTATATAGGACTAATTTATAGAACTCAATAAACCCCAACAATCCTCCACATATTTTAATATATGAGCCGAGCATTCTCCATAATGACTGCATATCATGCATTAGGATAGTCACTTATGACTTTAATATTCCCGTATGGGTCAAATAATAGTATGATATAAAATAAACTAAGCCTTGAATTCATTACTATAAATGTTAATCTTTTTACTTACACAATGACATCAAATGTACCTCTGATCGCACATTAAAGTCCATGTGTTGACCTGATATATGTGTATGTATCATAGGTGTCTACAAGCTTATCCTCAAGAGACGACATATATCTCTATTCATACACGTAGGTGAGTTCTTAGAGAGTTTAAATTTTCTAACATAATACCTTTCGTCTCCTTGCAGTGCTACGCCGCTGTGACATAGCCTGAAACCGAGGTCCAACATCTTGATGGTGTCATTCCACAGTAGCATGAGGTCCTAGCCTCTTTGTAATTTTGTACTACTACTTTCTCTCTCAGCATGAGGCTAACTATCTCTATGCGGTGCTACGCCACTATGACATGGCCCGAAGTCGAGGTTCCATCTTAAGTAGTGTCACGCCATTGTAGCATGTAGTACTTGCCTCTTTGTAGTGTTGAGCTACCCGTGCTTCCTATAAAGCACGCCGAGCATTTCAAATGCTCATGAACTCATTAAGGTATAAAGTCATCCATCCACAGGACTTGCTCTTTATTTATAGCCAACAGTAGACAACAGAGGTTCCAAAATGTACAATCCCAATAATGTCCCTAAGAACTAAACTCTGAACATGATGTTTCCCACTCAGTGATCCTTTTTTGAACCAAAAGCAAGTTGTCTAGTAGATTTCGCTTTAAATTAATAGCATATTACTTTATGGTAGAATTACAAAGACGTTACATCAAAACTTTTCAAGCCCATTTTATTTCTTGTGTTCTCAAACAGCTGACACTTGAAGCCTTTGGCCAACGGATCCGTCAGATTCTTCTGGCTGCAAACATCAATTACTGCAATGGTATCATCTTTGATATGCTCACTCAGTGTTATGTGATGAAGTCTTACAGTTCTCTTCTTACTATTGAGGACATCATTCGATGTTAATGCTACAATTTCCTAGTTGTAGTAATAAATCAATACAACCTGAATCTATACCCCAACCAGAGAAAGATCATACATGAACTTCTGAAGACATTTTGCTACATCTCCTGCAACTGCCAGAGCATAGAACTCGAACTCCATAGATGAGTGAGAGAGTAAAGTTTGCTTCTTCGACAGTGATGATATAGCAGCTCCACCCTGGAGAAGATAAATTCTCGTGTGGACATTTCACTCTTTTTTTTAGTACAAACTAAGATCACTTGAGCCTTTCACTACAGTTGGGTAATCGTTGTAGTATAGTGCAAACTTTTAAGTTCTCTTGAGATATAACTCTTTCCATGGCTTTCTAGTGTTCCACACTTTGATTGCTCATGAACTGGCTTAGCATCCCTATGACGAAAGTGATGCCAGGTCTAAACGCACTTATAGCCTACATTAAACTTTCAATGACGCTTGAGTACTCCAACTTTCTGATATTTTCCTTGGATTTGGCTTCAGTTTTTTGTCACACCTATAAGAAATATTAATTCTAGAAAGATTTTGAAATCCATTATGCGTGAGCATCTTCTATACATAATAAACTTATGATAGAGCAAGTCTAGATTCCGTATGGATGATTTTTATCACAAGGCTAACATTAGCATCTTCCATATCTTTTATACTAAATTTGGATGAGAGAAACTTCTTTCTCAATGACGTTATTTAGATATGCACCTAGGATTAGCATATCGTCCATATAGAGACACATAACAACCCCTCTATCTTCAGCAAACTTGGTATATGCACAGTTATCTGGATCGCTGACTATTTGATCTGATGACTTTATCAAACTTTTCGTGCCACATCTTGGAAGTCTGAGATTTTACTAACTTGCATACTTTGTCTTCGTGTCTTTTGACAACAAGTTCTTCTAGTTGCTTCATATAAATCTCTTCGATCAGATCTCTATTGAGGAATACTATTTTGATAACCATCTAATGAAACGCCAGTTTATGAATTATACCCAAAGCAATAAGCATCATGATAGTTTTCATCCGTGCAACTAGAGCATAGATATTAAAATAGTCAATCCCTTGCTTCTGAGAAAACCCTTTAGCCATCAGTCTAGCCTTGAATTTATCAACAGTTCCATCGGTCTTTATCTTCTTCTTGAAAATCTAGTAGATTGACCAACACCTAATGTTATGGAATTAATCTCTTCACTGATTGCCTCCTTCCAAAAAATAGTATCTTTGGTCTTTATAGCCTCATCATAGTTAAGTGGATCAACTTTCATATGATAGGTGGCAGTCTTTCGCGAAGTCCTTCGAGCTCCTCATTCACTTAGAAGTTAGGTCAGCGAGTACTGGTTCAGAAATTTCCAATTAAACAACAATCTTCTCTTGAACTACTACTTCTTTGGAAAAGTACTAGCCTCCTTAGTCCTTACATTATTCTTCGATAAATCCGCAAGGACAATCTTCTTGTGCCTGACAAACTTTCCTAAAAAACTCAGCTTCGTGAGACTCAATGATTTGATTTTATTCCAAATCAAAGAATCTTCGAGAGTCACTCTTTTCAGCATAGCCATTGAATATTGTCTTCGTAGTCCTTATTTCTAACTTCTGATTCTTGATATCGGAAAGCTTCACATAAATCAGAAACCTACACACTCGAATGACATTCAACTTTGGTCTAAAGTTTATAAGGAGTGATGTATGACTATACAAATAGTGCTCTATAGAGAATAAAGGTGGTCGTCAGCATAGCTTCTCTCCAGAAGCTATTTGGACGACCTGTTGTTAGTAGCATAGAGTTGATCATCTTCGTCAAAGTACAATTCTACTTTCTGCTACTCCATTAGATTGAGAGGAGTACAGAGCAATTGTCTCGTAGACAATTTTATGTTCTTTGCAGAATGATGTGAATTCAAGAGAATGATACTTTCTACCTCGATCGCTTCTGAGTCTTTTGAGTTATTACCCCTTTAATGTCATCTTCAGTGTTGAAGTCTGTAAACTTCTCGAACGCTTCATCTTTCGACTTAAGAAGATAGACAAACGTATATTTCGAGAAGTTATCGATAAAGGTAATGAAATACTTCATCTCAACCTTTCTGGAGAAGTGTTTGAAGTCACACATATCTGAATGCACCAACTTTTAGAAGTTCTGTATCGGTTCACCTGCTTAAACGATTTTTCTTTACAATTTTATTCTGCCCACAAACTTCACATTTCTTACCCCTATATTTAGAAATCAGGCCTAGATTAGACATCTTGTTAATTTTTTCCAAGGAACATGCATTAGTCCATTGTGCCATAACTCAAGACAACAAAAAACAGACACTTCATTAACATATTCAGCAGAAGTTACAACTTGTAGTTTGAACATTCCTTCAGTGCAGAAAGTTCTTTCAAAGTATGCTCATTTATATAACATCACTATCTCGAATGCATTGATGTCCATCCTCAAGCTTGCACTATATAGCAAACTTCCAGAGATCAGGTTCTTGACAATTACAGAAATATGCTTCACGTTCTCAAGGGTAGGTGACTTTTCTGAAGTCGGTTTCAACACCTCCGACTTGATATCCAACACTTCTACTTGAGATTTGTTAACTATCGAAACCTTCTCAAATGTAGGTTCATATGTGGTAAATAGCTCCTTAAAATATACGTGACAAGATGCACCTGTTTTCATCCACCAGTGTTTGTTCATGCCAGATGAGTCAACCTGCGCAATCATAACAAAAAGTTAAGCCCACCTTGCTCTTTTTGCTTTAGTTTCAGTTTAGACCTGCAATTCATTTTGAAGTGAAATTTCTTGCCACAATTGAAGCAGGCCTCGTCATTGTTAATAACATATCCTTAAATGGTTGGAGTACTTCTTCCTTTTTGCTGTTATAAGAAGGCTTTTGATTCCCCCTGTAATCCCCAGTCTGGACCATGTTTATCTTAACAAACTGTTTAGAAGTTCTTCTAGTTGAATCTCAGTCTTCTTGCTATAGATATCAGTTAAGAACATATCCCAGCTGGTAGAAGTTTGGAGATAATAACTCCTACCATGAATTTGTCAGCTTGAGCCATAGCTTCCTTTTCAAGTTTCTGCTGCAACTTTATCAATTCTTTGGCTTACGACAATGTAGTCTTTTCGTTTTTAAATTCCATTTTCATGAATTTACTGACAAAGTATACATTAGACATGTTTTCACCGTCCTTGTATTCTTTCTAGAGATTCCCATATGTCTTTTGGAAGTTTCTTATTGTTGTAAGATCCGCTATTGAATAACACAAATAATTGAGAATCAATTTGTAGAAGTGTTGCATTTCTTCCATTTTTATTGCGCGGTGATTACATTATAGGAATGTCTTGCATCTTCAGTTTCTGGAATCAATGCATATCTTTAGTTTCTGGAATCACTGGTTCTGATTCAATCAGAACGTAATCCACGTTTACAAGTTGAAGATTTAAGCTAATCTTTCTTTTTTATTTGTTGTAGTACTCCCCATCGAACTTCTCATGCTTGTGAAAGCTCGTATCCAGAAGACTTGTACGATTCTCTATTGGTGTTGGTTAGATCCTGCTTTGATATTGATACTTACGTCTACAGGAAATCGTACAAAAGTTCATGAAATGCAAAGTACAACTTCTTGATTACAATAATACAGAAAATGAAATATCACAATTGGTTTGCTGAAAAAATAAACTTTGAAAAAACAACAACGTAACCAAGTTAATAATACTAGAAAACATAAGAGAAAAGGCTTGCCGAGGTGATAGCAATCATTATTGCTCAAAGCAAGATTCGATCTTATTCTGTCAATCTGCTCCCATGAACCAGCAAGTTCACATATTTGAACTTCTGGAATACTCATTTTCACCCTTCGAAAGTCAAAGGGTACTTGGATAGGGCTTAGTTGCTTCACAACCGCTACACACTCTCCTCTTGTTGCATATATCTCCAGTCTCTCCCCCAAGAGCAAAAACTGAGAGAATATATGGGGAAGGCAAGCCCCCTAGCAGCCATAACTCCCATTAAGATAGTGGGTAGGAAATAAGAAAATAACTCCCATTAAGTAGGTGGTTACAGCAGTAACTTCCACTAAGTAAGTAGTTAGAAAGCCAAAATGCCCACGTTGAAGCAGCAGTGTGGAAATCCCTTCTGTGTAAGCATAGGTCATGCTGAATGCGTGAGTACTGGTCACGCGGAACCACAGTTTCCGCATGAGCCCTAGTCACATAGAACCAAAGCTTTTGTGTGCACAGGATACGCGAAACTACAACTTTTGCGTGCGCATCGATCAACCAGAACCGTAGCTTCCGCATGCACACTAGTCAACCAGAACCGCAGCTTTCGCGTGGGCCCTAGTCACACAGAACCATAGCTTCTGTGTGCACGCTCGGCCATGCAAAATGCCATGCTAAACTCATGCGGAACGTGCAGAACTCGATGCTGAATGACGCAGAAAAGCGTCCAATGCGTACGTGCGATGTGCGCCATCAAAGCGTCACTTTGTGTCCGTCGCCCATGCCCGAGTCCGTGTTCAAGTCCGAATCGTTGGCCCCCTACGGGGTCTAGCTCTTATGTTTCTTGGAGAATTTGAAACTTGCCCTCTAGTAAAACATCCCACTCTTCCTGCCACATGGCTACCATTTCCCATGTATGCAAGACAATAAAAGAAGATTCTAATATTGAATTACACACGTGGGGTTTGCCACATGATGTGGGACCACTTTCTCGAGAGAAAATTCAACAAATCCCAACAAGCAAAACTGTGGAACATAATATAAGAAGGCTGGTCATGCCTCCTGCCATAAAACCTAGGGTTTAGTGTGCCATAACAACACTGGATTTTCTACAACCATCACGATGCTCTTAAATACTAGAAAATGCGAGATGTATCCCTTCATCCCTCACTCTCACTCCCAACTCCACAGACAAGAAAGAAAAGAAAAAAAAATCCTTCAGAGTGATATTTATATATTTGAGCAGATAATAAAAAAGAGGGGGGAAACATATTTATTAGAAGAAAAAAAAATAGAAAGATAATCACAAGAGTAGCATACCTATGAATTAACTTTTCTGCTTGTCTTGAAATAAAGAAAATAAGACACAATATTCATAGAGTGACATACCAATGCATCGATCTTTGTACTGGTCTTGAACTGAAAAGGTTCTATAGCTTCTTGGACTCCATCTGGTATTCCCGCAGTTTCAGAAGCCAAAAGGTATGGATGGTTAACTGCCTATTATCAAGTATGATTCATTACATATAATACTACAGATGCAAATCAAATAATATGGTTACAGTGTCATCCAGACAACCGAACCACAAGTATAGTAGTTTTGATAATGTGAATCTACATTCAACAAAGTTGCGTTCCATTCTAAAAATAGACTCGTATTCGTCAAAGTGGAAACAAAGTAACTGCAGATAGCACGTGTCAGAGAACTCTAGAGGTGATTAGACAAATAAATTCAAGCATCTAAAGCAAATGTAAAAATCAAGACATTGTAGATTGAAATATAATGTAGCCACCATACCTGCTGCAGCCTAGTAATGAGGCGAAAGATACCGGCATAATTTCTCATCACCTTCCCAGCCATAACATATCTGAAAATTTTGACATGTTGAGCTGTTTCATCAAACGATAAAATGATAATTCCCAAGTCACAAGGGACATTTAAGAATCAAGGGTAAAGGAAGTTATGCAATACAGAATCTTATTTATAAATTCTTCCTGCAAATGTTCTGAGTCAGTTTTATTAGTGCACTCACTACATGAACAAGATGATACGCTAAAAGGAAGGTGCAAAATATCAACTGTGAGTGTTGCAGGAGCTCATTGCATATTGTCAAATGTATTTCTGAATTAAGAAGAAATGAAACATAATGAGGTGCCAATTAGCTACTTTATTTGTGTAGCCATTATTAGGTAGCTACCTTATTTGTCTAGGCTACAAGTATTTGGCCCATTCCAGTGTCTCTTAACTAGGCTGTCCCTCATATAGCATTCCTACATGTCATCCATAGGAAGGTGTGAACCTTCAAGGGGGCTTTGATCGTCCAAATAACCTTGGCATAATTGCTCCTCATTCCTCGGAGTTTGAGGTTACGGTAGGTTGAGTTGAAAGTAAACCTACCATAACTATCCCCTTTCCATGAGGAAAGGTCCTCCTTACCTGTATTCGATGGGCTCACAGTTGGGTGTGATCCAGAAGCTTCTCTTTTTCTCCCAGAAACCTTTCTGAAACAAGGTCACCAACACCATGCCATTGAAAAGATATCAGGTCCATTTATTCCAGACCTCCGCATAAATATTGGGAATTGGTATTTAAAGGGCATATCTCCGCACCAAGGATCTTCCTAAAAGCATATTTTATCTCCCTCATCTAAAGTAAAGGTTGCCCTAAGAAGAAGATATCCCTGGTCTTCAAGATTCTTTGTCGAACACCTGATTTGCTGCCAAGATACCGATCAACATTTCTCCACACACCTTCTTTCCCCGTAGCTACATCTGGATAGTCTTTACTAGACTATTTTTGGTCCTGGACCAGATCCTCCTCCGCCATTTGTTTAGAAATGCATTATTCATATGTTTTGGGTTGGGGAACCCTAATCCCCAAAATTCTTTCCTCCCAAGATAATAGCCTCTCCCTTGTCCATTACAACTTTCCAAAGGAATGGTCTTCTAATCTTGTCAATCTTGTTGATGACACAGAGGCACTCATAATATGCAAGGTAGTATGATGGTATAGATAAGAGAACTGAAATAACTGTTGGGGTTTAAGCTTGAATTCCAGAGAATAGTCCCACATCCATATCGCAACCCCAAGTGTGTATTTAAATATAAGATTAATCGTTTGTTGATTTGTGCACAAGGAAAGTGGTAGCCCATGTGGTTGAGGTGGTGGGATATTTTCTTAGAGGGCATGGTTCAAGACATCGAAAAAACATTCTTGTTTTTCAAGAAACGGTGATCTTCATCACTCCGCGAGTTATCTTTTTTTCTTCTTCGAGATTATATTTATGTTCATTTGTAGCAACTACGTTTGCAAGTTTATTGTTGCTTTCTGATTTCAGTAACTTGTTATTGCTAATTTTCTTTCCTACAAAGAGTCAGTTTTTACTTCCGTGTAAGTTGTAGTAGAAACAAGAGTTATAATCTGGTTGCATAAGCCCAGAGAAGGGCAATCAATCTTCAGTTTTCACATACATTTGTACGATCTCTCTGTTCGGGTCCAGTCTGGATTTGGTGAATTTTGGAGCCCAAATATAGTCAAAGGTTTGATTTGATATAATTTGGATATCTATATTAAATGTAAGATTTGATTATATTTCAAATTTATATCAATATTTAATTTGACCATATTTGAATATCCATAATTGGTATTGGGCTATTTTAGGTGGAATAGGATTCTTATTTTAAGGTTTTCTATTTAAGAAATCCTATTATGACCTAAAATAGGATTTCTCATCCGATAAATATATGAGGAGGGTGGAGGCACAAATATATAGCACAAGTTGGAGATTCGGGGTGCTCTTCCACAGAAAATCTAAGAGAAAGTACGTGCTTTGCTCTTAGGACTTCGCCATCCAAGACAGAAGGAAGAAAGAGATCTGATCGAAGAGTCGTCGCCTTCGCTCAGGGAGATTGCTACTGGTTGGTGAGTGATTTCAATTGTAATCTCTTTCTTTTTTTCTTGAGTGTGGTGAGGGGGTTGAATCTATTAGGACAAAGGGTTCAACATTGATTTTGTCAATCTTGTAATTTCACCTGACTTATAAATGTTGGAATTTGTCCTGGTGATGTAGTCACCGTCATATACTTGTCTTTATCTGTGCTTGGTATTCTTTAGACAGGGGTTGGTTATCTCAGATGGGTTGGTCTAAAGTTTCCGTTGCGGGCACTCTCAGGCACGGTATCAGAACGCTTGCAGGGCGTGTCCGATTCCTAATATCTAGTATCAGAGCTTCTGGTTTTGGTTCAGACAACTATGTCTACGAAGCAGATGAACACTCGTATGATCACCCTCACAGGGGAGAATTGGGCGATTTAGAAGCCAATGATGGAGGATCTACTCTGGTGCAAGGACTTGCATGGTCTATTGGAGGGCGACAACGCTAAGCTATCGGACAAAGTTGTTGAAGACTGGAAACAACTGGATCGGAAGGCCGTTGGATTTATCCGCCAATGGCTGGATGACTCGGTGTTTCATCACGTGTCTATGGAGAGTTCGACAGAAGCATTATGGGAGAAGCTGTATTCGTTGTACGAAAGGAAGACGACTGGCAATAAGGCATTTCTGATTCGCCAACTCGTCAACTCGAAGTACACGGAGGGTGCCCAGTAGCACAACATCTGAACGAGGTTCAGGGTATTATCAATCAGTTGTTTGCGATAAAGATGGTGATTGATGATGAGCTTCAGGCCCTTTTGCTTTTGAGTTCTTGCCGAAAAGCTGGGAGACATTGGTGGTGTCAGTGAGCAACTCCGCGCCTGGTGGATCTGTCACGATGAAAGCAGTCAAAAGCAGCTTGTTGAACGAGGAGATCCGGCATAAGCAAGTGGAATCGTTGCAAGAGTCCGCTCTGGTGGCTTCCTATGGGAAGGGAAGATCCAAGTCACAGGCGAGGACAGGGGGAGTTCTCGGGATCTTGCGACTATGGACCGCAAGGAGGGCTGCTATTACTGTGGCAAAAGGGGTCATATCAAGAGGAACTGCATTAAGCTCAAAGCTGAAAAGGCCAAAGGCAAGGATGATCAGGAGGATCTCACGGCTATGGGAGATCTCATAATCGCAGCAACCGACGCAGAGGAACCTTGTGGCATGTGTCATGATAGCGATTGAATCATGGACACGGGGGCGTCGTATCACGCCACTCCATATAGGAGGATCTTTACGTCATACTACGGCGGCAAGTTTGGACGTGTGAATATGGGCAACAAGGGGACGGCTGCAGTTGTAGGCATCGGTGATGTGCACTTAACAACGGAGCTTGGTGAGAAGCTCGTTCTCAAGGATGTGTGACATGTACCGAGTTTGCGCTATAACTTTCGGTAGGGAGGCTGGCGGATGATGGATGTCGCAGTTTGTTTGGGGACAAAAATTAGATGCTTACGAAGGGTTCCCAACAGCTGGCTCGGGGAGATTTATGTTGTGGCATGTACAGTCTCAAGCTGCTGAGTTGTACAGGCAGGCCACAGACGTCGAATGGAGGCTCGAAGGATATTCGACAAGAGTTTAATCGTCAGAAACTTGCTGAGGAGGGGCTTCGACATAATTTGAGGATTACGAAGGATTCGGTTCGTCGAGACAAAGCGACAAATGGTAATGAACCAAAGATTGAGGGTAAGTATGTCGGTCCCATGACAGCTGGTCGGTCTCCAGGTGGGGGTTGCTTCACGGATCCGGTTTTGTCGACCGGTGGTTTGCCAAAGCTTCACGGAGTGACATTGGTTTCAGCAGTTCGAGGCCAGAGAGAAGATCAAGGTTTGCAGCAAACTCAATCTTAGGCGGGAGCGTCACCATTCACACAGTTCTGGGGTAGCTGTATGTCATCTACGACATGCACAGTGCGTGATGTTCTGCTCGAGGACGCATGTGAATGGAGGAGCTTCAATTTCGGACACGAAGGTGGGCAGATTCAGGAGTTCAAATCTCGGAAGAATCGCACCGTCCGCTTGGTTGGGCCAGCCAAGGGTGAAGAAACTCGTCGGAACGTTAACACATTTCGGTGGAAGACGGAAGTCGGCCGTGTCATTGATGTCAGCAGGATCCCAGTAATACAGAAGGTGCTACGCATGGCAGCTAGCGTTGACGTGACGGTCGAGGAGCTAGAGATGAAGGAAGATGCAAAGCAACTCGGGGGATCGGAGATCGGTGCCATGGGGGAGCAGGAACTCTGTCGCAGGTCGACATGCATGGAGTCCAGTTGAGAAGCCATGAGGTCAACACCCTCTCATGAGACTGAAGGGGGAGATTGTTGGGGACCAGTCTGGATTTGGTGAATTTTAGAGCCCAAATATGGTCAAAGATTTGATTTAATATAATTTAGAAATCTACATTAAATGTAAGATTTGATTAGATTTTAAATTTGTATCAAATATTTAATTTGACCATATTTGGACGTTCATAATTGGTGTTGGGCTATTTTAGGTGGAATAGGATTCTTATTTTAAGGTTCCTATTTTGGAAATTCTATTATGACCTAAAATAAGATTTCTCATCCTATAAATATAGGAGGGTGGAGGCACAAATATATATAGCACAAGTTGGAGATTCGGGGTGCTCGTCCACAGGAAATCTAAGAGAAAGTACGTGCTTTGCTCTTAGGACTTCGCCATCCAAGACAGAAGGAAGAAAGAGATCTGATCGAGGAGTCATCGCCTTCGCTCAGGAAGATTACTACGGATTAGTGAGTGATTTCAATTGTAATCTCTTTCTTTTTTCTTGAGTGTGGTGAGGGGGTTGAATCTATTAGGATAAAGGGTTCAACATTGATTTTGTCAATCTTATAATTTCACCTGAGTTATAAAGGTTGGGATTTGTCCAGGTGACGTAGTCACCGCCATATACTTGTCTTTATATGTGCTTGGTGTTCGTGAGACAGGGGTTGGTTATCTCAGGTGGGTTAGCCTAAAGTTTTTGCTGCGGGCACTCTCAGACACGGTGCCGGAACGCTTGCAGGGCGTGTCCGATTTCCAATACTCTGTGAACCGATAATAACATTCTCAAGCAAGATCCGAGCAACAGAGATGTAAAACCGTGTTAGCCTCCTTGATACAAGTTTCCAGAAACTTGATATGTTCGACGGAGAGCACTACAATAGCTAGAAGAGTAAGATATCACTAAATCTTTAACTCGTCAATGTCGACTATGTGTTGACAGATCCAGAACATGCTGGTATAGAGAAAAAAGACGCCCAAAAGAAGAAAGATACGACTATTGCACGAGAAAAATAAAGGAGAGAACAAACTTTGTAAGTTGTTGATTCTCAAATCCATGGATGATTCATAGCGGAATCATAAACCAAGAAGGTGAACGCAAGAGTCTCTTGAGAAGCAATACAAAGATGACGAGAATATGTCTAAGATCCATCTCGTCGACAAATTTATGAAGATGCAATTTGAAGATGCGAAGACGACGTTGTCTTAAATCAAAGAACTTATGAAGTTACAACAAAAGCTTGAGGAAGAAGACATCAAGCAGAAAATTTCATGGTAGGCCATTATCTCCAAGCTCTCTCCTGGTTGGAACAAATTCAAAACTAATATTTACCGAAAGAAGATAGAGATTATGTTAGAAAAACTTCTACACTAAATACATATTGAAGATGAAGCCATGGTTCTAATGAAGATAGACACTCTGTCCAAAGAGTTTGTTAAGACAAATATGGTCCATTCTGAAGACTCAAAAGGGAAGCAGAAAGCTTCATACAGCAACAAAAAAAATGACTTCAACCATTTGAAGATAAATTCAGCTACTTTAAACAAAATCCTGGCAACAATCGGGGCATGCTTCAACTGTGACAAAAAGGGTCATTTCAAGGACTGCAGGTCCAAGCCCAAACCGTAACCAAAAGTGCAAGGAGAGCTTAACTTGATTACTATGATTGTGCAGGTTGACTCATCTGTAGTGGAGACTGATTGGTGAGTGCACATGGATGCATTTTACCACGTGCTTAAAGGAGTTATTTACCACATATGAACTTACTTCTGAGAAGGTGTCTATGGCGAACAAGTCACAAGCTGAAGTTTTGGGGATTGGATCAGTGATGCTAAAATTAACTTCGGATAGTTACCCTGGACAACGTGAAGCACGTACCGGTCATAGCCACGAACTTAATATTTGGGAGTCTGTTGTGCAATACAGGCTTGAGGATGGACATCAATGCTGGTTAAATGGTGATATCCTATAAGGTGGCATTTAGATGATGCTTTTATACTCCTAGGAATATAATTTCTATTTCTTTTCCATGGGAAAGGAACTCAACATTCTCATATCCATGCTTGGTTATTGTTAAGTATTATATTAGTAATGGGCTTTAGTCCCACATCGGGTAGAATAATAGAGAGGGACTAGCATCTCCTATATATATGTAGTCTTCTCATCAATAAAAGTAAATCCCATTATTCCAATTCTACATGGTATCAGAGTCATAACCCATCCGTCCCTCTCTCTCTCTCTCTCTCTCTCTCTTTCTCCACAAAAAAAACCCTAACCCAAGATCAGCCCCCATCCCCCTATGTCCGCCCTCCCTCCCCTCTAAAACCCTAACCCTAGACGCCAAAATGACCATACACCAAAGCCCTAACCCTAAACCAACCGCCTACCCTAAACCTAGCCGCATTTTTACTTTCCAAAAAAAAATATCATGTTAGGATTCTCAGAGGTTAAACATTGGTTTGTTGGCTGGAATCTCTAGCTCTCAACATCGGTTTACGGAATCTAACAAAGTGCAGACAAGTAGTTTGTCTTGCGTGAATCTTTATTTCTTTTCTTACTTGATCTTCACATCGGGATCTAACAGAGAGTAACCTGGGTTGTCTCCCTGTCCTGACGTATGTGATCAACATTCACTCTCTGCTTCCTGTGAGCGTGCCAGTACTGGCTACGTTTTTAGCGCATTGGCAGAGTTGATGTGATTATCAAGTTGGAAGGATCATACCGATAGTCAAATCTGGAATATTGAAGGATGACAGGCACTTAAGTGAATAGCAGTGCTACAGACACTAGTGTCGGAAACGCATTGCGGGACCAACGAGCACTGGCATGACGATTTTCTCGATTTGACGTATCCATCGACGGTTGGATGGACCAGAGAGCTATTCGACATAGCGAAAGAAGGTCGAGAAGATGCTTAGGGGAATGTGGTTGTCCAAATATCTTACTGACAACCCCCCAGCAGAGCTGATCCCATATTTGAGCAATAAGAGACAGATGATAGTCGACTGTTTACACAGTTGATGAGTTCAATGGAACCGTCGATGGAAGACATGGTTCAGAATACGGATTCCGTAAAGGAATTATAGGAGGTCCTGGCAGCGGTGTTTGATGGAAAACGTGATTTGTCTCGTATCTATGACTCAGTCGTTGGCGTATACCGAACAAATCAGGAAGACAAATCTTATAAGGATCATTACCGGGCCTTTAAGGCTATGACTGATGAGATCGACCGTGTTTTACCCCTCACAACAGATATTAATGAAGCCAGGGCCCAACATGAGCAACTTCATGTCATGGTATATCTGGCATCTCTCTGTCCCGATGCGGACTCTGCTCGCTCTCAGAACATTGCTGGATCTGATGTTCCGTCTCTGATGGACGCCCACTATCGCGTTCTTAGGACAGCAAAAGTAGTTAAGACTACCCTAGGTGATGCTTCTGTTGATCAATCTGCTCTTGGTACGGCTCGTCCTGGATTTTGTGATGGTCGTATTGGACGACGTGGTGGCCGCAATGCTGGTCGTGATGGGGGACGAGACAATAGCGGTCGTGATGAAGGAAGACCGCACACATGCTTCAACTGTGGTTAGCATGGCCATTTCCAATGGCAGTGTACTAAAGCTCCTGCCGCCAATGTTACAACAGACGCTCCTGATGATGGCGTTCGATCTATCCAGATGACTGCAGAGTCATATACAGATTTGGTTGAGTTCCAAGCTCAACGTCGTGGTGAGTCATCAACATCTGGATCTACAGCCGGGTACTCCTCGGCATGTGTGGTGAGGTCCAAGCAGTGGGTGATTGATTCTGGTGTGTTATCTCACATGACTGGCAACGCAGGTATGATACGCAATTATATATTGGTGGGACGTGTTTCCGATATTACTGTTTCCAATGGTGGTTCACTAACAGTCCGTGGACGTAGAAGTGCCCGTCTTTCTTCCGGACTGTCACTTAATTTCGTATTACATACACCTGGCAATCCGTTCAGTTTACTTTTCATTAGTTAGATTACTCGCGACATGCATTGCTAGGTAACATTTTTTTCCTAAAGGTTGTATTTTTCAGGACCTAAAGACTGGAAAGACTGTCCGAAGGGAGTATGTGGCTGGAGGCTTGTACCTGTTTGACGCATCTTCCCTTGTTGCTTGTGTCAATGTGAATCTCGATCCTTTTGAGCTACACTGTCGGTTAGGCCATCAATCTATCAAAGCTCCCAAAATTTGTACCCATATTTAGATATTCCCTTTTTTATTGTAGGTCATGTAGTTTTGCTAAACATCATCGGATTTCCTATCCGGTGAGTCAAAATAAATTTGCATATGCTCCTTTCGAGTTGGTGCATTATGATATATGTGTGCCATGTCCAGTTGACTCGGTGATGGATTTCAAGTACTTTGTTACATTTGTTGATGATTACTCACGTGTCACGTTTGTCTAGCTGATAAAAATTTGCTCCGAACTATTTGAAATTTGGTACAATTTTTATGCAAAAATGAAAACATAATTTGGTGTTCTGATTAAATGCCTTCAAAATGACAATGATCGTGAGTATATATCTCGTGAGTTTAATTCACATATGTCTCGACATGGCATCATCCACCAAACTTTATGTCTTGGAAACAAAGCGTGCTCTTATGTTTCAAGTACGTGCTCCCAGAAAATTTTGGTCGAATGCGGTACTTACAGCATGTAATCTTATTAATCGCATGTCATCGTCAGTTTTCAATGGTGCTACTCCATTTTATCGGTTATATCCCAAACGAGAGTCATTTCCTTTACCTCTCAAAATTTTTAGTTGCTTGTGTTATGTTCGGGATACCAGACCAATCATTTCTAAATTAGACCCTAAGGCAATCCAATATATTTTTCTTGGGTATCATAAAGATCAGAAAGGGTATCGTTGTTTTTTCCTACATTGAAGAGATATTTTTTCTCTCGGGATGTTACCTTTGTTGAAATCGAGTTTCCTCCACTTCCACAAACTACAGGTCCAGTGCCCCAAGTTTATCCAGAGGAGGACTTCTTGTTGTACCATGTTCAAACATACTAGCCCCCCGTAAGGGTGCCCTCCCCTATCGCGCCAGTATTCCGGTCCGACGGTCCACAGGCACCGGTTCAATCAGCATCGTCGTCGCCCGAACGAGTGTCGCAGATAGTATCCATGGTCACAGAGTCATCCTCCTCCTCTAGCTCGACTGATTCGCCTCCGCCTGTTCCACCAACTCGACCTTGTCGTGCCTGTCGTAATCATCCTTTGTATATTAAAAACTACAAAGGGCTCGCGAGCCACACTCAGTCCTTGATACCTACTATTGATGGGATTCAGATTCCTAATACTGCCAAGGAGGGTCTCAAACATCCTAGTTGGCATGCTGCTATAGAAGAGGAGATGAAAGCGCTTCGGGTTAACCAAACTTGGGACTTGGTACATCTGTTGCCTGGTAAGCAGGCAGTAGGTTGCAAATGGGTGTTCACGATCAAAGTAAAATCGGATGGTACTCTTGATCGACTAAAGACTCGTCTGGTGGCTAAAGGATATTCTCAGACCTATGGTGAGGATTATTTTAAGACATTCTCCCTAGTTGCCAGGATGACCTCTGTACAAGTTCTCGTGGCCTTAGTTGTTCTCTATGACCGGCCCTTACTTCAACTGGATAGCAAGAATGCATTCCTCCACAGGGGTCTTAATGAAGAAGTGTATGTGGTGCAACCTCCCGGGTTCGTTGCAAGGGAGGGTAAAGTATGACATATGAGGAAGACCTGCTATGGTCTCAAACAATCACCCCGTGCGTGGTTTGGTCGATTTACACATGTTTTCACACAGTTTGGCATGTGTCAATCGAAAAAAGATCATTCAATATTTTACCGACAGACATCAGCTGAAAGAATACTACTTGGTGACTATGTTGATGACATTATGATCATGGGAGACGACAGTCAGGGCATTGCAGGACTGAAGAAGTTTCTGGAAGAACAGTTTCAGACCAAGGATATATGATGGTTGAACTACTTCTTGGGTGTTGAAGTCATACGGGGAAAGAGGCACATTGTCATGTCTCAGAGGAAGTATGTACTAGACATACTAAATGATGCAGGAATGATGCAAGCCAAGGGAGCAACGTCGCCAATGGACCCAGGAGAAAAGTTACTCCCCGACGAGGGTGTACTGATGACTAATCCGGATCAATATTGCCGTGTGGTTGGAAAACTCAACTACTTGGCGGTTATGACTCGTCCAGATATTTCCTTGGTCGTCAGGTTCGCGAGTAGATTTATGTCTTCTCCACGAGTTCCACATTGGCAAGCAGTTCTCAGAATTCTGAGCTATCTAGTCCAGAATCCTGGAAAAGAAATTCGCAATGAGAATCAGGGACATACAAATATTGAGTGCTTTACCGATGTTGACTGGGGTACAAGCCTGACGGATTGACGATCTACATCTGGTTACTCGGTATTTATTTGCGGAAACTTGGTATCGTGGAAGAGCAAGAAGCAGAGTGTGATCGCACGATTAAGTTCTGAAGCAGAATATCAAGCTATTGCTCATGGCACAGTAGATGTGCTACATCTGAAACATCTACTATAAGAACTGGAAGAAGAAGCATGATCTAAAGCAGCAGATATGTGGTGTGATAACCCATCTGCTATCCATATTGCTACCAATCATGTGTTCCATGAAAGGATGAAGCATATTGAAATTGACATTCACTTCGTCCGTGATGAGTATAAAAAGTGGATAATAAAGTTTTATCACGTGAGGACCGGTGATCAGATAGCTGATATCTTCACAAAGTCTCTTCTGAGTCCTCGGTTCAATTTCTGTGTAACAAGCTGGACATGATTGACATATATGCTCCAGCTTGAGGGATGGTGTTAAGTATTATATTAGTAATGGACTTTAGTCCCACATCGGGTAGAATAATAGAGAAAGGGGCTAGCCTCTCCTATATATATGTAGTCTTTTCATCAATAAAAGTAATCCCATTATTCCAATTCTATAGTTATGTTGGAAATATGTAGCCCAAAAATTTTAATTTTTTCATTCCCATGTTTGGTTCACACAGGAATAAGAATCCTAATTTGTTTTATTTTCCACAAATACTCTTTTATTAATTTTATAATGTTATTATTGCCTAAGTTTAGTTGGTGTCATTGAGGATATTACTTACCAAAAAATTGTAGTTAATGCACCCAACTAGCATTCCTAGAAAAAAAAATATTCCTAAGAAAGGGCTTGGGTTTTACTTTCCTACATATGTGGGAATCTGAAGCCCCCATATTCCCTCCTAGTTCTTAATACCACACTTACCAAACATGGGTAAGGAATTCAAAACCCATTTCCAAGGCTCTAAAACTTGAACCAAGCAGTCCCTAAAGGAGCATATATCGAAAAGGCTTTTTATACAAAGGGATGTTTAAATTACAACTTGTAGCTCCTTCTGAAAGCATTAATGTAGTTCGGGTTCTAGTTATTCTCTCAAGTTATGACACAGCAGAATAAGATATGTTCATTGCAAAAGAATTAACAAAATGTCTAGTCTAGAACTTATCTCCAAATATAGGGGTAAGAAAATGGACAAGTGTGAAGCCTATGTGCAGATTAAATTGTAAGGAAGCCGTTTAGATGGGTCAACCGAAACACGGATCTTCTGGAGTTAGTGAACTCAGATAACTGTAACGTCAAGCAATTCTTCACAATAGTCGGGATGAAAAGTACTTTATTACCCTCATCGATGACTTCTCTAAATACGCATTTGTCTATCTTCTCAAGTCAAAAGATTAAGCATTCGAGAAGTTCAAGGACTTCAAGACTGAAGCTGAGTGTCAAACAATACAACAACTCAAAAACTCAGAAGTGATCGAGGCGGAGAGTATTGTTCCCTTGAATTCATATCATTCTACAAAGAACATAGAATTGTCAATAAAATGACTGCTTCATTATCTCTCAATCCTATAGAGTAGCAGAAAGAGAATCGGACGTTGACAGAGATAATGAACTCTATGTTGTTAACTGTTGGTCTTCTAAACTGTTTCTGAAAAGAATCTGGGCTAATAGGTACTTTCATTCTGAACAGAGTTTCATTCGCAAAATCGGATCTTACTTCTCATGAACTCTGGTTAAAGGTCAGACCTAACTTGAATGTCATTTGACTGTGGGGGTGTCTAGATTATGTGAAGCTTTCGCATATCAAGATATAGAAGCTAGGAATAAGGACTACGAAAACCATATTCCTGGATTATGCCGAAAAGATTGATAATCGGAGATTTTTTTATTTTGAATCAAATTATATTATTGAATCTCAAGACGCTAAATTCTTTGAGGACAAGTTTGCAGGGAACAAGAATATCGTTCTCGCAGAAATTCAGAGAATACTCTAAATACTAAGGGGGCTAGTCCTTCCAAAGAAGATGTAGTCCAAGAGAAGATTATTGTTGAAAAGGCAATATTTAAACCAATACTCGTTAAGCCGTCATCAAAACGAGTAAGGAGGCCAAAGGACTTTAAGGAAGACTTTGTCACCTATAATGTGAAAGCAAATTTGCATACCTATAATGAGACGATGAAGACCAAAAACGTTATTTTTTGGAAGGAGGCAATCAATAATGAGATTGACTCTATTACATTTAATAACACTTGGGTGTTGGTCAATCTGCCTTAAGGAGCAGAATCCATTGGACGTAAATGAAATTCAAGAAGAAGATGAAAGTTGGCGGAATAAGTTCAAGGCTAAGCTAGTGACAAAAAGGTTTCTTAGAAGCAGAAGAACAACTATTTTGACACATATGCTCCAGTTGCGTGGATGACAACTATCATGATATTGATTGCTTTGAGTGTTATTCATAAGTTGGTGATTAATCAGATAGATGTCAAAACAACATTCCTGAATAAATTTAAAAAATTACATGCCGCAACCAGAAGAATTTGACTTCAAGTTTTTAAAGATAAAGTTTGTAAGTTGGTAAACTCTCTATTCTACAGCAAGCTTCCAAAATGTGGCATAAGAAATTTAACAAGATCATTATATCAAACGGCTACAGGATCAACAAGACAGCCAATTGTATATACAATAAGTTCGTTGATGGCAGAGAGATGATTGTTTGTCTATAAGTGAACAATATACTAACCCTGGGTGCGAATCTAGAATGCGTTACAGAGACGAAGAAGTTTCTCTTGTCTAAGCCCAATATAAAGGGTATGAAAGATGCTGATGTTATCCTGAGGATAAAGATCATCTGGACTGAAGCTTGGCTTGCTTTATCAGAAGCTCACTACATAGAGAAGATACTCTCACTTGCTATGGATATCAAGATCTTCCTGGGATTGATACTCCGTATTGGTATGACAAGAAACTGAAGCCAAATCCAGGAGAAAGTGTCAGGAAATTGAGAACTCAAGCATCATTGGAAGTTTAATGCATGTTACGAGTGCCTCAAGACCAAACATTGCTTTCGCCGTAGGGATGCTGAGTCGGTTCACGAGCAATCCAGTTGTAGAACACAGGTAAGTTGTAAAAACGTTATGAGATAACTTAAGAGAACTCAGAAGTTTGTACTGCACTACAACAGATCCAATTGTAGTAGAAGGCTTTAGTAATTCTAGTTGATGCTCAGAAGAAAGCAAAAGGTGCACAGGAGGATACGTCTTCTCCATGGGTGTGGCTTATATATCATAGAAGTCGAAGAAGCAGACTTTGCTCTCTCACTAATCTATGTAGTCTAAGTTCTATGGATTGACGACTGTAGCAAATAAAGCAGAATGACTTCGGGAGCTTATGTATAATAATCCTCTAGTTGGCGTAAATATTTCGGTAATAGCGATCTACTACGACATCCAGAGAATGCAGCAGTGGCATCAAATAATCTCTTTAATAGTAAGAAGAGAGTTGTGCTACTTTGTCACAAGTCACTGAATAAGCGCATCAAGGATGGCGTCATTGCAGTAATTGATGTTTGGAACAAGCGGATCTGTTCATCAAGGGCCTCAAGCGCGAGCTGGTCGAGGATACAGCAAAGAAAATAGATTTGAAGGAATTCTGATATTATATCTTTGCAATTCTACCATAAAGTAGTATGTTATTAGTTCAAAGAGAAATCTAATATGCATCTTACTTTTGGTTCAAAAATAATTATTGATTTAAAAAATATCAGGTACATAAGTTAGTCCTTGGGGACATTATTGGGTTTGTATCCCAAAATCTTTGTGGTCTACTGTTTGCTCTACGTATAGAGCAAGGCCTGTGGGAGGATAACTTTAATCCTTTATGAATTCTTAGGCATTTAGAATTCTTGGTGTGCTTTACAGGAAGTATGGGTAGCTCAGTACTACAAAGGGACTAGTACCATGTATCACAGTAGCATAGCACCATATAGAGGCAGGTAGCATAATGCTAAAAGATAAAGAGTGGTAGTACAACACTACAAAGAGGTTAAGACCTCATGCTACAGATGTATAACACCATCAAGAGGTTGGACCTCAGCTTTAGGTCACTATATGTGGCACTATATGGAAGCGAAATACTTTATGTTGGAAAAAGTTAAACTCTTTAAGGAACTCACCTATGTGTATGAACAGATATATAGGCCGTCTATTAAGAGTAAGCTTATAGACACCCAAGATACATACACAGATGCCAGGTCAGCACAGGGCCTTTAATGTACGACCAGAGACACAGTTGATGTCATTGTGTGAGTAGGAAGCATAACAACTATGGGACTGAATTAAAGATAAGGTCACGGCGAGACGAGCAATTTTTTTCCAGGAATATTTTCTCCTTTTTTTCTATTTGTACTTGTCGCAAATTCGAATTTGCGTCGAAAATGCAGTCCTTCTTTAGCGCACTGTTGTTTGACTCATACAAGAAGATTTAAGTCGTAAGCGACATCTATCCTAATACATGACCTACAGTCACTGCGGGAATGCTCTACCCATATATTGAAATATGTGGAGAATTGTTGGGGTTTGATCTTGAATTCTAGAGAATAATCCTAAATCCATGTGGCAACCCTAAATAGTATTTCAATATAAGATTTATCTTTTGTTGACTTGTGTGACTGGGGCGTAGTAGCCCATATGGTTGAGGTGGTAGGGTATTTTTCTAGAGGGTATTGTTCAAGACATCCAAAAAACATTCTTGTTTTTTGTCACTCATTTCTTAGGTTTTTTCATAGGAGCTAAGTTTCGAAGGGGCTTAGTGAGTCAGACTCAGGCTAACGCTTGAAATATGTGGCGCTTTGTTGGCACAATTTTCACTTCGTACGTGCTCATTGGGCGTGAGATGGCACTTTTGCATGAAGTTGGGTCGTTCGTGCTCGTTTCCATGCGAATTTCTGTTCAGCTTTTACGGGAGTGCCGTGTAGAGCAATACGGCCGCAACACGGGCGCAAGGGAGTGCGCATCGAGCAGCGGTTGGAGCAGCATGCTACTGCACAAAGCTTCGTGGGGCTGCATAGGCTCAACGCGATCTTCACCACAAAAGGTATTGCGTTTTCGCACGAAAATGTTGTTGTTCTAAGCGAAATTTGGCGCCGATTAACTATTTGAGTGGATATTATGTTTAAACCGCTCCTTATCTTCAGGAATTTGGAGATAATGGTTAGAAACCATCCCTTATTCGTAGGGATTATCTTCGGAATAAGGGGGATACTACTATTAGGGTTTGGCGTAAGCTTTCCCTATATATATATATATATATATATATATATATATATATATATATATATATATATATATATATATATATATATATATATATATATATATGTTCTCTTTCTCCTAAGAGGGAGACAAAATAGATATTGCTACGAGAGGAGTTTTGTAGCAGCCATAGAAATCTACAAGAACAAAATCCATTCGTCCAGTCCAAGATCAGAAGCAAGGGTGACAAAAACGTTCCAGAAGTTCAAAACATTGAACTTGCTGGTTCCTGGAAGCAGATCGACGAAATTGTTCGAATCTTACTTTGAGCAATGGTGAATCTTCATAACCCAGCGAGTTGTCTTTTTTCTTCTTCGAGATTTTGTTTCTATTCGTTTGTAGCCACTGTGTTTGCTAGTTTAATATTGCTTTATGATTTCAGCAACTTATTATTGCTAGTTTTCTTTTCTACACGGAGAGTTTTTAATCTTTATTTCAGTACAAGCTGTAGTAGAAATAGGAGTTATAATCCGGTTGCATAAGTCTAGAGTGCGGCATCAATTAATTTTCACGTACATTTGTACGATATCTGTAACCCAGCAATAACAATAACAAGAGTGGTTTGGCCTGGCCTCCTAAGGATAAGAGCTAACATTTCCATCATTGGAATCTTCTTCCACCCTCGCGATCACCGCCCACAAATCTGAACATTTAGGCCAACCTGCTCTAAAAGGAAGGTCATGGTACTTCAAGGGAAAGCAACATATTTGGCAATGAAAAGATGTACCTTGTTCCTCTCCTAGTAAATAAAATTGTTATATAGTGCATGAGATATATGCTACAGTGCATTTCTATTTTAGTTCTCAACTAAAATTTGAAACTGGCCTAACATCAATCCATGTTAAGTGACACATACTACTTGTCGTAATACACCAGAAGTATGAATAAGTCTTCCCTTTTTGTATGAATTTCTTGGTCTAAAATTATTATTTTATGAATTGAATTATTCTTTTCCTTGCATGAAAAAAATATGAAAACGCAGAACTTCAGTAACTGATAGTAGCTATATATAAATTATTCAAGACTGTAAGAGGATAATTTCAAAGAAGATGTGACTAAAACTAAAATAGATTCATAATAAAAGAGCAACGCCAACACACCCATTAAAAGATGCTTGACACTGGGTAAATAAAGCATCATAGATCTCCTGCTCTTTTTTATCCAAAGAATCTAGTCTCACACTTACCTACAAAATAAAAGGTAAAATATGCTCTCATTTTTATGAGTTATCTAAGTTTTGTGTTATATATGCAAAAATCCTATGATACTAACTTATCATCCAATTAATAACTTGAGATAGTCACTACTCTTACAATTCTTGGAGGAAGAACAAGATCTGCAGCTCTTCCTTTCTTGCTGCGCCTTAAGACTATGTTCTTCATAACTCTTTTATTTAGCAAAGTCATGGCTGTTCTGATCTCAATCTCTTGGCCGCTTTGTACAGGCCTTTCTATGTACTAATACAGACAGAAGTAGTTCAATAGGCCAGTCCAAAAATCATAAAAGTACATCAATAGGAGCAATGAAGTCTAAATATATGTTTATAAGACTTACCAGATTCCACCAACAAACATGTACGTTATTCCTATGACGACAATCTCTGCAGTTTCCAGTAATGCTACAACATAAAAGTAAGACAGTTTAGCATAAACAACAAATATTTAGGAGGTAAAAGAATTGGCAATTATGAACCAAGATTACTTGTCATTTATGGACAAACAGAATTATATGATGCAAAAAAAAAAGAAATAAAGACAGAATCAATTAATGCAAGGATGGGGGTTCGAGTCACAAAACAGTCTCCACACACACACACACACATATGGGGGGTAAGGCTGCATACATCTTGATCCTCCTCTGATCCACATAAGCAGAAGCCCCTTTGCACTGGGATGCCCTTTTTCTATTAATTATGAATCATAATTTTTGTCAACATAAATATGATGTTTGACATATTTTTCATATGTGCTCTTTGGATATTGCTCTATATATCTGTAGAATGGAAATGATATGATGTATATTATTGAATGAAGGATTATATATATATAAGAGGAGGACTAACTTCCTCATTCACTACCCGATGTAGGACTAAAGCCCATGACATACTCTTAACATCCTTCCTCAAGCTGGAGCATATATGTCAATCATGCGCAACTTGTTACAAAAAAACTGAACATGCTGACCCAAAAGAGACTTTGTAAATATATCAGCTATCTGATCTCCGATTCTCACATGGTGAAATATGATCATCCCCTTCTGATATTCATCACGAACAAAATGAATGTCAATCTCAATGTGTTTCGTCCGTTCATGGAATACGGGATTGGTAGCAATCTGGATAGCAGACTGATTATCACTTCACATATATGCTGCTTTCAATCATGCTTCTTCTTCTAGCTCTTGTAGAAGATGCTGCAGATATAACACTTCTGCGGTGTCATGAGCAATTGCTCGATATTCTGCTTCCGAACTTGACCGTGAGACCACACTCTGCTTCTTGCTCTTCCACGATACTAAGTTTCTACCAATGAATACTGAGTAGCCGATATAGACCGTCTATCAGCAGAACTTGCACCCGAGTCCGCATCTGTAAAATACTCAAGATGAGTATGCCCATGATTCTCCATTCGAATTTATTTTCCTGAATTATGGGATAGATAGCGCAGGATTCTGAGAACTGTCTGCCAATATGGAACTCGTGGAGAAGCCATAAATCTACTTATGATACTTTCGGCAAAGGAAATGTTTGGGCGAGTCATGACCACCAAGTAGTTGAGTTTTCTAACCACTCGACGATACTGATCCGGATTGGTCATCAGTATCCCCTCATTGGGGACTAACTTTACCCCTGGATCCATGGGCGAGGTTGCTCCCTTTGCTTGCATCATTCCTGCATCGATTAGGATGTCCAGCACATACTTTCTGTGAGATATTACAATGTCTCGCTTATCTCTTGTGACTTCAATGCCCAAGAAATACTTTAACGATCCCATATCCTTGATCAGAAATCGTTCACCCAGGAAGTTCTTCAGCCTTGCAATTTTCCGGCTGTCATCTCCCGTAATCACAATGTCATCAACGTAGACACCAAGTAGTATCCTTCCAGCTAATGTTTGTTAGTAAAATACCTAATGATCCTTCTTCAATTGACACATGCCAAACTGAGTAACGACATGTGTAAATAGATCAAACCAAGTACGAGGTGATTGTTTGAGACCGTAAAGAGTCTTCCACAAATAGCATACTTTACCCTCGCTTGCAACGAACCTAGGAGGTTGTACCACATACACCTCTTCTTCAAGGTCCCTATGAAGAAATGCATTCTTCACATCCAACTGCAGAAGGGGCTAATCATAGCAGACAACTAAGGCTATAAGCACTCGCACAGAAGTTATCCTGGCAATTGGAGAGAAAGCCCCAAAATAATCTTCACCATATGTTTGAGAATATCCTTTAGCCATGGGTGCACATGGGATGTACGAGTCCATTTCTATTTGTCCACATGTTCATGGCTCATGTAGGAATAAGAGCCTATGGCTCATATCCCGTTTACCCAAATATATATATACCTATGGCTCATATCTCATTTACCATATATATATATATATATATATATATATATATATATATATATATATATATATATATATATATATATATATATATATATATATATATATATATATATTAGGATACTTTAATGTTGTATTTCTGATAATATTTATTTTGTTGATTACTGGTTTGCCTGAAATTGAGATACCTAGGATTGTTGACCTAGTATTGATTGTCGAATTGTAAAGTAACACCCATGTCTTTATACAACCGTGACCGCACTTTAGGGTACTGACGTACTCCGAAATGCTTAGCCAGCCTAGTACCGCATCCGCTCTCCATATTCTGGCTCTGGGACGTGACAAAAATATCTAGTAAAGGTCCTTGCAAATATTTTATTCCAAGGTACAGGAAAGTTTGTCTTATAACCTTCGACTCTTTACACATTTACCACTTTGTGAGCATGAAAAGCCTCTCTCATTGTTAATACTTCATGAACTAACTAAACATTATGAGTTTCACATAATTGTAGGGCATCGGGATCTTAATATTGAGAAAAGGCAAGTAACTTCAAATTCAATGTTAATATGCTTCAAAATGGTAGAAAAACATAAATTTCAAGAGCAATGAAAATAGCCCCTAGGCATATTATCCCCATCAAACCCATTTTATCAGTCTAATCGCTAAAGTGATTAGATCATAAATGGTAGTAGAACAGATATTACAGTCATGAAAACATCCCAATACTATTTGATTTTAAATATAAGAATACTTACGTGCAATCAAATACTTTGCATTCACAATAGCAGCAGAAGTAGCATGAGTAAGGATAGACTTTGAGAAACCGAACCTACATATGGAATATACCATTAAACCAACCTGCACTTTCAACAACACTGGTTGCCACACAAAATATGGAGCATACAAACCAGCGAGTAAAGTTCTTCAATTCTATTTTGTAAAGCAGTTGAGCTTAAAGTCCACTTATAAACAGAATCTAGAGCAAAAACTGCCCTTGCAGTTTTGGTATGCCTATCTTTAATAAAATACGCCTGCAAGAACAATAATAAGATCAAGTTACTATTAGTAACACAGGTTAATAAACACTATCAGAAGTTCCAAAAATTACAACTAAGCCTGTCTCGCAAATTTCTGGGGCAGACTAAGCTCCAGAGATAATTTCATTTTTTTTATACTAATAGAATGTTGGATGAATCATCAGCTTATCATGCAATTTAATTGCCTTTTCGCACTAATGCAAGCCATTTTAGGCCAAGTTTCATTGTAGCAATGTTAACTAGAAGAATATTTAGAATGGACAGTATTATTCTTGGATGTGCCTCAGTCACCTCATTTGAACTCACAAATTAATACTCTCCAGGAGGGATCAAATTTCCTACTAAAAATACTTTTTAAGTATATTTTGCAACAGCAAGACGAAACCACATAACCAACATGCATGCAATGTGAATATAGATTTAGATTTGACGGCATGACATTAGGATGCCTCATACCTCATCGTAACCTCATTTGAACTATATAATTAACCCCAGGAGAACAAATTTTGTTTAAAAATCCATTAAAAATATATAGCAGTTTGTGATAAACAGGATGGAATCACGTAAGCAACATACATGCAAGACAATATCACTTTATCTGTTTTTTCAAAAATAATCATCTTCTCAAAAAGTACCACTTTATCTGCATAAAAGAGGAAAATAAAATCATAGCCATTACTTAGTCTGAAATATTCGATAACTTCACCAAAACATATAGTTTGCTTAATTTTATGTAATAAAACACAAGCTGTAATATCTAAAGAGTATAGCTAAAACCAACGTTTAAACTACTCAAAATCTTACCAATAATGATTTGTAAGTAATGCACTCACCTTGTCACTTACTTTCCTGTGGGAAGGCACCAATCACCAAATTCAACCTCTGTTTCTACTATAACACATGTGCTTTCATCATCATCATCATCATCCAAGCCTTCTCCTATCATAATGGGTATGGAGCATAAGGAAGCCCGTAAACGATTTGAAAAGTTATTAAAATCAACTGTCAACCTGACATCTCCCCTCCACATTGGTGCCAAATTCTTAGATGATATAGGTGTGAGCATGAGAAGGCCATGCCATAAAGCCTAGGAGAACCAGTTGACACGCAAGATATCCTACCTTTTGGATATGCAGCTTAAGCTTATATAAGCTAGAAGAGACCTCCAAGTTCTCCTAGAATATAATGTGTCTAGATGAAGAGGTAAGATGTTATAATTTTATATAGGAAATTGCATTCACCACTATGACACATTAAGCCAAAGAGTGAAAAGGAATGAGAATCCCAAAGAATATGTGCTTTCAATTGATCAAAATTGTTAGACCATGCTGCTGCAACAAAACTCCAGAATTAAGGTGATTTTTTTATGAAGGAAACAATGGAGAAAGGCCCCCTCCCGAATTTCATTAAAGAAATGGAACATCCTCCAAGAGGAAACAAAAAGAAGACCCCAAATCACAAGACAATCACCTATATTTGGGATACAATCAAAATCCTACATAGGCAAAACAACAACTCCCAAAAAAAAAGCTCCTCAATAAGCTACAACCGCCTCATGCAACACTACCTTATTTTGGTCCAGGTCTAATGTCCCCTCCTGTTCTAGAAGTTATCGCATCTTCTGTTTCCCTCTCTCGCCCCACCAAACTTACCCAAAATATGACATTAATGGATACCCAATGTTATGTTGGAGGTACCGTTGGTATATTAGAATGTATTAGAGAATTTTATGTAAGATGGAGGGTTGTAAGGCTATATATATATATATATATATATATATATATATATATATATATATATATATATATATATATAGCCAAGAGATTATAATAAAATAGAACTCCAAATATTCTACACGGTATCAGAGCACAAACCCTAGCCGTCACAAACCTAGCCGCCACCACCGCTGTCGCGCCACCACCGCCACCGCACCGCTCGCCCACCACCACCGTCTTCGCCGCCGCCGCCACACTTCCGCCACCACCGCGAAGCCGCAACTCCTGCGAAGTCTGCAAAAGCCTTCTGCCGCGGTTCCCGACATCTCCCGCGGGTCGTTCCGGACGTTGACATCGAAGGCCTAGATCCGATGGGGGAGAGACATGATCGGGTCTAGGAGAGAACGAAGAGGACGAACGTGAATCATGGGAAGGGTGTGAGGTGATCGGAGAAGAGGAGGATCGATGGAGGAGATCATCAAGAAGTTGGACTCTACGAAGGTCACAACGTTGATGAAGCCGATGAAACTGTCGGCTAGTGAGAGCGCGACACGAACACTGGCGAAGTTGGAGCTTCCCTCCATCGATCTGAAGCTTGATGGACCGGCCACCTACCTGAGTTGGTCACGACGGGTCAGGAGAACCCTCGCAGGGAAGAACCTGGAGGGTTTCTTGTCAGAAGAGAAGACAGAGCTGGGTGAGGGCTCGGCAGGACGTGACGAGTGAAAGTCCACTCATATAATGATATACATTTGGCTCCTCAATTCTTTAGTCCAGTCGATCGCGCCACAGTGGATGGCCTTGAGATGGTAAAGGACGTGTGGGAGAAGTTGAGGAGGATCTACGATGGTGTGGGGAATAACTTGAGGGTTTTTCAGATCAAGGGGGAGATCGACAACACCATACAGGGAGAGAAGACGGTAAAGGAGTATGTCACGGAGTTGGAGCATCTGTGCTTGGATTACGATCATTCCTCAGATCGGGCGAGCTGTGAGGACCCGAAGTGTAAGGAGAGACAGGTATGTCTGCAGGAGAGGACGATAAAGTTTCTTAAGGGGTTGGCCGCAGTGTTTGCTCGGAGGACAACACTACTTCTAGCCCAACCGAAGATCCCTACACTTGAGGAGGCTATCTCGGCCATGATCCAGGAGGAGACTCGCATCAAGCTGCAGGCAGGGACAGGAGGTCCTTCTGAAGTGAAGTCAGCACTGGCGGTTGCCAATTCAGGAGGCACAGGACCTAAGGAAGAACTCCGGCAGTTCTACAACTGCAGGGAGATGGGCCATCTGAGGTATGCTTGCACCAAACCACCCAAGGAGGGAGATTCAGGTGGTGGACGTGGACAGTTTGGAGGACGTGGACGTGGCCGTGGTCGTGGGGGTCGACGGGGTAGTCGAGGAGGTTATCGGGCGAATCTGCTGGTAGCAGAAGGCGAGGAGGGAACCGATGGTGCCTATACTGAAGAGGATCAGGCACTGCTAGGTATGCTGGAGGTACTCAGGAGAAAGCAGAGAGCGTCAACCGATGGAGACAGGAGGAGCGGGACTGAGGAGGCGCCCACCTCAGTCTTCGCCAGAGACAATGCTGCCATATATGCCCATCCATCGGAAGGTACTGACGACTCACTTGCCCTTGCATCTTTGTCTTCCCTTAGATCGTCGGACTGGATTGTCGATTCGGGTGTGTCTCAACATGTGACAGAGAATGCTAGTGAGTTCTTTTCGTACACTCACCTAGCATCAGTGGACAGCATTCAAACAGCCGATGGTACTTTCCAGACAGTAGTCGGTAAGGGTACTGTCGATTGTACAGGTTCAGTAAAATTATACAATATTTTGCATGCTCCTTCTTTTCCAGTCAGTCTTTTGTCCATTAGTTCTATAATCCTCCAACTAAAATGCATTCTCTTTTGATATTCCTAAGGTGATCTTCCACCAGAAGGAGACGGGACGAAGACTTGGGACTGACACTTGGCATGATGGACTGTAGTACCTAGATCGGAAAGGGCTAGATTCGGCATTGGTGTCTGTGGCAGAGAGGGCAGGAATGGAAGGACATAAGATGATTGCCGAGGAAACCCTGATACTCCACCACAGGCGGTTGGGGCACTCCTCTTTTGGTATTTTGAGTAGGTTGTATCCATCTATTTATGAGAAAGCAAATAAGGAGAAAATAGTATGTGGTACATGTGATTTAGACAAACTTACTAGGAGCTCATATGTTAGTGCGGGCCATAGGAGCTCTTTTGTTTTTGATATTATACATTCTGATGTTTAGGGGTCGTGCGCCACTACTACTATGAATTATTACAAGTATTTCGTTTATTTTATTGATTGTTTCTCTCGTATCACCTGGTTGTATTTGATGAAGAATAAGAGTGATTTTTTTGCCTGTTTCCGGGACTTTCATAAATATGTCAAGACTCAGTACAGAGCAGTGATGAAAGTATTGAGGTCTGACAATTGGACAGAGTATACCAACAAAGCACTTGAGAAATACCTGTCAGCCCAAGGGATACAACATCAGACCACCTATGCATACACACCAGCACATAATGGAGTGGCAGAAAGGAAGAACAGACAACTTCTGGAGGTAGCAAAGAGCATGATGATCTCCATAAATGTCTCACAGAGTCTGTGGGGGCATGCAGTGTTGACAGCAGCCCAACTGATCAACATAATGCCCTCGAAAGTACAGGGATGGAAGTCTCCATGTGAGATATTACAAGAAAATAATAGTGGGATACTCCCGCTGAAGATGTTTGGCTGCGTATGTTTTGTGAAGGACAACAGACCGTCTGTTGGGAAACTTGACCCTAGAGCAGTCAAGTGTGTCTTCGTGGGCTATACGCCGACTCAGAAGGGGTACGTGTGTTGGAGCCCAGTAGAGAAGAAGAGGTTTGTGAGCATGGATGTTCACTTCAGGGAGCTTGAGCCATACTACCGTCAGGAGGAAACCTTATCCATGGGCAACTCACCTGACACTGAGAGTATGAGACGAGAGAGGGAGATTAGTGAGAGTTTGGTGACCGATTGTCACGCCCCAGTCCCAAAATACGTAGGACTAGGAATACGTAACACGTCCAGACGTATGTATACAAACTCCAATATATGAAAACCGTATACACACGTACGTTGTACATGAATATTCAATCCACCAGTGGTAATATACTGTCACAACAAGTCACACAGAATCTATATCTCATCTACAGCACAAATAATCAGTAGAAATAAAGAGCTGAATAATAACTTAATATCAAAGATGAGTATCAAAATCTGATAGTCGGATGGAAACAAATCCACTACAAAACGACTATACTGAAACAGCGGTAATAAAATCACAGATACTCCGAAGGTAAGACCTCCTCAGTCTGGTAAGTAGTATCCGATCCAGGTCCGTACTCCTGCGGATACTCCTGCTCGTCCATATCTGGAAAGGGACCAGGTCCTCAGAGGGACGTAACAAGATACATAATAACATGCCAATAAGTACTGAAAAGTAAACATCCAATCGGTCGCCTAACCGTCTAAGTGAATGCAGTTGATAACAATTTTCCACCAAGTGGGCTATCTGGCCATATAGTGGGATTGGCATGATTCTCTCGGAGAATCAGGGGCCTCAAAGCATATCGTCTTTTGAACGGCAGAGGCCGCCTATAATATATATTGTGGCAAGAAGGGCCACATCAAGCGGAACTATTTTGCTTGAAAGAAAGAGAAGAAGGGAGACAAGGAAAAGCAGGACGAGAACACTACAGCGGCGGCCTCGACACATGGAGGCGATATGATCATTGTAGGTGATACGGTAGTTATGAACCTCGCCTGCGATGACAACTCTTGGCTAGTTGACTCAGGTACTTCAGCGCACGTATCTCACAACAGGGCACTATTTGCTACTTACTTATACAACAAGCGATTATAGAGTGTTGAAGATGAGCAATGGAGATGTGTCGAAGGCAGTTGCCATTGGAGATGTGCATTTAAGGACAAAGACGGGTGCAGTTCTTGTTCTGAAAGATGTTCGTCATGTCCCTGATATCCGTTTCAGCCTGGTGTCGGTTGAAAGGTTGGATGACGAGGGTTTCTTCAATCTCTTCGAGAACAGTCAGTGAAAGCTTTCCAGAGGTTCGATGGTGATTGCCAGAGAAAGCAAGAGGTTCGGACTCTACTATATGAAAGGGAGTGCACAGGGGGCACATGAGGTAAACGCAGCTACTGATGCGTCTACCGAGTTGTGGTACATACGGCTCAGCCACATCAGTGAGAAGGAGATGAGCTACTTGGTGAACAGAAAGATGATTCCAGGACTCAAGTCTACAAAATTGGAGAGGTGCATGCACTGTTTGGCGGGGAAGCAAAATATGGTGTCTTTCCAAAATCACCCAAGTTCAAGGAAGCCGGCGTTGATTCACTCGGATGTCTAAGGTCCTATGAAGGTAAAATCCATTAGTGGTGCCTCTTACTTTGTAACTTTTATTGATGATTGTTCCAGGAAGATTTGGGTCTATGCCTTAAAGACCAAGGGTCAGATGTTGCCCACTTTCAAGGTGTTTCAGGCCTCCGTTGAAAGAAAAATGGGCCAGAAGCTGCTATGTGTTCGGACGGACAATGGCGGCGAATAATATCGGTCCCTTTGATGCATACTGCAGAGAGCAAGGGTTACGATACCAGAAGACTCCGCCAAAGATACCTCAGCTCAATGGTGTAGCGGAGAGGATGAATAGGACGCTAATGGAGAGGGTACGGTGTTTGCTGTCAAAGCAAACTTGTCGGGCAGCTATTGGGGTGAGGCTCTTTACACGGCTGCTTATATTATTAATTTATCTCCTAGTACTCCTTTGCAGGGTGATGTGCCTGACAAAGTGTGGTACGGCAAAGAGCCGTCATACAATCACCTGCGAGTGTTTGGTTGCAAGGCCTTCGTGCATGTACCGAAGGACGAGAGATCCAAACTTGAGCCGAAGACGAGGCAGTGCGTCTTTGTCGGTTACGGTCGGGATAAGTTTGGCTATAGACTCTACGACCCAGTGGGAAGAAAGCTCTACAGAAGCAGGAATGTGGTATTCATCGAGGATCAGACCATGAACAACACTCAGAATTCCGAGA
This sequence comes from Iris macrosiphon, assembly GCA_036927795.1. NCBI lineage: Eukaryota > Viridiplantae > Streptophyta > Magnoliopsida > Asparagales > Iridaceae > Iris > Iris macrosiphon. Next base: position 140,807,738 of record JAYESA010000007.1, on the reverse strand, counting down.
TGCCTTCTTATGTTGAGGAATTGCCTGAGTTAGAGTCATTTTGCTTCAAGCAGTTTTCAGAGGACATCGCAGAGGATCCAGTTATGGGGGATCCAGTACATGAATTTGCTCCCAACCTTGATCATCAGCCTGCTGATGGTGGTCAGGGTGATCTTCAGGAGGATGAGAATGCCGAGGAGACAGTTCCTAAGGAGGAGGAGGTTGATATACAGCCAGCACCAGTGGTTCCATTAAGGAGAAGCGATAGAGAGTGTCGACCATCTACGAGATACTCACCGGGTAAGTATGTGCTACTGACTGACGGGGGAGAACCGAAAAGTTTCGCAGAGGCTATAGAAGACGAACATAGGCAGGAGTGGATGGAGGCCATGCAGGAGAAGATGAGTTCCTTGGAGGCCAACTCTACTTATGATCTGGTGCGGTTGCCAAAGGGCAAAAAGGCTTTGAAGAATCGATAGGTGTTCAGAGTGAAGTAGACAGATGATGCTACTCGCCCTCGATACAAAGCGAGGCTGGTAATTAAAGGCTACGGTCAACGAAAAGGCATAGATTATGATGAAATCCTTTTACCAGTCATCAAGCGGTCGTCTATTCGGGTGGTGCTAGCATTGGCAGCCAGTTTCGACTTGGAGGTCGAGCAAATGGACCTGAAGACGATATTCTTCCGCGGTGATCTTGAGAAAGAGTTGTACATGGAGCAGCTAGAGGGATTATATGAGAAAGGCAAGTCACACTTGGCCTGCCGGTTAAGGAAGAGCTTGTATGGTCTGAAGCGGGCTCCGATGTAGTGGTACAGGAAGTTTGAATCATTTATGGGAGAGCATGGTTATGCACGAACGACATCAGACCACTGTGTATTTGTGAGATACTTAGCCGAGGATGATTTTATCATTTTACTGCTCTATGTTGATGATATGCTACTGGTGTGTCGGAATGCCACTAGAATAACAGAGTTGAAGCGCCAATTGGGCGTGACCTTCTCTATGAAGGATTTAGGCCCAGCGAAGACTATTCTTGGGATGGAGATCAGCCGAGAGAGAGAGAGTTCAAGCTGTTACACTTGTCCCAAAAGAAGTACATTCACCGGGTACTTCAGCGTTTCAGGATGGACGGGTCGAAGAAAATGAGTAACCCCCTTGCGGCTCACTTTAAGTTCACTGAGGAGCAGTGTCCATCTACCGAGGACGAGAAGAAAGATATGTAGCGGGTTCCATATGCCTCAGCTGTGGGGAGTCTTATGTATGCTATAGTGTGTACGAGGCCAGACATCGCTCACGCAGTTGGACAGATAGCTGGTATACTTCCAATCATGGAAAGGTACATTAGAGTGGGTCAAGTGGATTCTACGGTATCTTCATGGCACTTCTGATTGGAGACTTTCTTTTGGTGGTGACGAGCCGAAGCAGGTTGGGTATACCGATGCTGATATGGCTGGAGATATAGACACGAGACGATCGACTTCGAGCTATATGATGATGTTTGCTGGTGGAGCAGTATCATGGCAGTCGCGGTTGCAGAAGTGTGTTGCCTTGTCGAAGACAGAGGCAGAGTACATTGCGGCGACGGAGGCTTGCAAGGAGTTGATGTGGATGAAGAAGCTGTTGCAGAAAATTGGGCTAAAGCAAGAGCAGTATCATTTGCTTTGCGATAGTCAGGGTGCTATTCACCTTGTGAAGAACCAAACATTTCATAGTCGGTCAAAGCACATTGAGATCCGGTATCATTGGATACGGGATGTTGTGGAAAAGAAGGAAGCGGCGCTTGAGAAGCTTCATATAGATGACAACGGAGGAGACATGTTCACAAAGATTCTTCCAAAGGAAAAGTTTGAGTACTGCAGGCAGATCATCGGGATGACGATCCCCTCTACATAGTTGTGAATGGGGAGATTTGTTGGAGTGGGTGGGGTTCACAACCTATGTGGAGAATACCTCGGAGTGCGACGAGCGCCATCCGTGTGTCGGAAAAGCTCGGGAAGTGCATCGAGTGCCGTGTATTGAAACATTTAGGGTAAGCAAATATTATATTGGATTTTCATCTTTGACTTTAATTATATATTTATGATTGGATCTTTCATATATTAACTTTCCATATAATTGGATTTCCAATTTATGGTAAGCTAATTTACGATTTGATTTCCATTAAATATACAATTGAATGTAATTGGATTTCCATAAATATTTTTGGCTTCCATATATAGATTTCCATTTGGAAACCCTAATTCATGCAAGGGTTTATATAAAGGCTCATGCAATATACAACAAAATGAGAAAAAAATAGAGAGAGAAAAAAAGTGACAAGAGTGTCATTGCAACTTTGGAGAGGAGAGTAATTGGAGACCGTTTCGGAGAAGGAGATCAATTTGGGGTATTTTTTTATTGTCTTTTTTTTTTCGTGGTTGTAATCTATTTTCTGTTCGAAAGAGTTGCAGTGATCCATGTTGGATCGGTGAGAAACTTGTAGAGGGTGTAATCTCTTTATTCCATTAGTGGAGGTTCTTCAGGGTTGGACTCCGATAGTCCCGTGGTTTTTCTCATCTGGGTTTTCCACCTAAAAATCTCTATGTCTGCGATTTGTGTTTGGTGTTTTTTGGTTTGTGCGTTTTGCTCGGTTCTCTCGCAAGTACTTTCTGGTTTGGGGAACGGTTTCCACGTTTCGTTCCCAACAGGTAATAGGTGATTGACAAAGTAATTATTGTTTTGCCGGTTGTCTTAGATAGGAGATCGGATGGCTGAAAACAAGTGGTTTATGCAGTCTATATTTTGTGTCCTTGTATTGAGATTATATATACTAAGATCAGAGGGCTGGAAACAAGGAGGCCCTCCCTATACTGAGATTATACTGAGACCATGATAAGTTTACCACAAGAAACATTCAGCCAGACAACTTAGATAAATCACATCAACAATATAAACTACTCAGACAACATAAATAACCTACGAACAGACACTCTAAGATAAACTACGTGTCACGCCAAAATACATGTGGTGTCTGTGTCGCAGTGTCAATATCATGTCCCCGTCATATATTTGTATCAGCATTCATGATTTCATACTCAAAAGTGAAACAATCAGCAAGAAAGATCAAGAACGTGAATCCATCAGAGACTACCTCGTCTAAGATGATGCGTTCCCATTTCACCGAATGAATCGGCGATTCCCCCTTCTCCGCCACCTCATCCTCCATCTTTTGGTAATCCCACTGCAGCGTAGAATGCCTCGTCAGGACGAAATCGTAATCCCTAAACGCAAACTCCCCCAACCTCTTCTTCTTGGAGCCGTAGTAAACAAGAACCCTAGCTTTCCCCTCCTTCACAAACTTGCCGATCTCCGCCTCCCACTTGGCCAGTGCCATCGCCGAGCAGATAACGAGCGTCGCTCCGGTCCAGGGCAGCTTCTCCGATCGCTCCCTGTCCCAGTTCCGAAACAGAGGCCCAAGAAACTGCGGCCGCTCGACGGGTTCCCGGACTACCTGGCTGCGGAGGGAGCGGGCGGTGAGGACGAGGGAGATGGCTTGGGCGGTCTTCCCCATCCCCATCTCGTCGGCGAGGATCCCGCCTCGGAAGTCCGTGGAAGATTCTTGGTTCAGCGCCCAGGCGAGCCACTCCTTCTGGAAGGGGAGGAGGGAGAGGACAATCTCCGGGCACGGGTCGACGGACTCGGGACGTACCCGGTCCTCGGGTTCTTCTTCCGGGTCGCTCTCGTGCTCGAGGAGCCACATGGCGTTGTCCTCCGCAAAGAATTCGAACGGGGTCATCTTCCTGGCCCCGCTTCCTGTTGGCTCCTCCTTCGTGTCGGACATTGTAGAGAGAGACGAGGGGAGAGAGAGAGATAACAAGAAGAGGAGAGAGAGAGAGAGAGAGAGAGAGAGAGAGAGAGAGAGAGTGAAGATGAGAAGAATAGGAGGGCTTTGTGACTTGCCTTTCTCATATAATCCTGTACCACTACATCGGAGCCCGCCAGAACACCCCCGCCGGGATGGGGATGTTTATAAATTTTTAAAAAGTGGCGGCAACTTTCCTCTTGGGGATCTTGGTGGGTGGGTGAAGTGTGTGTAGGTTAAAAATCGTTCCGAACCAAAATAAGCAAATCAGTTGGGTTTTCAATGTTATATCCGGTTTTGGAAAACAAAAAATTCGGGTTTTCGGTTCCACAGATTTTGGACTTAGAAATCTACTCGAATCGAATTTTGATTTAAGATTACCTATGTACTCTCAATTCCATATATGTATAACTAATATATACGTACGTGCGTTGCACGTATTTCATATTACTTGAAAAAAATAATAGTTTATTAAAAGAGCAAACGATAATTTCTTAATTTTATTATATGTGGAAATATAATAGGCAGGAGCATGAAAGTTGGGAGAAATTAAATGATGGGAATAGGAAAGGTTTCTCTTATCTCTTGGGTTCATGTGCCTACTTTGCATGCATTCTTTATTAACTTTTGTTTTATTCTCCAAACTACCTACTTTGCATACATGCATATCTTTGTTTTTTTAACTATCATTTTCCAAGTTGCCTCATGCATGCATACATACATTTAATACGTATTTAATTACTGTTTTTAATTATTTAGATATCCTTATCAACGTTAATACATATTGAAATGTAATGAAGGGTATTTTTGGAATGAAAAATTTTCACGGTGAAACCTAGTTTTGGCATTATATAGTAGAATAGATACTCTCAATTCCATATATGTATAACTAATATATACGTACGTGCGTTGCACGTATTCCATATTACTTGAAAAAAATAATAGTTTATTAAAAGAGCAAACGATAATTTCTTAATTTTATTATATGTGGAAATATAATAGGCAGGAGCATGAAAGTTGGAAGAAATTAAATGATGGGAATAGGAAAGGTTTCTCTTATCTCTTGGATTCATGTGCCTACTTTGCATGCATTCTTTATTAACTTTTGTTTTATTCTCCAAACTACCTACTTTGCATACATGCATATCTTTGTTTTTTTAACTATCATTTCCCAAGTTGCCTCATGCATGCATACATACATTTAATACGTATTTAATTACTGTTTTTAATTATTTAGATATCCTTATCAACGTTAATACATATTGAAATGTAATGAAGGGTATTTTTGGAATGAAAAATTTTCACGATAAAACCTAGTTTTGGCATTATATAGTAGAATAGATTTTATTTTTTGTATTGTATAATTTTAATTTATTCGGTTGTTTTTGTGTCTAAATATGTTATTTTATTATTATTTTTTATTACTCACACACTCATCTACATTCTAAACGGTTTTGAGACTCGAACTTCCCCTCCACCGATCAGGTCACATGTCTACTACGTTTCCACTGGAGAAATATTGTGTTGGCTATTGATTTTGCAATTAATTGCTGGTGTTTGATAGATACAAAAAATTGTGTTGGCTTAGGAACTTAAGATAAGATTGGGAAAAAATACTTGGTCATAGGCTTAGGGTTGGTTAAAAGTTAGACGCCCAAAACTAAATATATGGTGTGTATATATATAGGCTTGAGGCCCCTAAACAAATAGCTCTATACCAATGGGCTTTAAGGTACCCACAACAACATATAAATCTTATATATTTGTGGACACACAAAAAAAGATTATTATTATTATTAATAATAATAATAATAATAATAATAATAATAATAATAATACCATTATCGATATAAGTTATTTTAAAAAATATATACTAAAAAATAGGAGTAAAAAATTAATAGTTCGCTAAGCCAAAACGAACATAATTTTGGTTCATTATTATAATAAATATAAATAATTTTTAGGGAGGGATCTCACAAGAGACGATGGCTCAGTGTGTGGAGAAGGGATATCCGTGTGCTTAGTGGCTTAGTTTTCTGAGTGGTGTATTGGATATACCTAGGGATGCATGCTTGAATTGTGATATAGATATCGATGAGCCATATTAGTATTGAATGGATAGTACTAGGTCTTAATTTAGAGTTGTCTTGTTAGATATGATTTTGAATGTTCCTTGTTGAATTGGTTTGGATGACCAAAAAATATTTTTTGACAGATTAAGATAGTATTGGATAAGAATTTAAATTTATAAAATGGATGACTTTGCTAGAAAATTAATGTGGACCATGTATTGAAGTGTGGTTTGAGACGATTGGATTGAATTTTAAGTAGAGTGCAAGAATTTTATTGTGTAATTAGAAGTTTATTTGGAGAATATATGAGAATGACCCCAAGGATTTAGGAGTTTTATTGTTCGATAACCTAAGATAGTCTAATATAATCTGATCTTGAGTGTGGAGTAAGTTGATCTTGTATCTAGTTTGAAAGATAATATTCGTTGAAGCAAATTTGAGTTTATCGAATGGATGTTTTTCTAGTTATGCATATAATTGATGATAGTGAGATGTATCAAAGATCAACGGACGTTGTCTCATGGATATTTTGGCTGAACGAATGATGATTGTGTAACGTGATGAATTATGGAACTATATTGTCTTGATAGATTCTAGATTTATAGATTATAGATGGATTGCATGGTAGTATTGAAGTTTTATATGATTTGGTTAGTTAAACTTGAGCATGGCATGTGTCACAACCCGCACCCGGATATTCGGGTACAAGTACGTGGTTACATCCAGCCTACGCCACAGAATCGACGGTAGAACGTTGTCTGGGTCATTTCTAACTATCTAGCATCTCAACAATATAATATGGTACCTGTCAATCATCTCAACTCCAAACGGAGGAACAAAATGGTATCTCACAATATAACTAAACTCAATCATAATGCAAACTAAGGAAGATAAGCACGAATGGAATAGCAAAGGAAAGAATAAGATATAAACCACAATCTGAAATAATATACAACCCAAAGAATCTCAATAATATAATATAATACAAGTCCAACACAAATAAACTAGACCTCCTCGGGCTCTGCAACTAAGTTCTCCTGGTCTACCAAAGGATCCTCTAAAAATACACCGTCCTGGGGACCGTAGAATGTGGGACACTGCTCTATAAGCCAATCATCTGGAAAAAAAATATCTAGTCAGGATTGGAGCGAAGTGCATACCTCTGAAACAGTTTCAATAGCATAATCGAGCATATAAACAGATATAGAAATGAAATACAAGATCACTAAACATATGAATGATGAACAATAGATATACAGGTAATGTACGAGAATATAGTTCAATAATATGAATATCAATAATATGATAAAATAACTGTAATCTAAACTAGCTAATGTGCCTTAGAATACAAGTTTATTATGTGATTGGGTTGGGTGAACATGATCAGGTAAGACGGATTACAAGTGAGGTATGTAACCAGAATGTACACGATGTAACAATGGGGCTTTGATCACATAATCAACTCCTACTCTCCCACCCCCAACTAATACCGATGGATCCAATCACGACACGCTACGAACACGAAATATAACCACTGAACACGAGCAGTGGGTGTACACGAATATCATAACCACCGAACACGAGCGGTGGGTGTACATGAATAAGCACACTGAACACGAGCAGTGTGTGGACACGAAATATAATCAATACCCAACATACATGATGAGATACAATGTACACGAGTACCCGCTGAACACGGTAGGGGATAACATCTCCTGACGGGATCTATATAGTACCAGTCCGTGAAATCACTGTGTCGGGATAAAGTATATAATTCTAGAACATGCATATATATAATATTATGAATTAAAAACTATCAGAGAAATATACTCGCCTGAAGTCCTAAACAAGGTGTCTCTCGATGTCCAAGTTGGTGTCACACAACCTATATATGATATATTGTATCAATACAAGGTTCTAAAATAAAAATAAGTTAAGTTGATGCAATTCTAAGTCATAAAGCCATTTCTAGGTCAAACCGATGAAATCTAGGTTGCAAGAGTCTAAAACTAAGTCACTAAGTCGAAACACTATGAAACTATGCTATACAATCCAAGCTAAGATACTAAAAGGCATTCAAAAAGCCGTATCCTAAGATACGAAAGTTCATTTATATGAAAATAGTGTTTTAGATATATATATATACAAGTC